>BRKX01000004.1:14493214-15700357 GCA_026008535.1 Perilla frutescens
ATTTCCTTTTGAGTCTTATTTTATTTTTGGAACTTTTCTTCCAAGTTCAATTTTATTTTGGTAGTTTCCTTTGAGTTGTAATTTAATTTTGGTTCATTCCTTTTAGAGTCTAGTTCAATTAGGATATTTAGAATTGTGTCACAATTGTGTAACACTTTCCAAATTACCTAATTTTTCTTTCCTTTTCCTTCCTACCTCTTTCCTTCTACACTTGGGGATCCATCTAACCCTAACACACCCTACCCTACTCGACCCACCTACCCCCCACACGCCACCTAGACCCACGGCCCACACCCTTTGCCACACAAGCCACACGCCACCTACACATCATACTCCATCTCATCCATTGATCCTAGTTAGTGATACTCGTCTACACCTTCGTGCAATTAATCCCTACCCTCGACATTTGATAAGAGTACTATCATCCACCATCCCTTTTACACGACACACACACATCACTAAACACTTGAGTGCAAACACGAGCGGTAAAATCAAGAGTGAAAACAAACGAGTGAACGTGAGATTGTGAGGATCCATCCTTGTTTTCCTTTACGTTTGTTCGTTTTGTAGGTACCATAGATAAAGGCAAGAACGAAGCAACCGCTTCAAACCCTCCCATAGATGACCCGAAGTCACCTATTACACCCGAAGAGTTGTCCCCCACATCTAGAACCAATTGGGACCTGAAGTATCGGTTTGATTCCATGGCTCAGTACTTCCTGCGCCAGAACCAATTGATGAAGGATGAATTTGGTAATCAAGTAGCCGAATTAGCTGAACAAATCAAGAAACTCACAGCTCAGTCAGCTACAGCACAAGCAGTCCAGCAACCACAGCAAAGAGCCGCACCGAGGCAACCCGTTTCTAAGAAAATCGTCGCCAACAAGCATTCGAACCCGAGTTCGATGCTGCAGATGATTATGAAGCTGAGTTCTTTCCACCAAGGCAAGATGATCACCGTGATCGTCCCAGACCACCTGCCAGACAAGTTGTTCAATATGAGAGGCCCAGATATGGAGACGGAGACGAATTGCTCAACAACATCAAGACGAGCATTCCGGAATTTGAAGGCTTGCAAGATCCAGACCTCTATCTGGATTGGGAGTGCAAAGTCAACAAGATCTTCACTTGTTATGACTTTCCAGAGATCAAGAAGATCCAGTTAGCAGTATTGGAGTTTAGAGGCTATGCATCCTCATGGTGGGAAATCAGCAAGAGAGGCGACGAAGAGAGAGATATCCGCCTGTTGAAACATGGGAAGAGATGAAAGGCTTCCTGCGAGGCTGTTTCATACCAGTTCGCTATGAAAGAGAGCTTGAGAAGAAGCTCAACCGGATCAAACAAGACACCCGTTCAATTGAAGAATATCACAAGGAGTTAGAGACCGCCCTGAATCGTGTCGAAAAAAGAGAATCCTTAAATGCTACCATCATCAGGTACATTAAAGGTATGAATCCCGACATTGCATGTGAATTAGAGCTCAGAGACTTCACGAGTGTAGATGACATGGTGCACTACGCATCCATTGTGGAAAGGCAACTCCGAGAAGGCCGGCGTTGATCTCATCACATTGTAGCCCCTGTTCGACCATCTTGGAACAAAGGTACGCCGTCCACATCATCTTCTACTCCTTCTACGGACTCCACTCGACCCCGAGGCCAATCCGGACCACCCAAGCGGCGTTTTGACCGTTCTACACCACCACCAAGCCGTAGGACCGATCCTACGCCCCCAGCTCAAGCAAGACCGAACTTCACACGGCCAAATCAGCCCAATCCGGTGCCAACTTTAGCCCCTAGTCGAGCCCGAGATGTTCAATGCCATAAATGCCAAGGTTGGGGCCATTTTCAGAATCAGTGCCCAAACCGATGAGTTCTAATCATCACGGATCAGAATGAGCTCGAATCAGCCAGTGAAGATGATGAGCCATCCAAAGCCGACGCCACATCGGAAGTAGACGTCCATGATGAGCTCGAAGAAGAAGAGCCTGAGGTCCCACATGTCAGTCTAGTTTCTATCCGCAGTCTGAACATAAATCGAGAAGTTGAACAATAATCGCAGCGAGAGAACATATTCTACACCAGAGTTGCTATTCAAGACAAGACTTGCGCGTTGATCATAGACAATGGAAGTGTTATTAATGCAGTGAGCCAGTACGCGGTCGACAAGCTTGGATTTTCCACTGTGAAGCATCCGAATCCATACCGTTTGCAATGGCTTACCAAAAGAGGCACAGTTCGCGTAACCGATCAGGTACATGTATCCTTTTCCATTGGTCGTTATTCTGACACTATATTATGCGATGTTATTCCTATGGATGCAGCACATATACTTTTAGGAAGGCCATGGCAATTCGATAGACAAGCTGTATACGACGAACTCGCGAACACCTATACAGTGAAGAAAGATGACCGAACCACTATCTTGAAGCCGTTAACACCCAAAGCCATTTAAAAGGAGCAAGAAATAATGCGAGCAAAGTTCAAAGAGGAGCGTGAGAAGACCACCGCAGCCGCCGCCGCGGACAGCCCCCTCACGGCCGAGAGATCATCACCGCCGTCCCCTTCACCTTCCATGGCAATTTCAGCCACTTCATCACCTCATCCCGACGCCAAGAATCGTGGAAAAGGCGTCAATACAGCCCCTTTGCATCAAGAAAAGAATCGGTCTTTATTTTGTACATTTAAAAGCGTAGAAAAGGCTATTAGAGCTAGGATGCCTTTAATTCTTTTAACTTGTAAGAACAGTGCTACTAACAATGTTTCTTTGCCTAGTGTTATGCAACCCCTCATGAAGGAGTTCGAGGACGTATTTCCGGATGAGATTCCAAGTGGATTACCTCCAGTTCGTGGGATCGAGCACCAGATTGATTTCGTGCCCGGAGCCGTCTTACCGAACCGGCCTGCATATCGCACGTCACCCGAAGAAACAAAGGAGATAGACCGTCAAGTTAAAGAGCTGTTGGAGAATAAGCAAATCAGAGAGTCGATGAGCCCATGTGCAGTTCCAGTGATTATAGTGCCAAAGAAGAACAATAAATGGAGAATGTGCATAGATTGCAGAGCCATCAACAAGATAACAGTTAAGTATCATTTTCCTATTCCTAGACTTGATGATATGCTAGATGAATTAAGTGGATCGAAAATCTTTTCTAAAATTGACTTAAGATCTGGTTATTTTCAAGTTCGCATGCATAAAGGAGATGAATGGAAAACAGCTTTTAAGACTAAGCATGGTTTATATGAATGGTTGGTTATGCGTTTTGGTCTCACAAATGCACCGAGCACATTTATGAGATTGATGAACCATGTTTTACGTGATGTTATTGGGAAATATGTAGTTGTATACTTTGATGATATCCTGATATACAGTCACAGTGCACAGGCGCACCTAGATCACCTTAGGCGCGTATTTATGCTTTTAAGAGATGCTCGATTGTATAGCAACATGTCTAAGTGTTCTTTTTGCTTGAATGAAGTAGTATTCTTAGGCTTTGTTGTGAGTTGTAGAGGTATTGAGGTAGACCGTTCCAAAATCAAGGCGATTGAGGAATGGCCAACGCCCAAAACCGCGTCTGAAGTCCGATCCTTTCACGGCCTTGCCGGATTTTATCGTCGCTTTGTGCGTGATTTCTCTAGCATTGCCGCGCCTCTTACTGAGCTAAGTAAGAAGGATCGCAAGTTTGAATGGGGTAAACAACAAGAGCATGCTTTTAATACTTTGAAGTCTTTATTGTGTTATGCTCCTATTTTATGTTTACCGGATTTTTCTAAAACCTTTGAGATCGAGTGTGATGCCTCCGAGATAGGTATTTGTGCTGTTTTGATGCAGGAAAAACATCCCGTAGCTTACTTCAGTGAGAAGCTCAACGGCGCCAGTTTATGCTATTCGACGTACGATAAAGAGCTATACGTTTTGAAGCGTGCATTGGATACATGGCAGCACTACTTGTGGCCCAAGGAGTTCGTCATTCACACGGATCATGAGAGCTTGAAGCACTTGAAGGGTCAAAGCAACTTGAACAAGCGTCATGCGAGATGGGTCGAGTTCATCGAGTCATTTCCATACGTCATCAAGTACAAGAAAGGAGAAGATCGCCGACGCCCTCTCTCGAAGGTACACGTTGCTTAACCTAATGCATGCTAAGATGCTTGGTTTTGAGTCCATTAAGTCTATGTATGAAGTGGACAAATTTTTCAGCCTTATCTATGCTAAGTGTTCGAATTCTTCTAAGTCTTTTAATGGTTTCTATGTGCATGATGGGTTTTTGTTTAGAGAGTCTAAGTTGTGCATTCCTACTTGTTCTATGCGTGAGCTACTTGTTTTAGAATCGCATGCGGGAGGATTAATGGGACATTTTGGTGTGCATAAGACATTATCCTTGTTGCATAAGCATTTCTTTTGGCCGCATATGAAACGTGATGTTGAACGCATGTGTAGTAGATGTGTTACTTGTCATAAGTCTAAGTCTACTTCGCATCCATTTGGTTTGTACACGACTTTACCTGCTCCATCTAGTCCTTGGATTGATTTATCTATGGATTTTATTTTGGGATTGCCTAGGTCTAGATCGGGTAAAGATTCTGTTTTTGTGGTAGTTGATAGGGTTTCCAAAATGGCGCATTTCATTGCATGTAGGAAAACTGATGATGTTGTTCATATAGTCAATTTGTTCTTTGTGCATGTTGTTAGATTGCATGGGATTCCTCGTACTATTGTTAGTGATAGGGATTCTAAATTTTTGGGACATTTTTGGCGCGTTATTTGGGGAAAGGTAGGTACTAAGCTGTTGTTTTCTACTACATGTCATCCACAAACCGATGGTCAAACTGAGGTTGTGAATCGTACTTTAGGAACATTGCTTAGATCGTTGATTAAGAATAATGTAAAGTCATGGGAAGAATGTTTACCTTATGCTGAGTTTGCTTACAATCGTGTTATTCATTCTTCTACTAACATGTCTCCATTTGAGGTTGTTTATGGTTTTAATCCACTAACACCTAATGATTTGATTCCTTTACATGTTGAGCATCTAACAAGTGTTAAAGGATTGAAGAGAGCTAATCGTATCAAGGAGATGCATGAGAAAGTAAGAGCCCGGATCGAGCATAAGGGATCACAAACCGCCGCCGCCCGTAACACACGTCGCAAACGTGTTGTTTTTCAGTCTGGTGATCGTGTTTGGATTCATTTGAGCCCCGGACGGTTTCCTAATCTAAGGAAATCGAAGTTGTCACCAAGAGGAGATGGTCCTTTTACCATCTTAAGCCGTGTAAATGACAATGCATACCGCATTGATCTACCTGGTGAGTATAAATGTTCTTCAACGTTTAATGTTGCTGATTTATCTTCCTTTGATGCAGATGAATTCGATCAAGATGATGATCCAAATTCGAGGACGAATTCTTTTCAGCAGGGGGGAATGATGAAGCCATGAACAACAAAGATGATGAAGAACCGGAGTTGCAATTTAGAGGACCAATCACAAGATCAAGAGCTAAGAAGTTGCAAGCTTACTTGCAAGTGATTATTCGAAGAAAACTCGAGATTGGAGATGAAGAATCCGGAAGAGGTGATTCCAAGTTGGTTAACTTATTAACCATTGAAGATCAATAACATATCATGGAGAATTACACTTAAAGAGTTGAAGATATGGAGTGCACGTGTGCATGAAGTTTCATGGATGATGATCGACGTGCATGAGGAATAAATCGGTCCTATAGTTGTTTAATTATGGGGTTGATTTTATCTAGACTATGGTATTTAATTTATTTAATTATAGACTATAGTAGATCAGATTTTATTTAATTATTTGAGTGTAATTTTCGGTCTCAATGTCCAAGAGTCATAGGTTTGACTAGAATTTTAATTAAGGGAAGAAACTACCTTGAATAGAATTCTAGTTTAGGGAATTTCCTAGTCTAGTTGGATCACTTTTGGATCCATTAATTTTCAGCCATAACAACACATATTTTCGGCCCTTATAGCTTAAATTTTCGGCCATATAGTTATTATAAATAGGTGATTATTGTTACATTGTTACTTTAGACATTGTTGAATTAAATTGCTTTTGCATTCAATTTGTGTCTCAAATCTATTTGTCTTTTGAATACTTTTCACACGAAAATATTCATTCTTGGAGCTAGCAACTACAAGTCTTATTCAAGGGTATTGCTCAATTCACTTGAGGGATTGACCGGTATTCGCTATCGAGGAGCAACTTGGAGATTTCAACCTTGAAGACGTTCGAGATTCAAGGAGGCTATCGGGTTGTGAATCACTACACCAACACCACACGTCCAACCATACTCGACGACATCCATTCACCATCGGTATTCCATCCTCACGGCAGCCCTACACGTCCAAGTTCTACATCCGTTCGTTAAATCCGTAAGTTCGTTCAAACACTAACATATCCTACCTTCTCCAAGCCCTTCTTCACCAAGCCTCACACACGAATTTCTCCTATATTTCAGCCCTCATAACCGTCCCTATTCAGCCTTATAATCCTTGGATTTGTGTTATTTAATTTGTGTCATAGTTCTAGGTATTTTAGTTGTCTAGATTAGCCGTAATTTTATGTCGGATTGTTCCCTTCATTAGTTGACGTGTTTCGATTTATAGAAGTCTTCCGCTACGTGTTCTTAAGATTCGTCCTAGCATAGTTGGGTCGTATCAAGAAGAGATAAGAGGTAGAGATTGTCCCACTGGGCGTGCCAATTTTTATATTTAATTTGGTAAAATACAAAATCGTGTACAATTTAAATGATTTTCGGATCAAAATATATTTATATGGATCCAATCTCTATTTATCCTCTGATTCTTCTCTTCAAAACTTGATCTTCAAACGGTCTTCGAAACTTTCGGGGAAGATTTGTATCCTCGATTTTCTTTGACTTGGTATTTGTATTTGGTCTTCGAAGTTTTTGGGGAAGATTTGTATCCTCGATTTTCTTTGACTTGGTATTTGGACTTGATAACGTTAATTCGGAGGGCTGACGCCTTATTTTCAGATCAAACGCCAATTTCGGAATGAATTTAATGAAGAACGCCTTTGACTGTCTTGCTTATGAATCAAACGCCGTCTTCAGGATGAATTTGGTGAAGAACGCCTTAAATATTTGAGAGAATTTCACTTATGGAATTTCTTCTCAAATTCTTGAACTCTTCAAATGACTTCTAGTGTGTTTTTCAACTGATAAGGAGGCCCCTATTTATAGTTGTAGCCTGTAGGGAGAGAGATCCAGAGCTGATGTGGCACTATCTCATTGGCTGTTGGAAATTGATACATATCTTTTGAAAGATATTTACTTGTTGCCAAAGACTCTTGATGTTTATAATATCTTTATTATTTAACTATTTTATTTAATTTTGGATTTGATATGATTCCAAAACTAAATACATATATAAAAATCAATTCTTCTTCTTCTTCTTCATTTGGAGATTCCTCAAAAGGTTTGCCCACATCATTTGTTTCTTGCTTTTCCAGAGTTGTAGACATCTTGATGCTTGAGGAATTTTGAAGAAGAGAAGAGATGAGAGGTAGGGATTGTCCCACTGGGCGTGCCAAAATTTGTAACACAAATTTTTGTATTTAATTTAATAAAACACAAAATAGTGTACAAATAAAATATTTTCAGATCAAATTTGTATCTTTGGATCCAATCTCTATTTCTCCTCTGATTCTTCTCTTTAAAACTTGATCTTCAAACGGTCTTCGAAGTTTTCGGGGAAGATTTGTATCCTCAATTTTTCTTGAATTGGTATTTGTATTTGATCTTTGACAACGTTAATTCGGAGGACCGATGCCTTATTTCCGGATCAAACGCCGATTTTGGGTTGAATTTGGTACAGAACTCTTTAAACTATCTTGTGTTGTGGATCAAACGCTGTCTTCGGGATGACTTTGGTGAAGAACGCCTTTGAATTCCGCAAGAGCGCCTTGAATATCTGAGAGAATTTCACTTGTGGAATTTCTTCTCAAATTCTTGAACTCTTTAAATGAATTCTGGTGTGTTTTTCAACTGATAGGGAGACCCTTATTTATAGTTGTAGGGAGTGAGATCTAGAGCTGATGTGGCACTATCTCATTGACTATTGGAAATTGATACATATCTTTTGAAAGATACTTACTTGTTGCCAAATATTCTTGATGTTTATCATATAATAATATCTTTATTATTTAAATATTTAATTTAATTTTGGATTTGATATGATTTCAAAACTAAATAAATATATAAAAAAATCAATAAATATATTATATATAATATTTGATTTTTTGCTATCTACAGTATAGTAATGTAAAAATGCAATTTTTAGAAAATTATTAGACAAAAAACATAAACTGAACCACTAATATATATATATATATATATAGAGAGAGAGAGAGAATAATAATAATAATAATAATAATAATAATAATAATAATAATAATAATAATAATAATAATAATAATAATAATAATAAGAAGAAGAAGAAGAAGAAGAAGAAGATCGAAGACACGAACGCACAAAGTGACAAAAGATTGAGAAAGATAGAATAAACCCACAAGAGAGAGAGAGAGAGCGAGAACAAACCGTGAAAGAAGACGAACAAATATTACTTTGAATTCGATCTGGGTGATCTTCAATTTGAATGCTAAATATTTTTTTGAACGTTACATATTTTTTCATAATACATATGACAATAGTCTAATAACGTTAGCATCGCCAATAGTAATGTTAACATTATCAATGCTTATATTAGCATCGTCAATGTATCTGTTAGCATATGTTTCTATCTTTGTTACTATGCGCCCATGAAATTTTTTTTTTATTATTATTATTGACCATTATATTGACAAAATTACAAAGATGCCACCGCATTTTTCTTATGTTCCTTTTGTTTATAAGTATGTTACCGTTTTTTTTTATATCAAATCTAGACTACCCAAATTTAAAATTGAAATGGGTGAATTAGTTCCTAAGGCCAACTCCAATGCTGGACCAAAACACCAATTTGTTGCAGAAATTCACTCCAATGATGTCCCAAATCCTGCCCCAAATTGATGCAGTACCAAATGAGTGCTAATGGGTCCCACAACATTTAATGAATTATTTTATTTTTTAAAATAATTATTAAATAAGTTATTTAATAAATTTAATTTAATTTATAAATTATATATTCACTTAATTTAAATTATAAACCATCTAAATAAATAAATAATTTCAATAAAAGCACAATTAATTAGATATAATGGATAGAAAGACGTTTCACATATTACAAATTACTATTTAAACTATTCATGATCCACGTGGTCCAAAGAAGAAATATTTTGCAACGAGACAAGAAGCATGTGGAAAGGATGTTGAGTTATTAGTTTTAATAGCATATTTTTTTTGAAAGTATATAATTAAAAGTTATTGGTTTTGGATAATCATCATTTTAAAAATAAAAAAATAAATCATTAAGCATATTCATATTTTAATTATAAAATAAAATGGAATCTTTAAAAAAATATTTTTATTTGGTGTCAAATTTGGTGTTGAGCATTGAAGCTGTAAGAAAATTTGATGCTGAAATTGCACCTATTTGGTGCAATGAAATTACAGTAGAAAAGTTTGAAATAAAGATGTGTGTGTGTTTAAGCCAGTCAATGTTATATTAGACGAAGCATGAAATTACGGTAGAAAAGTTTGAGATAAAGATGCACAAAAATATCGCCCACCTTTTGTTGAGTGCATTGAAATTAAATACGAATTGAAATGGGACCACCATAAAGAATTACCGTATGTTTTACAAATATAGAAGACCTAAAATTGGTATTGGATTTGATATTCTTTTGGAGGGGTCCCCAAATTAAATGATACCTCATTGTTGTACACTTGTGTACTGTCTCCACATATTGTTCTATTTTTCTAGAATAACGAATATATGCGTGACTCGTGAAACTATACGATAAATATGATATTGATTACAATCATAATTACTTGAAATATAGTACATATCCATATAATAATTGGATGAAAAAAATACGTATCTGTTAGGACAGAATCAATCAATATGAATATCCACCCATAAATGTCGACGCAACTCAACATTATATATAGATCTCATTGGATCTTCGCATAAAAATTAAAGTGTGTGCTAATAGAAGTGTCAAAATTTATTCGAGAAAAATATTGACACGACATGCATGTCCGTTAGGGATGATTTAGTGATGCAGTATTTATAATTTGGGGTCAAAGGTTATTCCAATTTGTGATTTAATTACCTCATTTATATGATTTGCATGTTGTTGCACGTGACATGACTCATGAGTAATCGATGTTCACGCATTGCGGGTTACCCCAGTCATCAAAATAAAAATATCGACCTTACACGAAACAAAAATAACATGTTAGTGTTAACCTTATCATATTACTGCCATTATTGTTCCACACCCCGACTATTGAGGGGCGCAAAGTACTCTTTAGCAAAGGCCCCCTCAAAGCCCATATGTGTTTTTTAAATATTGTGGGCCCAATTTTTTTAGTATTAAGGTTCATTTTTTTAATATTAGGTGTCTAATTTTTTTAATAGTAGGGTCCAATTTTTATTAATAATCAAAATATACTCCATCCATTTCGTCTTGATTGTTGTTTTAATTTTTTTTTTGATCTAGAATTAACAATTAATTTTATGGACTAATATACACATTCCTTATATTATGTAAAATCTTATTAATTCACTTATATTTCCTAAAAATAAGACACCATTTTCTCTCTGCATATATTTTTAGGATTTGGGATAGGGTTAAAATTGGAGGAGAGAGTTGAAAATATATAAAACAACAAATATTTTGACAAAAAAAAAAAAAAAAAAAAAAACAACAATCAAAACGAAACGGAAGGAGTATTTTTTTTAGTATGAGAAGCTAATTTTTTTTATAATTAGCATAAGATCCCTAAAATATTTGAGACCGACCTGATCGTGTCCGTGCGAAACTAATAAATAATTTCATATTAAACGTGTAGCATTTTATAACTTTTAGAGGCTTTTACAATTCTTTAACGTGTATTTGTAATACAATATAATATCATATATTTAACATACATTTTATTTAAAAAAAAATAATTTTTATTTTATCGTGCCGCGTCAACATAAAACATTGCGAGTTTATGTCGTATTGTTATCATATGAACATGAAATAAAAACAGTCATGCCTAAATTACGTTAAAGGTTGAATTAGGCTCCAAAATTAAGAACGGCCAAAAAATCAACCGGCACAAACCGCTTCGTACATTTTGAATGCCGGTTCGGTTTAAATAGGGATACTAATGAGTAACGGGTCCTATAAGTACCCACAAAAAAATTCATAATAAGTAGGATAATTACCTAGTTAACGGGGACGGGCATGAATACGGGTACCTTAGTACCCAACCTGCCCCATACCCATATGTGTTTGTGTATCCATATATACAATTTTATATATAGGTATATTTATAGAAATTATTATTGTTACTGTTATAAATATGAAAATGCTAAATTAAGTTTGATTTTATTTAGTATTTTATTTTGTATATATTAGGTTTTAATTTATTTTCTAATTTGTACTTTGTATAAGATATTATATATACATATATATATATATATTATGAAAAATTGAATATTTATTGATAATTGAAAATAAAGCAATAGTATATCTGCTTAATTTGCAGACATTCTACGTTCATTACGGTACATAATTTTATAAGGAAGTTCATTGAAGATGATTTATTTAGCAGTTTATTTTTTCTGTAAGTTAATTTTTTTAATTACAAGCATATAATACAAGAAAAAAAAGTAAAATAATTGATTTTATGTTATTGGTTCACATACGTGTCTTTCTTTCTTTTGTTATTCATAGTATATTGTTATGTTCGTTTTAGTTATTTATTTAATATCATTTTTATGAGAATTTGGAATTGTTTATTAATCAAATTGTTATTATAATTTTAGTTTTAATTATTTTTTAAAATTTATAATTTTTTTGTAGTTAGTTAAATTGCGGGTAACATGCACGATTATAAGCAGTTAGATACCCAAAAAGTATGAGGACGGGTATAATAATTACTACCCACACGAGTACGAGAATGAATACGGATATTTTTTATAATACGAATATGAAAATGGGTACCATAGTACCCTATCCATACCCTACTCATCGTGATCGCTAGATTCAAACGATTTGACAGCTCTATATGCTAGTAGTAATATATACGTGCATGAATACGAACTATGTGACAGCAACCCCTCTAAACCAATATATTTTATTTTACGATCAAATTGTCTTATACACATTGTACCATAAATTTCTGTCAGAGGCATTCACTTCTCGACTATGTTGCTCCACTAAGCATATAATATATATATATATATATATATATGTGTGTATATATATATATAATATTACAATATAATAAGACTTGTGGTCGTCAATCGTCATCCAACAACACTGGCACTGCATTTTTTTTAGCTTTATAAAATGTTTCTAGCACAAAATAATGTGACTATCTAAAATTTTAAACTTTTGTTTGTGAAAGTCATCGAGAATGAACAAGAAATATTCCGACCGAAAAGAATGATCTCAGTAACAAATAACAATAGTAGTATTCTTAATTTTGTGATTTTGTGTTACATCTTCATTGGTGCATGTCATGCCAGCATATGACTATAGAAAATACTATTTTATTTTCCGAAAGATGATTAGGTTTGGATTTTTTTTTTTGTAAACCTGTTGTTGGTATCGTCTATCGTGATAAACTGAAATGATGTTTTAATTAGACTAAGTCAAAAGGAAATAGTTTCAATCAAGGTTGATATTTGTCCCAAGGGCCTAGTGGTGGAGTGGTGTTTCTTGAGGCCAAAGCTCTCAAGTTCGACCCACCACCACCACTAGGTGTGAGCCTGTCACACCTGGCTTGCCAAGTGTGAACTCTAAATAAAAAATTAAATTAAATCATAATAAATTAAAACTTATAAAAAATAAATTTATTTTAACATTAAATGTTTGGCATAGAAGATGCCACAGGATATGTCATAGGAGATCTCTTATATGTATTTCACTATTTCTTGATCTAACTCGAAAACTGTAATTTTAACTATTTTTAATTTTGGAGAAAATAAAGTCTTAATAGATGAATTAGAAGGGCATCCACATATATACAAAGTGCGTTTTAATTTTACTCTAATATCCATTTATTATTGCCTTAAGCCCCCCCCCCCCCCCCCCCAACATATTCCATCGTATTTTAATTTTATGTTTTATCAATGTATAATACATGCAGTGACGATGTGACATAATGTATAGATAGGCCATTTGTGAAAATACAGATTAAAAGACCTACAAAATAAATAATGTCAACATTTATTTTGTGAAAAGAATCTATTCCCTTGAATGCCCCAAAAATACTTTATTAACTTGACAGTTACTTTCTGAAATGGTAAAGCATGAGCATGATACATAAAGCCTCATGACAATGCACCAAAAAAGAAAGGGGTAGGTGGCTGTTTGGCTAAGGTTTTCTTTAAACAAAAAATAAATAGGAATATAGTTCATAAGATGATAATTTTATTAAAATTAAAAATAATCGAGGAAACTCAATAAAATAAGAAAAAATTATACCTGAAATAAAAAATCACCAATTTAAGACATAAAAAATCGTATATTTTGATCTCCTCACTCCTATAAAATTTTAATTATTTTTATATTAATTTTTGTTTCCACAATTCTCTCACCTTTAAAAAAAAATAATGAAGCCAAAAGCGTCAAACATTTTGTAGTTCCGTAATGATATAAATGACAACATAATTCCCCAGAAGGCGGCCAATAAATCCGCGCCACGTGTAGAAATTAGTGCTGTGTAATTTATATACGGTTACGGCTTAGTGCTACTGCCCAACTTCCCATGCTTATTTCAGGGGACAAAAGAGTTTGATTTCGGGGGATCGTTTCTACAAAATACATTCCGCATTGCAATTCGACCTTTTCAAATACCATCCCAAATTTCTAAAACCTAAAAAAAACCTCACCAAAAATGGACAGCGCCAGCGGCGCCGTTGTCGGCGAGAGCCGTAGAGAGTTATTGGGCTCCGCTAGGATCGACGACGTCCGCCAGCCGTCGTGGAGGCTCAACTTGGATGAGTTCCGCTTGCCGGAGCGCGAATCCGATCACCGCCACCCCACTTTCAACATCCGCCGCCTCATCCGAAACAAGAGTATGTGATTTTTTTTTTCTCGCTGTCTATGGTATATGCCTACACGTGTGTGTGTGGATGCGCAGAATGCCTATTTTTGTGCATAGATTCATTGCCAATTCCCCGAATTTTCTGTGGAGGATATTAGGGGAACTGTGTGAAAGCAAATATGTCGTATGAATGATGCATACAAAATCTCTCTTCTCCTGAGTCACGCGGCTGATAAAAAAGAACCATAAAGAATAAGACATAATTTTGGATCTAAATATAGCTCTCTCTCTCTCTCTCCTCTTTTTTTTTTCAGCCCCCTTTCATTTTTTTAATGAAGATTCAAAATGCATCATTTTGTTCTGTGTTCCTCTTTATATATATATGTGTGTGTGTGTGTATTCCAATGTGTTCCAGATGACAGTTTTCGTTTAATTGATATATAATCTCCCTGACTACAGACTAAGGTTACTAATGCATGCTGTACCAGCAGTAGCAGTCTATGGAATTCTTATATTTGTAGTAATAATTTCCTGCTGATAAGTTGGTACTCTAACCTTGCGAGTGAAGAGTTTCTGGAAAACTAGTAGTTGTGATTGGACACAAGAAAATACCATCGGAATGTTCATTTTTAAGCGAATCATGTTGCGGTAGTAAAATTGAGGGAAATTTTATTTCCTGATTACTCTTTTTTTTTGGGATCAGTCTTTTTCTTTGTGAACTTTGTTCAATACCACTTTGCTAGCACTGCAATTTTTTTTCTTCTTCTTAAACTAACTTGAGTTCAGCTTTCTACATTGACTTGATGAAAAATTAAGATTAAGTAATTAGTATATCAAAGTTTAAATAAAATCTACATAATTTAAATAAAAAAATATTTATCATAAGCATGCTGTATGAGCTGCCTGCACACATGGATTTCCAATGTGTCAAATAGGGCAACAAGCTATGTCTGATTTTTTTATAAAGGTTGGGTGCTAAAATGTCAATTATGAAAGACCAGTTATTTTTGTTGAAAAAGCCAAAGTAAAACTATTCTTTAGCAATTTGATCTTCACAGAAATACATTGAATGTCAATATTTTCCTGAATTAAAATTGGATGCATCACAGTGCACATTATAGCAGAAAACTCAGATCTATGTAATTTCCTAGTTTTTGAGTGCCTGATTTGCACAATGACATTTGAAATTTTTGATGGAAGTTGCGTGTGTCAAAAGGCATATCATGTTGATGATGGAATGAGATCAATTAAGTGCACCCCGTGCCTTGTGATTTTACGGATTAGAGAATGGAGAATTTGAATTTTAGTTTGACGCTCCAGATCATGAACCAATCTAAGGTTTAAGTTTAACTGC
Source organism: Perilla frutescens (assembly GCA_026008535.1). Lineage (NCBI taxonomy): Eukaryota > Viridiplantae > Streptophyta > Magnoliopsida > Lamiales > Lamiaceae > Perilla > Perilla frutescens. The sequence continues at coordinate 14,508,755 of BRKX01000004.1, forward strand.
TGTGACAGAAGCACCATAAATATCTTCTAACAAATTTGATGCTGCTTTTCAGTAAATACGTGTAAGTTCATTTCCTCTAATGTTTTATTGTTATGTTTTAATGTAGTTAAGTATTTTCATCTGTCAGGAAAACAACGGAAAGTTAATGAGTACTACAAAAAGCAGGAGAGACTCCTGGAAGGATTCAATGAGATGGAGACTATCCATGAATCTGGTGGCTTACCGGATGCTCTTACTGAGGTTGCCTTTTGGTTTGTGTATTTCTTCTTCTTTTCTTTCTTTCTTTATTTATTTCTTTCTTTCTTTCTTTCTTTCTTTCTTTTCTTTTCCATTTTCTTAACGAATATACTCATGAGAATACCACCTGTGATACTTTTTAATTATGACATTCAGGCATATTCAATTGTATGACTTTAATTCACTTCAGTGACTCTTTTACTGAGTGAAGTAGTAATACTCATATTAAAACTTGTAAACTAGAACTTATCCTAGTTTCAATGAAAACTTCAGTATATTTGTCTGACGCTTTAGTTTTTTGCCATTCTGTAATAAACGAAACCTGTTCTGATATTAGCCTGCTTCTAGGATGCTGCTACTTTTCCCTTCTTTTCTGTTTTTATTTTGTCTTCTTTTGGGAATGAGTGAGGCGAGTGTTTCACCGCTACACTCTGCTTGAAGATCAGTGCGGTTTTGTAAATCGTATTGTATTTATATCTTATTCATATCAAATATTTCTCCAGGATGAACTGAAAAAACTTGCAAAGAGTGAGAGGCTAGCTGTTCATATATCCAACTTTGCAAATTTGATCCTTTTCATAGCAAAAGTTTATGCTTCATATGAGAGCAGGTCTTTAGCCGTCATTGCCTCAACTATGGACTCTTTCCTAGACCTATTATCTGGGCTGATCCTGTGGTTTACATCCTATGCTATGAAAAATCCGAACCAGTATCATTACCCAATTGGAAAGAAAAGGATGCAGCCAGTGGTAAGAATTTCCATCTGCTTCAAAATAATAAACTTGTCATCCTTATATGGGAGTTTAGCTTTACAACCCTTTATGTTTTTTTTTTCTTTTAGTAAAAACTGACTTTTGCATTTTGTCATTGAAACTTATAATGGTAGATTCATGTGCGGGACAACCTAGAAAAGGAGATTCAGTTACCTTGACTAATATTAAATGTCACGTCTTTTGAAAGATATTTTATATATTGGCTATGTGTTCTAGTGGTAAAAATCAAGGTTTTGTCGAGTTAAGAATCGATAGTGCATATTCATTTACAAGGTGAGTTGTTTCACAATCAACCTCGTCTATCTTTGACAGGGCATCATTGTTTTTGCGTCCGTTATGGCAACACTGGGATTACAAATAATACTGGAGTCTGTTCGGCAACTGATAGCGAAGGTATTATGCGGCAAAAAATGCATAGTTCTTGTTGCCAAATTTGTTTTATCTAATTATTTTTCATCCTTGTCGAACAGACTGGCCCTGAGATGGATCATCGGCAAGAGATGTGGATGATAGGGATCATGGTATCTGTAACTGTAGTGAAGTTTGTGCTTATGGTTTATTGCCGCCGATTTAAGAATGAAATTGTTAGAGCCTATGCTCAAGATCATTTCTTTGATGTCATCACCAACTCAGTTGGATTAGCCACGGCTGTTTTGGCAGTCCGTTACTACTGGTGGATTGATCCTACAGGGGCCATGATCGTGAGTACACTCACTCTGTGTTTCTTCTGGTATTTATATTTTAGGCTAGGAAGTCATAGAATCTCGTGACACCATATCATTAGTATTCTGTGATCATGCATGGCATAATTCTACCATTCGCAGTGAGATTGATAGTCTTGTAGGCTTTAATTGTATACCTTACTAACACACTCTCTCTATATATATGTTGCAGATAGCAATATACACAATTAACACTTGGACTAGGACTGTTTTTGAGAATGTGTGGTCGCTAATTGGAAGAACAGCACCTCCAGATTTCCTTGCAAAGTTGACCTATCTCATCTGGAATCATCATCAGCAAATTCAGCACATTGACACAGTGAGGGCATATACATTTGGCTCCCATTACTTCGTGGAGGTAGACATTGTGTTGCCGCAAGATATGATGTTGAGCCAAGCACACAACATCGGTGAACAATTACAAGAAAAGCTCGAGCAACTTCCTGAGGTCGAGAGAGCATTTGTTCACATAGACTTCGAGTTTACTCACAGACCGGAACACAAGAGCAAGGTGTAAGTGTGTTATGAAATAAGGTCGGTTCTACTGATGGATTCCAATTTCCATCGCTCACCACAGATGACATCGTAAGATTCGATTATGACGAGCAAATAATTATCTCATTCTACTATATGAAAACTCTCTTGAGTTCTAATATCCATTGAGGAAAGAATTAAGAGGTATATATTAACTATAGTTTTTCAGAGGTAGGGTTTGAACTTGCACTAGTTGTTTCAGGACCACTTTCTTTAATGGCTGTATTAGGTACACCAAACTGATGCCACTGATGCCTATTTGCACAGACTGGTGCATTTGGGGATAGGGTTGTTTAAAATGCTTTCACATTTTTTTTTTCTTATCTCGTCATATTCATCATCTTTCTTTCTCCATATCTTTGTTTATGAGCCTTTTTAAGATCAACTTTGTATTTGTATATGGAATTTGATGGTAGCTCTGTCATTTTAAGTTCTTTAACTTTCCAATTTGTTTTATTTTATTTTTTTGTGTGCGTACTCAATATTTTATTTTATTTTTTTATTTTTGTTGAGGTAAGTGTACTCAGTGTTTTTGAATGGAAGGCATCTACTGAATTTCAGTGAAAATAAAGGGACACACTTTTAATAATTTAAATTATATGGAATATTTAAAAAAATTAAATAAAATTGTTTGAATCTACAGCGAACAAGTATTTATTTTCCAACTGTATTATTCTTTTACTCTTTTGTTAATGAAATTTATTTATTTTACTTGAAAATGGGAGATTGGCCCTTTTCCAATTTATTTAAAACACCGCATAAACTGGTTTATTTAATAACTTAATTTTAGAGATTTTAACATGTTGATATGTACTTTAAAATAAATTGTTTGCAAAATAATTATTTTAACATTAAAATACGTTATAAGTTTTTTCAAAATAATTTTTTGCTTTTTTTCAAACAAATTAAGGTAGAAGGCTTAGGGGAACAATTGCTGACTATTTAGAAGAATTTATCAGATTTGATTTTGGTGAAGAGTTTTTATGTTGGATATAATGGATAGGATCAATACATAAATGGGCCCTTTACAGCTTTACTTTCACGTTTCCAGTTCCTAAGATTTCATTTGATTTAATTAGGCCATCTACTTTGTAATGCGTTGTTTGAATACTTCAAATTTTATTTATTTAAATAATGCCATTATTATTATATCTTTAAAATACTTCTTACATATTCTTATAACGCAAAAACTTCCATGCACCAGTTCTAAATAAGCTTATTTAAGACGGGTATGGTCAAATCGCGGGTTAACGCGGGTCAACCCGCAAAAAAAGAAAAATGATAAAATAGGTGATACTTTTTAAGAATACAGATGATACTTTTTGAATTTTGAGTTATACTTTTTAGTGTTATGGTTGATACTGATTTTGACAGTTTTTATTTATTTATTTATTTTGGCCGATACTTTTTAAGTATACAGGTGATACTTTTGGGCTTTTGAGTGATACTTTTTAGTATTACTGTTGATACTAATTTTGAAAGTTTTTTCTTTTTGGAGTTGACCGGGTCAATGCGTTGACCGGTCAACGCGCGTTGACCCGGTCAATTCGGTTGATGGTGCACCTAGTTCAAAGAAGTGCTTCTCTTCTTATAATTGGATTCGATAATAATACAATCTATATAACATATAATATATAATAACAACACCGGATCCACACTTAGAAATCTTCATTTTCCGGCCTTTTTACACCTTCCGAAAACGTAAATGTAATATTGCATATTATTTAATTTTTTTTCCATGTAAAAAATCATGAATATTGTAGCAATATATTGCAAATATATTATTATACATTTCCATAAAAATTGGATTACGAGGAGATCAATTATATAATGTATCATATATGAAGCTAATTACAATCTCTCTTTATTTCTATATAAATGTAATTTTGAATGAATACACACAAATTAATAAATTAATTGAATTACCTAATACACCCTGTGTGAATACTTTAAATGAGTTAAGTATAGATGTTTGAATGGATTAAATGAGGGTAAATGTGTGAAAATTGTGAATTTTTTGTCTCGAATTTATAAAATTACACTGTTTTTGAAACAAAATTAAAATGCTAAAATGACACTTATATAGCATATTTCATTATGTATATGAGTGATATGACATTCAAATTCATATGTGCGAATGAATAAATATGTGAGTTTTCATATATTAAGAAGTAATAAATAACATTTGATAGATTTTATTACGTGAAATAATTATCAACATATATGAAATAATTAAACAAATTAATCAAGTAAATTATTTGGTAAAACATTATAATTGGTATCGTGCTCTGTATACTTTATACGCATAGATAACATTTATAATATTTAGAAATTATAATGAATATGAAATAGTTAATAATTTAGCATTCTAATTAAACGTATACCCGAATCAAACATAGATTGATATTTATAAATTCAACAAATGCTACTATAAATGTTGTATACAAACAAGTGTTGCATAATTTATAATATAACATTTTGATTGTAATAGTTTGTTAATTATTTATGCAATCATTTGAAATATATTATATATATACATATATAAATATTTTTTACAATTTGAAATATATTATATTATAACATAATATAATATGCACGTATATACATACGTACGCATGAATATTCAAGTGATTATTTTTTTATCGATTATATTGTCAACTTAATTTTTCTAGATTCACATTAATAAGTATCTAGCATAAATAAAAGAAAAAAATAACTTATTAACTAAAATATTATATATAACACGTGAAAATGTAACACTTAAATGAAAAATGTAATAATTCAGTTTGATACCATGAATAATCCGTGCATCGCACGGACGAAAATCTACTTTCCATATATAATACGAAGCTAATTAAATCTAATTTTTCATATATATTATGTAGTTAATTATATATTAATATATTGATATTGATTAGATATCGGATTAAACGACGAATCACATGGTGTAAAATTTACTGATACTTTCTCTTTTTTCTTTATTGTTTTATTTTTCATGGCAATTCGTTCAATATTATTAGTGAGTTAGGCGGAGTTTATTTGCTTAATTGTCATTTTGCTATGATTAGTATAAGTAGAGTTTATTGAATGACAATATTAATTGTGTGATGTGTCCACATTGCGGTCTCATGCAATTCGATCATGCGAAAATCTATAAAGTACTTCGCAACTCTTCATGATGCTAAGTAATTCTCTTATTTGTTGAGTTTAAGCAAACACTATATGTGATTGATTTATTTGGCTATTGTACATTATATTTTGATTGGAATACTTGACATGTTTGAGTTTATTGATTTTAAGTTATTTGTGTATTGTGAATTTTGTCATCATCATCGGATTATTTGATCTACCGCCCATAAATACAATTTGTCAGTTTTGAATATATTTGACTATTGTGAAGATGAGAGCCTTTTGGTTGATGAAATATCGGTGAAATTCCTTAAAGAGGTTGCACGATAAGCAATATTGTTTAATGCTATTTTTAATTTAACTTTAGGAAACAATGTATGATTGTCAGTACTCTCTTCGTTTTTATAATGTTTGTTGTTTTAGAATATTAATCTAGAATTAACAATTAATTTTTGGACAAATATATCTCTTCCTTCTATATCAAATAAAATCTCATTCCCTTATATTTTCCTAAAAAGTTGACAAAATTTTATCTCTTCATATATTTGTAGGGTTAAAATTGAGAGAAATGGTGTGAAAATATATAAAATAACAAACATTTTGACACAAAACAAAACTCTTAAAACAACAATCAAATCAACACGAAGGAAGTATTAATTAGACCACTGAGATCAGAGTGTGGAAGAATGAAATAAGAATATTTTTCATTTAATTTCTTCATGTACGGGAATTGGTTTGAATTAGATCGTGTGTATTGATATTAACATTCTTCATGTTTCTTTGTTTGGTAATTGTTGTGAGATTTAATGATTTGGTTCAAGCTAAATGTTACGTGATCATTTATATGGGCAACTTAATTCCAATTTTGAACCCGTACGATATGTTTCGATTGGTGTCTTTGAAGGGAAATAATGATATCAATTGAAAATAATTCAAAATACGAGTTATGTATGCACAAAAGCCAAACCAAAAATTGGTCTAACATTTTTATATTAAGTTACTTTCGATCAATTGTAACACCAACAAAAAATTAGTGTATTATTGAAAAGTAAATGTATATGTTGACATATCTTTGAGGTTCGTATTAATCGTATGAAATACTCTAACATACACAAAACATGGATATATTTATTACCAAATTCCACTAAACCACAAGATTTGTGGTAATGAAAAATATTTCAACAGATTACTTGCGAAATGAAAGTGGCGTGTCAATTGTGTTGTTTCAACAGTCAAAGAGTTGGAGGTCGATCGGTTGTTGGGTCATAAGTGGTTGTGGTTATTTTTGGGTAATTATATTCAAAGCCTTATTCTACTATTCACAACCTTATATTATACATATAAATAAATAATAAAAAAATCCAAAATATATATGTTATATATATATATATCCTTATTATTGACCACAACCCATTTATTTCCAATCCCTAACCGCAAAAAAAGAGACATATATATTCTTACTCCAATTCAAATTTTGGCAAATAACTAAATCACCAAAATTTGTGTGATTGTTGAAAATATGGTGAAATTGAAATCGACAGGGTGTTGGAATATACATGCTGAAGAGTTATTAAAAATGTAATTTCAAGAGGCTTATATTAAAGGTCAAATGAAATAGTTTTTAATAAACATATGTCAGTTCCAATTTCATCAATTTCAAATTTGCAAAATGTATCAAGTTTTTATTTTTGGTATAACAATTTAAAATAATTTATGTTAAAAATAAAAAATCATGCAAAATTCATAATTTTATAAGCATATAATCCAATGAATAATTTAAAATATGATATTTTAATAAAAAAATTGAAGCATTCAATAAAAAATAAAAAAGTTAAATGAGATTTTACGGAAATTTCATAATTCATAATATATAAAATACAATTAAACTTGGACTTCTAGGAGCATGAATTTGAGGGCGAGGTAGCGGCGGGCATGTGAAGTAACCAAGGGCAATACTGTAAATTGAAGGCAAGTTAGGGTTTTTGGACGCCATGAGCCCTATATATAGAGAGAGAGACCAGCACTTGTTTGCTCATCAACATTATTCGGTTCTTTCTTCTTTCTTCTTTCTTATTTATCAGCTAGTTTTACGGTCGAGATATCGCCTAAATTTTTATTTTCTTCCAATAAGTTTAGAATGAAATATGAGACAATGATGTATCGATAATTGTCCGTACCATATGAGAATGTTTCCAACATTGTTGATGTGTCTTTTATCTCTGGATCTGAGCTTTCCTTCAAATATTTCCCCCCTCTTTTTGTGAAATTTATGTGTGGATAGGCAATAAATTAGAGTCACTGATGCACTTAATCAATGGTGTATAAAGCGCTGTACGTTGCCGATACAAATTCTTGGTGCTGAGATTCTGACAACGGATTCCTTTTTATGGATCTGCTGCATTCAGATGCACTACATTCTCATTTAATCCACTATTAATTTTTACGGTTGTTTGTCAATTTTTTAAACTTTTCAAATTTAATTTTTTTTCGTTTTCGTTGAAGAAATAATTCTTCTATCTTCGTTGATATCTTGGATTATAAATTAATAGTTTAGTATATATGGGTTTTTCAAATATGCCAAATCAAATTCTATTTTGGTGACTAATTGCATTCGCCCAATTAATTTCTTTAAATCTGTCAAACTAATATTTTGTAATTCTACGGAACTAGTATTGTTGGGTTATATGAACTCGAATCCAATTCTTGAATGCTTTGGTCATGGAATCCTTACTAGCAATCTGTTGATGTTTATAATTTTAGAGGATTTTGATTTAGAATGAAACATATTTGCTTGTCCTTCAGAAGTTTTATTTGTTTTTTCCCTACAGTTATGGATATAGGGATATATAATGAGGAAAAACAAAAATTCAAAAATATTTAAGATTGAAAGATTATGTTTGCAGTATTAGGTTTATTATATATGCAGTAGCAAGTTTGTGTTAAGAAAGTCCTTAATATTCTATAAAATACAATATAAATCATCTATTAACTAAGCTATTTACTCTAAATGCTTAAAAGTATTTAAAGAATTTAAGAAAATGATTGAAAAGAAAATGTGTAGTTTTGAAATTTCCGCTCATTTCCTTTATCTAATTCAAAATCATGTGAAATTTCATCACAGATTACAATTACAGATTGTCGCGTCTTCTGTAAGAATAAGAATTGAATTCATTACAAATCACTATTTCTGATGTTTAATGAATATCTATATTGGAAAAAGAATACTGCTGCTCATCCAGAATTTAATTTTTTGATAATTAATAAAACTGTATTATTAATAAATTAATTTTCTTAATTATTAAATGTTATATTTTTACTATATTATCCTTCTGTCATGAAATTAGTGATTTGTAATTAATTATTAAAATTACTCCAGAAGCTAATGGGAAGAAAGGTGCGCAGCTTCATCTTCTTTCTTTTCTTCACTTCTTTATTTTTTTTCCATATTTGATCACTTTTTTATTTTTTTTCCATCTTTTATTTCTTCTGAATTGAAGTGCATATAGAGTTGCTCTAATTATTATGGAGGACATCAATGTAAATTTATTGAATAACTAGTGTTTTATTAATTAAAGTAATTAATTATTAAAAATAATAAAAGATTTTGGCTAGCTAGAATCTAGTAAAATCACTACTCATTGGAAAAAAATGTATATCTATATTGGACTTTTGTTGACATATTAAATGAAGAAGATAAGTTATTTAACCAAAAGATAACACGTGACAATGTGATTTCTCTTCAAATATAATTTGAAATTTTCTAACTGTATAAACTAATTGATGACTACCTGAGAATTAGGTTTAAAGCCTCTAAATTCCAAATGTGGAAATGTATATTGTGGCAAAAGCCTCGGATTAATTGTGGTAATATTTAAATTTAATTGTGGTAATTTGAAATTAATTGTTACAATGTGGCAAAAGCCATGATTAATTTAAATGTAAAACATTTGTGGCAATGTGACAAAAACCTCTATTAATTGTGGCAAAATTTCAAAATATTTGAATTTATAATCTTGGCAAGTTCATAATCGTGCCCCAATTCAAAATGTTTAAATTTAATCATAGCAAATTTCAAAATTGGATAGAATACAGATTGTCCAAATAATTTTTTATTTTTAAATCTTACCTAACTATCTTAATTTTACTATAATTTTGTGTAAATATAAAGTTCTCGCATTCCAAATCCTGCGTTTCGGGCTTAAATAACGCCCCCCCCCCCAAATAAATATTTTTTAATATGTTAACTTAAACTTTGTTATTTCATATATAAACCATTTCTTATCATAATTAGTATTGCAATTTTCTAATTCGCGACCTTTAAGATCATATTCTACCGCCTAATACTTGACTCTAATTATACTTTGGGGTATTATTGTATTATCATATTTTAGCTTGACTTTTCAAGGAATTCAAGAAAATGTCCTGATCTTTCATAAATAACAATTTAATACCCGACCTTTTGAATGTACACCAAATCTAGCCTGAAATTAATTTTCGAGTTTTTAGTTGTTGACATGTATTTTTTTATACATACGGTGTTGAGTGAAATATAATTTTATTTGATTAACTGACGCCGCACAAGTATTTCTCACGTCATTAAAAATTTCGGGTAAAAAGATACACGTCAGAAACTAAAAGTTGGAAAATTAATTTCAAGTTGGATTTATTGTATATTCAAAAGGTTAGATATTAAATTGTTATTTATAAAAGGTGAGGATATTTTTGTGAATTATTTGAAAGATCAGGCTAAAATATGATAATACCCCTTATATTTTTGATACTTGGACTTTTAAAAGAATTGGAATTTTTTGACATTATAAATTGAGTACTCTGTATAAAAATAATCTCTTTATAATAATAAAAAATTATGGTCCAAATTTGGTACTAATTATAAATAAGAATAAATTTTATATTGTATTAATTCAGTGTCTTTTAAGGTCATTTTTAGAAAATTTAGCCCCATATAGATAAAACGACATTAAACTTAAAAATATATTTAAATATCTATTTAATTATGTTACATTAAACTTAAGATGATATGAAAATTTATCTAAAGTTGAATGTGATACATACATATTTTTTTAACATTTCCTAGATGACAAAAATATCATGTTAAATCCTGCAAGTAGATTGTTTTTAATCATAAATGATAATAAAGGTTGAATTGTACGGGCCATGGATAAGCAATTAATTAAATTGAGTTGTCGGTATACTCAATTTAATTAATGGACATTCGATATCTTAAAAATGATAAATTAATTGAGTTAAAGAAACTATATTCATAAATATGGAATCAGGGTGGTAGTGCAATATTAATTCTTTAGTGGATTGAATTAATATTAATGGGTTTAAGTTGTGTTTAGGCTAAACATGAGAACTTAAGGTCTGTTGGAAGCCCAACCCTAATTTCTTCTAAATCTCTTTTGTAGCCATTTATATATATACCTTATAAAGGGAGAAGAAAAATCCAAGCCATCATAGATGTAATTTCAAAATTCCTCTCCCCAAAAGAAAGAAATTGTAAAAATTTATATTGTGAGGGTTCTTCGTCTCCAAGTTTCTACAAGGTCTAGAGGATCGTCGCCCACACGATGTCTGGATCGAGGTTGAATCATACAACAAAAGATCATGAAGTGGATAACATGAAGAATGAAAAAGTTGTAGATATAAAGATTTTATATCTACATCTTTTCAACGGTGTCTTTCTGATTGCAAGGCAATCGATAATATCAATTTTTCACTATGCATGAGATTTAGATTCGGTTTTAGCATGCAATGGGATGTATGATCGTTTTGATCAAAAGATTTTATTCAATCAACACACATCCAAATGATTAGAGCTGTCAAAATGGGCTAGACTCATCGGGTCGGCCCGTACCCGCCAAAAAAATAGGCTTGTTGGGTTGCTATTTTGGAGCGGATCAGATCCTCTGTTGCAATTCCTATTCCATTTGGTGTTGCATAACTAGAATTTTTTTTATTTTTTTTAAATATTAATATACCCTAATTGAGGATGGATGAACCCTAAATAAAAAATTTAAATTAAATAAAATCTTAATAAATTAAAAATTAAAAAAATAATTTTTTATTTAAAAAAAAATGAAGGCTTGGAACAGGAAATGTAATAGGAAATGCAACAGGTAATCTAGTGTGATTTTGGAGGCCCGCCAAACGGAGGTGGGCTTTGGCGGGGCAGGCTTAGCCCGCGGGCCTGTGCTTTTTTATTTTTTATTTTCATAATTTTAAATCTATATTTATTTTGAAAAATAAATGAAAAATAATGAAATCACAAATTAATTTAATAATAATTAATTTTGATTGAAATTAAAAATATCAAATAATTAATGGTGATCATTTGTGTTTGTGAAACGATATATGTTTTAATATAACTAGTATATCACCTGTGCGATGCACAGATCGCACAGGGGATGTTATTAAAAAAAATATTTATGTACAATTATAAAATTATATCCAATCATGAATTTCGCATATAAATATATGAATTATATCGTTTGAATTATAAATTACTTATGTATTTTTCATCATTGGAGAAATCAACTATGGTATATATGTATTACATAAAATTAATATATGCAATATTAAATTGCTTTTAATATAGTGATTTTATACAAGATATTGCTAATTTTCATCTCATGCATTTTTAAATACATAATTTGTGAGTCAACATGTCTGTGTGTGTGTATTAGAGAATTTTGCATATTAGTCTGTTACATATGTGTGTGTGTATATGCATATTTATGTATAAGTGCATTTCATCATTTTTTATTTCATTTAAATAGCATATGCATGTATTCATATTTGCATTAACATATATGTGCATGTAGATACACAATACATATAGAAAATTATAAACATGGAAATGCAATATTGAAAAAAAAAAGAGAAAACAATGCATACAATGAGAATATTACAAGCTAATTGAAAATCATAAACATACTACTCAAGAAGGTTGAAGCAAATCAAGATCTTAAGAAAGTTCAAAATCACAATTCCACATTCACGTTTGAACTACACATCATTTAAAAAGAGAGATGAAAACTAATAAAAATAAACAACTCACCTAACTACCTCTATTTTTTAAACCTTTTGGGTAGTGCGAATCTCGATCGTTCAACGCCCACCATGACAAGTTAACATTGTTTGTTAGCTTGAACAATGAAGATGAAATAAAAAGGAAAATCATTTGGGAATCATCCTTACAAAAAAAAGAGATATTGACTGAAGATACCACTGGAGCTCACCGATTATATATGGCACTACTCACAGACAACAACAATCGTCTTCCTCTCATGCACCAAGGTCGAAGATCGCCGGTGAATGATAAATGATGTATCGTCGAAAGATAAAGACATATGGCGAGTCCATGAAATACAATGAATGAAAGAAGAATGAGATAAAGTTTTGAAGACAAAAAGTTACATTGTTTATTTTCATTCTAAAGGATAGAATATTTATTGAAGATTAAAGCACATGAAAAGAAATAGATTAAAGCATGTGTTAAACTGGGAAATCAAGAAAACAACGAATCTTGTTGTTATACATAAAATCAGAAGTCATCTTTTGTGCTCAGCTGCAGCTGAAGCTTGTCAGTCTCAGAATGTCCTTGAGCAAGATATCTCACATTATCTAACCTGCAAAAAGGTGCAGACTTCATGAAGAAAGACTGATCTTATGAGATAAAAAAATGCAATACTCCCTTTTGATATAGTCGAAACTTTGGCTTAACAAAGCATATCTCTCTTTATTACTGTGGAAAATTCTTTTGAGTACTGTAAAAAAAATATGCAGCCTAAATTACAGATGATAGATGATTGAGAATCTTGACACCACCCAAGGCCAAAGATCCATCCGTATCTTCATAACAAATGATTGTCAATTAATTTTAATTAGGCCAACAAGTTACTAGTTAATATAATGTGCTAACAAAAAAAATTGGGTTGTGAATACCAAGAAAATTTACACAATAGCACATTTGGGCTTTGATTTGATTGATGAAATACTTAGATGGAAGCTCAAACTTTAGTTACGCTTCAATGAGAAATCAAGTCATGCCATATCTCATATTATTGAAAATAGATTTAAGAACAAGAAATCTTAGATACGAGTATAAATAATCTATCAAATTTTAAATCGAATTCGAGAACTCCTTAACTTAATTATAAAAGGTTCACAAATCAAATTGAAATGGGAGACTTCTTGATACGAGTTAAAATTATCTAATATAAATTTCAAAATATGAGACTCCTTCATCTCCAAGACGAATCTCATTCATGAATGAGTCTCATGGGGACATTTATAAGCAATTAAAAATTAATTGTCAATCAAATGGTGCCACATGAAAATTAAAAATGATTAAATACCAAATTATATTATTTATTTATATTTTAGAGATTTTATTAAAGAAAATTACTAAATAAAATAAATAGTAATTTGATATGTGTGGAAGCTTTCAACCAATGAGAAATTGACAAGTGGCGAGCTCATACAAGAAATCAATATATGGTTATAGAGAATCATAAAAATACAAGGCGTCAATGAAATTGTGTCACCTGAACCCTAATATAAAATGAAAGTATACACCCCGTGTGATTGGTATTTGTCTGCAATGTTCACAGAAAAGTTCACGAACATTGTAGGATAAAGTTCACAATAATGTTCAGGAACAGTATAGTGAACTTAATGTAAATTGCAGAATATAAAGCACACAACAGATTGGTAATCCTGTTCGATCAACTGATCTACGTCAGGAGGACTTGTCAAGTCTGTGGAAAATAATTCACTACTCCGATGTCACTTTTACTTAGGATCTTACACACAGTTGACCTCTCATTAATCGGTACCCTTTTTACCCGTACACTCTCTTTCATTGAATTGAATCGTGAGATCCCCTCACAACCTAGATATCTAACCTAGTTCCCACAAAAAATCTATACCAAGACTCCTTTTGACAGTGTATGAAAAGTGCTTCAATACACAATGACTAGAACACTAATCTCTAGTCTAAACTCACAACCGAAACTATATGGCTCAAAACAGTTGGAGCTCTTGAAATATTCAGTGCAATTTTTCTATTCGGTGTGCCTCCTAATAAGTCTGTATCCTAGGCTTATTTATAGATAAACAATGCAGCCTTAACAAGGGAACAAAAGTCATAATCCTAATCTGAAATGAATAAAGAAACTTTCCTTATTGAAATTGAGACCAAGGACAATCCATGTTAAGATATCTTCCCTCTTTAGAACTCTACCTTTGACTTTAATCTCGTGCTCTTCAAGCTGGATAAGGCATCTTCTAGAATAATCCTTAAATATCCTCTTAGTTGGAAACCTCGAATGACTTCATCGATCTTGGAAGAACAATCTGGACAAAGGAGGTTCATGCAAACATTCATGAATGTTGTAACGAACATTGTTGATCTTAAACCTTCACTTCAGGTAGCATAGCGGAATGTCTTATATGTCCACAAACTGACTTCTGGCTATCACTAAAGCTAGCTGGCAGTACTTAACATGTTGAATAATCTCAGTGTGGCACAATGCGCAACCGTCTTCATCTTCAACTCAAATTAAACTCCTTACTTGAGCTATCTTCAGGAAAATTAGATCACGTTCATGTACATCTTTATGAATGTTGTCCAGAACAATAGACATGTACTTGGAAAAATCAAATACTTAGTGATTATTCAATGACATACAAATGAATGACAATTAATCACTTTTACAAATACTTAGTGATTATTCAATGTCAATTTGATGAATGACAATTAACTACTGTAACAAGCGCAATGTAGATCACTTGATAAATAATCATAGTGCTCAGCATGACACTAGCAATCCATCTTGATTGTGTATCTTCGTTTAGTATCAAGCACATAATTAACATAAAATACCAATGAAATTGTGTCATCTAAGCCCTAAATGCACCCTCATTTGCTTATAAATAGATGTCTTGGCCAAAGAAAAACACAAAATTTCAAGAGTTCAAGTTGAAGAAGGATTCCTTAGTGAAACTCTCTCCAATATTCAAGGCATTCTTGTAAATCTTTAAGACATTTTTCGTGAGTCACTCGCATTCTTCACCAAAATCATCCCAAATTTGGCATTTGCTCTGGAATCAAGGTGTTCAACCCCCCGATGGTGTTACAAAATCTAAATCTTCAAGTTGTTCTTGAATATTCAAGACATTTTTAAAGAAGTTCGTTATTCTTCATCAAGATTGTCCTAAAATGTACGTTTGATTTGTAAGCAAGGTGAAAACCCTTCAAATTAACATTATAAACCTCAAAACATCAAGTTCATGAAGATCGAAGAGTAAAATCTACCTTAAAGATATTGAAGAATGATGGATATCAAATTTGGAAAAGTAGAATCAGAATATCAACATAGAGAATCGAACCACAATTATAATTTCAATCAAAAAATATTTCTTTGTACGTTTTTTCGGTGTTTATTAACATAAATACACAAAATTTATGTTACACCCCCAAATCGGCAACCAACTGCGATTTTCTCCAAATATCTACAATCCACCACCTTCGCCTTTGCAACCGCCACAACCATCACCATCGTTGCAACATGCTAGCATTATTAACCATAATTGTAACTGATTCGATCTTCAATTTTATAAGTTATAATGATGGTTTATATTATATGCAATTCCCTAATGTCTCTTTGTGATATGATTATCAAGGGTTTAGGATTAACATTTCTATAAATTATCAAGTTGCTTAATTGTTGAACATTTTTATATAAATAATTAGGATGGTTAATTTGCTTGTAATTTTAAATTATTCTAATGGATCATATTCATTTATGCTTTTGTGAAGACATGCCAAGTTTGCTTAAAAATATTGATGATTTTGTGAGGACGTGATATCTCATTTGACTTTACAAAAGAGATATTTGTCTATTGTATTGATTTTTTTTATGGGGCCAATATCTTGGGAGGTGATTTTGATTGTTCAGTATAGTGGGGGATCAAATTAAGAGTTTAGAAGGGGGTTCATTTGTTGTCATTTATATTATCAGAACAAAAAAATGTAGTTTTAAATTGTTGGACATATGATAGGATCTGAAATGGAAATGTAATTATTTATCTTTTCTGGTGCAATGCTTTAGGTCTTGATACCTTGCTTGAGAGTATTGG
The DNA here is from genome assembly GCA_026008535.1 of Perilla frutescens. Classification (NCBI taxonomy): domain Eukaryota; kingdom Viridiplantae; phylum Streptophyta; class Magnoliopsida; order Lamiales; family Lamiaceae; genus Perilla; species Perilla frutescens. The sequence goes on from BRKX01000004.1 coordinate 14,525,316, forward strand.
TTATTTCAATCAATTACCTGTGCAGTCCGGTTCAATAATTTGGGTCTTGATACCATGATTAGGAGTGTCAGTTATTTCAATAAATTACTCGTAGTAAGATGTATTTTCTTTCTTCACTATTTAAAATGGTTATAAGAAAGTAAGTTATTGACCAAATCAATGATAAGTGTGATTCACTTGCTACTGTGATTTAAAGGTAGTGTCAACATTAGAGCTCTGCATTGGGAGTTTTCTTCTAATTATTGTTGAAGAAAACATTATTTTCAGTGATGTGCGTGTCTCTATAACAATGATTATATGCAGTAATGTATTATTCTTGGAGTTTGATTGAATGTGTTGTAGTCTATATTTGAAAATCTACAATTTATTTGAGTTCACATTTGTTTAGGTGGGTTGTTAGTTTTGAAACATGCAATGTTAGTGTTTATTTGAAATATGCAATTTTAGTTTTTGAATTCATTAATAAAATTTGTTTATGATATGATAATTGTTTTCTACATCATATGACAACACATGAAGAAATCGTAAAGAGCTTGATTATTTATAATGAAGAAATTATCATTTACCTAATATTTTTTATTAGGATCCTGCTCGAGTTGATCATTTTATATTTTTATATGATGTTCCTTTGTGAGAAAATGAGGTTTCATAATTTGGAAACATGTATATTGGTCTTGGCTTCATTATTTATTTATCTTCAATATTGAGATTTTATTGAACTCTGGACTTTTACAATCATTTTGGTCACTTTCCTCAAGTAATATATGTTGTTGTGATTGATTTCCATAGTTCAAGAAGTCGATGGAGAAGGTTGATGGTGCAACTCTCAGAGAATCTTCAGAGTAAATATTGTGCAAAGCTTGAGTGTGTTTTGTTCGCAACACTCTACTATATATGACAACTAGTTAGGAAAACCTATTTTATTTGTTGAAGAACAATGAGAGTGTTGGTAAATAGTAATAACTTCAATCCATATATGTGTAGTAACTTCAGTAAGAATATAGAAACATTATTTTGAAATGAATAGTGTTCTAGTGGGGATAGTTTTCTTTTATAGGAAGATTTGATTTTCGCAGAACCATTACAGAACCATAGCTAATAATTCTTATTTGTTATTTGTTCGATAATTTATGTTTAATGATGGATAATATCATATGATACTCACCTTTAATTTAATGATATTTCACATCATAATTAATGATATTCCACTCACTGCAGAGTTAATGATTCTTCATATGATAGCTAATGATAATATCATATGATAATTCTCTTTCCTTGACTTTATAATTAACATTTAATCATCAATAATATCACATGACACTTATTTGTTCTTGATTTAATAATTAATATATAATCATGAGTTAACAATATTTCACTTCATAGTTAATGATATTTTACCTCATAGTTAATGATGCTTCAATTTCTAACTAATGATACTTGTCTGTTTTTTTGTTTGATAAGTAATGTTCAATCGTCAATAATTTCATATGATACTTCACTTCCAAGTTAATGATACTCCACCTCACAATTAATGATACTTCACTCGATATCTAATGATACCTATATGTTCTTGGTACAATAATTAGTGTTTATTCACGAATAATATCATATGATACATCAATAATATAATTTTAGTTCAATAATATAATATTTAATCACTGATGATATTTCACTCTTAGTTAATGATACTTTAACTCATAGTTAATGATACTTTAACTCGTAACTAATTATATTTGTCTGTTATATTGATTGATAATTAATGCTCAATTATCGATAATTTCATATGATACTTCATTCCCAAGTTAATGATACTCACGTCACAATTAATGATACTCCACCACAAAGCTAATGATATTTAATTTCTATGTTCTTGGTACAATAATTAATGTTTAATCACGTATTATATCATATGATACATCGCCTAAGAGTTAATGATATTTCACATCATAGCTAACAATATATTTTTAAGTCAATAATTAATATTTAATCACTGATAATATCATATGATATTTCAACTCTTAGTTATTGATATTTCACCTTAGTTAATGATATTTCACCTCCCAAATGATAAACAACCAATCAATAAATCAAGATAACATGAATTGAACTCATTCTATTAAGATAAATCAGATTTAGCAAGTGAAAGATCCCTATCATAGTTAAAATTCAAATAAGTGGAACTCAATCTATTAAGTTAAATCAAATTTAGTAAATGAAAGTCATACATATCTACAGTAAATATGTTTTTTTTATATAACAAATACAACATCTTTCTTCAATTCAAAATAAGCTCCTCAGAACATCAACTCAAGACTTCTTCTTCTTCTTCTTCTTCTTCTTCTTCTTCTTCTTCTTCTTCTTCTTCTTCTTCTTCTTCTTCTTCTTCTTCTTCTTTCCTTGATTGCACACAATAGGATCCTGCATTTCTTCTTCTTTCCTAGAAAACATACATAAGGATCTTGCAAAAAAGGAAAATAATTAAACAAAAGGATACAAATTCATTAAAAAAAACATATGATCTTATAAACTACATAATCACATGAAAATACGAAGGCTACACACAGTAAGTAAGCTTCTAATAGAATCAAATTCTATTTCTTTCCGTGAACAAAATCAATTGATCTTAATTAACCTTAAATACACCAAATATATCATCAGCTACTAAATAAAAAATATAATCCTAAAAAAAATCATATTTTTGTCAAACGAAATTCAATATTCAAACAGAAAATTAAACTACAACATTGCATAGAAAATTAAACAAAATTTAGTATGCCATAATTTAATACCAATGCCCTCGTTATCGATCTGTTGCAGTTCTTTGTAATTTACCTTTATTTAAATTTGCAGATTTTTTTGCCTCTTTTCTCAAAATCTTCGAACGAAAACAAACCATCACTGTGAAAAATCCAAGATTATGCACCTGAAGAAAAACCGCCTAATTGAATTATGGTGGAGGGGATGGGCAGTTGTCCGTCGGCACCATTGAGTAACGGTGAAGACCTTCAACGACGTTTGAAACTTTGTTCTCCAAGATAAAATCATGTTGTAGATTGTGGCATTGAGTCTCTATAATTGCAGTGGAGTAATGCATTAGGTTTTTTTTAAATATATTTAATGAAGCCGGTCGGATCAGTTGGGATCCGTGTAACGCTTACAATCCGTTAGATGGTCCACATGAGTATGCCTCCAAAATAAATTTTATTCAATCTATACATTTTATAATTAATTGTAAATTTTAATAATAAAACAATTATGAAATGAGTTACTCAATTTTAATACTTTTTCCCACTTGATTTCCTTCCGTAGACTAATAATATTTTTTATTGATTTGTCAAGTAAAATATTTTATTTTTTTTCCTCAAAAAGTTTTGTTTTTTTTTTTTTATATAAAAAAAAGACTCTGTTCAAAATTCTTATATGTTGAAAATAGCGAAAAATAAAATTGAAAATTCCAATAACTGACTTTGTAGGAGCATACCGAAATCTTGGCCATGTTCAAAACCACTCAAAATTGAAGAAACCCCCTCACTCTCTCTTCCACAAAACAAAGGAAAAATAGTTGTTAAAAAAAAAAGGAAAAATATAAAAAATGAAAAGTTATTATAGTCGTGAGATATCAACAACAAAAGTAGAAGTATAGCAATAGCAGTAGCAGCAGCGTAAAAGCAGAAAATCAAGAAACGAAAAAAGAAATGGCTTATATTCTGCCAAATGTTTCGCCAACACTTCTCCAGCCCAAAGACAAACCCTCCTCCGCCATTTTTGTTCCGCTCTCTTCAACTTCCACCTATACGCCGTCGTCTCAGACGAAGCTCGAGCCACCTCCGCCGCGTGGCTTGGCGCAGGTTAACCGCACTCCTGGTGCGCAGGATAAGCAGCAGGACCCAAGAAATGAGTTTTATGTGAATTTAGGCTTAGCTGTTCGAACCCTCCGCGAAGACCTCCCTTTGATCTTCACCAAAGACCTCAATTATGACATTTACAGGTATCCTAATACATCCCCCTTTTGCTTCTGGATTATTAATTAATTTATATAAATGATTTATATTTATTTATTGCGTTTTGGCAGGGATGATGTAACGTTTATAGACCCCCTTAACACGTTTAGCGGAATTGAAAAATACAAAATGATATTTTGGGCTTTGAGATTTCATGGGAGAATTCTGTTTAGGGAGATATCATTGGAGGTGCTTAGAATTTGGCAGCCTTCTGAGAATATGATTCTGATCAGATGGAACTTGAGGGGGATCCCTCGTGTTCCTTGGGAGGCAAAGGGCGAATTTCAGGGCACGTCGCGTTATAAACTCGACAGAAATGGCAAGATTTACGAGCACAAGGTTGATAATTTGGCCTTCAATCTGCCACAGACATTGCAACCTGCAGCCTCTGTTTTGGACCTTGTTGCAGCTTGCCCTGCTAGCCCCAATCCCACCTTCTTGTGGGATGCTTCTCCCACTTTGTCTTCGTGTTCGTGGGTTGACTTCTATAGGGCTGTCAAAGAGACTTTGGATCGAGGGGAATTGATCATTCCTCAAGATTGTTTGGCTTGTTCATAGTCACAACTTGGCTTATAAATAGATCGATTATGGATGGAATTTACGGATGTATACGTAGAAAGATAGAGGCCCCTGAGGAGTATATGTATACTTATATACTGCTGTAGCATAGGGCGGGCACAAATCAACATCATATTCAATTCAAATATATATATATATATATATATATATATATGAAGATAATGTTCAGTTCATAGTCTTGATAACTTCATCTATGCATTTTTGCTCCATTGTGTACATTGTTTACAGTTGTCACTTGACTGCTCATCTCTATGTCTCTACTCAGTTGTGGTGGTCGTTTTGTTGTGTTTCTCAATAATGCATAGCATGAAATAGATAGAGGGTCTATACTCTTGTTTGATGCCATGGAGAATTTGAATTTGATCATCCCTTCCTCATATAACCACTATTGAATGTTTCCAGAACAAAGATGGATAACAAATATGTAAGGATTCAAAATTTACATCAATATAAACCTAGGTAGCATCATCATCATAGTGTGGTACAGCAATAGCACATACTTTGGGTATTATGTGTGTTAGTAACGGTGTAGACCATAACAACAATCATTACAAGCAGACAATCGTACCAGAACGTCGATTCTGATAAACTACCTGTACCTTCCTGCAAACAACAAAAACAAGGCACGAGTCAAAAACTATATGAATGAAGTTCTTCCTTACTTTCTTTTGGGAGAGGTAAACCATATGAATTATCAAGTGTTAAGAGGGGGGAGGCTAGAAAGGTAAAAAGAAATACGAGTGTGAAAAGACAGAGACATACATCTTTTGGTTTCTTCAACACTTTTGTTGATAGATTTGATGAAAGAAATAACTAGTATCATCAAGGAAGCCTCTCCAAAGGCTTTATAGTCGCAACTTTGGAGAGGTCAACATTTGCATATTTCTCACATGTCACCCTCAATAGAGAGGTTTTGGCTGCTTTGTGAAACTTCAATATCATCTCCGCACAGCTTCTGCAGAATTCAATGTCTTTACTGAATATGTACGAGGCAAAATTCCCAGTATAAGCAATATCCAACAGAACGAACCTGATTTCAGATTCTTCATAGCGTGCATGCTTTGTTAGTAGTGGAGTCCATCGTGGAGTCAATCGCATAGTGCATCGTGCAACATAGATAGCAGACGCACATAGCATTGAGGGCTTGTAGTTCAAAGCTTCATGTTCGACTAAGCATAGCTCAATGAGGTAAAAAGCAAGTCGTTCAAACTGGACAACAAAGAAAAAGAGATTATTTAACCTCTGTGCATGGCCAACAGGTGATTGATTATATTTTTCAGAAGAGACCAGATTAACATGTCCAAAAAAACACAACCTGAAAGTGTGAATTTGAGGGGGAGGGGGGGGGGAGGAGAAAAAGAAGGAAAATTATTTCACAGATTTTTCTGGATACCTTCTTGTCAGATTGAGCAGCCTTGAGAAATCTGAGCATGAAAACATAGGGAGTTGGCTGGTTAAGACGGAACTTCAATTTCTTTAAGATTGTCTTTTCCTGAAATTCAAAAAATAAACAGCTTATATTGAGTTGAGCACCACAACTTCTCAATACAGAGAATTGTGAGAGTAAATGATACAAAATTAATCTTTCCGCAAAATCAGAAAATTATGTTGTGTAAGCACATTACTCGAGCTGCAGAAAATGAAAAAATGACTCAATAAAAAAAAATCTCTAAAGAGAGGGAGGGGGACTACACTGACCATTTTAAGCATTTGATCTCTAGTGTACGACTCTGCTGAGATGCTTATCAAGTCAGTGACCTGTGGTTCGTGCCAACAAATTGAGTTATAAGTTTTCTATTCTGTTAGACCTGAATAGCTCATCATTCGACAGACACTACAAAATTTGCATGCATAGAAAATCTTACCCGGGGATGCCAAAAGTCTTCATATTTCGATGCCAACAGGAGAGCAGTAAGGCCTACTAACTGAATTTCACTCTTCTTGATCAACTCAAGGGACAGGTATCGATCTAGGAGTGTAACAGTGAGGAAAAGAGTTTCTTCCATCAAATCAAATTTTTGATGAACCTGCACCCAAATGGTTGTGAGAGAGGAACCGGAAGTGCAGAAGCAACTTAAAAAAAAGGCAATGATATGATAAGAATGAGACCTCGATAAGCCAATTGATTAATATACCACGCATATGTGGTGTAATATCTTTCCGAGTTTCCAAGTAGCTCTTCAGTAAAGGATTCTGCCCCTGCAATAGGTTTCAGAGGAATCAAAGAATAACTCGAGAAGATAAGTCAAATTACCAAACATGGGAAAATGAAAAAAGTTCAATATGAAAAATAATCTTAACAAAATTTGAGATGACAAAAAATAGGAATATGACTAACTCACCTCCATGACCCAATAATATTGATATATATCATCAACGTAATCACAAACTTCAAGATGGTTGCGGCGATCATAAATCTCTGGCAGGGTTTCCCGGGATGTAACTTTAGTACATTCTTTAAGCAACTGCAAGTGGCCATGATTAACCATCAAGTTGGGATGCAAATTTTAAAGGGAACTATGGCAGACACTATATAGCACCTTTGATCTGGACACTAGTGAAGAAGTAAATGAATTCCTGCGATCAATTTTTTTCCTTTGAACAGTACCACTAGAAATATCCTCCTCTCGGGCAGGTTCATCTTGGGCTACAACAGAAGGAATATTTTTGGAAACAGAAACCTTGTCCTCCTTTGTCTTGGATAAATCTGCTGGTCTGGACGTCACTTTCTTCGTAGTGATTGTGTGGCTTGATTTTGAATTTCTCCGAGTGCTGAGAGCTGTAATTGATCTTTGTACAGTGGGCTGGAATTTGAACGACAGAAAATTTGCTCAGAAAAGCAATAGTCTGTTGGATCATCTTAAAACTCCAAACTAGGAAATAACTACTAGTTTTCCATATTTGCATCTCAAATATTGAGGATATAATCCACGTACTTTGATAGATTTCCTAGATCTTACTCCGGCATCCACCTTGGTTTCAGCTCTTGATGTCCTGACAAGAACATGCATATTGATGAACTAATGAAACTATGCAACTGAAAACATAATAAATTAAAAAAAAAAAAATCACAGATCTCTTCTTTACAGAATTCCATTGCTTTACAAAGTTTTAATCCATAAATCTACCTCAGAATTAAAGATATAGATACAACTAATTGATGTCTAGAATTGTATGACTTACATCACTACAAAGCCATCACTAACTCTATTCCCCCAAGGACGGCGGTTCGGATTGCTCGGCTTTGGTGCAATACTTCCCCTTGCGCTGGGGTTTACTGAGAACATGATAGAAACATTGATTAGCAGTACATTCATCAGTCTCACTCAATGAAACACATATTCAGAACTATGCCTGATAGAGAGCTCACCAGGGAAGCCATGTTTTCTCCTAAAGTTACTCGACTTCTCAGAGTTTTCCTATAAGCACGTATAAAAGAGACTATGTCAAACATGCAGCTTACAAAGACTCAAGACTACTATAAAATTAGATGTGATGACATCAAAACCTTTCCTGTGCCACTTGTTTCCAGCCTGCTAGCCTGCTTTAATACTGGTAAAGATTTCCTTTTAAGCCACCATAAACAATAAAATAGGGACATCAATGACAGTGAAATCAATTACAATTATAAAGCAATAGAAAAAAGTAGATCCTTGAACCTTGTCAGGAGAGGATTTCTAACAGATTTCCTGGAGCCAAAAGAAAAGGTAAAAGTTCTTCTCAGAAAACACTTAGAGAAGTAATATAGTTTGAAGATTTGCAAAAATTGGTGAAGCAACTATTGGGTGCACCTTCCAGTAAAAGTTGTGGTTATAGAGTTACGACTTTGAACTTTCATCCTTGGTTCATCAGAGGTAGTCTTAATATTTTCTTTGACAACTGCTATCCATTAAAGGGAACACAATGAGATACAAAAGCTTTATCATTACTTCTTAATGTATAGACAAGATAAATAAAAACTTACACTTCTTGGATGTCTGATTGTTATGTGTATCTTGGATCAGATTTAGTGTTACATTCTCCTGTTTTTGCATGCAATACCAGACGTTAATTTTTATTAAAAATAAATAAAGTAAAAGAATTTGAACATAGGCGCCGACCAGCATTGAGTTTTCACCCAATTTACTACATAAAGTGAGTAAATGGAGAAAGCGGAAGTAATTAGAATTATAAGTGTGAGGCTAACTTTTAGCATTTTAAGGGAGTTGTCTGTTTTCTGTTTTTTTCTCCCTTCCCCCCAGACAAAAAAAAAGGTTAATTTCTGCAATGATTTGTATCAATGGTCAAAACTAGAGAAAGCTATCAGGACTTAATTGAACAGTTTAAAATTCATTAGTCATATGTAACTGGTTGCGAGTGAAATTTGCAGTGCTAAAAGTTCCTTTGGGACCTATTAACCATTGCCGAAATTCAACTGTACTTGTGGACAGGGGAAGCTGAGGCTGCACTACTAATCTAATGGGAGCAGATTTGTAATGATATTCATTTGCATACCGTTGAAAGTGTGCCTGATGAACTACCCTCCGTGTTGACCAAATCCACAGCACCTCTGTCACACAGAAACCATCAGAAAGGAAATGAATCACACAAATGATTAAAGAAATTGCAGGAAACATAGTCACAAAAGGATGGCAGAAAAATAAACCAAATATAACACACAGAAAGATATCTAGTTTTAATGCGTAAGAATTCATTTCAGATTCATGAACACTAACCTTTCCTGAAGCAACATCATCTCACCTTGGCCCTTCCTGTGGTAAGATGGTGCATTAGAACCATAGAATTTTAACTACAAGCATTATTTTAAATCAAACATTAACACATACCTCTGTGAAAATAACATCATCCCACTTTTTCCTTTCCTGCAAAAAAGTGATGCATTAGAATGAGAAACTAGATGATCAAATTTCTAAGATTTCTTCTTTCCTCTCTTTTTAACTTTATTACTTCTCTGTGTGAGATAGAAGATGAAAAGCCAAAACTAACTACATTTAGGCAATGGCAGAACAATAGAAGATTGTTCAAATATTGTACTGACAATAGCCATTTAAGTCATTCTAGATTTGCACACATTCCCCCTAAATAAACCTTCAGACCATAAAAAGAGAGATAAGCACAGGTGAAGATTTCAATATCACTTACCCAGGTCTAGAGCTTGTTCCTAGTTCGGTTTTTGAAAAGCTGCAATTCCGATTGCCAATATCAGCCAAAACTTTTCTTCCAACTTTTGAACTCACTGCAACGTGCTCCAAGTTTTCAGAATAAGACTCTCAAATTATAAACACAGGTGTTCAAGGGATATGCTGCATAGACAAGGTGGACTTACTAGATTTATCTGGTTTACTTTTGCCCTTCTCCAACTTCTTGACACCACTCTATGAACAGAAAGGGGAAAGGTAAACAATCAAAATAATCAGTCATTCAGTCCTAGGAAGAAAAACTGAACCCCCATACTTAGGATTGACGAAAACAATAAAAACTATGATAACCTTTGAATCATTGGCATTTTGCAGATAACCTCCGGTTTTAAGTGTAGCAGATTGTCTTCTGTGTATTAACATATAGATAGAAAATAAAATTCCTTAACCAAACAAGGAGAAAGAACAATACGTCACTTAACCATAAACACTTACTTGGTGCGATTGTTGAGAGTGTCAGGGTTTTTCAGTTTGTCATCTTCCACATAAATCTTTAAATTCTTAACTTCTCCTGCTTCAGAATGAGGAACATAAAGTTCTGAGTCAGCACTAAAAAAAATTCTGGGGAGCAGAGCAGATTAATCATTAATAACATTCATTACCACGCTTGCTCATTTTCGGGTCATCTGCCGTTCTATCTCTGAGTGAATTCAATCTCCCCTAAATTGGAAATAAGATCACTATTAGGTTTCTCTTTGACAGTCGATAAAATCATGAAAAATTCAGTACAGATGACAACAAATACAATAGACTGCCAAAAAAATCACTGAACCTATGAAAAAAGGAAGAAAAAATAAATCTGCACGCCACCCGAAAACTAAATTATGATTCCCTCAAAAACCATAATCATAAAAAGGTACAGTAAAAAATGCCCAGAAAACATAAGCAGAAGCAGAATTAGGGTTGTCAGCAGTTGCACCTTAACAGCCACCATATCTTTCTTTAACCAAACTCCCTCTACAATTGCAATGAGAGGATAAGTTTTCTTCAGATTCCGAACACCAGACACTTTCCGCTTAGGGTTTTCACAATGTACTCGATCCTTCAAGATTCTTCCAAACTATTTGTATTTTCCTTTGGCAGTTAAGGACATGAATCGAAAGGAAATGTTCAATGTGTATGAAAAATATGTAAGCTTGGACCAGAAAAGGCAAATCGAATAACTAAGGAAAAAATTTGAGCGGGCTTACCACATTCTTGGGAGAGCGATTCAGTGAGGAAAGTGGATGTGGAAGGGTTGTTTAAATATGTTTTTACCGTTTGAATTGAACGTAGCAAGGCTCAAGGACCGCCCTTCCCACAGTTTGAATGTGGATCGGATATTACAAGAATGCCCCCTCGTTTAATGAAGCACGGGCGGGCACCCTCCAATTTTTATTCTTACACACAACCACTTAGATGCATTAATTGTAAATAAGCTTTATTTTATAGTATATAATTTTGGGGGAATCAAAAATCATAAAAAAAATCAAAAAATTATCCAGAAAAAAAAGGCAAATATGGGACTGTGTACAAAAGTGTTCCTCTTATTATTATTCATCATTATAAATTATAAATAAATATCATTAAACTTAGGTGTGAGTGATCTGTGCCTTAATACTTTCTCCCTTCGTTCCTACTCAAAAATTAAAATACTTTGTTTGCTTTAAAACATTAAGAACTTCACAGCAGGTCAATTTTTTTCTTATATACACCTTTCGGTTTAAAAAATATATTAATTGTTATTGAAAATGGCACGTGTGTATATTAAGAATATAATAATTATTTAAATCTGCTTCATATATTTATATTTTGTGTTGATTTTTTTCGTCTTCAAGAATTAGTAATTAGTAAATGATAATAAGTTTATTATAGTATTATTTTCATTAAACTATACAAGTAATTATTGTTTAGATTAGTGAACCACTAGTCAATAGTAAAACGATTAAATGGCCAGTTTGATTGGGGAACACATTCTCATCACCGATACAAGATTAAAGGGGGTTATGAGAAGTTGTACATATATTTTGTAGGGAAAAATGATAAAAGTAATACAGGAAGCTCATTTAACCCCTTGCTACCACCGCTCAAAAACCAGATTGTAGCATACATCTATCCCGCAAAAATCTTAAAACGCATCACCGATACAAGACTTGTATGTCACAAACTGCTTTTTGTAAGAAGAAATTACAATACTTATTCCAATTTCAAAATATATGAATTATCTCCAACTATACGAGCCTAAGACCAAATGGAACCAATAGAGGAAAGTAACATAGAAATTCTAATTTGACTACAAATACAAGCAGGGCTGCTGATACAAATTACCCACGAAATAATAATTTGGTCAAATATATCACAAAGCCAAAGGTTTCCCCCAACGCCTGTGCTGCCCATGGAAGTGAGACTCGCAGTCGAATCTGCATGGTCTGGGTTGTAGAAGGAAGTGGATGCTTTGATTCTCATGGACGAAACGGAGTGAGGTCAATCTGAAACTGTTTCTTCCCCTTGCTAATCCGCTGTAGAGAAAGCACATTAATCAGACTATTGGGGGAGGAAAAACATTGCTACTTCATCAGAAAAATAGGAAGAGTTCTGAAACAGATGCAAATTTGCAATCATGGTCAGGAAACAATTTGCTGCACTTCTGCTTTAGAGATCGTCCATTCATTTTTCATATGCCTGTTACTGTTTTGACACGTGATGCATAGAATTACTTACGGCTATCGCAACGAGCTCTTCCAGAAGTTCCTCCAGATGACGTAGAGGCTGCACAAGAAACATGAAGAAAGGTAATTCAAAGAAGACCACTTCGTATATCAACAAGAATAGATCTTCTGCTCCCCACAGGTGGCCTAATTGGTAGAGTGAGTGAGCTCACGACTGAAAAGCCACGAGTTCAAAATCCACCAATACTTTCTAGGTTGAGTATGTCGCACAATGGTTGAGTATGGGTTGCAGGCTATTTCATTGAAGTAGGGTTTACTAAGAACACCTCCACGGACAGTGGCTGTAGGTTTTCCTCCTCACCAACAAAGAAAAAAGAGAGACCCTTCTTTCTCAAGAAAGAGAATCCAAAATATAGTGCTCCCATTTAAAATATTCCACTCTCAATAAACTTACCCACTGTGTTGGACCATCAACTGGAGCCTTTAGGGGGTCATCATGCACCTGTGTAGCCAACAATGGGAAACAAACTCAATGAGAAGTTCAGAATGCAACAATGCAGAAACACTGCTCAACAAATTCATTATTCATGTTTTGATTGTTATCATTTATAAACACATCTATTTATGTATCGCTCAAGAACATTTTTATAAATTGCATGGCATACACAATATCAGATGAAGAAACGAGAAAAAATATTTATATTAACTAGACAAGATTCACTGCACACCTCCATAAAGATCCCATCAACCCCAACAGCAACTGCTGTCCGGGCAATGCAGGGTATCAGTTCACGAAGACCACCACTGGCAACACCACCACCTTCAAGCTGTTCGATAATGGGAAATTTCACTTATCCACATTAAGATAAAACCACGGAAAGGAAAAAGTAGAGAATACTTGATTAAGGACGTGGCATAAAGATCCTACTTTATTATAGTTTTTAAATATCTTGCCAGAAATCTGAGATTGTTAAATCTTCTCAGGATTACCAATTTTTCCGTAACAGTTGAAACAGTTACTAACACTTCAAGTCGTAAGTAACCACTTTTAAAGAAACTATGAGGTTTTATCCATATCTAATAGAGTATGTCCATTTGACTAAATGAACTATAGGTAAACGCATACCTTTCTCCCAGCTGGTTGCTGTAGTGAATGTGTTATATCAGCCACCTGAAGGATAATCATCCAATTTAGAAACCTAGGCTTTAACTATACGGTACAATCAAGATGCAAATGTACAACATGAAACCTATTTTAATGGTTATATAGACTGGATGTGCCTAAGGGCTTCTCCAACGGAGATGCCAAAACAGAAAAATAGTATGTTTTGCTCCTCCAACGGGTACTGCAAAAGGGTCGGCAAAATGGGGGAGAGGAGAGAGGGGCACTATAATTGGCGTCCCTCCTCAACGGAAAATTTTTTTATTTTTTATTTTTTATGTTTTTCTATTTGTATTTTTTTTCATTTTGTATATATTGTTTGTAAATTATTTTATATTTTAAATAATGTTTTGTAAATTAATATTAAAATTCATTGTGTATGATAAATTTAATTAAATGGATATGTTAAAACTTAAAACACAAAATTAAATTAGATAATAATTATACCAACAATAAAAACTACACATAAAAAATAATAAAATAGATAAAATTACACCAACAATAAATGTAACTTTATGTTTGTTTTGTAATATTACTTCAAATATATTTGTTCCTAAAAAAATGTTTCAATAAGTATTATGAAATATTGAATGTAATTATATGTTGTCAATTATAAAATAATAATTACAAAGGGAGTAAAGGAATTATTATGAAATATTCTCTTTTGATGTGGAATTATAGAGGAGACTGTTGAAGATGGAATGGAGAATCTACTGTATTTTAGTGATAGTGATGCTGTATTATAGGGGAGACGGTTGGAGATGGCCTAATGGAAAATGCCGACATTGACATGAAACACAACATGCACCAAAAATCTTACAACAGGACTATTTGCCTCCCTCAACCACTCCAGATTGCGAGGATCAACAATTAAGTCATCTGCATAACATAGCAATAGAGTAAAAAAAAAATAATCAAAAATAGATATCTGCTAATTCCATTAACATGCTATTATTAGTCTAGTACCAAAATGCCAGCTTTCAGAATATCATTCGCAGCCATGGTATTCTAGAGTGTGCCACATATAGAACTTCCCTGGGCACAACTATGATATATTTTTTCTTCTAGAAATATAATTTATCTACCATTATAGATAAAAATAGGTAGAGGCACTTACTGTAACCAAACATTGTGCCTCTCTCACAAACCATAACATTTTCATTACCAGCCAATCTAATCTTTTCAGCAGAATTTACCATGACCTACACAATGTTAAAAATATGGAACTAGGAGTTACTTTGGTAAACTGGCAAGGAAGAATTGCATGAAAAAGAAGGGGGGCGGATGCTTACTGAAGGAGCACAAAATTGGCCTTTCTTAATGTTGATAATTTTCCCAGTCTTGGCAGCTGCTACAAGCAGATCTGTCTGTGGGAAAAAAGTAATTGATATAACCTTCCAGTTCCAAAAGAGGGTAGACTCCAATACATTCTCAAAAGCAAAACCATATGGTCTGGAAAACAAATTTTGTTCCTCCTAATAGAAGGAATTGATACAATCTAACCTGTCGGCACAAAAAAGCAGGAATCTGGATTATGTCGGCAACCTTGCCAACAGCTTCACACTGGAAAAGGTGAAGATTTTAGAAGTCAGGTCATCTCTTGCTCAACAAAAGACAATTACCTACAGCTACATGTATGATGACTTTATCTGAAAGCAGGTTGAACAGAAAGCAAACACAGTGAAAGAGCAAAAAATAGCTATACAATGTTAATGCCACAACTTCGAACTATGTCAAACTCAAAATTGAAGAAAACATGTTTAGAGAGTTCATTTCATCTGAATTCGAAATTCCCTAAAGTCCTACAAAAAAGAAACTAATGCTCCAATAGTCCAATTTGAGAAAGCAAAACTGGTCGAGTGATTTTATGAAGGAATTGGGTAAGAAACTTGGTATAGCAGCTTTAAGCGGTCATATCACTATTCAACAGCCAACCTGCATTGCCTCGTGCACATCAGTAACTATTGGAATGTCGTAAGTTGCTTTCACCTTCTCAAGGATCTGCATCGAAAAATGCACAGTGACAGACAAATTAACAATGCATCAAGTGGAGCTCTCTTATCAATAAACTTCCAATATGAGCTCCAAAGTAAAAACACCTCTGCAAGGTTGGGGGAAAAAAAGATGCTAAACTAATGCAGCCAGAAAGCTTCCCAAAATCTATCAACTAACTGAGCTGATATTGCAGAACCGCAAGCATTAGTGCTCAAAAGTTTTACCAACTGAAATAAAAGAAACAATCCCACTTAAGAATAATCACCTTCAAGCCTTCGGCCAAACCAGGGCCCCGAAACGACTTAGAAGATGTTCGATTAGCTTTGTCGAAGCTCGACTTAAAAACCAGCGGCAGTCCAAGTCTAGAAGCAACAAAATGCCATGGAATTCAGTTAATTAATTCTAAAAATGAACCAATAAATAATGCACGAAAATTCCGATAAATCTCAGTACTTCGAAGCGATGGATTTAATGTGTTTGGCCATGTAGAGAATGTGCTCCTCCGATTCAATCACATTGGGGCCTGCCAGTAGGAAAAACGGCTCTGCAGCCTATTTGTCGTAATTCAACAATTTCGATTAGTTGAAAATTTCTTAGAAATTAGGGTAAAAATAATAATTCAGCGAAGATGCTCCGAAATGCAGAAAGAATTGAGGAAGATAATTCAGAGACCTTGAGCTGATTGAAAAGCAGAGTTGACGAATCCATATCTTCGCTCGAGATTTGCTGCCGAAATAAGAAATGCAAACAGAAATGAGATGAACAGTTACCAAATCGGAGTGAGAAATCGAAATTTTATCCGGATCTGAGGTATTAATGCAAAGTTTCGGAACAGTTTGTCAGTGAAAAATAAGTAATGATCATCTCGTAATTATTTGGATCTGAGATTTAATGGAATGTATCAACACACTCTGTCGGTGAAAGAGACTGATCATCTCTCAGCTCAGTTGTTCTCAGAGAGATAGAGAGAGATAGAGAGGGAGAGA
This sequence comes from Perilla frutescens, assembly GCA_026008535.1. Lineage (NCBI taxonomy): Eukaryota > Viridiplantae > Streptophyta > Magnoliopsida > Lamiales > Lamiaceae > Perilla > Perilla frutescens. Next base: position 14,541,885 of record BRKX01000004.1, read on the forward strand.
TAATAATGTCAGTTCAGTTAACGGAGTTAAACATGGGCCGGTTTCGGGATTTTATTGGGTTACAGGCCTGTTCACCTACTGAAAATTCGATGCTTCCCCTACCCGAGTTTAGTTTTTTTATTTTTTAGCAATTGTTTTAAAATGTTTTTTTCAAAAAATGGGACATAAATGGCGATATTAGTAGATATTAATTATGTTCATCACAATTTTTTCCACCTTCTGATATGCAAACGACATAAGTGTGTATTTTTAACGATATCGTGTGGGAAAAAAATTACAACATTATCGCTTATATAGTAAGAAATGAAATAAAAAATCAAAACGAGCATAATTAACATCTACTTAAAAAGTAAGACATGTCAAAAATAAAATTTGCTAAAATATTTTTGAAAATTACTAAAAAAATAAAAGGGGAAACTCAGATATGCTAGTGCAGCATCGAATTTTCCCATCACACAGCTTTCGTTATTTTTTTTTAAAAGTGGGCTTAACTCCGGCGGTAAAGAAGAGAAATGTGGGTTTGGACAATTGGACCAAGCTTTATTTTAATTATTTATAATTCTTTTGAAAAATGTTATTATTTTTGTTTAGAAAAAAAAATGCGAAAGGTTATTATTTTTAGACGTTATTAATGATGAAATAGTAAATTAGATTAATTAATTTTATTAATATTTTTTCTAGCTGGGACTAAGGGGAGCTGTGAGCGAGGAGTCTTAAACTCGGGCATCTCACTTTACATGTGGGCTTGGATAGGGGTGAGCAAAACCGAATCGAACCGACGAGTTCGGTTCGGTTCGGTTTGATACATTATAACATCGGTTCGGTTTCAGTTTTATACTTCATAAACCGATTATGTTCGGTTCGGTTTCGGTTTGGACACTAAAAAACTGAAAAATACCGAACCGAACCGAATAAAAATTAATAGTGTAAAAATATAGATAGCCCATTCACTATTCCATTCCATTGAGCCCATCACATAATTAATAGCCCATTCCCAATCCAATTGAGCCCAACACAAATACACAATAATGTGAAAGTTTAACACACATCGCAGCACAGATTGAATTTGGCAATTTGCCAATTTGAAAACCTAACTCTAAAATCGCAGCACTCACACATCTGTCTCTCTCTCCTTCTCAGCTAATCTTTCATGAGCAACCACCACCGCCCCCATGTCGTACACCTCCGCACTGCTCTTGAAACCCCTCTGCGTCTTCGTGTCGTAGCCGCTCACCACCCAGAACTTCGCCCCCACCACCACCCCCTTGCACTCGTCCCTCTCCTCGCTCATTCACCCCGCTGCTGCCTCCGCCCACACACCCCTCCTTCGCGTCGCAGCAGCAGTAGCATACTAGCAGACAGTAGTTTGTTTTTAATTTTTTAATTATTTGGGTCTTTTGGAATTGGAGTTAAATGTTGATGACTATGTGTGTAATTTGCAGTAGCTTATTATGCTATTCTCCAACAATTTATTTTAGTTGATGGATAGGATTTTTTATTAATTTACGCCTCATTAAAATTGTGTGATTTTGGTGAAAAAATATGAGAAATTTCGTGAAAAAACAGGGAGAATTTTTTTTTGGTAAATTTGCCAAAATCAGCTTCGGTTTTCTTACCGACCAAAACCGAACCGACATTTTCGGTTTCGGTTCGGTTCGGCTACAATCAATGTTCTGTTCGGTTCGTCATATAATTTTCGGTTCGGTTCAACTTCGGTTTTACAGATTCGGTTCGGTTCAGTTCGGTTTGAACCGAATGCACACCCCTAGGCTTGGACAATTAGATCGAAGCTTTATTTGAATTAAAATTTATTTTAATTTTTAATACTTTCTCCGTTTCTATTTAAGTGTCATTTTTTGGATGAATGCACACAGATTAATAAATTAATTGAGTTATTGTAACATAAATTTTTGTATTTAATTTAATAAAATACAAAACAGTGTACAATTTAGATATTTTTCGGATCAAATTGTATTTCTTGGATCCAATCTCTATTTCTCCTCTGATTAATCACTCCTGGAACAATCTTCAAGTGATCTTCGACTTAGGCTTTGGTCTTTTACCTTGTTCATGGATCAAATACCGTCTTCGGGATGAGTTTGACTCCGGGAACAATCTTCAAGTGATCGAAGACGAGTTTGACTTTGGGAACAATCTTCGACTTCAAGTGATCTTCGACTTAGGCTTTGGTCTTTTACCTTGTTTATGGATCAAATGCTATCTTCGTGATGAGTTTGGTGAAGAACGTCTTTGAATGTCACAAGAACGTTTTGAATATCTAAGAGAATTGAATTTCACTTATGGAATTTCTTCTCAAATTCTTGAACTCTTCAAATGAATTATGATGTGATTTTCAACTGATATGGAGGCCCTATTTATAGTTGTAGGTAGGAGTATCTAAGGCTGACGTGGTGCGATCTCATTGACCCTTGAATATTGATATATATCTCCGCAAATATTTTTACTTGTTATCAAAAACTCTTGATATTTATCATATAATAATATCTTTATTATTTAAATATTTTATCTAATTTTGGATTTCATAATATTTCATAAGATTCCAAAACTAAATAAATATATAAAAATTAATAAAAACATTATATATGATATTGTTAATTTTCGTCTTCTACAGTTACCTAATACACCATTATGTGAATACATTAAATGAGTTAAATATAGATGTACAAATGCATTTAATGAGGACGAATGTGTGAAAAAAATGAATTTTTTGTCTCAAATTTGTAAAATGATACTTTTTTTGAAACAAAATTTTGATGCAAGAATGACACTTATTCAAAAACTAAAGGAGTTGATAAGTTGCATATTTGCACCTTTATTTGGGTGATTTGACCTTATTTTGTTAAGCTTTGGTGTTTGGTTACTTTAAATTACTTGTATTTTGTGTTTTGCAAGGGAATATGGATAGTTTGTGGAAAAGAAGGCTTAAAACAATCATTTTGGATCGAATTTTGCTTAAGGGTGTTCAAAGCTAGCTGTCCAGGAGCCGATTGCAAATAAGGCATGGTCATGCCTTAGTCCAGGAGCCTGTGGACAGGATTTAATTATAAAACTGAAGTTGGGCCCAGACTTATTAAAGGAGAGGCAACGTTTATTATCCAAGATGAACGAAACACAGAAGGCAAGAGAATCAAAGTCCTAAGGAGAGTAGGAGACTTACCATATCAAGGTGAGAGAGAGATTTTTCCCTAGACTTGTTATTATTTATTGAATGTTCTTTAGTTTTCGATAGAACTAGACGGTAGGAGACGGACGATAGAAGGCAGGTGATTAGACACGCCATTTCTTATTCTTTCTTCTGTTTTATTTATTTTCTCTTTTATGAGTTCGTAGTTTTCTATCTAGTGAGAGGATAATCAAGACTTTGGTTCTACACGACTGTGAGATCTAATCGGTTTTGTTTACTTTTAATTCACTCTTTATTTATATATCTTCTGCTTGTGATTTTTATTATTATTTTGATGATCATGCAAAGTGCACATTATAATAATTGTTGGAATGATATATTGCTAGTTGAATGGTCTAAATCCGTAATTGTTTAGATTGTTCACACAAGTAGCACGATTGGATAGATTGGGGTTAAACAATCCCGTTTTTAACACTTTGGAGATATATAATCTAATTTGAACAGGTCATCGTATGATCTCTGTTGGTTAGAATTAGTTTTTCTCTAGATATTAAAGTTGTTGGTAGATTAAATCCTATTGTCATACCTAGGGTTGTTTGCTAATTAGGGAAGTAATCTACGGTAGTACCTTGGTTGCCAATACACTAAGGAGAGACGAGGTTGTTTGTTGGTCCCGGGACGAGTCAGAATCAGTTTAGAGAGGGGGGAGGTGAATAAACTGATCCAAATCTTGACAATATTTGCGGAATAGACTGGGCCCTTGACTCGCGAAGTTATCCGTGCTTTGAAGTGATCAGTTGAGATGATCAGCTAGCTCGGAGTGATGTGTGTGTGTGTGTGTGCTTGAGGTGTGCAATTAAGACATGCAACTTAAAAATGGAAAACATAACACACAGACAATTTTATAGAGGTTCGAAGCTCAACTTCTACGTCATCTCTTCCTTCCATAGAAGGGCAATTCACTATGCAAGTGTAAAGTTCCTTTATTACAGTTACACAGTGAAGACAGGTGTTGGACCTGGCTGTCGGTGACTTTATGAGTCACGGATTCCTTTCTAACTGGTGCTGTCCTTGAAGCGGCGATCCAATGATCGCAGCCTCCTCAGCCGGTAGGGTCGACAGTCTCACACTTGTGATCCCCAACTGCTCGCTAGAGAGATAAGATGTCATTGGCCATCTTTACAAGTTTTTAGATCTCTTTCGATCTTCAAGAATACAGTCTTGAAACTGGTATCAACTGAAGTGCTCATTTGCGCGTCTTCGGCTTGAGCTGGGTAGTTGATCGGTGTAGAATAGAACTGAGAGAGTGGCTCTGGCTGGAATTCTTCAACAACTAGCTTGATGAGCAGTTTTGCTCATTCTCTTAAGTTGGGACTTTTGCTTTGCTGAATTTTGAGCTTGAAGCTTTAGAGCTTTGGCGAACGTCTTTTCGGAAAATCTCTGCACTGAAAGTTTTGTAAAAAGTCTTAACAAAAAGTCAAGGTCATCTTCTGGGTCACTCGTCTTTTATAGATGAGTGGCTGGTGACTGTTGTTGATCAATAGGTGATCATAAATGATAAAGTCGTTGAGAGGCTTTTCATTTAAAGAGTTGTTGAGTAGCCTTTTGTAACACCCCAGATTTTCGATTAAGGTTTGGAGGATTCTTAATGATAATTAAGAAGTTAAGGAAGAAATTTAATTAAGGTTAATTGAGGTCAGATGTCAGTCACGACTTTAAGGGTCAGTTTTCGTGAAAATCATCTTTTCAGAAAATTTGATCTTAATTCTTTTATGACCATTCGTGGTCTCGTTAGAAAGGTTTTAACTCAAGGAGTATGCCGGTGTTTTCAGATTTTAATTCTGAAGTCAATTGAGTTCCCGGTGATGAAAAACGTATTTAAAGGATGAATGAATAGTAACTTTTGCGTGCGTTCGTGTTTTGAGAAATTTACGAAATCCTCCTCGTTGATCCGAGTCTAGTTCTGTCAAGCCCCTCTTATGGGAAATGACCCAAGGATTCCTTTGGCGTTCACGGATTACCATTCTGAGGTCAATCGAACGCTCGGGAGCAAAATCTGTCAGTCTAAGTGAATAGTAAAAAGTAATTCCAAAAAGGGAATCTTTGCTCGTCTTTCTTCAGACGACCCCGTCTTTTTCACGAATCAAGTTGGTTCACTAGTATTCGAGCCAACGAGTCTCCCGATATTTTTAGATTTCGTGTTTGAGGTCATTTGGACCTCGACATCGAATAAAACAGCTTTTAATCGAACCCGGGGTAACTTTTGCAGTATTTCCGCACTACAATGGCTTCCAAGGGAAGCCAAAGCTTTTCCTATAAATAAAGCATCACCCCTTTCACTTTTTCCACACCAATTTCACCCATTCCTCATTTCTAGAGAGTGGGAAAGCTTGTGAGAGCCGAGAAAGTTCTGTCGAAGTAAAAAGCGTTCTTCGTGAGTGTTCTGCAAGACGATGAGCGGAGTGACGTGGAAGGGATGCGGTGAGGGAAGGTGCTAGGGGCGCCGTTGGGTCGTAGCGGGCGGCTCTGCCGCCGTTGCAACTCGACGAGATGCCGAGCTAGCCACCTTCCTTCGACGCACCTAACCCCGTCCATTCTTGTTCGTCGGTCTCGATCTCCATTTCTTTTTCCGTCTTTAAATTCCGCATTTACTTTCCGTTCTTTACGTTCTTCGCGTTTTTCATTATTGCTCGTTTACCTCCGTCTAAGTTATATTTTAGTTTTTATTGAAGTTCCAAGTTAATAACATTTACGTTATATTTCTCGCTTTATTCCTGTCGTTATTCTAAGAAGATTAACCTCGTTATTCCGTTAAATTCCGTTCAAGCCACATTTAACGATTTTGTCGTTAATCTAAATTAAAGGAGGATTATCGTGTTTATACCGTTGTAATGCCAAAATTTCTTTTAAGTTAAAAGCATGTTATTGCATGTTAAATTCAAGTACGTTGTTTTTATAAAAATTCGGGTTAATTGTTCTTCGTGTTCTTCGTGTTCGTCGAAGAAATCAACGAACACGAAGAACAGTTGAAGAACACGTTGAAGGAACCCAGAAGAAGAGAGAGAAAAGAGAAGGAGAGAGAGAGCCCCGCGGGGGGGTGGGCGCCGCCGCGCCACACCCCCCTCGGCCGCGCCCCAGCCCGCCGGGGCAGGGCGGCCCCGCGGCGGCGGGTGGCCCGCCAGGGCAAGGTGGCCCCGCAGCGCCCCCCTTCTCCGTGTTGTTTTTCCGCCATTTCTTTTCGGCTATTTTCGTACCCTCTTCCCGAGCTTTTCAAGCTTTTCAAGTCGTGTTATTTTCAAGTTATTCTTTGTCTAAAAATTGGAAAATCAAGTCGAGATGTTCTTTAAATAAATTCTTCTCAAAATTTATAAAGTCGTAAATTCGTGCAATCTGTAAATAAATCTTAGATTTTAGTCTTCGAGTAAAATGTCATTATTTCTCGCTTTAGATAGTCGACTTCTTCGAAGAAGGTCGCTAAGTCGATGATTCGACTTTTGTAGGAGGAAGTGAGCCTCGTAGGAATTCGGAGAAGGATCATCAACTCGTTGCTTTATCTTCTGTCAAGTAATCGAGGTGGGTAAATCTATACTCATCTAAAGTTTGAGCTAATAAGCTCTAGAAGCATATAGGGCAAATGAAATATCCAATAAAGCATTTTTGCTCTGCCTGATCGATCTTTGTACAAGGAAGGAAAGAAAGAAAGATATTATGTTTAATTGAGCTCGTGAGCATGTTCAGAAATGCTAGAAATATTAAAGTATTGTTATGCTTAGCATGTGATGTTTATAATAGTCTTTAGTTGAAATTCGTATTCATTTACGTTCATCTCCTTGTATTGAATGTTTATATTGTGTTAAGGCTCGTAAGTTAAGAATTAAGGATTGCCTTGTTAGGGTAGCGTTAAATCCTTTATAGGCCAAGATTATGCTTTATTAAAGGACTAGCCCTTAGACGTGTTGCTCTAAGATTGGTTTTGCTAGCAAGATGAAGGAAGAAAGGGACTTAGCATTTCGCTTAAGCAGAAATTGAGCTCACAACTTTTAGAGGGAGTCACTGCTGGGTTAATTCCCTCGCAAACTCGTTTGGATATTTGAGGTAACCCCTCTTCTATCCCATGGCATGCCTAAGGATACAGTTGACATCAGGTTTGAGCCAAGATTGGGCCCAAAGTAAAGAAAAGGTTTTGCGGATATGGAGAGGGCTTTTGCGTTTTGCTCTCCATATACCGCCAGTTCATTGTTGGATATTTCTCAAGTTATTAAAGAAGCTTTCATTAAAAAAACCCACTGAGTACATTAGTGCTCACGCCCTCTTTTTCAAATGTTTTCAGGTTGAGATGCCGAGGATGATGGTGGCTGTGGATGTGGGTTGGCTGCCAAGATTGTGTTGCTATTATATAAGTTTCTTTGAAATCTCATTATGTGTTCTGCTACTCTGATTAACTCTTACTAAATTCCGTTCAAGGTTCTATTATGTTTATTCGAGATTCTAAGAATATTCCCAGACGATTACATATATATAAGACGCATATTAAGTTTATTTCCGCTTTCCGAGTATGATTTCCTTTCACCTATAAAAGAGCCTATGCTTGTTGGTATCTGATTAGTTAGCCGTTTTATTCCGCTAAAGCATGTGTTCTTCTTAATCAAGTAAACCCGAGTATCATCAACTATCTTCAAAGCATACCTTTATTCTTAAACTTCTTCGTTAATCTTCTAAATTTACTCGTTAAATCCCTTAATAACACCCCGTCCCCATTCGTTAATCCCTATCTCGGGACCGGGCCGTTACACCTTTGCTCTTCTGACATGCTTTTGTTCCAAGATCTCGGTTGCATTAACTTCAAGATCTTCATGTTGGCTTTTCTGAAATTTGAATTTCAGCTACGGCTTCTATCTTAATCTTCAGTTCTGGGCTTTGACTGACAGTTAGAATCTTCAGTTCCTCGGCTGCCAGTTTTGCAAGCTCTAGTTTAGATCATTTTCAGCTGGCAGTTCTGGACTCTGGCTTGATGCTCTCTGAGCTCCAGTTTGATTTGCTTCAGCTGGAAGTTTTGAACCAGTGTTCTTCAGCTGACATTTTGGACTGATGTCCCTTCAACTGGAACTTCCTCGAACTGGTCTTCAGTCTGGATGTTGAGCTGGCGCTTCTTCAGTTGAACTTCTAAACTGGTGCGTTTTCAGTTGGTATCCTCTGAACTGGTACATTCTTCAGCTGGAACTTCACCTTCCTACACTTTGAGACCACATGCCCAACCACTTGACATGCACCACAAAAAGGAGGAAGATTCTCATAATCTAAATCAACAAAGAACGATGAATCCCCTCTATCGATCATTACCGAGTTTTACAATTGTTGCGTCATATCAATTTCCATCAAAATTCTTGCCAAATTCCCCATTGCTCCATGCACTGAATTACCATCAATTTTGAGAGGAGTTCCCATCGCTCTTGCTATCCCCACTAATACTTCATTGTGCCAATACTCAAACGGGAGATTATAAACCCTAACCCACACCGGAGCCAGTGTGGATTGCACGTTGTAAGGTGTAAATTTTGGAACCCAATCTCTGATCCTTATGACTCCTGGATTTACGTTCCAAACCAACGAACTCTTAACCTTTCTCTGATCCAATTCACAATTAAATTGCATAGAGAAAAATCCCTTCCCTAACGATGTGAGACGCCATGGCTCCGACGTAGCCCAAATCTTTATAAGATTTACATGCAGCTTCTGTAGAGGCCAGGGCTTATCTCCCTTTGATAACATCAATCGCCCTATTAGTGCAAATTGAAACTTTTCCAATTGAATTTGACACAAATTCTCCGGAATCGAAATTGAACAGAATTCCCCTCACTTGATAGGTTGAATTTGTATAAGCGTTATTGTGAATACATCTGGATATCTAGTGGAAGTAGGATGCTTAACCAATGAAACAAATGATTGTGCATGCAGTGGATTCTCAGAACTTGTCATAGAATTAAAACCCTAGCCGCCAAATTAGGGTTTATCGATTGTATTCCCAAAGCTCGAGAGGGGTCCTTGGATCTTTTTTCCAACGTTCGTGAAGAGTTGTTAGAGGTTGAGAAGACGTTCAGATGTGAGACCTGAACATTTGAAAGATGATTAATCGACGGCGGAATCTCTATCAAACCATGATAAAAAGGATGGGTGATGAAACTGGATTGCAGCAAAAACATTGGAGGTCAAGAACAATTCAATATGCTTTTGTGGATGTTTGAACCCATGACCTCAATAAAAAAAACCTCCCAAAAATATAAAAAAATATTCAAATTTTTGTATTTAATTTAATAAAACATAAAATGTGTACAAATTAGATAATTTTCGGATCAAAATGTATTCATGCAGATCTACTCTCAATTTTTCCTCTGATTATTCTCTTCAAAATTTGATTTTCAAATGGTCTTTGAAATCTTAAGAGTAATTTGTCTCGTTGATCTTCTCGAACTTGCTGTTTGAACTTTGATAATGTTTATCGGGGGTCGACGGCCTTGATTCCAATTTGAATGTTGGATTTGAGGTATTGGAACTTTATAATATCGTCTGGAGACTTGAGAACCTTGATTCCGGATCGGATGCTGAATTTGAGATAACTTCGGTGAAAAATGACTTGAATCTCACTAGAACACCCTTGAATGCTGGAAAGAACTCCATAGAGAATTTTTCTCCAATGTTTTGAACTTTTCAATTTTGACTTTTGGTGTGATTCTCAACTGATATGAAAATCTCGATTTATAGTTGTAGGGAGAGAAAACATGGAGGATTTAAGTCTGATGTGGCGCAATCTCATTGGTTCTTGAATATTGGTATATATATATTCAAAGATATTTACTTGTTGCCAAATAAACTTGATTTTTTATCATATAATAATATCATTTTTATTTAAATATTTTATTTAATCTTGAATTTTCTATGATTCCAAAACTAAATACTAAATATAAAAAAATATTATATATAATTAATTAAATTTCGCCGCCTACAATTTGTTTTCTTTTTTTGAATGTCTGAATAGATAAGTTAGTTTCTATATATATTTAGCTTATTTATTAATATATCATATTTAATATGTTTACATTATGCATTAATCAATTGTCAAATAAATAAATATGTGCATATTATGAAGTTTATTATTTATTTATCTTTTCTAATAACTTTCTTAATATTAATGAAAAATCCAATGAGCTATATGAATGGGACGAAGTGAGTATATCTAAACATAAGTATAACCATATCTATTAAAGTATAAATCTCTCCACCAGTCCACCCCACCCCCAAAATAGTTAACTGTTTCATTACATAATTCGTTTCATTTTTTTATACGTCATGCCCGACGAGCTACCGAAGAAGCTACCGCCGAAAAGGACGGTCGACCATGAGATTGAGATGGTGTCGGGTACAAAGCTTCCTATCTGAGCACCGTATCGAATGTCATACCCCGAGCTCAAGGAGCTCAGGAAACAATTAAAGGAGTTGCTCGAGAGCGGGCTGATCCGGCCTGTAAAGTCCCCGTATGGTGCCCCCGTATTATTCCAGAAGAAGTCAGACGGCACCCTACGGATGTACTGTGATTACCGCGCCCTAAACAAACTGACGGTGAAGAACAAATATCTAATACCATTGGTGGCAGATTGCTTTGATCGCCTCAGCTGGGCAAAGTATTTTTCGAAGATCGATCTCAGATCGGGCTACTGGCAGGTGAGGATCAAGGAAGGAGATGAATTCAAGACAACCATCGTGACGAGGTATGGGGCATATGCGTATTTGGTGATGCCCTTCGGCTTGACGAATGCCCCTGCCACCTTCAGTACTTTAATGAACCAGGTACTCCACGGGTTCCTGGATGAGTTTGTGGTGGTGTACCTTGACGATATTGTTATCTATAGTGAATCCCTAGAGGAGCATCTGGAGCACCTCCGCAAGGTATTCACTAGACTACGCAAGCATGAGCTTTATGCCAAGCCGTCAAAGTGCTCATTTGGCCAAGACAGGATCGAGTTCCTGGGCCACATCATCGAGAGCGGAAGGATACGCATGGATCCCAAGAAGATCCAAGCAATAGAAGAGTGGAAGCCGCCGGAAGATGTTCATGGAGTGAGATCATTCCTTGGGCTGGCTAACTACTATAGAAGATTCGTGAAGGGGTACTCTGAGATTGCCCGCCCCTTGACGGATCTCACGAAGAAAACTGAGGTGTGGGAGTGGACGCCCCAAGCACAGGCAGCCTTCGAGAAACTGAAGAAGGCGATCATGAGTGACCCCGTGCTCACACTCCCCGATCTAACAAAGCCGTTTGTTGTGGAGACGGACGCTTCTGAGTTTACCCTCGGTGGAGTGCTAACTCAAGGAGCGCACCCCGTGGCTTTCGAGAGCCGGAAGTTGAAGGATGTCGAAAGACGTTACCCAGTGCCCGAGAAAGAGCTGTTGGCCGTTTTTCACTACTTGAGATAATGGCGACACTACTTACTAGGATTCCCTTTTGTGGTCAAGACGGACAACACGGCAGTGAGTTACTTATTAACCAAGCCGAAGCTGACTGCAAAGCAAGCAAGATGACAAGAATTGCTTGCAGAGTTTAATTTCTCACTGGAGTACATGGCGGGCTCTAGCAATCATGTCGCTGACGCCTTAAGTCGGAGAGCAGACCTAGAAGATCAACAGGTAGTGGCAGCCCTTGCCTCTAGCAAAGTGACTACCAATCTAAAAGACAAGATCCGTGAGCTCACATAGGAGGACCTTACTGCGCAGGGCCTACTCAAGCTAGTCGAGCAAAAGAAAACCCGGAACTTTTAGCTCGAATATGGACTTTTGAAGATTAAGGGTAACCGTCTCTATGTCCCAAGAGGCGGCGACCTGCGTAAATCAATTATTGCGGAGTGTCATGATACTCTCTGGACGGGACACCCTGGCGAAGAGCGCACTGTGGCCCTCATACATAGGACGTACTTCTGGCCACAAATGCAAGATGAGATCGAGACATTCGTCCGCACTTGTATGGTGTGTCAGCAAGACAAGGTGGATCAACACAAGAAAGCAGGGTTACTGGAGCCACTCTCCATACCCTTATCTCCATGGGAGAGTGTCTCGATGGACTTCATTACCGGTTTACCAAAGGTTGGAGACCTGGATGCAATCGTTCGAAGTACGCCACTTTTGTGCCAGCCCCCAAGACAATCACAGCAGAAGAGACATCTCAACTCTTCTTTAAGCACATTGTCAAGTTTTGGGGACTGCCGCGGGATATTGTTAGTGATCGGGACTCCCGTTTCACTGGCAACTTTTGGACCGAGTTGTTCAGACTACTCAGGTCCAAGCTGAATATGAGCTCGAGCTTTCATCCACAGTTCGATGGGTAGACGGAGCGCTTCAATTCAATGCTGGAAGAACATCTTTGACACTTTATCAGCGCTAATCAGAAGGACTGGGTGAAGCTTCTAGATGCTGCTCAGCTGTGTTTCAATGCCCAAAAGTGCTCTACCACCAACGGTACGCCTTTTGAGATATGTACCGGGCAGCAACCGCTCCTCCCACACTCGATTGACGCCCCGCAAGATGCTAGAGTTTCGCCAGCGCAGAGTTTCTCTCTAGAATGGAAGCAGAACCTCGACCTCACCGGAAGCTATCTGGAGAAAGCACAGAAGCGCATGAAGAAATATGCAGATCACAAGCGCCGCTTTGTGGAATATCGAGTGGGAGACTGAATTATGGTTAAGGTCCCAGACTAACAACTCTCAAAAGCATCCCGAGGGCAGAACGCTCGCTTGATGCCGAAATATATCGGACCCTTAACCATTTTGCAGCACATTGGGAAGGTAGCCTACCGAGTAGAGCTGCCCCCATGGTGGCGGATCCACAATGTCATCCACGTCAGCCAACTGAAGCCGTTCCAGGCAGATAAAGTGGACGCTACGCGCAATTTGCCCGACCGCCCCCAGCTCCGTCTGGTCAACAACACAGAGAAGCGGATCGCGGACGCCATTCTCTGCCACCGGGACACAGACAAGCGAAAGAAGCTCCACAGAGAGTACCTGGTGCAGTGGGCAGGATGCACGAAGGAGGAGAGCACATGGGAGAAAGCGACGACCCTCAAGGCGTTTCAGCCGCTGATTGATGCCTACCTGACGACCATGGCGTCGAGGATGTCGCCAACTCAAGAGGGGGAGAGCTGTCACGGGATGCCGCCCTCATTCTATCCCCTCTCCCAGGATACACCGGGACAAGTCCATTCCCTTATCCCGATCCTTGGGATAGGCAGCGATGGGCCCCTTGCTACCGAGGCCCGTCGGGCTCCCGTGACTGGCGCCCCAGCACCCTGGGCCACCCGCACTAGCACCACCTTACCGTCGGGACGGACCTCCGCCAAACGCCCCGTCCGAAGCTCCATTGTTGCCTAGAGTGCTAGCCATTCTCTTGTAGTGTACATATTTGTAAGCACGGCCTTGCACGGCCGTTTTTATCGTTTTCTAACTTAGTTGTATCTAGTGCTGTCACTAGCGTTTTTTTCTAAACCTATTATAGGGGGTGAGAGTGAACTTTTGTCTGACTAGTGAGCGTTGCAAGGAGTGACCCCCTCTCCAACCAACGCGTGCTGTAATTGCTTCCAAGCTATAATGTACATTTCAATTGCATTAATGAAGATTTCTTTGCAATCAATCGTGTTCATGTGTTGCTTGCTCTACCGAGACCACTAAAAGCACCGGAGGGTGTGAATTGCGTCGTCATCGTGCATCAAGCTTTGCGAGTAAAGTTTTTGAGAGTGAGGCGGACGTAGTCTAGAGAGGACTACTAGCTGCATGGTGCGCTACTAAGCAAAGCACTACAAGCGCCCCGTGACACTCGTCGTTACATTATATCAAAATATGTATAAACATAAGTATAATTGTTTCACTATATTATATCAAAATATATAATGTATTAATTATTTAGCAGTATAATTCGTTTATTACTTTTCTATAAAACTTCTCCGCCTACAATCTTTTTATTTATTAAAAAAAGATAAAAATTTGTATGAGACCGTTTAATGGTCTTTTGTGTTAGACGGGTCAAATAGGACCCTAATTCGCCCAAAAAACCTATCCAAAACCGCAAAAATAGTCAGGCGTGCAGACTCTACGTGTGTAGTACTAGGTATAAAGTAAAATATTACTATGCATGAAGTAAAGTATCACTAATTATATATCAAAATATCACTTAATATAAATTGAAGTATTTTCACCATACTAAGAAGAAAATAAATGAATTTTTTCTGTATAAATCATAATGTAGAGTTTTAATTTAATTGATTCATTTATTTCTTTTTTTGGGATATGTTTGTTGATTCTCCAGACATCACGTATTACTATGAATGAAGTGAAGTAAAATATCACTAGTTCTGTGTCGAAGTATCACTTGATATGAATTGAAGTATCATCAACCATGAAATCTTTTCACATGCTAAGAAAAAAAATGAATTATTTTCTACATAAATCATAACGTGGACTTTTAATTTAGTTGATTAGTTTATCTTTTTTTTAGAATATGTTTGTTAATGCCAGATAACAAGTATCACTATATATGAAGTAAAATATCACTAGTAATAAAGCGCATTATCATTACCTCTATGAAGTATCTAACAATCCTCATTTTCTTTTTTTTTTCTTTTTTTTTAAATCTTCATTTTATATCAAGCCTAGTACATGAGCTCACACATTAGCGTCAGATGAATGTATTGAGCGAGATGCCGGATACAAAAGTTAAATAAAATTAATTCAATTCAATTTTAGGACTCACTAATTTCATTTTAGGGTATATATTTATTTCAAAAAAAATTAAATTAATTAAAAAAAATAAAAAATTTAAAAGTGAAAAAAACTAAAAAAAGTGGAAAAAGGATGGAAAGGGGAAGGGGACCACTGAAAAGAAAAAAGAAAAAAAAAGAGAGAATGACCACCTAATGAGTCAAATAGAGATCCGTCTAACATAAGAAATCCGTTAGACGGTCTCACACAAGTGAGCCTCTTAAAAAATATTCTCTTTCTTTTTTTTTCCATCGTAATATTCAGTTGTTCACTTGAGATCTTCTAGTCCCAAGTTATGTGTGGTAATCGTGTACTAAACATCAAAATTATTCCTTTTCTGTCATTTTTTTCTTCAATTTTATTTTCTTTTGATTTAATATAATTTTACATTATTATTTAGAGTTTATTCTACCAATTAGGGTTTATAATTATTTTTTAATATTTAATTTTTATTTTTTAGTTAATATAATTAATTTTTGGAGTTGATTATTCCAAACTTAGGGTATATAATTTTTTAAAATTTCAATTTTTAGCATTAAATATTAATTATGATTAGTTATAAAATAATAACTTTTATTTTTATGAAAAACATTATTAACGATTATAATTTTAATTTTTAATATTGACACACTGCCAATATAATTTGGGATTAGAGAATCTCAACTCTTATTTGACAGTCTACAAAAATATAAGTTTTGCGGATGAAATCGTCTGCCACATTATGTGTAACACTCTATGCTGCACATTTAATTGCACGTAATATAGACATGGAGCAGAGGATTCCATTTGTAAATTTTGAGGTACATTCCTACTCCGAGGTCCGATTTTTTTGTATTATTTTTTCATTGTTTTTTTCTTCTGGCCAGTCGTTTATTTAAATTTTCAGTACGTGAACTCGTTCTAATAAAAATAACATCATAATAATCAGCACTACACGATTAAAAAAAAAAGTTCAAAGGTCATTTACCATGTATGCAGTTAAAAAAAAAACAAAAAAGTAAAAAGCTTACCTTTTTTAAATAAAATAACTTTTGACTGAATATCCAAAATGAGATCGAGAAAAAAAGAAGAAGAATTGGAGTGTATTGACATCTGACAATAGTGAACAACATAAGCGGAGTGCACAGCAGGTTCCCCAGCTTTATAATGTGTGGTGGGACACGAAAGCAAAACCCACAATCCCCTTTTATTTATATAATTAATGTGAAAAAGGTAAATAAAGTAATAGTTTATACACAATCGAAAAATGAAGAGACATCATAACGACATTATGAGGCAATATGGGTATATTACATAGAGCTTAGATCGATGTAATCTACTCTGTTAGAGATTTGGATGACAACATATTTTGTCTCCATTTCCTCACCCCTACCTAACGTCCAGGTAAATAATTTACACAGCTGCCACCCAAATTGAATTGAAATCATCACCCATATATCTTTACAATTTCTCACCTTTTTGACCAATTAAACTCTCTGAGCTACTACTACATTCATGTGATTTCATTTCTCTCTTCGGAAATGAAAGTTGGCACATACAATACAACAAAATATAATTTTACAACAATGTTTACTATACTTTTAACTATTCGGTTTTCTTTTTAATTAAGTAATTAAGTAACAGAATGATAAAATTAGTTGACATTATCCGTACGAGAAGAAACTGTATTGCAATTATAATGTAAGTGATAATTATTGAAATGAGCAAGTAATTGATAAATATCCAGCCAGTAGAGATGCGTTGCCTGTATGGAAATACTTAGGAACAGTTTCCCAATAAAATAAAACATTGGTAATTAATTGCAATTCCTCCAATTTTATTGACCATCCATATATATACTCTACTTAATTCGGCACCCAAATATTCTGCACAGCCAGACATTACCACAGAGCCACCCCTTTTCCATATTTCTACTACTACAAAAGAATCGCCTTCACCCCTCCTCAAAAACTCAGATAAATCTCTTCTTCTTCTTCTTTTTCCAATCCGTTATGACCTCCCATAAACTCACAATATTCCTATTTCTCGTTCTAGTCCTTCCGGCAGTTTCCGGCGACTGCGGCGGCCAAGGAGACGACCGAGCCGGCCGCCGGCGGAGTGACAGGAGCGAGGCCCTCAAGTTCAAGTTGGCTGCGATTGCCTCAGTTCTGGGCGCCGGCGGCATTGGCGTCAGCCTCCCGATTCTCGGCCGGAGATTCCAAGTCCTGCGGCCGGAAAACGACGTGTTCTTCATGATCAAGGCGTTCGCCGCCGGGGTTATACTGTCCACCGGATTCGTCCACATCCTTCCCGAGGCGTTCACCACCCTGACGTCGCCTTGCCTGAGCGAGAATCCGTGGCGGAAGTTCCCTTTCGCCGGATTCGTGGCGATGATGGCGGCGATCGGGACGCTGATGGTGGACACGGTGGCGACCAGCTTCTACAAGAACATGCATTTCAACAAGTCAAAGCTCGTGAACGTCGACGAGGAGGCAGATGGCGATGACGACCACGCCGGCCATGTCCACGTACACACTCATTCCACACACGGCCATGCTCATGGCGCCGCTGCCACCGCACCCCTTCCGTCGCATGACATGAGCGTATCCGATCTTGTCCGACAGCGCATAATATCACAAGTAAGTAGGACTCTCTCTTCTTGATCGATCACATGTATTATGTATATATATAATTGTTGTAAATATTTGTGTAGGTTTTGGAGGTGGGGATTGTGGTGCACTCGGTGATAATTGGAGTGTCATTGGGGGCGTCGGAGAGCGTGGACGCCGTAAAAACGTTGCTGGCGGCACTGTCGTTTCATCAGTTCTTTGAAGGGATGGGCCTCGGCGGCTGCATATCTCAGGTATAAATATAAATAAATAAATAAAATAGCGTTTTAGTAATTGGGAATCGTATCATGAAAATGTTGTCATAATGTGGAGGTCGTCGTCGTTTCATACAGAGATGTTGTCATTATGTTGCGATATGATACTGATCATGTTAAAAGTGGTAGCAAGAATATAATGTTATTCTCTGCCCCCACACCCTCCCTCCTCACCTTTTTCACTCCCTAGCTTCAATTTGAATTTGTCGGGACCATCTTGTTTTACCTCCCCCCTAGTCCCTATCTATGTAGATATAGTATTTTATTTTATTATTAATTTTTTGTGGTCTGATATAATTTTAGGCGAAATTCAAGTCTTTGACGACGACGATTATGATGGTGTTTTTCTCGGTGACGACGCCAATAGGGATCGGAGTAGGTATTGGCATATCGAGTATTTACCAAGAGAATAGCTCCAAAGCTCTAATAATTGAAGGGATATTGAATTCAGCTTCAGCAGGGATATTGGTTTACATGGCGCTCGTCGATCTCTTAGCACAAGATTTCATGAATCCTAGGATGCAAACCAACGTTAGACTTCAGTTGGGTGCGCACCTTTCACTTCTTCTAGGTGCTGGATGTATGTCTTTTCTCGCCAAATGGGCATGACCATCCATCCATCCACCATATTACATATATATAACTCTCTCTCTCTCTCTCTCTCTGTATCAATCAATCAATCAATATAATGGTCATATATATATATATATTAATATGATGAACATGGCTAGTTTTGATGGTGACATGTATCCAACTATTCACACATATATTCTGTCAAGTGTATATATAAACGAGTACCGATCTAAGAAAAAAGGGCATTCAAACTTAAGATGATCACCATTGAAATGGAGGTCAGAAAATGAAATGGCCCTACAGACACCGTATTATCTCAACCTATAATATTGGAGCGGAGCAGATACGCCTTGCTTTCTTGATGTGAAATTATATTATCCAAGTTGCAAAGTGATCGATGCCTTATTACATAGTGAAAACCAGAAACCAACACATTTTCCCAATCATCTTTCTATTTGACAAGTTGTTACAAAAAAAATATAAAAAAAAATGAGATTCCAATTAATTGACTTAGCCTCTATAATTTAGCAAATTCAGTTTTGATATAAAAGTTGCCTCAGTGGCTTGTTCGTTAATGATTCTGGAAATGTGCTCTATCATAAATTTATAATTGACCTGAAACTGAAAAGATTCCGGGTAAATAATACATTACTACAATGCCGTAACGTTTCGAAATTTCCTGACTGCTCCAAGCAGATGTTATTAATTTCCGTATCTAGAATTTCATAAGCCCACACCCGGACAGAAAAAGTAGAAACCGCGAATGATTTCAGGCAGGTATAATATAGATCACAGACATGCTAATACGCCAAAGAGCAAGAATTGGTCGGAAATAAATCAGATAAAACATAGCAATATAGCACATGACAAGCACATACCTCTGATACATGATGTGGAGAATTTTGATGTGGTTCACATATATAGATTTGGATAAAAATGATCACCTGTGATTATTTTTCACTGTTACATTCTCTTTCCAGCAACAAGGGGTCTAGGAGGGGATAACGATCTGATTTCAGGTGCTGAGCTAGGGAAAATCGTATTGAGCTTATGCATCAAGATGTCGGATCTTGATGGAATCTCATTTAAAAGAAATTGCTGGACGATTGGTTTCTTAAACCATTCAAGAACGGAATCTCCTGGGGCTCTCAACACAACCTTACTCACCTCAAATGGTGATTCCAGGGAACTGAGAATTTGTGCTATTACAATCCTCAAAGTTGGTCCTGTGACTAGTTTGATCCGTCTCGGGACAACACCATAATATAACATGCGTTTCCTGAACCTGTGAAGTGTGTGTACGACTGCTATAAGAGCTGCCCCAACGGACAAATTTCTGACATCCAGGGACCAGGCGATGTGTTGATCAAACACAATAGCTTTAGGGAAAAGCTTGTTCTCATACGAAACTTTCCAAACACAACGAGCACGATTTATTTGTCCCATAAGGACAAGGTAGTTAAGGAGCACATTAACAAAGTACCTGGCAGCTCCTTCTTCCAATTCATAATCAATACCTTGGAAGAATTCTCTAACAAGTGCTAAAACTGGTTGTTTCCTCTGTTCTGTTCCGGTAAAGAGTCCACATAGGAAAGCATGAGCCTTATGATTTGTAGCACTCAAGATTGACATCAAATGCCTCTCATTCTGCTCCTCCTGGCATCTAACAAGATGAGCTAGAATCGAAGTGTAAAGTATGAGGTCAACCTTAGCAGTAGCATTCACATATGTTTCCAGCAGAGGCTTAGCAGACTCATATAAGCCATTCTTCATGCATGACTCAAATAGCTGCCTAATGATGAAGTTATTTGTTCGAATCCCTGATGAACCCATGAAGCGCAGCCACCTCAAAGCAAGATCAACAGAGCCATCTTTTATGTAAACCATGAGAACATCACTAGCATTCACTTCAACTGAATAACCCATAGTCTTCATCTCAAGCAAAATTTTCGCAGCCACATCCACAAGCTTCTTTTTTGCCAGTAACGTTAGAAGAGCCGTGTAAGTGCTCAGACCTGGCCTCAAACCTGCATTTGCCATGGAGTTGTATAATTTCATTGCAGCGTCTACTTGTCCAGAAGCAGCATGCATCTCCAGGAGAGAGGAGTAGGTTGATGGTGTGGGTAAAAATCCAGCCTTTTCCATGTCCGAGAAAATTGACATTGCAATCTCAAGCTTCCCAGATTTGGCA
This sequence comes from Perilla frutescens, assembly GCA_026008535.1. Taxonomy (NCBI): domain Eukaryota; kingdom Viridiplantae; phylum Streptophyta; class Magnoliopsida; order Lamiales; family Lamiaceae; genus Perilla; species Perilla frutescens. Next base: position 14,562,452 of record BRKX01000004.1, read on the forward strand.
TGTGCCTCAACAATCATAGTGTACAGTCCATAATTAGGTCTAAGCCCAGATTTTTTCATCTCATCCCAAAGCCTCAATGCTGTGTCCAGCTTTCCAGCCTTAACAAATGACTCAATTAGAGAAACAAACATAGCTCCAGATGGCCTCAACCCAAAACCTTGCAATTCCATGTACACTTTCATTGCTGTATCCAACCTCCCAGCCTTCCCCATTGTATCGACAAGAGAAACAAAAATGCTAGAAGTTGGCCGATAATTCTTAGTTTTCATCTCCTGGAAGAGCTTAAAAGCAGCATCTAGACGGCCAGACTTAGCAAGGGTGGGTATCATCAGGTCATAAGTTGAAGCATCTAAGGAACACCCCTCCTTTTCCATGTTAGCATAAATCTCAAATGCCTTGTAAGGTAGCCCTTTTGAGAGAAACAAAGTTATAAGCGCATTATACGTTTGAGTATCAAGTTTACATTCTAGCTCCTGAATTTTCTTGAAGCAACAGAAAGTAACCTCCAATTTTTCAGACTTAGCCAGATACTGAAGCACCCTGTTATATGCACCGAAGGAGGAAATCTCATTCGCACTTGAATCGCCAACCATTTCCTCAAAAACGGACTGAATCCCTTCAAAATCTCTACTTAAATTCAACTTGTCAAACAGCATAACATAAGATTCATCGTTAGGCAGGTACCATGATTGCCTCTTTGCCCAACGAAACAAACTCAACACAGCATCGCTGTCCTCGATTATCTTCAATGCTTGACTGACGTGAGTCATGTTTGGCACAAACTGTAGCTTATCCAATTGGGATTCCATTTCAGGGCCCCATCTCCACCTCTTCACCACCTCAACTATCTTAGCCACGGCTGCAACGTTCATGATGGGCTTCCTTATTCCACCTGCCATTACATGGTCATCAATTCCCGCCTCGACCGATCTTATTCCCTTACCCGAGTAAATAACGCTGCCCGACTCATCTAAATAATCTATTTCGTCAGTCCACACATTTGAATCTTCCCTACCATTCTTCCCAGAACAATACCCTCTAACAAGATTACTATCACTATACTCAGAAAATGCAGTAATTTTGCGCAAACATGAATCTGAACTATCCAGAAAGGGCAAAGACTTCAACATTTTGTTATTTTGGCAGAAGACATTTCGTGATTGTCTGAGATTTTTTGATAACAAAAGGGTGCGCAATATCATTTCGGAAAAAGTTGATTCAGTAAATGGAGAGAGATAATCTATTCATAACAAATAAAAAGATTGAGACGATGATACTCGTACCGGGTAAAGTTTCGCGACGAATTCGTCCGATTTAGTGAGCTTGCAAAACCCTAAACCCTGATTCTGCAATAATTTTGTGAATTTCAATTTCTGTTTTTTTTTAAAGGAAAATTTCAATTTCTGTTGCTGTTATTACGTCGGGGCGACCCGAGATCAAATGGGCCGCTCGAATTTGGACTCTTTTTTTTTTTTGTCTTCATAGTAGTATCCTACGGGAAAAAATACAGTTTTTGGAATATATTATATTATTTTATCTTAAAAATAATTTTGATAATATTTCTAACACAAAAAGTATTTTTTTCTAAACATAAATAACATGTTTTTTTTAGTCAAAACATAAATAACATGTAAGAAATCAAATATCATTCATATATGTTAATTATTTGTTTTTATTTTACTCAACCAACTACGCCTTCGAGCAGTTTCGAATATTGACATATAGTGAAAAAAAGGTTGTGCATTTTTTTTATAATATTTAATAAATTTCAGTTTTCTGTATTAGTGATATAGTTTAATGTGATCTAGACAATTCATATTTGTAATTTTTATGATCAAGCTAAAGATATAATCTATGTGAGGTTAGTTATAATAGGAACTAAGTTTGGTGTGACAACGTGAGAACATGCTTGTTTAGTGTAATTTTAGTGTTTTTCTTATTTTATTTTGGAGCTAAAACATTTAGCACTAAAATACAATAAGAAAATCATTAAAAAAAATTGCATCAAAATATAGTAAGGAAAACACTAAAATTACACTAAACAAGCATTGTTCTCACATTAGGAAGCACCGTTCTTATTTGAATCAAATCCTAAGCTATGTTATATATACAGGGGCGGAACTACATGGGGGCTAGGGGGGGCTGTAGCCCCCCCCAACTATTTTTTTTTTTTTTTTAACTACTAGTTTTATTTTTTTCAATGATAGCCCCCTTAGCAGTTGTTGGAGAAAAAGGCGAGGGGGCTAAGAGGAAGAAGAAGAAGGAGATGGAGATGGGATGTGGCTGTGTGGAGTTGCAGTTGCAGTTGCAGGCTTGTAGCATCAAAGAAGAAGAAGATGAACGATGGTGGGTCATGGGATGGGAGTCATTAGTTAATAGTTAATATATTAATAATAGATAGATAGATAGGGTCTAGATGTCTGGTGGTCTAGGAACCTATAAATTTATGATGGAAATAATATCTATTGTCAAATTAAAGTGTCAAACACTCAACCAAATTTAATAAAAGTGTTGTTTCAAAAACACACTTTAAAAAAAACGAAAGCACAATTTAATTGAATTAAAGAGCCAAGTTCTCAAACCTAAACCAATTACTTAAAAAAAATTGAGAGAACGACCGAGAGCCGAGAGGCGAGGAAGCTGTTTTCTTTCTCTCATTTTTCTTTTCAGTAGCAGTCTCGCATATAACAGAGGTAATAATATCTCTGTGATTGATATGGAAGATAGTATAACAAAGCGTGGTCATAAAAGATACGAAGGTCAAGTCATCACAAATTTACATTATTATCGGGTTGATATATTTTATCAGGTATTTTTAATAAATTTGAAGTATTTTGATTAATTTTGTTATGAAATAAATAAATTCTTCATTAATGTTATCATGATTTTAATCCCTGCAGGTTGTTGATCTAACTATACAAGAGATGAATAATCGATTTTCAGAGGTTAGTACAGAAGTACTAGGTTGCATATCATGTCTTGATCCGAGAAATTCTTTTGCTCAATTCAACATTGATCGACTGACGAGACTTGCTGATTTATATCCTGAGGACTTCTCACAAAGTGATTGTTTATATCTTCCTCAACAACTTAGCAATTTCATTGCTAATGTTCGGTATGATTCTCAATTTTCTACAATTACCAATTTGGGAAGTCTTGCTCGGGAAATGGTTAGAACTGGTAAACATACAGTTTTTCCATTAGTTTATCGTATGATTGAGTTGGCATTAGTTTTACCTGTTGCTACTGCTTCTGTTGAAAGAGCTTTTTCTGCAATGAAAATTATCAAGACTGATTTGCGTAATCGAATGGGAGATGAGTGGATGAATGATAGTCTGGTTGTTTACATTGAGAATGATATTTTTTCAAGAATTGGTAACGAGCAAATATTGCAGCGCTTCCAATCGATGGACACACGCAGATATCAGTTGCCACCACTTTCTCAAACGACCACATCTATTACATCACCAAGTGTCAATTTTTAGATTAGTTTTAGTGTATGAAATATTTAAACATTTGTATTGATATTAAAATTGTGTTTTTTCATGTCATAATGCTTTGTAATTAAGTATATAATTATTTGACCGTGTGAAAAAAATATATACAATAAGTATAATAGCCCCCCTAGAAAAAAAATCCTGGTTCCGCCACTGTATATATATATATATGTATGTATGTATATATTTAAAGTTTTATTTGTACATTGCACGTATTTGAAAATCAATACATAAAATGAACACAAACAAACTCTATAATAATATTCGTAGTTGGTACATGAGATTTTATAAAAAAATGATTAGTGATGTCGGAAGTCCGATGAAGAGAAGGATGCAGAAAGTGAGGGATGTGTGATGGAGAAGGGCTTTGAGAAGAAAGCAAGCAAAAGAAAAGGGTAAAGTTATTTCCGATGTCAAGGCAAGCATATATGCCCGCGCCTCCACATTTTCCCGATCAGATCAGATCAAATGAATGAGAGAGAGAGAGAGTTCGTGATCCCTGTACGCTTCCTCTGATACGACCCGGACTCTAGGAACGAACACACGTCGACACACGTAAGTTTTGTGTCTTCGATGACTCAAACAATCAAAGTAAAATATGCGGAAGATTAACGGTATAAACTAGACGACTAGAACTAAATAAAATACCTAGACTTATGACACACAAAATAACACAAATCCAACAAAGATAGGGGCTGTTTTGGACGGTATTAGGGACGGTATTATGGGTGAAGTTTCGATGATGATGGATGGGATTAGAAGGGCTTGAGTAGATAGGGTATGATAGAGTTGTGACGGACTTACGGATTGAATGGAATGAACACGATCTTGATCACGAATGGTGGCTGAACTTGAGGCGTACGGTGGTGGCGGTGGTTGACGTCGAACGGCGGCGGTGGTGGTGATTTTGTCGATTTTTTTTTTGTCCAATAACAAAAATTTCGGCTAGTCATAAAAATCTATCATGACACTTCAACTAATATATTGTGACACTTAATTGCATATTGTGACGGTTCGAAATTGAAATTATTTTATCAACTGACCAATAAAAAATAGAAATAGCAAAAATTGATTGTAAATACTAAGATGATATATCATATTGTCTAGTCACAATCAAATAATACACACAGCAGGTGTACCAATAATGCTGATGAATTAATATTGTAGATGCCTACACCCTGATGTATAAAATAAATTTGACAAATAATTGCAAAATTTTAACCTAATATCAATTTATTTCTTTTGGAATAATTGTTTCTTGTGTGATCCCGTCTTTTAAAAGAAGGGAAATCAAACTAACTTCATTAAAGATGTAAATCATAAATAACTGTTGTTTTGTGCCAAACATGAGTTAAGGCAAAACACTTTGTTTTTTTTTCCCTTTCTATCTATAGTTTATCTCCATGGAACAAATTCATATTAATTACTTTTTTAAAGAATAAACTAAGTAATCATTTGATTCTATCCTGTATATTTAATAAAACGTTTGATTTTGATTTATGATATTTTGTAATTAGTTACTTATCTCTGTTATTATATTAAAATCAATCGTATTCTATTTAATTTATTACTGTTGATTTTTTTTTAGTTTATAAAAAAAAAATATATAAATCTTTAGGACGAATGAAGAATGACCCTGATAAACATATTGACATTGCATACACATCATACAAGTTGCCGCATATTAATTATGCATGATTTAAAAAAAAAAATCCTGCACAAAAAATTCTCATATATTATTGAATTAATTTTGATACTCATTAAATACAAATGGGAATCATTGTTTCTCAAAAAAAATAAAAATGGGAATCATTGGACTATTATAGATGAATAGTTTAGTACATAATAAATTGATAAAAGTTATGTATGCCACATCACTAATTCACTCCTTACGCTTTTTTAATTCATAAAGTAGGATATAATATCCCACCACTATACATTGTTCATTCAATCATTTGTTACCCGTTTGGGGTTTCCCCCCAAACTTCTCCCTCAATCGCCGCCGTTGATTTTGACTCCAAAAATATTTGGAACCCTAACTAAACTCCCCGACCACCAGCCACTTCATTTGTTAATCTGGAAAATTAGAATCCATAGATCAATGTAATTTCTGAATATTTGGTCATTTGTCTGAGTTGGTATGGGATCCCTCGAAGCAATGACGAAAGGAAGTGATGCCCGCTACTTGGGTGATAAATCTAAGCTGAAAATTGCTCAGGGGGTTGTCGGTGCAGTGGCTGATAAAGGTTCTGTGTTGAAGTTCATACCCTATGCAATGCAAGCTGCGAAGCAGGGATCCCTGCAGTCCGCCCACGACCTCTTGAGATCAGGCGTGCTAAGGCTAGAGCACATATGCCCAAATAATTCCTTGCATGACTTTGGAAGGACACTGTTATTGCATAGATCGGAAGAAATACAATCACGAGCTTCTAAAAATGCACAGGATAAGTAAACTGACATTACTTGCGATTCTCAAAGGCCAGTGACATAAAATGCAAAACTAAATGTGGTCAGTACTCAGTATGATGAAATTAATCTTATGTACTCACTCTGAGAGTGAAGGATAAGTAAATTGACAATAAAGATGATTTTAAGAGGCTAATATTAACTAATTTTGATCAGTATGATGAAAGCAATTCTATATCAGAGAGTGAATAAAGCAAATAAAATTTAAAACTAGGCATCTTAGAAATAAAGGTTTGACATGCCTAAAAAAGAAACAACGGTATAGCCTGTCTGACTCTAGACCCTCTGCCAACAGTAGATAGAGAAAGGCCAAGTTATATTGTAGATAAAATACCCATTAGGGACATCAGGTTTCAAGTTCTGAAGCTTGTCCCAAGAATCGTGAATTGCTGAACACGTCTAATTTCATTATTCGTCTGCTTAAGTTGCATACAGCAGAATAATCCTACACCTCCACAATGGAGAATGTAACTATATGCTGCTGAATTATCAGCATCAATAACAAAGGTAGATTTTATACATATGTAACAAAATGGAGATGAAAGGTAAGGGATCTCACAATGGCAATTATGTTGTCCGTAATAATATGCCCTTGTAGCTTGAATCCTTTGTCTCCAATCTCACAGATTGTGTGCCACAGTGCTGAAAATATTATCTGCACATTGTTGGAAGAGCATTCTGTGCTAAAATTCACATCCCATCTGTGTCCGAAATGATGATAAACAGTTACTTCCAGATCATCACATAAATATGCAGATCCTAATGGAGGAAGAAGCATAGGGATGGATACACACAATTCAACCAACCCAATTAAGTCCTTCAATTCATCCACAGAACCTCCAACATCAAAGAAATCATCCACCACTGTGGTCAGAACACCATTTTTGGCCCACGCCATGCGTGCATCTGATAGTTCTGGAACAAAAAAGGTTGCTGCAGCAGAAAAATAACAGTATGCAGACTTACTCCTTGCAAACTTCAGCTCATCCAATCTATTCTCTACGACCCATCTACAAGAAAATATAGAAATAGGAATGATAAGGAAACATGAACATTATATGACAATGTATATGCCAATAAGCAGATACCTAAATCTGACTACAATCAAGTTCAGTATTAAATATCTATCACTGCTTTTAGACTCAATTTTGAACAGAATTTAATCTCCGAGCTTGCACTTGTTAACCACTAGTTTACGAATTTGTATCCTTAGAAAATAGAGATTTAAGGAAAACCTTTAAGGAGGAGAGGAATATAATTGAATTTTATACATATGTAACAATGCTATTCCAAGAAAAAAGTGCCGAAATCCTTAAGGAGCACAAATTGGCTGAAATATACGATATATGTATATAGAAAGAAAAATAGTTCAACCCAAATCATTCTATCTAGTTGAGTGGTCATGTTTATATACCTCAATGATACAGTCAGAAATAAGATAAATACTCCCCTGAGGATCTAAGGATTCTAAAGTTGATATCAGTCATGTGTAATTCAAGTCAGAGAACCTATTCCAAATTTATATCACATAATCCATACTTGCAAAGAAACCAGTGGTGGCATTTGGTATGTTGTCTAGAGAAGCATACCTTTCAAGTTCTCTGAGTTCTTCACGGTGTATCATTTGACATCGATTGAAGTCTTCTACGGACAGAAAAAGGAAATCCTTGTTGCCAAATTTTGGCGAACTGAATTTCAAACAGTACGATAACAAAGTATAAGTTAAAAGGGGGCGGAGCGAAAGAGAGAGAGAAGGAGGTAGAGAGGGAGATTTACAGAAGGAATTACCTATATGAAGTTTTCAGAAATCTCAGACTATCAAAGTTGTAATGCTCTATATTTTTCCGCTTTGCAATCCTGTCCAAAATTGCATAAAAAGGATACTCAAGTGCCTGGTCCACCTGAGATAAGAGAAGAACAAGAACCTATCATAACTAACTCATGCACCCATGAATAAAGCCCAGCCCTGTAAGTTCAACTTAAAGTATCTACCTCTGCATGAATATTTCTACCAAGTTGACATGATTGAATAAAACCACTGGATAGTTCCTGCTCAAGTAAATATTTAAGCCTTAAATTTTGTTGTTTCAAATCTCTTTCATCTGGATATTGTATGAGTTCAGATGCCCTATATAATTCAAGAGTTGTGTTAATGTCTGTCATATTTCCACGAATGGAACTTGAAAAGCCCTCTTGTAGAATTTCTGTAATTGGATCTGCATTATAAATTTTCCAACTTAAGTACTCTTTTCTCCTTAACGAAGGAAAGACAGAAATTAGAAAAGAAAAAAAAGATGTTTATGCATTGAAGTTGACCTGAAGTCACGTTGTATCCATTCATTCGCAATGTCCGGAATGCTAAAGCACAAGTTGAGGCTTCCATGATCTCTTCATTGCCCTGCAGCCAACATCTTTTATGGAAATTTAATAGTGTAAGTTTGCAATTTCTACCACATATAATAGTAGCTATCTCATATTCTTTGCTTGACAAACAAAGTAGAGTTGATAAACATATGTATATGCCAGAGACTACCTGTATGTTTCATCCAACACGCTTTGAATTTCTGTCAAAAAATACCGGCTGATCCCTAACCTTTCAAGATTATCAACCACGCATAGCTGAGAATATAAATCTAGAGGATAAACTGCAGGAACTGAAAAGAGAAAGATAAAAAATGTTAGGTTTCAAAAATTCTAAACAGTTGACATACAAAAAATTCAGTGACAATACCTGCACTCCCAAACTTCTTTAAGGCCAAATTCAGGTAATTGAGGTAGTCAGAATTCCAGAATGCATAATTCCATTAATAGATGGAAAAATCCATAATCATCTCTGCTCTTTCCCCCAAAGCACGTTCAACTACAGTGTCAGTTAAAAGTAACATGGTTTTTCAAATGAATTACAAGTATAGAACAGGACAACTAACACCTTTTAAGCTCCAAATCCCTCTTACACATCAAGTCATTGAATGTAGTTGGCTCTAAACGCAGGTCTAAAGAAAGTGAGGGATGTGGTGATGGAGAAGGGCTTTGAGTAGAAAGCAAGCAAAAGATAAGGGCTCCAAAAACTTTAACTTTTAAAGTTATTTTCAATGTCAAGGCAAGCATATATGCCCGCGCTTCCACATTTTCCCGATCAGATCAAATCAAATGAGAGAGAGAGAGAATACGTGATCCCTGTACGCTTCCTCCCTCCTAAAATAGTAACATATCACATATGGACTCACTCCACCACTTTTTTCCACTCTTTTACATTTCTTCCGATTCACATCTCTAGGTACCATTACCAATGCCTGACAGTGCAAAGTGGGCTGCATGCTCCTAAAGAATCATCTTTTTGCACTAACAATTCTTTTCTTTCACTCACTCTATTTATACCCATTGCATTCATTGTGCTTCAAGAATTCGAGTTTACTTTCTTGATTATTGAGATGGTGGAAAATGGAGTTGTTCGACTTCCACTCTGCATTTTGCTTCTCTGCGTTTGTTTTGCAGCCATTTGCCTTGTTCAGTGCGGTAACTTGTCTTTGGACTCTCTTCTTCATTTATTCATTCGCATGATTTCTTTCTTTAATGTGTGGTTTGCCCATTTTGATCCTCATCTTGATTTGGGTTTGGTTTGATCATTAATGTGCTCTCACTAAACTGGAAATTGGTACACTTTCTTCTATATTTCAATTGACACAACTAATGACCGACTACATATATTATATATACGAGATGAAATATGATTAATCACATTGGAGAATCTACAATCTGATAACACATGAATACTGTAATTTTGCAGATGCTACAAGAAGAATTCAGCAATACAAAGCAGGAGGAAGAAGAAAAATCGATTCTATGAAGAAGTTAGAGTCATCAAACACGGATCCATATGTTAGCTCACCATTCTCCCTCCCACCATATGAATCCCTTCCTCCATTCCCTTCCCCTGAAAACACACCCCCTTACTGTGTATACCCACCATCCATCCCCACATTGCCAGCCCCGACCCTCAACCCACCCAGTTACACACCAATTCCCAATCCACCAGCCATAGTTCCAACCCCTCCTGCTCCGACTGAGCCCGTCTTCACCCCACCTTACTACGAGCCCAGCCCCCCTAGCTACGTGCCCTTCCCACCTTCCACTGGATTCGTTCCAAGCCCCAAATTCTTGCCTCCCATTGTGTTCCCTCCACCAGCAGTGCCGCCTCCTCCCCGTCGGACACCTCTAACGGCCATGTGGTGCGTGGCCAAGGCTGCAGTGCCTGACCCGATCATGCAAGAAGCAATGGACTATGCCTGTGGCTCTGGAGCTGACTGCGACCAGCTTCAGCCCACCGGATCCTGCTTCATGCCTAACACCTTGTTTGCGCATGCTTCCTACGCTTTCAATAGCTACTGGCAAAGAACTAAGGTCGCTGGAGGTAAATGTGATTTTGGAGGAACAGCTATTCTTGTCACCGTTGATCCAAGTAAGTTTTTCTATTATTCAACACTCATTGAAGCATCAAATATGTGAGGTCATTAATTCAATTTATTCCTTCTTGTCTACAGGTTATGATGGCTGCCATTTCATCTACTTCTAATTTTTCAGAAAAATGGCTGCCATTCTCAGAGTGAATTGTTACAGATAGGGAAACACAATTTTTGTTATTTCTCCTATCATCAAATAATCCTACAACCAAGAGCCTTACAAAGTGTTCTTGAACTGGGCCACCATTAATTTTGTAATACCCATACACAAATATTGTTAAGCCTACTTATCTCTCCATTTTTATTTTGGGAAATTGGTTTCGTGGATTAGATGCTGTATTCTCATTGTATCATGCTCTAATTAATTGCTACTTCAGATTTTATTGTTTTAGTAATTACTGACTTTTTTTAGTTTTCTTATCTCATTGAGAAATTTCGAAAACCTACCTTTTAACTTATTTATTTTAATAAAAACATCATCTAATTGTAGTTCCATTGCCAGTAAATTCTAACGTGGAGTGATGCATTACATCCCCTCCTCCCGCCGCTCGCAAATGTCCCGAACTATCAAATTTTGGTTATTTGCGACTCGATTTTTTTTTTTTGTCCAATAACAAAAATTTTGGCCAGTCGTACAAATCTATCGCGACACTTCAATTAACATATTGTGACACTTAATTACCTACTGTGATAGTTCGAACCGAAATTATTTTATCTGCTGACCAATCTATACTATATATAAAAGCATAAAAAATCTAATTGAAATTGATTTTGAAATTGATTTTGCTGATTAATTGGTGGCAATTTTGTAATAAAATTTGAAAGTTGAGGTCATTAATTTTCCATTTATTATTCATTTAAAATATTATTATATAAATAAATATTTTTAAAAGATCAATCTGGAACGTGTGTGTAGGGTTGTAAACGAATCGAATCGGAGCGAATATCTATGTATTCAATTCGATTCGAACAAAATGTTATATATTCGATTCGACTTCGAATATTTTTTTTTATTCGTATTCGATTCGATAAGATATTCGCAAATATTCGATTCGATTCGATTTTTTAAAGTGTATTATAAACATACAATACGATTCGATTCGAAATTTCCTTAATTTTACACTATTCGATTCGATTTGCAATTTTGAAGAAAATTTTCTAAAACAATATTTTAAACCAATATTTTACCTAATAAACAATTAAAAACAAAACTCAATAATAAATGATATTTTTGATACATTTACCTAATAAACACTCAATAATAGTAATAGATGCTAAAAACATATTTATGTGTTCCAACTCACTGTTCACAAATCTTAATAAATAACATACTAAGTTAGCGTTTTGTATTTCACCGTATGGGAGAATTAGGTATTAGGATTATTTTTGTTTAATTTTGTTTCTTAATTTATTTTATATGTATGTATATATATATATATATATTGTATTAAGTCATCTCATTTGCTGGCCCATTATTGGATATTTATATTATTATATATCAGAATCCATTATATATATATATGTTTATATATATATATATATATATAAACATAAATCGAATCGAATATTTTTGAATATCGAATCGAATATCATGATTTTGAGTTTGAATTTGATAACTAATCGAATCAGAAAAAAGTATTTGTATTTGTATTTGTATTCGAATCACAAATTTCCGAATTCGAATAACAAAAAATCGAATCGAATATCGAACCGAACCAAAATTATTTGATTTGTTTACAACCCTGCGTGTGTGTTGAGGCCATGAATTCAGGTTATTTGATAAATCCGGATTTTATTGAATTTTTTTAAAATTATATTAATAATAACATTTTTCTGAAACGTGTGTACTTGGATATAATGTTATTAAATAAATAATTGTTAGAACGTGTACTGGGTTATGAGAACATGTACTGGGTTTGTAATTTAAATCCATAATCAGAATTATGTAATTAAATTTATTGAAATAAAAAATTCTTTTTGTAATTTAAATCCATAATCAGAATCATGTAATTAAATTTATTGAAATAAAAATTATTTAATAAATCCTATTTTTATTGAATATTTTTAAAATTATATTAATAATAATTATTTGAAATGTGTACTAGGATATAATGTTATTAAATAAATAATTATGAGAACGTGTACTGGGTTATGAGAACGTGTAGTGGGTTTATAATTTAAATCCATAATCAGAAGCATGTAATTAACTTTATTGAAATAAAAAAAATATTTTATTTTTTTAAAATACTTAACTTTACCATTCAGAATAGATATTTAATATATGACTATTTATAATTAATATTTACGGTAGGAGTAATTAAATTAGATTGAGGGAATGAAAATTTAAAAAATATATACAAAACAGAAAATAAATGAAACTGCTATAGACCACTACAGACAAATTATCCTCCACTTTCTAGACCCCACTACTTCTAACAAAAAACTGATTCATATATAAAAAAATTTACATATTAGAAACGACAATTCACTCACTCACTCTTCATAATTTACGTCTACTTCTGTTCATTTTCTCTGAAATCATCACAATCTTTCTCATAATTTTTCCTCAGCTAAAAGCAGAAAAACAGTCTGAAACTTTTAAATGGCTCCGATTTTTGGAACTGTACAGATGCTAAAACCCGGAAGAAGTACGTTCGGTATAGAACTAAGGTTGATACGATGGTACGAAAACTCAAACGCATTTAGTCTAGAATGCATCTTCCATGGCCGAGAGGTATATTCATGTGCCCAAATTTATGATTTTTTTTGCTTTATGATATAAAAACTTATAAGAGTTATTTTGTTTTTATAGGGTCAACGAATTCATATGACAATTCCAAAGACAAATATCGAAAAGTTTAAAGATCGCCTTATTGAAGGCAATGTTTATGCTATAATTGATTTTGTTATTGGATTAAATGTCATGAAGTACAAGACAACTGGGAGCCTTTATAAGATTATTGCATTTAAACACACACGAATCTTTGAGGTTTTTCACGAAGAATTTCCACAGCATTTGTACGAGATCAAGAATTTCAACGATATTGCAAATATGGAGAACATGGGAGATGCAGCGATGTTTGGTAAGACAACTCAATACATATGATAAAATAATTTGATAATTCACAACTATGAATTTTTAAATTATTTTTTGTTCTTGGGCAGATGTAATGGGAACTATAGTGTCACACTATAGACCGCTTACAAGAGAGATAAATGGGAAGCTTACGAAATTGATGGATTTGGTGTTGGAAGATCTAGAGTAAGCTTTTTAATTTAAATTACATATTTTTATGCTTTAAAGTTTTTAATTGTTCTCTAATTATGTATTCAGTAATTATTTCTGAATTTTTGTAGAGGAAACACAATTACAACAACACTTTGGGAAAGCTATGCAGAACAGATGATAGATTTTTTGGAGACTCCCCCTGAAGCACCAGTGGCAGTTATTCTACAATTTTGCAGACTTAACCTATACAGGGGTAAGATTTTTTTTTTCCTATAAATTTCAATTAAAGGAAATTTTTTGATTAATTAAATATTACAATAGGTGAAGTACGAATTTCATCTTTGTTTAATGTTACAAAGATTGTGCTGGATCAGAAAGTTTCAGAGATTGTGGACTTCAATTTTAGGTAAAATAATTTATTTCAGTTTATGGTAAATATATTATTTATATTTATAGCCCACATATTTATTTCAGTTTTCGGACACAACTGCATTACTGCCGACATATATTGTATTACAATTTTCGAGAAGCTTCATTTCACCTTCTACACTCACTCCGCAATTTAAATTTATATGTTCATAATACGTTCTTTAAATAGCAGATGAACATAAATTTATGTGCATATGAACATAACTGACTTATAAAAATAGCAGAGCATACAACCATTCAAGTATACATATAAAAATATTAAAGCATGTATGTATCAGATTATTACCTATAAAATTTATACATAACGTTATGTGTAGTTATGTATAAAAATAACATTAAATATATTATTTAATGAAGAGCTCAGAATGTTCCAGATATTGCAGATGTTCATTTTTGTTAGAATGTTTAAAAGATAGCATTCAGAACATATTAGACCTTGGGCTTTGTTGTTATTTTTATTTGCTTATAATTTTTTATTTAAGACACATTATTTTATTAACATTAATTTATTATATATTTATTTGGAGGTATATGACTACTGGGAAAGTGAGTCAACCAGTATCTCCACTTTCACATCGTCATCATCATCAAGGACCCTAAATGACGAAATTAGAGATGGTGATTTTGAACTGAAGACCATATCTCAAATAATGACAGATGGAAAGATATTTTAAATATTTTTTAATTGCATTCTAAATAGTTTTATATTACACATATTCACGTATTTTTTTTCTTTAAATTAGATTGACAATTTCTGGATATTTGCGACCATACTCTGTGTAGAGACCATTGGAGACTGGTCCTACTTGGCTTGCAAAAGATGTCAGAAGAAAATTAAAGAAAGTGGGAATTAATTTTTCTGTGAAAAATGTCAGTCCTTTGACATTGCAGGAAAACTGAGGTAACTTAAATTTATATTAAATTTAACATTTTTCAAAAAAATTCTAATTTTTATAAGTTTTCAATTACAGGTACAAGCTTACCGTGAGGGTTGTAGATGACAGTGGAACCACCACATTCCTAATGTGGGACAAGGAAAGCATAGCACTAATTGGAAAAACGGCTACTGAATTAAGTCTGGTAAAAAAAGAATTAAATTCCTAAAATGAAAAAATATAAATGCTGATTAAATTTTTTTATAAGGTCGAAGCATTGAAGGAATTCCACCGGGGCTTGAAACTGTTCAATATTACTGTTCAACCCGGGCAGACAAGAAATTACACTGGATCTTACAGTGTAGCAAGGATTTGCACGGACAGAGAAATTATAAAAAAAATGTGTGGTGAAAATTTGCCTACTGAGGTAGGAAAAAAAACACATAAAACTGATTTTTCTAAATAAATGCTTTTACGTATTTAACTAGTATTACATCCCGTGCAATGCACGGCGAAAGCTTTATAGTAAATAATTTGTACACATACAATTAATAATTAAATTATGGTTAAGTAATTAATAGAAGTAATTATAAAATGTACATATAAATAATGTAATGTTATATATATATATATATTCAAATTTATTCACTATTTTATCGACAAACAATTCATATTAATGAATAAATTTATAATTTACATTCATTTTTTTATAATAAACGCAAATAACATAATTGATTCGCCTGAAATCTATTACAAACATAATTGAAATAATTTATAATTTAAGTACAATGAGAAACATTAAGAAAATGATACAATACCGTAAAATACATTTAAGAAAATTATAATACATCATCGTCATCCCTTCATACTATGTGAAGTGAATATTTAGGACATTATCGAGGGACAATTGTCACGACTTAAGCAGTTCTTCCACAATTTGATTAATGCATCATCATCATCATCATCTCTTTTTATTGTAGAGAACACCTCAAACTTCATCTTTAACATCATATCATTTCATGTCTCATTAGACACGAATATATGAACATATTAAATTATATTATTGTAAAATATTGGTCTATATATATGTATTGTCAAATTAAACATTTGTCATTTTTATGAATGATATGTAAAATATACATGTGATATCTAACTATTAAAGAAAAATGTTAAATAATTTGAAATGTGTTATATAAATAATTTTATGGATCGAATAATGTAGCGCGCGCGCGCACACACACATATATATATTCAAACACGAGGTTTCGCATATTTAAAGCTCATTATAATTTAAATCTTCTAACTAAAAAGATTATTCATTTTCACATAATTTAGCATAATTTGACTGCTCAACAATCAAAATTCTAAAAATAGGCTTGAAATCTCGCATATAACTGAAACTCAATTATGATTTGAGAGCCACAAACCATTTCACGAAACAATATTAATAAGAGAAATTATTTGTTTGAAATGAATCATTATTATATGATACTATAAATAATAAAATAATAAAATAAAAAAATAAATAAGAAATTAATTACTTATGCTAAATAAAATCATTGAGAACTTTCTATACAAAAATAAAATTAATCACATTAACTTCACCACTGAAAAAAAAATTATTTGTTCAATGGATCAAAAATTAATTCAAAAATATATTTACTTCAACATTGTAATGCGTAGGATACATTAAAATAAATTTGAATGTACCTAATAAATTTAATTTTTTTTAAAAAAATAATACAGTAATGAATTTATATCCAAATATAAAAAATTTCAATCCATAAAGTATACCGGACCAGATTATATTTCGTGTTACATCTCATGTTCCACTATCATTAATGGATGACACGTGTAGTAACTTTCACACCTATGTATTTGATGACATCATAAATGTACACTTGATCTCAAATAAATTAAAATATATTTAATATTAAATTAATAATTTAAAATATCAAATGTTACATTTAATTTCAACTGAAAGACTGAGAAAGGTGAAAATTAATTGTTGGGTATGTTGCTTTATAGTTAATTCATGCACAATAATATTTGTTAGTTTCTCACTGTGCATAAATTTTGCTTCATGTATTAAATATATTTAAATTTTATAACTTAAATATATTAACATCAAATTTAATAAGAATAATTAATATATTTAATCCAAAATTTTGAATATATTTAATTCAATTTTTTATATACTTAATTTAGAATTTTAATTTTCAAATTTATATATTCGATAAATATAAAATATATTTAATATTGGTATTTAAACTTATATAAATTTAATATTTATAAATTATTTGATGCTAGATAAATATTTTTGGAAAAAATTAAAATATATATGTTTTATCTCTATTATATATATAATTGATAACTTAAATATTTTAGCTTCAAGATTTTAAAAGTATTTAGCATTAAGTTGATAAAACCAATCAATTCATTTAATTCAAAAGTTTAAATATATTTAATTTAAATTTTTGGACGTGGCTTGATTTTTTTTTAATAGTTATAGTTAACTAAAAAATGAAAAATAAGTTCAATTAACTTATTTAATATATTTATTGAATTTTTTAATATATTTAATTGAAAAATTAAAATTTAAAATATTTAAATTCTACAAACTTAAAATATATTTAATATTCAATATTAAATTACATAAAATCAAATATTACTATTGATCTCAATTGAAAGACTAAGAAGATTGGTAGACCATTTTCAGGTTTCACAATTTATAGTTTACTTATGAAAAACCGTATATGTAATTTCTTCAATGTGGATTTAATAGAGTTTAAAAAATTAAAGCATGTAAGTTTTAATTATTTAAAATATATTTAAACTTGAGAACATAAATATGTTAACTTCAAAAAATTTAAAATATTTAAAATTAAATTGATAAGGTTAATTATTAAACATTGAATTAGTAAACTTAAGTATATTTAATTTAAATTTTTGGATATGGATCTTGATTTTTTTAATAGATTTAATTAACTAATTAAAAAAATTAAAGTAATATATAATTAAGTTATTTTACTTGAAAATTTTATTATATTTAATTAAATATATAATTATCAAATATTTAAATTTTATAATTTTAAAATTTATTTAATATTTCACATTAAATTAATAAAATCAAATATCAAAATATTACATTTATCTCAATTGAAAAACCCATAAAGATAAAAAAATCATTGTTGTGGTTTATAATTTATAGTTTGTTCGTTTATACAAATATTTTTTTTAATTTTCAATGCAGGATAAATATTATTTAAAAAATTAAACATATTGTTGATAGTTAAGTATGTTCACGTCAAAATATTAAAAATATTTAACATTAAATTGGTAAAATTAATTAATACATTTAATTAAAAAATTGAATATATTTAATTCAAACTTCGTAATATATTTTTTTCAAAATTTTAATTTTATTGAATTTAAATTTTACAAATTTAAAACATATTTAATATTTGTTAGTTCTTCGATGTATATTAAATTTTGTTTCTAATTTTAAAACATATAAGTTTCAACTATTTACAATTAATAACTTAAATGTTCTAGATTCCAAATTAAAACAAATATTCAAGTTAATATTTTGGACGTCAGTATTTAAATTTAGGTATATTTAATTTAATATTTTGGATGTCCATAATGAGTTTTTAATATATATATATATATATATATAATTCTTTATTTTTTTATATGACTCTTTAAGTTAACCGAATATATTTTAAAAAAATTCAATTATCGACATCCAAAATTAAAAGTTTAAAGATAACATATTTAAAGAATTACAAATAGTTATATTAATTATTATTTTTAATTATTATATAATGAATAAATATTGAACAAATTCCATTTAGAATCATTCAAATATTATATTTTTATTTCTATAACATTAAATCTCCATTGGGTATGAAAATGGGTATTAACTTCTACATTACTTTGAACACAAATATCAAATTAGAGAAACAACAAATAAATAAATTACAAAAAAGAATAATTAATAGAACTTATAATTACTATATGATAAACACAATGTGTACATACGATTTCAATAATTAAAATGTAACTCTTTTAAACAAACATGTTGTGAATTAAATTGGACAAACACTTCATTTCCATCCGTAGTTAGACGAATTAGAACTCTAAAACCTCCACAATAATGCATCAAAGTGTTGACATATCTCATTGATGTAACATAATGAAATCATAATATATCTCTGCATCAAAATTAAAATTACAAATAATAAAATATTGTATTAGGGAAATATATTTAAAATTTTAAAAAAATCGATGAAATAAAATAAAAAAAATGGAATACACACAATTTGAAAATATAAGTTGATAAAGCAAACAAATTATTTATAACCAAGAGCTATCCGCCAAGATATCACTACAAATAACAAATAACAAATAGAAAACAATACTAAAAATAGATACAATAGTGATTACGATACAATCGTTCTGTCTACAAAATTTTTAGATGAATACAATGCTATTTTACTTTTACAAAAACTCAGAATTAAATTGCCTCCTTTTGTATCGATGTGCGGATAGATGATAGATCTTGATGAAATGAACTTCAAAGGTCTCAATCAAGAATGGATAGTGACATATCCTCAAGAACCTGAAGTAATTGCGGTATTCTCTACAACATAGTATTACTTAAAAAAATAAAAAATAAATAAATTACAAAATAAAAATATTGGAACAAATAAATAAAGTAGATCATGAAAATTATGAACACACAAATCGGAGTTAAGAAATTGTGAAATAACAATCGATATTTATAGACCTCAACTCAAAGATCCATCTCAAGACACATTTTGAAATGAACGTGGAAAAAACTATGACAATTAATTAAATATACACAAATTTGTTAATCAAAATTTATCGTAATCAATAACCATAAGTGGAATTCATAATTGAAAAATGTTTGATGGAACTGCAAAGTGATTCAATATTTTTTTATAATATAAAACAACACATGATATTTTTATAAAAAAATATAAATATATATATATATATATATATATATACAAGCATGTATGTTTAAATAATGAAGGTAATATGCTAGCTATTTTATGATTATAAATATGCACCAACCTTCTAATAATGAAATGTGAAATGGAGCCATTGATTCATTTCTTCCTTTGACCGATGCAAGTCTTTGATGTGGATTGAAGCAAGACAAAGCAATTGAAAATTTTCTTCAATTTATATCACGACGTTAAAAGTATTCGATTCATTACCTTCAATGTATTTTTGTTTACAGATTCTACTTTGTAACAACAAAAAAATAGTTCTCAAATATATAAATAAAAAATTGAATGACACAACAATAATAAAATAAAACGTAACTCAATATGGTATTATGAAAAACAAATACAAAATCTTAAAAAGCTAGCTAAACGATTATCTAAGATATTGTGTGATGGATGCAATAGTTCATAGGATACAAGTATTTATAGATTAGAATGAGATGAAAATTTTGAATATTTCTAAATTTAAATGATATAATTATAGGCAATTTACATTAATTAATTATCATTTGGTTAATTTGAGCACATGCCATTCAACGTAAAATACTTGTAACGTTTGCTTAATTGCTTATTTAATTATTAAAAATGCATGACTAAATATAGAAATACCACCGATTGATTACATTTATATAAAACATTATGATATCTTAATCTTAATTTGAATAGAATAAAATATATACATTAAGCATACCTTAAAAAGTATATTTATAATCATAGTTATCTATAAAGTAGAATTTTATTTACGTAAAATTATATGCAACTATATATGATAATTATTTAATAATTAAATATGGAAAATATGGAACCAATTGTAGGGTAATCTTAATATTAATTTGGATGTAAATGTCAATATCTTGATAATACAATTCTTGGCCGATTTTTTCACTAATTAATATTATAGCCGGATTATTAATTACCATTTTTTATTCTGTAATAACTTTGCATTGATTCTTGATTACTAATTTTTTTGTTTATTCCATAGTAAGTGGGCATGTTATATATTAATGATTGATGATTATCCTTGATCGCCGTTTTTTATTGTTCATCCATTTATTTTTTTTGTTTTCCATTTTTTATTATTTTAATAAGTAGGACAGTTTTGGCGGGAAAAAAAGTCTAGACTATCCTACTTTTAGATATAGTAGGATAGGATGACAAATTTATTTTTTTATACAGGAGGAAGAATCCATTTCAATAAATGGATCAGAAATGATTGAAGAGATGGTTGGTTAATTCAAATTATGTAATATTTTTTTAAGTTAATAATAATAATTATAAAGTAATAATTATTTTAAATACATATTGGTTCATCATCTTCCAAATCAGCTGTTGAATCAAAAGGTGGTGCTGTTATCAACAAAACAATTCAGCAACTAATGGAAAATGAGGAGGTAAACTACAATGTTATTACTATTTTTTTTTCAATTAAAATAAAAAATATGATGTTCAACTTATTAACATAATTTTTATGAAATTCAGAGTGGGGAGTTCACAGTATTTGCCATCGTGAATGACATTGAAGATATTACTGGCGTGTCATACCTTGCGTGCAAAGTCTGTCGAATGGAATTAGATCCATATGATGAACAGAAATTCTTTTGTCAAAAATGTCAAACATTTGACGTTTACGGCAAAATGAGGTTATTTATTAACATATATTTTCTGTATTTAATTTAATGAAAAATCTTCAAAAATTAAAGTATATTTTTTTTTGTAAAAATATAGATACAAATTGACTGTGGAAGTGAGTGATTGTACTGCAGCAACAACAACATTTCATATGTGGGATATGCAATGCATGGAATTACTTGGACAAAAATCAGCAAAGGTATGTCACACATATTTTAAAAACTCTAAAAATCTTTTTCCATAATATAATTTTATGTTTTTTTATAGGATGAGGTTCTTGATGAACTTCCAGCTGAAATTGAAGACATATCAAACAAAAAAGGTCTCTTTAATATAATTGCCCTGACTGAGCAAGTCAATAATTATAAGGGACCTTTTGATGTTGTTAAGGTTTCATGTGAGGACAAAATACAAAGTGAAGGTTTAGAAAAGCGGGTGGATTTTTTACTACTAAAAAAATATTAGTGTAATATTAAATCATTACTTACAATTGTATGCATTTTGTAGGGAAATTCATCAAAGTCAAAGAAAGGGAAAGAGAAGGTTGACGAAAATGCAGATGAGGTATATTATTTTTCAATTAGGAATGACATTTTATGTTTTTATTATATTTATGCAGAACATTTTTTCGGTTAATTAATTTTTTTAACAATTTCAGGATAACTTGATAAGTGACGCATTACTAACACCAAGAAAGAAAAACATTAACACAAGTAATGCAGCCGTTCTTATGGATGATGATGATGTAAAGAGAAAACTCATTGATGAGTTTTCATCAACTACTCAAAAGAGGACTAAGAGATTGCTGAAGAAAGAAAAACAGTGAGCAAGATGAAAAAGCATGCACAAGTTTGACATCAGACTAATCGGAGGGGATTTTATTAATTTATTGAAATGCTTTATTTTTTAAGACAATTTAAGTAATTTTGGGTTGTTAATTTTTAGACATTTTTTGTTGTTTTAAGTTATTTATTTTCAGACATTTTGGGATGTTTTACATAATTTATTCATGTTTCACTTTATGTTCAATCATTTGATTTTGAGATAATTTATTTAATGTTAAACATAAATCATAAAATACAGACAATTCGAATTGAGTAAACCATAGTTTCAGAATATTAATTCAAAACTAAATTTACAACATAATTTACTAACATGGAAGTTTCACCACTTGATGCAGCATGAGTACAGTAAGAAAAAAAATAATAACATCCACTGCATCAAAAATATGCCACTTTATATTTTCAAATAAAAATGATAGATTGTAAAAAAAAAGGAATAATTTAAATATAAATTCAGAACATGAATAACTAATTCTGCAATAAACAAAATATCAGACCACATTTATGCAATGCTGCAAGAATAGAATGAAACACAATTAAATATTAACTGAAGAAATGCGAAAGATTTAAATCACAGATTACTAACCCTTCAAGAACCCTTTAGGAGTAAGTGGACTGCCCAGTTCACAATCACCCGTTTGAACGGGGGCGCAGGAGGTCACACAAAGTCCAAGACTCAATCAGGTTAAATACTGTGACTCAGACCAAAACCTCTCATCAAGAGGTTTCGCAGAGACCGTTCTCAAACAGAACGGTCACAAATCACACAGATCTGACACACGAAAGGACATAGCAGAGCATACAAACATTGAAGCATACATATAAAAACATTAAAGCATGTATATATCAGATTATTACCTATAAAATTGAAGCACACATATAAATTATGAAACATTAAAGCATATAAAAAATTAACAGAAACATTAAATTAAATTAAACAATATTAACAGATTTTTAATAACGGGAACAGTAAATTGAATTAAAAAAATACAGGAAAAGTAAATTAAATTAAATAACATTAACATATTTTTTTAATAACATGAATAGATACGTTAATTAAATTAAATAACATTAACATTAACATTAAACATAAACATGCACAGTAACAATGAAGCATCTATAAATTAAATAACAGATTTTATCCTATAACATTCAAACACACATTCAAATATGCATCTATACTTTTGTTAATACAGAAACAGTCAATTGTAATAAATTATTAAAAAAATTATGATTTATTTAAACTATAAAATATTTTATTTGGATAATATAAATATTTGGGCCACACTAATTTTTAACTTTGCCAAACTGTATTTATCGACCCACAAAATTTTTTTGGATCTTCAATTATTTGACCCGCCCCTATACTAATTGTATTACATATATATATTAGAAGCAGATTAGGGTTGAGCTCATTTCAGAGGAAATGAGTAATACTCATTTTAAAAAAATAAAATAAAAATAGTCCAATAAAATAATAAATCAGATATTGTGTATTATATAAATATATACTGCAGATATTTTAAATTTGAAAATATTTCAAAAAAATAATTACTGTGATTATTTTTAAAAAAAATTAAATGATACTATAAATATTAAATAATACAGCTATCTTAAGCATACAAAATTAATAGCAATAATAAATAGGTGAAAATATAAAAAAATCCATGTTACTGGACAATTTATAAATATGTATAAAAACAGTTAATAAAATGAAATTCGAATAAAATTTTTTAAAAAATGTTAGTGGGTAGTGTTTGAAAATATAAAACTGCCATCAAAATTCAAAAATACTTAAACATTCAAATTTCAGATTACCACATTTGAAACAAAAACGAAAATGGCAAACAACGACAGGCATCAAGCATTCTCAGAAGAAACACGTGAACAAAAAAGAAGAAGAATCATATCACAATCAAGTCCAGGTATGAGTGCGGCCTAAATATGTTTTAACTCAAAAAAGCTGATGAATTTTTCAAAATTTTTAAGTGCTGCAATAATCTGTACCTTAAGTGCTGCAAATATTTCTTTAAATCTGGGACGATGTTTGTGTTAAAGAGCTGCAAAAAAAGTATAAAATATATCAGAAACAATTCTGAATAGATGTGCATATATTTGAAGCATTAATTTAAATGAGTCATATAGGTATATTGAACAGAAGTATACTCATCTTTTTTTCGCCCTCATCGACCAGTTTTGAGAACTCATATGACATTAAGCATGATTCAGTAATCGCATAGATACTGCAAATTAACATAAAAAAATATCAGCATTAAACACTATCATAGCCGTTCAGAAAATATTTAAAAATAAAACATAAATATGACTTTAACATTTCAGATCTGTAATAAATGTATTTTTACAAATATATTAAATCTTTAGTATATATAGTATTGTATTAATTTAATTATTCTATTTTTTTTACTGCAGGTTATTCATTAACAGAGGAACTACTACAGAATACAAGATTAATTGACATACATGTTGAGCAGATTTCTAATACAGGTATTATTTTTTTATTTTTATAATTTTAAATAATATATTATAATATTATAAATAAGATTTATATTTTTTTAAATTTTAAAATAATTAATATTTATCAAAAGATTATTGTATTATGTAACCATTTTGTCAAAGAA
The DNA here is from genome assembly GCA_026008535.1 of Perilla frutescens. NCBI lineage: Eukaryota > Viridiplantae > Streptophyta > Magnoliopsida > Lamiales > Lamiaceae > Perilla > Perilla frutescens. The sequence continues at coordinate 14,587,557 of BRKX01000004.1, forward strand.
TCTGATTTTAGTCATTCTCTAAATCAAATTGGTCAGTTTCTAATTCAATTCTATATATTATTTGTTTATGTAATTATTATTGCTATTTTTTCATATTATTTCAGATACTCAAAAACATTCTTTAATTATTGAAATACAGGTGAAAGAACAAGTAACCCTGAACAAATTGATGATTTAACAATTAATGAATTAATGGAGGCTGACCAATTAATTGATATACATGTTACACAATGCCTTGATACAAGTATAGATAACCATATTTTCAAAAAAATATTAAATATTTAATGTATATACTATTGTATTAATTAAAATATTCTATATTTTTTTATTACAGGTTATTCGTTAACAGAGGAAGTACTACATAATACAAGATTAATTGACATACATGTTGAACAGATTTCTAATGCAGGTATTATTTTTTTTATTTTTACAATTTTAAATAATAGATTATAATATTATAAATAAGATTTATATTTTTTTAAATTTTAAAATAATTAATATTTATCAAAAGATTATTGTATTATGTAACCATTTTGTCAAAGAATCTGATTTTAGTCATTCTCTAAATCAAATTGGTCAGTTTCTAATTCAATTCTGTATATTATTTGTTTATGTAATTATTATTGCTATTTTTTCATATTATTTTAGATACTCAAAAGCATTCTTTAATTATTGAAATACAGGTGAAAGAACAAGTAACCCTGAACAAATTGATGATTTAACAATTAATGAATTAATGGAGGCTGACCAATTAATTGATATACATGTTACACAATGCCTTGATACAGGTATAGATAAACATATTTTCAAAAAAATATTAAATATTTAATGTATATACTATTGTATTAATTAAAATATTCTATATTTTTTTTATTACAGGTTATTCGTTAACAGAGGAAGTACTACATAATACAAATTTATTTGACATACATGTTGAACATATTTCTAATACAGGTATAATTTTTTTTATTACATTTTGAATTAATAGATTATAAAATTATAAATGATGATTTTTTAAATAATATTATTTTTAAATCATACATATTGATCCAAAAATTATTGTCTTATTTAACCAATTTTGCAAGAAATTGATTTTAGTCATTCTCTAAATCGAATTGGTAAGTTTGCAATTCAATACATTATATTTTTGGTTTCAATAAATAAGTATGAACGATATGAAATTTTTATTTAACATTTATTATTCATAACGGTTTCAGATTACTCAGATCTTGGTGATCCGGTTTTTATTTGTGAATTTTGTGGAGCACATTGTTGGTATGATGAAAGGTTGGGAAAAAATTTAAAATCACGCACTATAAAATACTCATCATGTTGTATTCGAGGAAAAATCAAATTGCCACCTGTTCAAAGGCCTCCTAAAGTTTTGGAAAGTTTGCTCTATGAAAATGATCATAAGAGTAAACATTTTCTTGATAATATTCGTTCATACAATAGTATGTTTTCTTTTACATCAATGGGAGGCAAGATAGATTTGAGTTTAAATGTTGGTAATTCTCCACCGACATTCCAACTGCATGGTCAGAATTATCATATGATTGGAAGTCTACTGCCACCTCAAGGTTCTACACCGAAGTTTGCTCAGTTATATATCTATGATACTGAAAACGAAGTTGCAAATAGAATGCTATCTGTGAGGTATTTTATATTTATCATTATGTTTTTTTAAATTATAACTCTAAATATTATGTATGTTCCTTCTAATTTGATTTTATATTTTATGTTTATTTAGGAACAAAAAATACATAAACACACTGCATGCGAAGATTGTTTCTGAACTTAAAAGCATGTTGGATGATCATAATGTCCTTGTGAAGTCATTTAGGATGGCAAAGCACACCATTATTGATCTTGGCCAATCTGATGTTAAGTTGAAACTTATTGGTAGACGTGGAGGTGATGCTAGAACATATAATCTTCCAACTGTGTCTGAAGTGGCTGCGTTAGTTGTTGGAGATTTTGATCAGTCTTTCGGAGATAGAGACATGATTTTGAAAACTCAAACTGGAGAGTTGAAACGCATTAATGAGTTAAATACAACCTATTTGGGTTTACAATATCCTCTTCTGTTTCCATATGGTGAAGACGGTTATAGAGAAGATATACCACTTTCAGATTTGAATTCTTCATCAAGTTATGCTCGAAATATGGTCAGCATCAGAGAATATTTTGCCTATCGGCTGCATGAAAGAGATTGTGATGCAAAAACCATTCTAAGCTCAAGGAGATTATTTCAACAATTTATTGTTGATGCATTCACAATGATTGAATCTGCAAGACTTTTATACATACGTACACATCAACAATCATTGAGATGTCATATGTATAGAGGTTTAGAAGAGGCTCTAACAAGAGGTGAAAGAAATCCCGCAACTCAAGGAAGACGAGTTATATTGCCTTCTACATTCACTGGAGGAGCTCGATACATGATTCAAAATTATCAAGATGCTATGGCTATTTGTCAGTGGGCTGGATATCCAAATCTATTCATTACATTTACATGCAATCCAAGATGGCCAGAAATTGTACGATATGTGCAGGAAAAAGGATTGAAATCTGAAGATCGTCCCGATATTGTTTGTCGAGTGTTCAAAATGAAACTCGACAATTTGATTCATGATCTCCGTCAAAATAATATATTTGGAAATGTTAAAGCAGGTACGTGTTAAATTTTTTAAAAATTATTCTGTCAAATTTTTAAATTAATTTAATATATATTTTTTTAATTTCAATTGTAGTGGTATACACTGTTGAATTTCAGAAGAGGGGCCTTCCACATGCACATATCTTGCTATTCATATCGAAAGAGGATCAAAATCGAGGATCAGAAGTGATCGACCAAATTATATCAGCTGAAATACCTGATAAAGAACTGAATCCACAATATTATACAGCTGTACAGGATTTCATGATTCATGGTCCATGTGGTGTTGCGAAAAAAAATTCACCATGTATGAGAAATGGTCGTTGCAGTAAATATTTTCCCAGAAATTTTACTGAGACAACAACCACAGATGAAGATGGATATCCAATATATAGACGCAGAGATAATGGAAGAACAATTTTGAAGAATGGAATGCTGATGGATAATAGATACGTGGTTCCTCACAATCGAATCCTTCTGATGAAGTATGCTGCCCATATAAATGTGGAATGGTGCAACCAGTCAAGATCAATAAAATATCTGTTCAAATATGTGAACAAAGGTCACGATCGTGTAACCGCGTGATGCGATCCTCGCCGGCACACGACAAAGAAAGCTTTTGAACTTCCCAGGACTTGTATCAGTTTCGCTGATTTGGATGGATGGATTCAAACTCTAGCCTCACAATGATGTTGAACCACGAATTAGTAGAATTCGTAACCCGCAATCAATTGGAAACACGAACTTGGATTGGATGTAGACGCCACAAGCGGGGATGATGAACCCGTTTGATAAGTCGAAATTGAATCTCACAAATATTATGAAATTCGGATAAAAGTTCTCTAGAGAGAAAATAAACTCACAAGTTTATCACTGAATTCAATAATGGTGTGTTTGAATAATGTTCACAATGGATCCCTATTTATAGTGTAGGGATGGACGAAATCTAATGCTAAAAGGATTTAAAAATCTGCTCCAAAAAGAATTCTATCTAGACTAGGAAACTGCCTAACTAGAATCCTATCCAAAGTAAGAAACTACCTTAAATAAATCCTAGTCAAACTATGACTCTTAAAAATCGAAAATTAAGAAATAAAATAAATAAAAATCTGACTAAATAAATACTATAGTCTAATAAACCAATCCCCTTAATTAAAATATTAAGGACCGATATTACTCCTAGTCAGTATGGGCATACTGACTGTCGCGCGCGGTATGGGCATACCGACTGATTTCCATCTTCATGCAATGCACTCTAACTCCAACCCTTGATAACCTTGTGCCGATATCAACACCTTCCAGCTTGGTTCCCCCTCATTGGTTCCTTCCATGGGTTTCCTTGACGCCTCTTGTTCCCAAACCTCTCGTATGAACCCGTTGAGGTTTTCCTTGAACCTCTTAGCTTGCGATCGCGTCACGGGTCCTTCAGGCACCTTGATTGGATCCGACACCTCCTTAGCTCGGAGCGTATCATTCCCCTCCTCTTGAAAAGGATTTTTCCTCAAATCCAACTCGTTACCTACATCAAAAGGACTTAAGTCAGCAACATTAAATGTAGAACTAACCTTGTACTCACCGGGCAAGTCCAATTTGTAAGCATTGTCACTAATGCGCCCAAGGACTTGAAATGGTCCATCGCCTCTAGGTAACAGCTTGGATCTCCATTGAGCCGGAAACCTTTCCTTCCTCATGTGCAACTAAACCCACTCGACGGGTTCGAACACGACCTTCCGCCGCCCTTTGTTGGCTTTCTCGGCGTACTGCTCGGTTCTCCTTTCGATGTTTGCTCTAGCCTTCTCATGGATCTGTTTAACAAATTCAGCTTTCTTTTTCCCATCCAAATTAGTGAATTCTTGCACAGGCAAAGGAATTAAATCCAAGGGAGTTAAAGGATTAAAACCATATGCAATTTCAAATGGTGAAAACTGAGATGCAGAATGAACAGACCTATTATATGCAAATTCCACATGCGGCAAACATTCTTCCCAAGTTTTTATGTTCTTTTTAATCAATGCCCGCAACAACGTAGATAAAGTCCTATTTACTACTTCCATTTGACCATCAGTTTGTGGATGACAAGTAGTAGAAAATAACAATTTAGTCCCTAACTTACACCACAAAGTCTTCCAGAAATAACTCAAGAACTTAGCATCACTATCAGACACAATTGTTTTAGGCATACCATGCAAACGCACAACTTCCCTAAAGAACAAATCAGCTATATGCGACACATCATTAGACTTAGAACATGCAATAAAATGCGCCATTTTAGAAAATCTATCAACAACCACAAAAATAGAATCATGACCACGTTTACTCCTAGGCAATCCTAACACAAAATCCATAGATATGTCAATCCAAGGCGATGTAGGAATAGGTAAAGGCATGTATAAACCATGTGGTTGGACTCTAGACTTAGCTTGTCGACATGTAACACATTTAGCACACAGATTTTCCACATCATGCTTCATATGAGGCCAAAAGAAATGTTCTTGCAAAACAGATAAAGTCTTAGCTACTCCAAAATGCCCCATAAGACCCCTACCATGTGATTCCAACAATAATAACTCACGCATGGAACAGTTAGGCACACATAATTTATTCTCCCTAAACAAATAACCATCTTGCCTATAAAACTTTCCATATCCATATTTCTCACATGCAATATAAATATCCTTAAAATCATCATCATCAACATATAATGATTTAATGCACTCAAAACCTAGTAATCTAGCATCCAAAGTAGAAAGCAACGCGTACCTTCTAGACAATGCATCGGCTACTATATTTTCTTTACCTTGCTTGTATTTGATGACGTATGGAAATGTCTCGATGAATTCCATCCATCTTGCATGTCTTTTGTTCAACTTATGTTGCCTCCTCAAATGCTTCAACGACTCATGGTCGGTATGGATCACGAACTCCTTGGGCCATAAGTATTGTTGCCACGTCTACAATGCCCGCACTAGTGCATACAACTCCTTGTCATACGTCGGGTAATTTGCAGTGGCGCCTCCTAACTTCTCACTGAAGTATGCAATTGGTCGAACCATTTGCATCAAAACTGCACCAATACCAACACCGGAAGCATCACATTCAACCTCAAAAGTTTTAGAAAAGTCAGGAAGAGATAGTACCGGTGGGTGTGTCAATTTTTCCTTGAGTGTTTGAAAAGCTCGTTCTTGAGCTTTCCCCCATTTGAACTCCACGTTCTTTTTGATCACCTCAGTCATTGGGGCTGCAATGCTACTGAAGTGTGGCACAAAACAGCGATAGAAACTCTCCAATCCATGAAAACTCCGAACCTCTCCAACATTGGTAGGCGTCGGCCATTCTTGGATGGCTCGTACCTTCTCTTCGTCCACCTGCACTCCCTCTGCACTCACAACAAAGCCAAGGAAAACAACTCTATTGGTGCAAAAGGTGCACTTTTTAAGGTTAGCATACAATTGTTCTTTCCTTAAAGCTTGTAAAACATTCCTCAAATGATCTTCATGCTCATCCACAGTTTTACTATAGATCAATATGTCATCGAAATAAATCACAACAAATCTACCTATGAAAGCACGTAGAACATGGTTCATAAGACGCATAAAGGTGCTATGAGCATTTGTTAAACTAAACGGCATAACTAACCATTCATACAATCCAAGTTTAGTAATAAATGCCGTTTTCCATTCATCCCCCTCTTTAATTCTAATTTGATGGTACCCACTACGTAAATCAATCTTAGAAAATATATAAGCACCATGAAACTCATCAAACATGTCATCAAGACGGGGTATAGGATGTCGATACTTTACCGTGATGTTGTTGACGGCTCTGCAGTCAACACACATATGAAGGGACGAGTCTTTCTTGGGCACGAGCAAGACTGGGCTCGCACATGGGCTCAAACTCTCTCTCACTTGGCCTTTTTCCAACAGCTCGTGGATTTGTCTTTCGAGCTCCTTTGTCTCCTCAGGGTTGCTTCGGTACACCGGTCGGTTGGGTAAAGTGGCGCCGGGCACAAAATCAATTTGGTGCTCGATTCCCCTTATTGGTGGCAAACCGGGTGGCATCTCCTCGGGAAACACATCATCAAATTCCTGCAAGAGAGATAAAATAGGACTTGGCAAAGACTTGTCAATTTTGTTAGTTTGTAGCAAATCTCTGCGGACCATCAAATACATGGACTTCTCATTTTGCATGGCCCACTTAATGTCACTTGCTGTGGCAAAACAAGATCTTCGGGCTTTCTTCTTCGGCTCAACAGTCGCCGCTGCCCGCTCCTTCTTCTTCATGGACTCGGCTTCTTCTTGTAGCTTCACTTGGTCCTCATACACTTGTGAAGGTGTTAGAGGAGCTAGTGTCACCGTCTTCTTGTTAAGCACGAAAGAATACTTGTTTGTGAAGCCATCGTGAGTCACCCTCCTATCGAATTGCCATGGACGTCCCAACAAGACGTGTCCGGCTTGCATGGGTACTACGTCACAAAGCACTTTGTCTTCATATTTGTCAATCCGAAATGGTACTCGAACCTGCTTGTTCACCTTGGTCTCTCCACTGTCGTTCAACCATTGTAGCTTGTATGGCTTAGGATGCTTGAGAATCGGCAATCCTAGCTTGGTCACCATCACAACACTAGCTACATTAGTACAACTTCCACCATCAATAATCATACTACATACCTTATCCTTGATGTGGCATCGGGTATGAAATATGTTCTCTCTTTGCGCCTCGTCAGCACTTTTGGTGTGCAAGCTTAGAGACTTGCGTGCAACCAAAACAAGTGACTCAGGTGCTGTGTACTCCTCCTCCTCGTCGCTTGACTCTGATAATCCGGGCATCTCTGGATCAATCTCCTCATCATCCGTCACGATCTCCCCATTATCCTTCAAAATCATCACACGCCGGTTTGGACATTGATTGGCTATGTGACCTCGACCTTGACACTTGAAGCATTTGATGTCTCAGTTTCGGCTCCCGGACGTCTCCTGATGATTGGTTGTAGTCGCCGCCACCGCTTCCTGCTTCGGCTTGGTGAACGGCTGCTTCTCCTCTTTCTTGCCTTGGCTTGCCGACTTCCATGGGGTAGAATTAGAAGTCGAGTTAGACTTCCATGTAGATGAATTTCCTCGAGTCGAGTTACCCCTCCTCTTGAGTTGATTCTCTACTTTTATCGCCATTTGCAGCACATCTTCCATCTCCACATACTGCTGCAACTCCACCACCTCCCGGATCTCCTTATGCAAACCTGTAAGAAAACGAGCCATGGTGGCCTCTCTATCCTCCTCCACATCTGCTCGAATCATCACCACCTCCATTTCCTTGTAGTACTCGTCCACACTGTTCGTACCTTGCCTCAAGGTTTGGAGCTTGTTGTAAAGCTCTCTGTAGTAGTGATTAGGCACGAATATCTTTCTCATCAATGATTTCAGATCGTTCCACGTCTCCAATGGCCTTTTCCGATTGCGCCGTCGACTGATGGTCAATTGGTCCCACCAATTGATGGCATAATCAGAAAACTCCACTACCGCTAATTTGACCTTCTTCAACTCTGAATAGTTGTGGCAGTCAAATAACATTTCCATCTTGCGCTCCCACTCCAGATACGCGGCTGGATCATTTGTACCTTTGAACGAAGGTACATTCATTTTTATATTGCCCAAGTCGTCATCTTTTCGGGCTCTGCCTCTCATTCGGCCTCCAGTCGCCGACTGTCTATCTTCCTCATCCTCATCTTCCTCGAACTCTTCATATTCTCTTCTTTGTCGTTCGACGTGTGGGTAACGTCGTGGTTCGATTATTCTTCCACGTCCGCCTCTTCCACCTCGACCTCCACGGTTCTCTCGGGGAACTGGTTGTGATTGCTCCTGTATTGACTCCTCCATCTTGTCGATCCGCTCATGTAACACTTCCATTTCGGCTTTAGGCAGCTTTGATAGATGCTGCTATAGGGCCTCCATGGTATTTGAATCGAACGCCGGGTTTAATTCTCCTTCTGAACCTCTAGCGGTGTTACCTTCAGTACCTGCATTTTTCTTAGACATTTTTTTTTGTTTTTTTTTTCGGCCTCTTTTTTTTTGTTTTTTTGTTTTTTTTTTAATATCACAATGAACTCAAAAGATATATTACAACGAAAATTTAAATGAAAACGCTGAACAAATTAATTCCTACCAGGTTTCTATGCAATAAAACTCCTACAATTATCTACGCACTCAGTTCCTACGGATGTCTAAACTCTCAATTTCCTCTTCAAAGAAATCAAATCCAAAAATAAAAAATATCCGAATCAATTCAAACGGCCTATCTAAGGTTCAATAACCAAATAACGGAATGCGTCTCCAAAATCCAACAAGAACGAAAAACTAAGATCGAACAACAATTTTTTTTTTTACTGTTCACGTGTACTGTTCATGCCTTTTTTTTTATAAAGAACGAAAATTTAAAGACAAAATTTAAAGGATAGATGGAACCTGATACAAAGCCGAAGCTTTGATACCACTTGATGCGATCCTCGCCAACACACGACAAAGAAAGCTTTTGAACTTCCCAGGACTTGTATCAGTTTTGCCGATTTGGATGGATGGATCCAAACCCTAGCCTCACAACGATGTTGAACCACGAATTAGTAGAATTCGTAACCCGCGATCAATTGGAAACACGAACTTGGATTGGATATAGACGCCACAAGCGGGGATGATGAACCCGTTTGATAAGTCGAAATTGAATCTCACAAATATTATGAAATTCGGATAAAAGTTCTCTAGAGAGAAAATAAACTCACAAGCTTATAACTGAATTCAATAATGGTGTGTTTGAATAATGTTCACAATGGATCCCTATTTATAGTGTAGGGATGGACGAAATCTAATGTTAAAAGGATTTAAAAATCTGCTCCAAAAAGAATTCTATCTAGACTAGGAAACTGCCTAACTAGAATCCTATCCAAAGTAAGAAACTACCTTAAATAAATCCTAGTCAAACTATGACTCTTAAAAATCGAAAATTAAGAAATAAAATAAATAAAAATCTGACTAAATAAATACTATAGTCTAATAAACCAATCCCCTTAATTAAAATATTAAGGACCGATATTACTCCTAGTCAGTATGGGCATACTGACTGTCGTGCGCGGTATGGGCATACCGACTGATTTCCATCTTCATGCAATGCACTCTAACTCCAACCTTTGATAACCTTGTGCCGATATCAACACCTTCCAGCTTGGTTCCCCCTCATTGGTTCCTTCCATGGGTTTCCTTGACGCCTCTTGTTCCCAAACCTCTCGTATGAACCCGTTGAGGTTTTCCTTGAACCTCTTAGCTTGCGATCGCGTCACGGGTCCTTCAGGCACCTTGATTGGATCCGACACCTCCTTAGCTCGGAGCGTATCACCGCGGCATTTTATCAGAGCGCTTAAGATGATGAAAGTGGGAAAAATATTGATGAAATAAGTATGTATTATGATTGCAGATATATTTCCCCCTGCGAGGCTGCATGGAGAATATTTGGATTTCAAATTCAATACAAATACCCTCCCGTTGAGAGATTAAGTTTTCATCTTGAAAATGAACAGACAGTTTTCTTTCAAGATTCTGATTCAATTGACGATGTCCTCAACAGACCAACTATTCATGAAAGTATATTTTTAGCTTGGTTTGAAGCAAATAAGAAGTATCCGGAAGCATGGAAACTTACTTATGTTCAATTTCCAACAAGATTTGTTTGGAAAAAAACTACAAAAGAATGGGTACCCAGGAAAAAAAATTTCTCAATTGGAAGAATTTTCTTTGTTCCTCCGGGCAGTGGGGAAATATTATTTGAGATGTTTGCTTAATGTAGTGCGGGGACCTATGTGTTATGAAGACATCAGAAAAATTAATGGTGTGTAGTATGCTTCATTCAGAGATGCATGTTATGCTTTGGGGTTGTTAGATGATGATAGGGAATTTATTGATGGGATCATTGAAGCAAGCTATTGGTCATCTGCTGAATCTTTGAGAAAGTTATTTGTTACATTGTTAGCATCTGATTCAATGGGACGTCCAGAAGTTGTGTGGAATAATTGTTGGATATATTTATTTGATGACATCTTATATAAGCAACGATCAGTACTACAACATCCAGGTATTTAAAATTTTAATTTTTTAATATTTTTTTAATTTTTTCATAATATTTGAACTTTAATTATTAAATATTCTTATAAATGTACATAATTGCACTTGACCGATGAACAAATTCAAAGTTATTGTCTGGTGGAAATTGAAAAGTTGATGAAGAGTTTTGGAAAGACTTTACGAGAATTTGAAGGTATGCCATTTCCAAGTTCTGACTTTTTTCAGTCTAAGGAAAACAGATTGATAAATGATGAAATGAGATATGACAGAACCAAATTGGAAAATGATCACAAAGTGTTCGTTAGTAAACTTACAGATGAACAACATAATGTGTATCAAATTGTTTTGGATGTTATATCATCAGAATTAGGTGGCATGTTTTTTCTGTATAGATATGGAGGTACTGGAAAGACATTTATATGGAAGACATTATCAGCAGCATTGAGATCAAAAGGAGAAATTGTGTTAAATGTTGCATCAAGTGGTATTGCTTCTATATTATTACCAGGTGGACGGACAGCGCATTCAAGATTTAAGATACCATTAAATCCAAATGAGGATTCCACCTGTAACATTATCCAAGGAAGTCCGCTGGTAGAATTGATTGTTAGATGCAAGCTCATAATTTAGGATGAGGCACCTATGATGCACAAGTACTGCTTTGAAGCTTTGGATTGAACACTTCGAGATATAATGCGTGTTTCCGATTCATCAAGTGCACGTAGAATTTTTGGAGGAAAAACAATCATTTTTGGAGGAGATTTTCGACAGATCTTACCAGTTATCCCAAAAGGAAGCAGACAAGATATTGTTAATGCCACAATAAATTCTTCTTATCTGTGGAAAGATTATCGTGTCTTGAGATTAACAAAAAATTTAAGACTGTCGAATTTAGGTCCTAATGATGTAGCTGATGAGGTTGAACAATTTGCAAATTGGATTGCTGGTATTGGAGACGGTACAATCGGTGGCCCAAATGATGGACATGTGAATATTGACATCCCTGATGATATTGTATTGAAATGGTCAGGAGATCCAATTTCAGCAATTGTTCATAGTACTTTTTCATCATATGGTACTGATATTGCAGATACAACTTATCTACAAGAACGAGCAATTCTTGCTCCAACTTTAAACGCGGTTGAATCTGTAAATCAATACATGCTTTCTTTGAACAAAGGTGAGGGCAGATTGTATTTAAGCTCTGACTCGACATGCAACTCAGATAACAATAGGGGTTTGCTGCAAGAAGTTCATACTCCGGAATTCTTAAACAGTATCAAATGCTCAGGGGTTCCGAATCATGAATTATTTTTGAAAGTAGGTACTCCTATTATGTTATTGAGAAACATAGATCATGCAAATGGTTTATGAAATGGGACTCGATTGATGATCACAAGGCTTGGTAAACATGTTGTCGAAGCAAGATTTCTCAGTGGCCAAAATGCACAGCAAATGGTACTAATTCCAATAATGTCTCTTACGTCTGCTGATCCAAGATTGCCATTAAAGTTTCAGAGAAGACAATTTCCTCTAATGCCTCATATGCAATGACAATAAACAAGAGCCAAGGACAATCACTCTCTCACGTTGGTTTATTGTTGCAGAAATTGGTTTTCACTCATGGACAATTGTATTGTAATACCCCAAAATTTTATTATCTAAATTTAATTAAGAATATACATCTAATAGTTAGAATAATTGAAATATCCAAAACTTTTAAATATTAAAATAATAGCCTATAATTGTTGAGTAGGTTAAATAGAGCCTTGATTTTTATTTTTATTTTTATTTTTATTTTTATTTTTTTTTTAAGTTTTTTTTTAGGTAAGTATGCTTGTTAAGTGCATTAACGATACTTGGGATAGTCTCGTATTTTTATTCAGAACCATATTTAGATATAAATTTAGATTGATTTTGAAAATATTTTATTAGTGAAAAATTATCTAGTGTGATTTCCTAAACACAAGCACACACACATATATATACCAATTATATTTACATATACATATAAGTATTTAACGGGAAAATATATATATATATATATATATATATATATATGTACTTACATATATGCTAAATTGTTTACAAATAATTGGTATTAAATAAATGCATGCATCCCCAATATAATATATTTATATGAATATCACTAAGGATTAGGTGTAAGCTTAAGAATGAAACTTACCCATACGTGTCCTATGCTAGAGTAAGAGGGCTATGTGTCCTCAAGTTATTAGAGAAAGTGATGATTCTTAATTTTCATATATATATATATATATATTCAAATATAAAGTAATTATATAAATATAATGTAAAACTATTACATCAACTCTTACTCTTGGATACTTTATACAAAGGAAAGTATATATATACATACATATATATATCATATTCATAGTTAGGGATCCAGGAAGGTAATTTGTATCTTTTGCTCTTTAATTTTTTTTTTTGTTTAATTTAATAAACTCAAAAGCATGATATATGTAGAGAAATATAATAATTCTTGGATATTGTGTTAAAAATAATTCCTAAACTATCATAGTATTTATTCATATTTTTTTTAGAAATTATAAATGGTGCAAAGTATGTACAAATTAAATAAATAGAGTTATCGTGTGTCCTCCAAAAATTATAATAATTAGTAGTTAATGGCATGTTATAATCTATAGTCTATGAGGTTTTGATATTAAATAATTACTCATGTATATCAAATTTTATTAGATTTTAGATTTATATTCCTATTTTGTACTTATGACTAAATTATTGTTATGAGATTAATTAGATATAGTGACAAATTAATTTAAGTTTTATAAATATTTATCTACTGAAGATATTGATAACTTATTATGTAACTAAGCTAAGAGTAAGTGCTTTAGTTGTATACAATAGAGGTTAAGATATTTTTAGTATTTGTTAATTAGAAGATTCAACAATTTTTATTGAATGACTACTATTAGTACGGGTTATTCATTATATAGAGTATATGGTTGTCAAAATATGAATTAATTTATAATTTTCATGTTGCATAGTTTTTCCTTAGTACATAATCTTCTAAAATAAAGAGGTGTAGTCAAATAATTAGTTAATAAATGATATATCAAGGAAATTAATTGATTAGTGTAACATCTTGAAATAGAATCAATTATCAGCTAGATGATAGTGTCCCGGTTAATTAAGTTATTTATAATTTGCTCTATTTTATAATTTGAAAGTGATGTGAAATAAATAGAAAAATATAGGTCATGCCGAAATCAATTAAATCGATCTGATGAGAGTTTAAAGTTGCAGGTTAGTGTTTGAGTTTTGATAGGAGTTCTTTAGTTAAACTAAGCCAATGTTGGTTGTTGTAGGCTCAGAAGAAGTAGCAGGAATCAAGTAGAATCAATCCGGAAATTTGAAACCTTATCTATTATCCAGATGGGCTAATATATCTTTGTAAATTGTATCTTTCGAGTTATTAAGCTCTGCTTTGTTAAAATTGCATATGTGATTATCTGTGTTAAATATTTACGTGCTGATGTATGTTGTCGGAGTCTCATAAACCGACGTTGTGTCAATGTGAGTAGCTACAGCATACATGCATTATTTGTCATGCCCTACTCCTTGTCGGTGAGACTAAAATGAAACACTTGTGGGTTACACCCATTGGGTAGACTTGGCCATACTCAACTTTACGCGTGGTGATGTAGTACGGGTTGCGGGCAGTGACTGGTTATACTCTTAAGCGCTTCACGATAAAATGTTTTGGTGAACTTAGGTTGCTTTCAATTTTAAAACCTCCTAAGCTCCACTACCTGCATGAACACAGATAGATTACTTTAACAAAATGATTTGCATAACTTGAATTGTAAAAACTTGCCCACTGAGTGCACTAGTACTTAGCCCAAATATTTTTAAATATTTTTCAGGTCAGTAGGCTGGCGCGTGGAGGTGACGATGCTGAGAGATGGGCTTTTGTTGTTTATGTATTTTCCCATTGTCTCTTTTTGTTAAATATTCTGTTGATAATGAGATCTCCGCGCTTGTAATATCCTTTTGTTAAACACTAAGAGCTCTGATCTTGGTGTTGTGAATATGTATATATTATTATACAACATGTTTGATTATTCTGAGTCTTCTGTTGAGATTTTATTAATCAGGTTACCCCCTTTCTTTCCCGCTTCTTAATTCCAACCCCCGTGGCGTCCATTTCCACGATCTTTCGAGACCGGGGCGCTACAGAGTGGTATCAGATCAGGTCTTGCAACTCTGCAAACCTGTTGGGTCAACTTATTTTGTTTTTTTTTTCATTAAATTCCCATGTGATATTATAAAAGCCCTCAGCTCGTTACTCACGCAACAGCTAAAAGGTACGCATGTTTTTATGCGGTTTTTAGATTTTAAAAATTTACATTAATTGGTGAAATGTTAAGTTTGTTGGAAACAAAAGATTATGATTTTCCATGTTGGCGGGAATGTCATGAAAGATTGAGTCTTACACTGATTACTTACTGGTTTTGAGAATGAAATATACCTGAGGTGTACAGGATTTTGTGTTGAACCATGCTGATTCTATTGTATACATGTGAGGAATTTGTTTATCTATGTTTTGGGCATACTTATGAATGATTGACATATGTTGATTGCACACATTGATAGTTGATTTGTATTTGATGTTTGTGCTCTAGATAAGTATTTCGACTTGGAATTTGAGAACTTAAGATGAACTTAGCCTGTAGTCGTTGAACTTAGGCTGAACTTGTAAGAATTTGTGAAAATGGTTGAACGTAGACTGATTGAGAAATTGTGCTAATTAAATGGCTGGATGGCAGGTGAGACCTCGAAAGAGGTGTCGTACTCGTGTGACGATAGATGAGCGGATAGAGAGGTTCCGTGCATGTATTAGTAGACCAGGGGAGGATGTGCCAGAGTTCACCGCACATTTTGTGACTTTATGAATGACTGTCTCGGGTATCGGTGGTATTACAGAGGTGAAGGCTACGGAGAGATATATTATTGGACTACCTCAAGCCTGGAGACCATGGGCTGCAAGAGTTGCTGATATTTTCTCAAAGAGATCTCCGCCTACTTTTGCAGAGAAAGTCTATTTCTCGAGATTCTTCACGTATGTGCTATGGACTTGGGCAGTTAGACGATGTGTGGCTCCATAATTACCTATAGTGGATGAGGATATGGATATGTTTAGAGTACCATTTACATTGGTCTTACCAGCGGAGAGGACGATCGAGATGGATCGTTCAGCACCACCTGTACCGAAGTCACCACTTATCACGGTAACATCGCATGATGATGAGACCGGTCCATCTGGGACCCAGTTAGAGCCCATCACAGAGGAGGACCCGTAGGAGGATCCCGATGATGAGCCAATGGAAGTAACTGATGGAAGTACGACACTCCACTTTCGACGTGATTTCGATGCAGAGGGGCGTCCGGGGCACTGGTATATTCTGTCGTCTCCATAGATATATGTATAGTTGTAGTAGTTTGAGTAGTTTATTATATACTGACGTTGACATTTTGTTGTATCATTAGCTCAGTAGCTTTTGTTAGTCGGAAACATTGTCGTTGTTATAAGACCGTTCCGACATGAGGCATTTGGTAGTTAGCCTCTTTTTGACTTAGTGGACTAGACGGTATATTATATTTTTGATGTATAGATAATGGATGTGTAGTACTCCACTCTTTTATATAAAAGTTCTGTTTCAGGATATCTTTTAGATTTATATATATATTGTGTATATATCTTTGAAAGGCTTTGCATATATACATTTCATTTTCTTTACGAGATGTGTGGTTATTATTTTCATTTCTTTTTCTGAATCTTTACGCAAGTGTTGATCGATTGGAGATTTGACTAGTTGCAGAATGCCAAGAGGAAGACCAAGAAATGTGAACTTGGCGGTACCGGAAGTACCGAATAACCCGCAAGGTCAGGGACCACAAATTGAAATGGAGTTCAGACACCATAATCCCCCAACTTTCAATGGAGAAGGGAATCCACTCACAGCTGAATGTTGGGTTCGAGCTCTTGAAAAGATATTTGGATTTTTGCATTGTAGTGATAAAGAAATGGTGGCATGTGCTCTGTATCAACTTGTGGATGATGCAGATTTCTGGTGGGAGTCCGTTCGAAGGACAATATCTGATGCTGATTGGGAAGCATTCACATGGGAGAACTTTAAGACAATATTGTATCAAAAGTACATACCGACACATTATCAGCATCAAAAGGCTAATGAGTTTTGGAATCTCAAACAAGGGAGCAGATCAGTGGCATAATATGATTTGCAGTTTAACAGGTTATCTCGATACGCACCACAGACAGTAGACACAGAAGAAAAGAGAATTGAAAAATTTCGCATGGGTTTGAAACCGAAAATAGGCACTGCACTGATCGGAAAGGATGAAGCAAACTATGGTCAAATACTGAGTTGGGCACTTAGTATCAAGGCAATGCAAGGAACATCAAAGACTTCAGCATCTCAACCGGTAGTTGGGGATCAGAAGGGAAAACGAAAGTGGGATGGACCACAACGAGGTTATCAAGGGAAGAATTTCCAGCATAACTATCAAGGAGGAAGGAACTTTGGACCAAGGCCTGCAGGGCAAGTGAATGTTGTGCCAAAGTCTCAGGGCTATCAAGGGAATTCACCGTTATGTGCAACTTGTAACAGATATCACTTTGGACCATGTGTCCAATGCTATCGATGTGGTCGACAGGGTCTTTATGCTAACAAATGTCAACAAAAATTGGGAATGCAAGATCAGCAGCAACAAAGGCCACAGTTCAAACAGGATATGAGAAATACAAGACCACAAGGTGGAGAAGGTCGAGGAAATAGCAACAACAATAGAAGTAATCCTAGACCTCAGCAAAATCAGAATCAAGGTCCTCGTGCACTACAACAAGTCAGAGCGTATGCTCTCAACCAGCAAGAGGCAGCTGGAAACCCTGGAAATTTGGCAGGTATGATTAGTTTGTGTGATATACCTGTGCTTGCTTTATTTGATACTGGAGCTTCACATTCCTTTATATCTAGAGATGTATATAAACGTCTCAATCTAGAGCTAGAATTAGCAGGAGAAGCTTTAGTAGTAAGCATTCCTTCAGGACGAACACTTTTAGCTGATTGTGTTTGTAAGAACTTAGACTTGGTATTAGGTGAAAAAAATTTCACAACTGATCTCTATGCTCTTGAGATGCGGGACTTTGACATTATATTTGGGATGGACTGGCTAACAAATGAGAGTACAAAAATACGCTGTCACGAGAGAGAGATAATATTTCAGAAGCTAGGCAAGGAAGAAGTGAAGTTTTATGGAGCAAAAATGGGAAATATAATTCCCATCATTTCAGCATTTAAGGCTGTAAAGTTGTTACATAAAGGAGACTGTCAGGCGTTTCTAGTAAACCTTGTAAGCAAGAAACAAGAAGGTTTAATAGTGGGTCAGGTACCAGTGATACGGGAATATGAAGATGTATTTCCAAACAATTTACCAGGTCTACCGCCAGACAGATAAGTAGAGTTCACCATAGACCTAGAACCGGGAGCAGCACCGGTATCCAAAGCCCCATATCGGTTAGCACCGAATGAGTTACAAGAGTTAAAAGTGCAACTGGAGGGATTATTGGAATTAGGTTTTATAAGACCTAGTGTATCGCCTTAGGGAGCACCGATTCTATTCGTCAAAAAGAAGGATGGTACTATGAGAATGTGCATCGACTATCGGGAGTTGAACAAGTTGACAGTGAAGAACAAGTATCCACTTCTGAGGATAGATGATCTTTTTGATCAGTTGACTGGTGCAAAAATCTTTTCCAAGATTGATCTACGATCTGGGTATCACCAAGTTAAAGTAAGAAAAGAGGACATACCTAAGACTACATTTCGAACAAGATATGGTCACTATGAATTTCTAGTGTTGCCCTTTGGTTTAACAAATGCACCCGTAGTCTTCATGGATTTAATGAATCGGGTTTTCCATGAATATTTAGATAAGTTTGTGTTGGTCTTTATTGACGACATATTGATCTACTCAAGAAATAAAGAAGAACACGAGGAACACTTGCGACTAGTGCTAGAAACACTAAGGAGAGAAAAGTTATATGCCAAATTCAGCAAGTGTGAATTTTGGCTAAGTGAAGTAATGTTCCTCGGACACATTGTGTCAGCAGAGGGGATCAAGGTGGATCCTGCAAAGGTTGAGGTAGTGAAGAAATGGAAATCACCAACCAACATTCATGAGATAAGAAGTTTCCTCGGTTTAGCAGGATATTACCGGAAGTTCATTAAAGATTTTTCAAAGATAGCAAGGCCAATGACACAACTTTTGAGGAAGAAGGTCAAGTTTGAGTGGACTGATGTGTGTGAATAGAGTTTTCAGGAACTAACGACAAGATTAACAACTGCACCAGTCTTAACTTTGCCAGAAGGAGTAGAAGGATTCGTGATATACACTGACACGTCTAAATTGGGTTTAGGATGCGTGCTGATGCAAAATGGGAAAGTGGTAGCATATGCTTCGCGACAATTAAGACCTCATGAACTGAACTACCCAACCCACGATTTGGAGCTTGCCGCCGTCATACATGCACTCAAGATTTGGAGACATTATCTTTATGGGGTAAAATGCGAGATTTACACTGACCATAAGAGTTTGAAGTATATCTTCGAATAGAAAGAGCATAATATGAGGCAGAGAAGATGGTTAGAGTTAGTGAAAGATTATGACTGCACGATACACTACCATCCCGGGAAAGCAAATGTAGTAGCTGACGCATTGAGCAGAAAGAAACAAGGAGTGATGGGATGTTTGCTTACAAATAAAGAAGAACTTGTGAGAGAAATAGAAAAGATGAAATTAGAGTTGTTGTTTGCACCAAGCTCTACAGCAAGTGTGATAGCCGCAGTGGTAGCCAAACCAGAACTATGGTCGATAATCGTAGAAGCTCAGCAAAAAGATGAACGATTAGAAAAGATAAGACAAAGAGTCAAAGCGGGTGAACCAAAAGAATTTAGGGAAGATAATGATGGAGCTTTAATGTTCCGTGATAGATTATGCATTCTCAGTGATGACACATTGAAGCAAGAAATTATGAGAGAGACTCATAATACTCCCTACATGGCACATCCGGGCAGCACAAAGCTATACAAGGACCTGAAGCAATATTTCTGGTGGAATAATATGAAAAGGGAGATAGCCACATTTGTGGAGAGATGTTTAACATGCCAGCAAGTGAAAGCAGTACATCAACGACCTTCGGGATTATTGCAGCCGTTGGAAATTCCAGAATAGAAATGGGAGCATATAACAATGGATTTTGTGGTAGGCTTGCCGCGATCAGTGAAAGGAAACTCATCAGTTTGGGTCATCGTAGATCGATTGACCAAATCAGCACATTTCGTGCCAATCAAAACAACAACGGAGTTAAGCAAATTAACACAGATTTATGTAAAAGAAATTGTTCGCTTGCATGGAATTCCAATTTCTATCACGTCAGATCATGATACTCGCTTCACATCAAGGTTTTGGAAGAGTCTTTAAGAAGCAATGGGAAGGAAATTGAACTTCAGCATTGCTTTTCATCCTCAAACAGATGGCCAGTCAGAAAGAACGATACAAATTTTGGAAGATATGCTCCGTGGAGTTGTGTTAGATGGAAATACCAGCTGGGAAGACGTTTTACCCCTGGTAGAGTTTTCTTATAACAATAGCTACCAATCAACTATAAAAATGGCACCATATGAAGCCTTGTATGGTCGCAAATGCAAATCACCTCTATACTGGGATGAAGTTGGAGAAAGAAAAATTTTGGGTCCGGAGATCGTGCAAACCACTGTCAAGATGATCAACCAAATTCGAGCAAAAATGAAAGAAGCACAAGATAGACAGAAGGCTTATGCAGACAAACGCAGGACAAACCTAGAGTTCCAAGTTGGTGAAAAGGTTTTCTTAAAAGTATCTCCAACACGAGGTGTTGTGAGATTTGGAAAACAAGGCAAACTGAGACCAAGATTTATTGGGCCATTTGAGATACTAGAAAGAATTGGTGAAGTTGCTTACCGATTAGCTCTTCCGCCAAACTTGTCACAAGTTCACGATGTGTATCACGTTTCAATGCTCAAGAAATACGTGTTTGACCCAGAACATGTTATCAAAGAAAGTGAGTTAGTTCTACGTTCCAATATGACGTACGAGGAAAAACCCCACGAAATTCTTGATAGAAAAGTTCAAGTCCTAAGAAACAAGCAAATTTCATTGGTGCTTGTGCAATGGAATCATCATGATCGAACTGAAGCAACGTGGGAACTAGAAAGTAAAATGAAACAGCAATATCCTAAGTTGTTCGAAGGTACGTGAATTTCGGGACGAAATTCTTTTAAGGGGGGAGGAGTGTAATACCCCAAAATTTTATTATCTAAATTTAATTAAGAATATACATCTAATAGTTAGAATAATTGAAATATCCGAAACTTTTAAATATTAAAATAATAGCCTATGATTGTTGAGTAGGTTAAATAGAGCCTTGATTTTTATTTTTAATTTTTTTTAAGTTTTTTTTAGGTAAGTATGCTTGTTGAGTGCATTAACGATACTTGGGATAGTCTCGTATTTTTATTCAGAACCATATTTAGATATAAATTTAGATTGATTTTGAAAATATTTAATTAGTGAAAAATTATCTAGTGTGATTTCCTAAACACAAGCACACACACATATATATACCGATTATATGTACATATACATATAAGTATTTAACAGGAAAAATATATATATATATATATATATATATATATATATATATATATGTACTTACATATATGCTAAATTGTTTACCAATAATTGGTATTAAATAAATGCATGCATCCCCAATATAATATATTTATATGAATATCACTAAGGATTAGGTGTAAGCTTAAGAATGAAACTTACCCATACGTGTCCTATGCTAGAGTAAGAGGGCTATGTGTCCTCAAGTTATTAGAGAAAGTGATGATTCTTAATTTTCATATATATATATATATATATATATTCAAATATAAAGTAATTATATAAATATAATGTAAAACTATTACATCAACTCTTACTCTCGGATACTTTATACAAAGGAAAGTATATATATACATACATATATATATCATATTCATAGTTAGGGATCCAGGAAGGTAATTTGTATCTTTTGCTCTTTAATTTTTTTTTGTTTAATTTAATAAACTCGAAAGCATGATATATGTAGAGAAATATAATAATTCTTTGATATTGTGTTAAAAATAATTCCTAAACTATCATAGTATTTATTCATATTTTTTTTAGAAATTATAAATGGTACAAAGTATGTACAAATTAAATAAATAGAGTTATCGTGTGTCCTCCAAAAATTATAATAATTAGTAGTTAATGGCATGTTATAATCTATAGTCTATGAGGTTTTGATATTAAATAATTACTCATGTATATCAAATTTTATTAGATTTTAGATTTATATTCGTATTTTGTACTTATGACTAAATTATTGTTATGAGATTAATTAGATATAGTGACAAATTAATTTAAGTTTTATAAATATTTATCTACTGAAGATATTGATAACTTATTATGTAACTAAGCTAAGAGTAAGTGCTTTAGTTGTATACAATAGAGGTTAAGATATTTTTAGTATTTGTTAATTAGAAGATTCAACAATTTTTATTGAATGACTACTATTAGTACGGATTATTCATTATATAGAGTATATGGTTGTCAAAATATGAATTAATTTATAATTTTCATGTTGCATAGTTTTTCCTTAGTACATAATCTTCTAAAATAAAGAGGTGTAGTCAAATAATTAGTTAATAAATGATATATCAAGGGAATTAATTGATTAGTGTAACATCTTGAAATAGAATCAATTATCAGCTAGATGATAGTGTCCCAGCTAATTAAGTTATTTATAATTTGCTCTACTTTATAATTTGAAAGTGATCTGAAATAAATAGAAAAATATAGGTCATGTCGAAATCAATTAAATCGATCTGATGAGAGTTTAAAGTTGCAGGTTAGTGCTTGAGTTTTGATAGGAGTTCTTTAGTTAAACTAAGCCAATGTTGGTTGTTGTAGGCTCAGAAGAAGTAGCATGAATCAAGTAGAATCAATCCGGAAATTTGAAACCTTATCTATTATCCAGGTGGGCTACTATATCTTTGTAAATTGTATCTTTCGAGTTATTAAGTTCTGCTTTGTTAAAATTGCATATGTGACTATCTGTGTTAAATATTTACGTGCTGATGTATGTTGTCGGAGTCTCATAAACCAGCGATGTGTCAATGTGAGTAGCTACAGTATGCATGCATTATTTGTCATGCCCTACTCCTTGTCGGTGAGACTAAAATGAAACACTTATAGGTTACACCCATTGGGTATACTTGGCCATACTCAACTTTACGCGTGGTGATATAGTACGGGTTGCGGGCAGTGACTGGTTACACTCTTAAGCGCTTCACGATAAAATGTTTTGGTGAACTTAGGTTGCTTTCAATTTTAAAACCTCCTAAGCTCCACTACCTGCATGAACACAGATAGATTACTTTAACAAAATGATTTGCATAACTTGAATTGTAAAAACTTTCCCACTGAGTGCACTAGTACTCAGCCCAAATATTTTTAAATATTTTTCAGGTCAGTAGGTTGGCGCGTGGAGGTGACGATGCTGAGAGATGGGCTTTTGTTGTATATGTATTTTCTCATTGTCTCTTTTTGTTAAATATTCTGTTGATAATGAGATCTCCGCGCTTGTAATATCCTTTTGTTAAACACTAAGAGCTCTGATCTTGGTGTTGTGAATATGTATATATTATTATACAGCATGTTTGATTATTATGAGTCTTCTGTTGAGATTTTATTAATCAGGTTACCCCCTTTCTTTCCCGCTTCTTAATTCCAACCCCCGTGGCGTCCATTTTCACGGTCTTTCGAGACCGGGGCGCTACATGTATGTTGCTGTTTCAAGGGTTACAAGTCATGGTGGATTGACGATCTTACTTGATGATAGTGATACGAATACCACTACAAATGTTTTGTATAGAGAAGTTTTTCAAAATTTGTAAACTTCATACTTTAATTTTTTATTTAATATTCACTTTGATTTTTCATAACATATACTTTTAAAGTGTATATGATTTAAATATGAATTAACATTGGTTTAAAATGTTAAGAAGTATATAAGTATTTATTATATATATATATATATGTCATATAAAATTTGTGTTAATAATTTTTTTGATAAAATTAATAATTATGACATTATTTTATAATTTTTAAAAAAAAATAAATACTAAGCTATGTAAAATTACATAAAAGTATAACATAATTTTTATTTTAACTAAATTTCTTTTCCGTGCAATGCAACAGTGAAATAAAAGTTCCTTCCACCGTGCAACG
Organism: Perilla frutescens; assembly: GCA_026008535.1. Taxonomy (NCBI): domain Eukaryota; kingdom Viridiplantae; phylum Streptophyta; class Magnoliopsida; order Lamiales; family Lamiaceae; genus Perilla; species Perilla frutescens. The sequence continues at coordinate 14,611,743 of BRKX01000004.1, forward strand.
CACAGCTCACATACCAATTCACTTCCACCGTGCAACGCATGGCTCAGACACCGATTTACTTTCACCGTGCAACGCACGGGCCGCGTACTAGTAAAAAATAAAAATAGTAAAAATTGGTTGTAAATAATAAGATGATATATTATATTGTCTAGTCACAATCAAATAATACACACAGCACGTGTACCTATAATGCTGATGAATTAATATTGTAGATGCCTACACCCTGATGTATAAAATAAATTCGACAAATAATTGCAAAATTTTAACCTAATATCAATTTATTTCTTTAGGAATAATTGTTTTCTTGTGTGAGCCCGTCTTTTAAAAGAAGGGAAATCAAACCAACTTCATTAAAGATGTAAATCATTTGTTTTGTGCCAAACATGAGTTAAGGCAAAACTCTTTGTTTTTTTTGTGCCCTTTCTATCTATAGTTTATCCCCATGGAACAAATTCATATTAATTACTTTTTTAAAGAATAAACTAAGTAATTATTTGATTGTATCCTGTATATTTAATAAAACGTTTGATTTTGATTTATGATATTTCATAATTAGTTACTTATCTCTGTTATTATATTAAAATCAATCATATTCTATTTAACTTATTACTGTTGGTTTTTTTTCAGTTTATAAAGAGAAAATATATAAATCTTTGGGTCAAATGAAGAATGACCCTGATAAACATATTGACATTACATACGCATCATACAAGTTGCCGCATATTAATTAGTGCTATTATATAAAAATAGACAAAACTATTGTGAAAAGGGGAAAAAGAGACAAGTTTTAGTGTATAGGGGAAAAATAGACAATTTGTATAAAATTGATTTTTCAACCTTGATCCATTTTGCTAAAAAGGCACTTGTTAAAGTGTCCTAATTGGTGTTTGGATGGTATTTCTTTGTTTTAATCCTATTTTGCCACTTTACATGAAAATGGTATCAAAGCCTAGGTAATTTTATTTTGGAATAATATTTTATTTATTATTAAAAGTAATATCCTAACGGAGGAGACACCCAGAAAATATGGATCCGAACATTTGTTCGAGATGTTTTTATTTCAGAAGGTACCTTCAAATTTTGAAGGAACTGGAGGAAAGTCACAAGGAGAGGCTATCCTACTGGGAAGCCCAATACGAAGAGAGATTCCTATCGGAGTCAAGCCTGGAGGAAATAGAGCAGTGTATTTCCCAAAGACAAGCTCAAATGAACTTGTTAATGGTGAATAATCTGGTACAATGCGATTTAATGAACCATCAACAAAGGGCACACCAAAACCACGGTTGATGGAACAAAGAAACTACGAGATAACTCCCAGATTCAAAGAGATCGTGGCAGGCACATCTAAAATCTCGGAGGATTTATGAGAGATCCAGAAGACGGTACAAAATTACGGAAATCACATATATGGAGTACCACAAGAAGTAAGGCGAATTTCAATAAAACAAGATGAAATTCTAACCATCTTGTTAGAAATTCAAAAGAAGATCCAGACACTAGAATTAAATCAGATATGTTCTAGTAGAAGGAAATCCATCAACTTTGGCAAAGTGAATTTCACACCAAAGTCCAAAGATGAACCCAAGAAATCGAAAGACGAAAGGATTTGCCAATTGTTAAGACAAATTAAAGAATGACGTCCCTCAAAAGGATATGATTGTAAGATCTACAAGAATTGGCAGAGTCATTTGCCAATATGAAGATGGTAGATCTGAAGATGAATACAAGAGAGGGAGCTTTAATCCCTCGTGGATACCATCAGGTACCCCCGGAACAACAAGTGCCGCAAGTGCCACCAGCCCAACAGCAACAGGAAGGAGGCCCAGTACAAGACGTTCTCATGAGAGCCCGCGAGGACTTTCATGTTGGAGATCAACACAGGAGAGAGAGGCCCAATATGAACAATCTTACGGGAACTAGGGTGAGGAAACAGATCCCTAAGTTCCGAGATACGCCTCTCGGGAGAACGAGCCTTGATCCCATACATCCGTATGGACTCATGCTCAATATCGATGATAATGACTTCAAGGACATCGATATGATTATTGATGATTGGTCATCATCGATGAGAATAGCAGCAGGAACGTTGGATCTAGAAAAGGAGGGATTCATCAAGCTGTTGGAGATGAGTTTGTTGGGTGTAGCCAAAACATTATGGTCAAAAGTTGCACCAGCAGTCAAAGAAGAAACCTTGGAGCCAGCCTCATACACAGAGATGGTGGATAGAATGGCTTTCTGGTTTAAGCTCACCTTTTTTGGAGCAGACAATTTCGGAAATGCAGATTCTGAAAAAAAGAAGAATTATTCTCAGGCTATTTTAAACCTGAGACTGAACAACATGGAGAATGAGTCAATTGACTAATTCTTCAAGTTATACCACATCTATCAATAGAATTCAGATGTGGATGAAAAGGTCTATGTGGAGATTTTCTTCACAAAGTTCCCGAGTCCCTGGAAAGAAATGTTTATTAGAGAATACATTTCAGGAGATCCTGACAATGTTGGGAGGAGGATGTCTTTTGTCAAACAAAAGCTAGCTGAATGGTGCGGATAAGCCATTCTACAAAAGAATTACAAGAGGTTAAAGAGGATGAATAAATATTCCCCTCTTGACTGCACAACCAATGATCTGCCAACCATCATTGGAGAAGAATCACAAAGGCTATGGAAGAACAAGAAACATAGAGTTCATCCTTATGCCAAAGAAGGATTCTCAAGAAAAAGGACCTGAAAACCTAGGAGCAGATGGACCAGGCAAAAGGCCAGATTTTACAAATCGGGACAAAGAAGGGATCCTTCCAGAGATAGGACATCACAGAGTTCATCAAGTCGTACTCCCGCAAGAAAGACTTTCAGAAGAGCCCATACAAGGGAAAATGAAAGTTTTAAAGAAAGCAACTACTGGACTTGTGGTGCAAGAGGACATATCTCGATAGATTGTCCGAAAAAGAGAGGAGTCAAAAGCTTCGAAGGTGCACCAGACATCGAAGAAGCGGTTTACTACCAAGACTTGGTACAAGTCTACCAATTTGAGGATATACCCTCAGATGAGAGTATATACGAAGAAGAAGAAGTCTATAGCGATGAAAGTGTTAATGGGAGATCAGACTCTGAATCAGACTGGAGCTGAGGTCTTTCATCAAGAGCAAGTGGACGAAATTGGATATTCCAGTCAAACCACTATCTCACAAAGCATGATTGACAAAATCGTGAACAAGAGCCTTAATATGCAAAGATATCAAGGCTTTTCATCCGGACAGATTGATCAATTGCTCCACAATTTTAGTCTGAAAAGCAGGAAGCACAATGTAATCTATAAGATTACCAGAAGAGAAATGTCGCTTCCTATAGAGCTTACAGGGAATCAAGTTGAGCTACAACTGATTCCATATAATAAAGTTCAAGAAGAGCTGGGAAGGATGATGCCAGAGGTAAATGATACCATCGGGGCTGTCCAGATAGTGCTCAAATCCGCACTACCCGCAGGTGTTGATACGCCCGTTGATATTGCAATATGTGATAAGCGTATCAGAAATCACAGAGATTCCTTGTTAGGAACTATATCGGGAAATCTCTATGCCAAGCAGATTATAGGGGTAATCTATCTAAAAATATCCTATAATCTGAAAGATAGAGATTTCAGTCGAGCCCTGACGCTGTACTAAGACTTCAAAAGAAAAGATATCAGCTACAAGGAAAATTGACCATTTTCTTTAACATATCAGGTGTCTTATGCGCTTTCCAATTCACACCACACAGATTTATTTATGGGAAAACAGTTCATTGAGATACCGAATGTGTTCTCAAAGGTGGCGCACGCAATCCATCCAGACAGATCAGAAATGCCGCTACCAAGAGAGATAAACATTCGAGTGGGAGACAAACCATTGTTAAAATACAATGAGAGTCTCAAGTTGGAAGGTAAAAGATTGTCATTCTAAGGAGATAGGATTGTGACAGAGCCATGGACTCAGTCCTCAAGGGGAAGCTTCCAAAGAGATCTCAGGTGATCAAGGCAAGTTAAAATAAAAATCAAATGCCCAGAAGGTTGGAGATAGGTCGACACAAGATTCGACAGTACAAGATGGGAAAATAATTTCCCTTGTGACGTCCTGTACTGCTTACAGCAACCAGAAGTTAGCCACTATAAGGGAACTCTCGATATAGAGGCTATGATAATGGAGGTACGAGGAAGAGCCGGAAGAGAATCAGGAGTCCTAATCTTAGGACTTGACTTCTTAGAGAGGTTCAAGTCGTAGGAGTTAAAGGAAGATGGGATGATGATCACCTTTAATGGAAAACAACTCGTGATTGTATGACCAACTCATTCTCCATATACATCTCAGTAGGGATGTTATATGATAAATATAAGGCTGAATACTTTGCAGCCTATATCGACTCAGGAGCATGAATTTGTACTGCAAAAATAGGAATCTTTCCAGAAGAATTGGAAGAAGATTTAAATCCAATTGCTGGAAGAGATTTCTCGAAAAGAGTTTTGCTCCTATCTAAGGGAGTGAAGTAGTCGGAAATCTTGATTGGAGGAGCAGAAGATACACCATGGTATAAGGTGAAAACTCCGCCAATCTATTTTCATGATACAGGGGCGGACATCTTGTTAGGAAACAATCTTCTACAAATGTTCAAGAAGTATACGCAGGACAACACCAACCGGAGACTGATCTTTACGACGGTTTGTGATCATAAGATCATTGTCCAGCGGCTGAAAGGGGCATTCAATCGACAAATGCCACTACAATTTCGCAGGAAGCGTGGTGATGAAGGACATCTTCGACACCCAAAAATGCAGGACAAAAGAAAATTCGGAGAAGTAGTTCTGAGTTTTCATAGGGAAAAGGATCTTGAAGAACAAGAGATCCAAATCCTCAAGGCTTCTTTAATATCACATCAAGATATTAAGGAAGAAGTAAAGATATCCTTGAAGACGTCAGGCGGAAGATAGCCAGAAACTATAATGAAAATCTGCTAGCCTGATGGGGAAAGAACCAACTCAAAGCAACCTTGAAGGTTAAGGCTGGAAAAGAGTTTGAGTTCGTTAGATACAGGTCTATCCTGATGAACATCAAAGATCAAAAGGATATGCAAACAATCATTAAAGAGCACCTTGATCTCAAGCTGATTGAACCAGGGAATTCGCCATACATCAGCCCCGGATTCTTAGTAAGGAATCATGGTGAGATTAAAAGAGGTAAACCAAGGCTAGTCATTAATTACAAAGGGATTAATGACATTCTTGAGTTTGATGGATATTTTATCCCAAGTAGAGAACATCTTATTAACTGCATACGGGATGCTAGGATATTCTCTAAGTTTGATTGCAAGTCAGGTTTCTACCAGATTCGCATGGACGATGAAAGCAAAAGGTTTACAGCTTTTTCAACACCACAAGGGCATTATGTTTGGAATGCAATGCTGATGGGGTTAGCCAACGCACCCCAAATATTTCAAAGAAAGATGGATAATCTTTTTAAAGATTATTTCTCTTTTATGTTTGTCTATATTGATGACATTCTAATTGCATCAAAGAGTATAGATGAACATCTCAAACATCTGGAGATCTTTGCAGATGTTTGTTATAAAGAGGGCCTTGTGCTATCAGAAAAGAAGGCAGTAATAGCTACCCGGAAGATGGAATTTATGGGAATCAAGATGGATGAATCAGGAATCATTCTGCAAAATCATATTGTAGAAAAGGTGCAGAAGTTCCCTGATGTTCTTAAAGAAAAGAAGCAACTGCAGAGTTTTCTGGGAGTTGTCAATTTTGCAAGAATCTTTATAAAAATATCTTGCAAAACACAGGAAGGTGTTCAGTGACCTTCTAAAGAAGGATACCCCGTTTGTGTGGACAAACGAACATCAACAAGGAATCAGACAGCTAAAGGAGATATGTAAAAATCTCCCAAAACTGGCTATACCACAAGATGAGGATGAATTGATCTTCTATACAGATGCAAGTGATCATTGGTGGGCAGCCATGCTTACAAAGATAACACCCAACGGAGAGGAGCCCTGTAGATATTGCAGTGGTCTCTTTTCAGATAGCGAGGCCATTCGATGACATATCAATGAAAAGGAGTTCTTTGCAGTTCGGAAGGCGTTTAAAAAATGGTCTCTGTTTCTCTTGGCAAAGAAGTTCACTCTAAAAGTTGATAACACGCAAGTTAAAGCTTTCTTGAAAAATAAAATTGAATCTAAACCTGAGAAAGCTAGACTAATAAAATGGCAAGCTGAATGTCAGTATTATTTATTTGACATTATTGTGATAAAATCTCATGAAAATATTCTTGCAGATTTCCTAACGAGAGATGGAAGCGATTGAGGCCGATGCCATCATGATTGCGCATAGGCACTTCACTGAAAACATGGAGTTGCTTCAGCGTGAATGGAACGAGCTGGTTCTTCATGCTGAACAAGCAGGAAGAATGCAACAAGCAGGCCAAAACAAGGTCAACGAGAGAATACGAGCATGTGTAAAGACTCAAGGGCAACTCTGGTTAGCTATGCATGAACCCCTCCTCCGGGCCATCAACTTACCATTGATGAAAGAAGAGTTAGCAGTACCGACTTGTAAAACGGAAGCAGGGGATTCAAATACCCCTAGCACGAGCTCTAAGCCGGTGATTTCTAAAGAAACACATGCCCAAGAGAAAATTGAGGGTCAGGGATCACACTTTGAACCATCAAGTCAACCCAGCACCTCTGGGGTTAAAGAGGGAGAGATTAATCTTAGACCCATGATGGGTACCTCTAAGATTAATACTAACAAGTCTGAAGCTTCATCTTGGCAGGTTTATCAAGCTAACTGGGAAAAGCTCTATACTAGACAGGGAATCAATCCGTCTAAAACAAAGGTTGATATCTCTGGAAAGTACCCAAGGGTGTGGATGTTACCAGGAACCAATCCACACGAAGTCAAGCAATGGTATGACTTTGGGGCATTAGCTTCAATTCAGACCATGTCACCAGGCTTCCCAAAAATCAAGTGTTTACCAAAGTGGATACAGGAAGCCGTGCAAGAGTCCTGGGCTAACAATGATATGCTCAGCCGAGGAGATGTTCTTGAGCTATACTTCATCAGTGCTGCTCCGGAACCAGTAGGGAAAGGGAATCATGAGGCCTTTCACTACATAAGGCTTCAAAGGCCAGATTCCAGAAAATGGGGTGATATCAGAACCTCATCTGAAGAAATCCCACTAATCGCCTCCATTACAGAAGATCAAATATCGACTAGGCGAGCATGGGGATTATGGGTCTGTCTCACTGAGATGGACAAAGTCAAGTTTCCATTCAAGTTTTTCCACAATTCTGCGAATGGGTCATTCCTGTTAAATACCATGACAGGGAGAACAACGAGATTTGCTGAGGATCTGTTCGAGAAGAAAAGGTCTTTGATATGGGAGAGCAAGCTTGCTATGGGCAAAGAAACCCATCGCAAGTACTGCAACATGGCTCATTTTGGGCAATGGGACAATCGAGTATGCTCGGATTGCCAGAACCAGAAGGAGCTAGAGTTCGGAAAAGGGTTCCATCCAAGGATGAAATGAAAGCGAGTTGGGGAGGATAAGCATCCAATACCGAAAACAAGGATGCCAAGAGCCCCACCAAAAAAGTAGCTGCCCGACAAGGAAAAGTGGAGACATGTGATCACAGATCATGTAACCCAAAAGAAGAGGCCACTAGCACCAAACGTTAGAAACTGAGTGGTCCAACACAAGAGGCACATGGTGCCATTATTTGTGGGTACCTCCACCCACAACCACTTTTCACTTGAGGATAAAGGAACCGGGCCTGACCACTAATTCAAAAGAGAGTGTCGGCAGAAGGGGCCACTCACGTGAATTGTAGAGCTAAATAATGGAGTTGGTGAAGTAGAAGGATCCCCCTTCTATAAAACAAGAAACTGAAGGAAGAGAGGGGCATCGACCATTTTCTTAGCTTTCTTCCAATAAATTGTAATAGTGATAATATTTTGAGTGTTGTATGAGAGTTGCGAGCCTAGCTACCATGAGTAGCTAAACAAGTTTGTCTCCTCCCAAAAGGAGATTTACTTAATATAATAAATATCTTATTATTCCTAAATAAAATCAAGGCTTTTGCTCATCACTTGTGTTTACCATATATATATTTTTCTATAAACCAAAGGAGTACTCTACACCCCGTGTAGGAAACGAACGAGGGTTGTGCTGTGTATTGCTGAAGAAGTTCGTGTCTGGAAATCATAGGTTGCGATCGTGTGGTTTGGCAAGGCCTGTAAAAATCCGGCGGATTATCCGGCAACATGCCGGTCAAAAAGGTATGAATTTGGTTTATAGTTCAATGTATTTGATTTACGGAAGCATGATGGGCCTGATATGGTCGTAATTGACTATTTTCATTTGATTATGAAAGTGACATATTAGGATGAATAGTAAAGAAACTCACTTAAGGGCATACTAGTCATTTATCACTCAAATTGCCTACAAAACTACTATGTTTTAAATATTATCTCTTTTTCCCACTCCTTATTTACTTTTGTATATATATAAGTTTGCCCCTATTAATTATGCATGATTTTAAAAAAAAAAATCCTGCACAAAAAATTCTAAGAAATTATTGAATTAATTTTGATACTCATTCAAATACAAATGGGAATCATTGTTTCTCAAAAAAAAAAAAATTAGGAATCATTGGACTATTATAGATGAATAGTTTAGTACATAATAAATTGATAAAAGTTATGTATGCCACATCACTAATTCACTCCACGCTTTTTTAATTCATAAAGTAGGATATAATATCCCACCACTATACATTGTTCATTTGTTACCCGTTTGGGTTTTCCCTCCAAACTTCTCCCTAAATCGCCGCCGCCGCCGCCGCCGTTGATTTTGACTCCAAAAATATTTCGAACCCTAACTATACTCCCCGACCACCAGCCACTTCATCGACGGCGATGGACGGCGCTCCGCTAATCGACGACGGATTTCCGGCGACGAGGTTGTTCAACCAGGGATACTCCTACACATACGACGACGTAATCTTCCTTCCGCACTACATCGACTTCCCTACCGACGCCGTTTCTCTCTCCACCAAGCTCAGCCGCCGCGTTGCCCTAGCTATACCATGTGTCTCGTCTCCGATGGACACAGTCACCGAATCCTCCATGGCCGCCGCCATGGCTTCGATTGGAGGTATTGGTATCGTACACTATAACACCCCTGCTTCTGATCAGGCGGGCCTAATTCGCCGTGCTAAATCTCATAAAATACCGTTTTCTTATGATATTGTATTCAAGTCTCCGTCGGATTCGATTTTATCGGCTGATGAGTTCTGTTCCGCTCCCTGCATTTTTGTGACCGAGCTTGGGAGCGAGAGGTCGAAATGTTTGGGTTTCGTGAAGAAATCTGATTGGGAGAAATTGGATGATAAGGAAGTTAGGGTTTCTGAGTACATGACGAAGTCATCGATTACGCTTCCGGCTAGTTATAGCTTTGAAGATGTTGCAGGGTATTTGGGCAAAGACAAGAGCGAGTTCGTGCCGTTGGCGAGAGATTATGAGGACGGGGGAGAAGAAATCGTGAATTTGGTTACTAGTGAAGATGTGGAGAGGATTGAGGGGTTTCCAAAGTTGGGGTTGCCATCTTTGTCGTCTGACGGGACTTTCTTGGTTGGTGCTGCGGTAGGGACTCGGGAGTCGGATAAGGAGAGATTAGAGCACTTAGTGAAGGCAGGGGCCAATGTGGTGGTTCTTGATAGTTCTCAAGGAAATTCGATCTATCAGATTGAGATGATTAAGCACGTCAAGAACTTGTATCCGGAGCTGGACGTGATCGGTGGAAATGTAGTGACGGCTTATCAGGCGCAGAACTTGATTCAGGCAGGGGTGGATGGACTGAGAGTTGGGATGGGATCAGGTTCCATTTGTACCACGCAAGAAGTATGTGCCGTTGGGCGTGGACAGGTAAATTCATAGATTGGTTGTGTTGTTTTCCAGCAAAATCTAGCATTTTCAATTTTGTGTAGTCAATTGGAGTTTCGAATTTTCAGGCAACAGCTGTTTATAAGGTTGCATCAATCGCAGCAGAGAGTGGTGTGCCTGTGATTGCTGATGGTGGAATATCAAACTCGGGGCACATTGTGAAAGCTTTGACCCTAGGGGCATCAACCGTGATGATGGGTAGCTTTTTAGCTGGAAGTAGTGAAGCTCCTGGTATCTACGAGTATCAGGTAAAGATGCGTACTAAGTAAATTTAATTTTTTAACTACCATTTTGCAAGAATTATTTGGAAGTTGCAAATTATGAGTTACAATGATGTGTATGTACACAGATGATATGAGTTTTATGCACTAATGTTTCAGCACTTCCTTGAGCTATCTCGATCTCATTTATATATGATCCCATTTCTCTCACTCTTTTATTATGTTATTAAAATTCCGCACTGATGTTTATGAATACTTCTTTGTTAATCTGGAAAATTAGAATCCATAGATCATTGTAATTTCTCAATATTTGGAGGTCCATATTACATTGGTCATTTGTCTGAGTTGGTATTTTGGCTACAGGGTGGTCGGCGAGTAAAAAAGTATCGAGGTATGGGATCCCTCGAAGCAATGACAAAAGGAAGCGATGCCCGCTACTTGGGTGATAAATCTAAGCTGAAAATTGCTCAGGGGGTTGTCGGTGCAGTGGCTGATAAAGGTTCTGTGTTGAAGTTCATACCCTATGCAATGCAAGCTGCGAAGCAGGGATTCCAGGATCTCGGTGCATCCTCCCTGCAGTCCGCCCACGACCTCTTGAGATCAGGCGTGCTAAGGCTAGAGGTTTGTTAAGGCTCTTACATATTCCTCACAGCTAAAATAACATACAACTCTTCTTTTATCTGAATATGGATAAAGAATGCATTTTGCATAAACTCACACTGTTCTTTACACTACTTGTCCAGGTTAGAACTGGGGCAGCTCAAGTTGAAGGCGGGGTTCATGGATTGGTCTCTTATGAAAAGAAAGCCTTTTAAAATAATCTTTATCTGACTCCTATGTCCAACTTCGTATCAACTCTTTTTTTTTCTTTTATCTTTTCTTTTCTTTTTGAGTTGAGAGAAAGGGAGCGGAGGGTTTCAAACCCGAGACTTCTTCTCTCTCGAGCTCTTTTCTCTGCCTTTGGAAGTTATTTTCATCGCTGTATGGAATAATGAACGCTTCGAAAGAAATTGTTGCTTGCGCTTGGCAGTTTTTTGATTAAATTATCCCCTTGCTTCAGTATTTGGGCAGAGGTTTCGTTGCAATAAGTGGCAAATAGGAAGTAGTTGCAAATTGTACTTGTTTGGTTTGAATATCCAAAATTTGAGATAAGACCTTTCAAAGTACTCAATGACGCAATAGAATAATGATGGTCATCATCATAGCAAAATCATAAGAAATTATTAACTCCTTAAAATTACTCCAGAGCAATAGGTTCATGAATAATTGCATTTACAACTTGAATCAATCCCTGCGAGGTGAATCCGTCATCTTTACTGTAAAATAGATGCACCACAGAGCACATATGCCCAAATAATTCCTTGCATGACTTTGGAAGGACACTGTTATTGCCTTCCAATACTAATCTGAGCAATTCTCTCCTTTGAGTGTCAATCCAACTTTTCAACTCCAAAATTGCAGCCTCTTTAGTTATTTTGCCACCATTATTGATCATGTACAATGATAACGCATTCAGTTTACCATCTTCGATTTCTCTCTGCAGATGACGGAAAAGTCAGCTAGAGAACTGAGAATAAGTGGATAACATAGAAATGATGAAGAATGTTACCTCATAACCACGGATGTCATTTAGAAGACGTCCACATGTACTCATCGACTTGAATAGGCTATGGTACTCCGAATGGTTAACCATCTCTTCTGAGAGCTTCGGGCCGACAAGATAAAGAGCTGACAGGACGATTGGCCCGAGAGCAAATGATACATATGCATTGCTCATGTATTCATCAATTGTTGGAATGAACTTGTCTCTAGCCCATTCAGTTTCTTTCATCATAGAGTATAGCAAATCTAACCACTTAAGATGCAAAGGAAAGTGTCATGCATAGATCGGAAGAAATACAATCAAGAGCTTCTAAAAATGCACAGGATAAGTAAACTGACATTACTTGCGATTCTCGAAGGCCAGTAACATAAAATGCAAAACCAAATGTGGTCAATACTCAGTATGATGAAATTAATCTTATGTACTCACTCTGAGAGTGAAGTAAGGATAAGTAAATTGACAATAAAGGTGATTTTAAGAGGCTAATAATAACTAATTTTGAACAGTATGATGAAAGCAATTCTATATCCGAGAGTGAATCAAGCAAATAAAATTTAAAACTAGGCATCTTAGGAATAAAGGTTTGACATGCCTAAAAAGAAACAACGGTATAGCCTGTCCGACTCTAGACCCTCTGCCAACAGTAGATAGAGAAAGACCAAGTTATATTGTAGATAAAATGCCCATTAGGGATATAAGGTTTCAAGTTCTGAAGCTTGTCCCAAGAATTGTGAATTGCTGAACACGACTAATTTCATTATTCGTCTGCTTAAGTGGTATACAGCAGAATAATCCTACACCTCCACAATGGAGAATGCAACTATATGCTGCTGAATTATCAGCATCAATAAGAAAGGTAGATTTTATACATATGTAACAAAATGGAGATGAGAGGTAAGGGATCTCACAATGGCAATTATGTTGTCCGTAATAATACGCCCTTGTAGCTTGAATCCTTTGTCTCCAATCTCACAGATTGTGTGCCACAGTGCTGAAAATATTATCTGCACATTGTTGGAAGAGCATTCTGTGCTAACATTCACATCCCATCTGTGTCTGAAATGATGATAAACAGTTACTTCCAGATCATCACAGAAATATGCAGATCCTAATGGAGGAAGAAGCATAGGGATGGATACACACAATTCAACCAACCGAATTAAGTCCTTCAATTCCTCCACAGAACCTCCAACATCAAAGAAATCATCCACCACTGTGGTCAGAATACCATTTTTGGCCCACGCCATGCGTGCATCTGATAGTTCTGGAGCAAAAAAGGTTGCTGCAGCAGAAAAATAACAGTATGCAGACTTACTCCTTGCAAACTTCAGCTCATCCAATCTATTCTCTATGACCCATCTACAAGAAAATATAGAAAAGGGAATGATAAGGAAACATGAACATTATATGACAATGTATATGCCAATAAGCAGATACCTAAATCTGACTACAATCAAGTTCAGTATTAAATCTCTATCGCTGCTTTTAGGCTCAATTTTGAACAGAATTTTATCTCCTGCTTTCACTTTTTAACCACTAGTTTACGAATTTGTATCCTTAGAAAATAGAGATTAAGGAAAACCTTTACGGAGGAGAGGAATATAATTGAATTGTATACATATGTAACAATGCTATTCCAAGAAAAAAGTGCCGAAATCCTTAAGGAGCACAAATTGGCTGAAATATACGATATATGTATATAGAAAGAAAAATAGTTCAACCCAAATCATTCTATCTAGTTGAGTGGTCATGTTTATATACCTCAATGATACAGTCAGAAATAAGACAAATACTCCCCTGAGGATCTAAGGATTCTAAAGTTGATATCAGTCATGTGTAATTCAAGTCAGAGAACCAACACCAAATTTATATCACATAATCCATACTTGCAAAGAAACCAGTGGTGGCATTTGGTATGTTGTCTAGAGAAGCATACCTTTCAAGTTCTCTGAGTTCTTCACGATGTATCATTTGACATCGATTGAAGTCTTCTACGGACAGAAAAAGGAAATCCTTGTTGCCAAATTTTGGCGAACTGAATTTCAAACAGTATGATAACAAAGTATAAGTTAAAAGGGGGCGGAGAGAGAGAGAGAGAGAGAGAGAGAGAGAAGGAGGTAGAGAGGGAGATTTACAGAAGGAATTACCTATATGAAGTTTTCAGAAATCTCAGACTATCAAAGTTGTAATGCTCTATATTTTTCCGCTTTGCAATCCTGTCCAAAATTGCATAAAAAGGATACTCAAGTGCCTGGTCCACCTGAGATAAGAGAAGAACAAGAACCTATCATAACTAACTCATGCACCCATGAATAAAGCCCAGCCCTGTAAGTTCAACTTAAAGTATCTACCTCTGCATGAATATTTCTACCAAGTTGACATGATTGAATAAAACCACTGGATAGTTCCTGCTCAAGTAAATTTTTAAGCCTTAAATTTTGTTGTTTCAAATCTCTTTCATCTGGATATAGTATGAGTTCAGATGCCCTATATAATTCAAGAGTTGTGTTAATGTCTGTCATATTTCCACGAATGGAACTTGAAAAGCCCTCTTGTAGAATTTCTGTAATTGGATCTGCATAGCAAGCCAAACAATTATAAAATTTCCAACTTAAGTACTCTTTTCTCCTTAACGAAGGAAAGACAGAAATTAGAAAAGAAAAAGAAGATGTTTATGCTTTGAAGTTGACCTGAAGTCACGTTGTATCCATTCATTCGCAATGTCCGGAATGCTAAAGCACAAGTTGAGGCTTCCATGAATATCTCTTCATTGCCCTGCAGCCAACATCTTTTATGGAAATTTAATAGTGTAAGTTTGCAATTTCTACCACATATAATAGTAGCTATCTCATATTCTTTGCTTGACAAACAAAGTAGAGTTGATAAAAATATGTATATGCCAGAGACTACCTGTATGTTTCATCCAACACGCTTTGAATTTCTGTCAAAAAATACCGGCTGATCCCTAACCTTTCAAGATTATCAACCATGCATAGCTGAGAATATAAATCTAGAGGATAAACTGCAGGAACTGAAAAGAGAAAGATAAAAAATGTTAGGTTTCAAAAATTCTAAACAGTTGACATACATAAAAATTCAGTGACAATACCTGCACTCCCAAACTTCTTTAAGGCCAAATTCAGGTAATTGAGGCAGTCAGAATTGTGACAGGCAATAAAAGCAGCTGCTGTGGTGGAGGGAGAGTTGAAAAGAGATCCATTCCTTCTTTGATACTTCATGACCGATTCCCAGTCCTGTAACTTTCCCATTCCTTCAGCTATATATGCCCAGTACACTTCTCTCTCTGCTGAGTAACTTTGGCTGTATCTACATAATAGAATGATAGTATAAAAAGAATGATCCCATGACCATCCTGGCAGAGTCTATATTGCATAAGTCCATTTGATCTTAGCAGATTCTAGAATGCATAATTCCAATAAATAGATTGAAAAATCCATAATCATCTCTGCTCTTTTCCCGAAAGCGCGTTCAACTACAGTGTCAGTTAAAAGTAACATGGTTTTTCAAATGAATTACAAGTATAGAACAGGACAATTAACACCTTTTAAGCTCCAAATCCCTCTTACACATCAAGTCATCGAATGTAGTTGGCTCTAAACGCAGGTCTAAAGAGAAGCTTCTGGCATAATCAAGCATGGCCGGAAATACAATGTCAAATCCCATGGGAGTAATCTGACACTTGTCGGTAGCTGAAGCAAAATTCATCTCTATAAAATGCAAACCTGCCAAAAGTATGAATGCCAATAAATATGTTGAACCTACATAAAGTTTGGTTGATATGTCAAAGGAACACACCCCTGTTAATTTGTTCTACACCGACTCCCCATTTTTGAAGTGCGAGAATGCACGCCAATGTAGAAGAAAGGACATCTTTCTTTAGCAAAGGGTGATGGTGGGGGCGAGCCCATGAACCATCATGACACTGGTTCTCTAACAACCAGTTCAGACAATGTGGGAAGCAAGGTTCCTCTGATGAAGTTGGAGAAGGGACCATGGCAACCCATGCAGTGTCATATGTCGAAATAGAAACTTCATTCTTATTAAACAGTTTAGCTATCCTTCCTTTTGTCTCTTCAAAGCACTGTAAGGTTGTTCACAATATGAATCAACTCTATCTTTGAATGATATACTATATTACGAAAATAATATTTGAGACATACCGTTGACACTGAGTCGATTTTAGCTGATGTAGCTCTTTTAAGCCCAGTGTCCAGACAAGCTGCTTGCAAGAAAAGAAACACATTTTCACTGATTTATTCTAGAATATTACAATAGACACCAACCAGATAAATGTATCCAGAAACCACCACCCCTTACCTATTCCGACGGTACTTCCCTATCGAAGTAAAAAAAATAAAAATAAAAATATGCAAATCATGGCAATAACTTCAACAAATTTTTTAAGAGAGCAAAACCGAAACGCGATCATATTGAATCGAAATGGTTACCTGAAGCGTGCGAAAAGCGGGAGCTCCGAAAATGCAATTCCTTAGGGCCGAATGAAACAAAACTGGAGAGCGGAAGAGACATTTACGAGATTGATTTGTGAAATTTGAGTGAGGAAAGCCTAAAACCTCTCTTAAGTCTTCTTCTTCAAAAGTTGGACAAAATTTGGAAAAGTTGGCACGCCCAGGAAATCAGCAACCCCAGATGCGCTTTATGAAGCCGACAAATATGCTATTTATAAAAAAAAAAAAAAAAACTCAGCAATTATTACTGTTCCTATCTCTAACAATCTGCTCACGTGTGAGAGTAAAAATAATAACAATTGATGATCATGTACTAATTACGTATCTTTGACTGTTATAAGACTTATAATCCCTTTTAATTATGAAATCATCATTTTTTCATTTGGGCCACGTAAAATGGATAGTCTATTTTTATAATATCCTCTGTTTTTTTTTTACTCGCACGCCCGACCTGTGGTATTGAGGATATAATATTATCTGTTATAATTTCGTGTTTTATTTTATATTTTAACCCTTAAATTTATGTCATGTGTATTTAATTTTTTTTATCGGACAATTGTTTAAATTTTTAAATACACATAACATGAATACAATGGTTATAATACAAGATAAAATATCAAATTGGAATAGATGATCCGATTATATAATATTGTCTTTCATTGCGTCGCTGTTTTTTATATTTTCTTCTCTTTTTTGTTACATTCCAAACTTGAAATCATGAAATATTATCAAACATTACATGAAAATTCGATAATATCATTAAAAATACAGTGTTTAATATGTTTTTGCATTTATAGATAAATATCAAATACTATCAAATTGCATTCATATCAACAGTGTAACTTCATTCATAAAACATTTTTTGTAAGGACCAGACCAACTAGATGGAAAATTATATGCTCCCCCCGGGCACTACCCAAGCCCCGTCCGGATGCCGACACGTGGACCTTTTTTAAGAAATACTTTAACTTTATTTTTTATGCGTATATTACCGTATTTCTTAGGAAAAGAGGTGACTTAGCTATTAGGACACTTCTGCTGTGAACAGTAGCCTGTGGGACCCGCGCTCATATCGGCAGTGTCGACAGCAGGATTGATGTCGACACCTGAAGGTTTTCCGGCGAACTTTGAACGTCGGCGCCGGTACGGATAAGCAGTGAATTTAATTCCCATTCTCGTGGACAAGGTTTCAGAATTTTTTGAAGAAATCCCGACGCTAAATTTGGCCATTTACGGATTCCGATGAGTGAACAGTGTTATTGAATATTGGCGGAAATTTTGAATTTGGTTAATATTTTAATTATATTCTCTTCTCCAGTGCGCCATTTCCCCCAATTCTGAAAATTGATTTTACAGCATCTTGTGCGGGGTCGCCGATTTTGCGTTCATCTTGCCTCGCCGGAGCTATTCTGAGAATTGGGTTGCCTTGAGGTATGCAAAGTTTCGATTTTTTGGGTTCCCTTACAGTAGGGTTTTTTTTTATTGATTCATTGTTGGGGTTCTATTTATGCTTTCAATTGAAGGGTTTTTCTTACGGGTTTTAACTGTCAATGTTTCAACGTGTCGGTTGTAGTGTATGGGCACCCACATTGTGGTATTGATTTAGGGTGATTGATTTTGTGAATTCATTATGGATTTCGACTGCTCCCCCCTGTTTTGATCATGAAGCTTGTTGGCTAGTTAGACGGTTAGAATTTCAGGATTTTCAAAAAAAAATCATGGTTCTATTTTGCGACGCCCTAGTTGAGGAAGCGTTTATATTGACTGGTAATTTGCGTGGGTTTGATGGCCATAGTTGAATTCATTCTTTCAGTTATCAATGAATATGTTGGAGTGGAACTCTAAACTTTTTGCAATTGTCACTAACAAGGTAAAATTATAGTATGACTTGATTATCTTTGCTTATTACAATTATTGTCTATAGATTTTTAGCGAAGATGAATATTGACTTGAATGTTTCGATCGAGAATGAGGCATCTTCTGAGGGTAGCACTCATGACAGAAAAGATGGAGAAGGTGCTGGTAGTGATGCAGAAGCAGGATGTTTGCTTTCTACAATGTTAATAGAATTAGAGAATCGTTTAGAAATTGGGAATGTTGTGGATAGTGTAGAGCAAGAATATTTATTATATTGTGAGTACAGCAGGTGTCGGGGGTTTAGTGTGAGGAAGGGTGACCAATACTATTTCTCTGGGACGAATGAGCTTCGATGGAAAGAATTTGAATGCTCATGTGAAGGTCGGCCTGATGACAAACGATCGAAAGGCAGAGTAGCATCATATAGGAAACAGATAACCAGGAGCAACTGTAAAGCCAAATTACGAATTGGGAGGGAGAAGAATTTGCAATGGACCGTTCAAAAATTTGTGAAGGAGTATAATCACGAAATGCTCGGCACGCATCAAGCCTATCTGTTACGTTCCGCTCGGCAATTGAGCCATGCAAAACAATCACTCGTTGAGGCGCTTAAATCTACAGGTATCGGAGTTAGTCGGGCATGTCGGTTTATGGAAAACGAAGCCGGGGGGCCGCAAAATGTCGGTTTCACGAGGAGGGATGCATATAATCACTTGAATCGGGTTAGGCAGTCAACAAGAGTGGGGAATGTCGACGCTAATGCTCTGGTGAATTTATTTACCAAGAAATCGAACATTGAGCCTTTCTTTTATTGGAACATGCAGCTAGATGATGAGGGTCGGTTGATGAACTTTTTTTTTCGAGACTCTCGTGCTCTTATTGATTACGAGTGCTTTGGAGACGTGTTATCGGTCGACACCACGTACAAGACAAATCGGTATGGCCTGGTATGTGCACCATTTGTCGGCATCAACCATCATAGGAGAAATGTGATGCTAGGTTTGGGCTTCTTGTCGAACGAGACGACGGTTTCCTTTGAATGGCTGTTTGCCACATTTTTAGAGTCCATGCATGGGAAGGAGCCACAAGTGATCTTCTCTGATCAAAGTCAAGCGCTAATGAATGGGATTGATGACACTTTCAAATCATCGAGTCATCGGCTTTGTCAGTGGCATATCAGCCGAAACGCCCCGTCTCATTTTGGAAAATTAAACGACAACAGTGAATTCAAGCGGCAGTGGTATTACTGCATGCGTGGGGTGGAGACGGATGATGAGTTCGAGGAGTGTTGGGGTTCCATGATCACTAACTATGCCCTCGATGATCATAGTTGGTTCTCCAATATGTACAGGTTGAAGAAGAGGTGGGCGTCGGTGTTCACGAACACCTCCTTCAGCGCGGGTCTTCTTGCGACCTCGCGTAGTGAGGTTACGAACAAGGTATTGAAGGATCTGTGCTCATCGAGTTCCACTTTGACAGAATTTGTCGATAAGTACGAGCAGGTCCTACATGATTGGCGTACAAAGGAGACTGCCGACGATGCTCTCAACTTCGGTACACCGGGGCAGTTCGTGAACAACAGCCTATTGCTGGCTCAAGCAGCACAAGTCTACACAAGGAACGTGTACAAGGCATTCGAGTCACAATTTGCCCTTGCCATTAGCGTGGTAATAATCGAGAAACCAGGCATAGATGTCGGCAGTGTCGATATGCAGTTTAAGGTCGCCTCTCAACCCCTCATGTTGAGGATTTGAGTTGTCCAATACAACAGTGAATCGAAACGGGCACTCTGCAGCTGCCATATGTATGAGACTGAAGGAGTTCTATGTCGGCACATACTTAGAATTTATTTTCACTTTGATGTGACTAGGCTGTCGACATGCTACATCATGAGTCGATGGTGCAAATCTGCGAGGCAGCGACACTTAAACGAAATTGGAGACTATTCCATTGCGGACGGTAACGAGGCCGTTGATGAAATGGCCTTTGTGAACTATGTGATGAGGATCACTCTTGAGGTGGCTCACGATGTGAAAAACCACCAACAAGGAAGGAAGACATGTTTAGATCGAATACGTGCATTGAAGGGTGATGTGCATGCGATGGTTAATGAGGGCATACCACATAAAAGGCAAAAAGCCCGGGACCTGTCGGGTGCGAGAGCTGATCGGGTCAATATTCAGGATCCTTCCTTAGCCAAACGTCGGGGCAAGACACCAATTACTTCGTACTGGAAGCGAAGGAAACCGAATCCCAATCCCCCACCCTCTGTTCCAAAGTGGTCGGGTACCAAAATATTGTCCGATTGTGGTTACTTTCATGCCAAAAATGTCATTCGATAATTATAACTGTCGTTGTCGCTTTTGCAGATGTCGAGCCTTCTATTCAGAACGATACAAATACCGAGCGATCTAACGAGGGGGACGAGACTAACTCCGTTTCAAGGCGGCCGCCGTCACATGATTACGTCCCTACTACGTCATTTGAAGTATGTTTTCTTCACACTAACATAATATTTTTTTGAGACTATGAATTAAATGGATTTCCCGTTTTATTTTGTTACGTAAAAATAAACGTGTTTATGTTAAATTTAATTATGTTTAAATTAATTTGTTGAAATGTGCATAAATAAGGCGTTTGAACATTAATTTCGGCGTTAGAAAAATACTTTTTCCATATCGGCACATACGTCGACAATTATGTTTTAGTTATTTTTATGAAATATTCCGCATCGGCAAATTTTTTATTGTTCTTAAAAAAGTATGTTATGGGAGAAAATGCCATCGATTATGAAATATTTTAATTTAAAATATTTTTTACATTTTTTTTCCTTTGAGAATAAGAATTAAATGGATTTCCTGTTTTATTTTGTTACGTAAAAATAAACGTAATTTTGTTAAATTTAATTATGTTTAAATTAATTAGTTGAAATGTGCAAAAATAAGGCGTTTGAAAATAATTTTGGCATTTGGAAAATAATTTTTCCATATCGGCACACACGTCGACAATTATGTTTTACTTATTTTTATGAAATATTTCGTATCGGTAAATTTTTTATTGTTATTAAAAAAATTATGTTATGGGAGAAAATGCCATCGATTATGAAATATTTTAATTTAAAATATTTTTTACATTTTTTTTGTGAGAATATGAATTTAATGGATTTCCTGTTTTATTTTGTTACGTAAACATAAACGTAATTTTGTTAAATTTAATTATGTTTAAATTAATTAGTTAAAATGTGGAAAAATAAGGCGTTTGAAAAATAATTTTGGCGTTTGGAAAATAATATTTCCATATCGGCACACACATCGACAATTATGTTTTACTTATTTTTATGAAATATTCTGTATCGGCAAATTTTTTATTGTTATTAAAAAAATTATGTTATGGGAGAAAATGCCATCGATTATGAAATATTTTAATTTAAAATATATTTTATATTTTTTTTGTGAGAATATGAATTTAATGGATTTCCTGTTTTATTTTGTTACGTAAACATAAACGTAATTTTGTTAAATTTAATTATGTTTAAATTAATTAGTTAAAATGTGGAAAAATAAGTCGTCTGAATAATAATTTTGGCGTTTGAAAAATAATTTTTCCATATCGGCACATACGTCGACAATTATGTTTTAGTTATTTTTATGAAATATTCCGCATCGGTAAATTTTTTATTGTTATTAAAAAATTATGTTATTGGAGAAAATGCCATCGATTATGAATTATTTTAATTTAAAATATTTTTTACATTTTTTTTGTGAGAATTTTCCAATTCTCCGTATCCGGCTCCGAATTTAGACTAATAATTTAACTACACTCCTCTACCCCGAAAATTCAGGACGAAGATGCAAGTTTGACTCAGTACTCTCAAGATGTTAATCTCGACGAGCCGCTAGATGTGTCGTCACTATTTCAAGTACGTGCTCAGCTATAAATGACACCAACGCTATTCATATTATTTTCCGTGTCCCTTTTATTTACATGGATGTTGAGAAGTTTTTGAAATTTTTCCTTGCTCAAGTCACTAACTGGACATTCGACGAGCGAAGCTAGGGCGGGTCCTAGTAGATCTTGGTGGGTGTAGGCTCTGCTAATATTGAGCAATTCCATATCGGCAGTGCCCTCCAGCTCATGCATCGTGGAGGTAAGACTACTTTCACGTGATTCTGCAATGTCTTTATCTGGCAAATCAGGTCCTGCCGATACATGTAGCGTTTGACCAAGTGAGCTGGCTGTCGATGCTCCATTTCTCGCTCGGATTGGATTCTGATTTAGACATTTCACAAATGTGGCATGTGCTACATTTTAAGAATCTCAACTGTTGTACATGCACGACATCCCATACATCAGTTATCAATAGTTTAAATGCACCTTCTATTTATGGTCATAACCCTCGTAACCCTAATTCTCATCTCAGATATCTACGGCTGCAAATGGCACCAAGAGCGATATCACAAGATGACATTTTCTTTGTAGAGCCATGGACCAGGTATGCCGAGCAGGTTGCCCTGCTCGAGCTGGAGCATCAGTATTTGATTGGAAATTGGATCCCGGGTGAGGATGCGGCTAATCTTCGTGTCATTCACGTCGTCCGCGGACTTGTCGAACAACAATTGGAGATTGCACTTTCCAATGAAGAATTCGAGCTTAAGGTGGCTCAGTGGACCGAGAGATATGAGATGTTTTCATGGCTGCTGGACTTTGGACACCCTCGCTGCTACGACGAAGTCACCAACTTCGTCGACTTACCCGATAGCATGTGGAGAAGGGTGAAGCATGTATATTCACCTTGCATGTACACACATCGAGATTATATTACATGAACTATAAAGTTGTTATGTTATAAGGTACGCCCCGCGGCATTGGTGTACAAGAATGAAGGGGAAGAGTTTTGGTCAATCTTGAAGGAGTTGTTTGAGGTGGATGATCCTTCGAGTGGATCAAGCCCCGCTTTGTCCGCGGCTGCCCCAGGTGTCGACGAAATTGATGCAGACGATATGGAAGAGGGTGCGTTTACTCTGGATAGCATTACCGATGTGGATGCCGACGATGCTGTCGACGAGGTTGCCGACATATAAGAAAACCCTAGAGCTCGTGTGCTCTTTTGATTTTCCTAAATTTTATGTATGAATATCTATTATGTACACATTTTGAACTGTATCACTGTCATGTGTTACTTTGGTGACTCTATCATGCATGTGATCTTCCATTGTCGGCATTTGTTATTTTTATCCTGTTATTTGTTTGTCCTAATCGTTTGTATCGTTACCTTAGCATGAATATGTGTTAGTTACTATCTACGTTTTTCTATAAATTCACTCGCCATTGAAGCCCTGAATTACCAAAATATAACACCAACTTAGGAGACCTAAAGAACTACAAATGGCTTTACCCGTGCCGCTTGCACAAGATGATGTATTTTACAACAATGAGCCATGGAGCAGAACCTTTGAGTCGTTCTGCATGGGCGAGCTATATTTCTTTGCGCACAAAGACTTCTGGATCCCGGCTGACACCACGACTCACCAGACTTGCCTCGTGTATCTACAGCGAGAGATACACCAGCAATGTGAACGTGAATTAACAATAGGGCAACTTCAGACACAGCTTGAGCATTGGAGGGAAAGGTACGAACTATTTGGTTGGTTACTAAAAATTGCAGGGCCAATTCGGATGAACCCCATGAGTAAGTGGCTAGATCTCGACATGGCCGAGTGGCAGCGGATTGCCGAGGTATTAATTTAGTCAACCGTTTCTCTTATATAGACAATGTCAAATGTTGGATTATCTGAACTTGTCGTCCCATATACAGATGCACCCGGACGCACTTGTCTATATGAATGAGGGAGAGAGTTGATGGAATTTTTTCAAGGTGATGTTCGATGTTGAGTGTCACCCAGATGTTATAGGTGACGACGAGCACAAGGATGACGTCGGCCCGCCACCAATCGACTCCGACAACGACGACGAGTAAAACATGTCGCATCTAACGAATGTCGATGTATATTAGGCAACTGTCAATATGAATAAGACTTATTTGATTGTTGAGTTGCATTTAAACATCTATTTACTGTGATCTTGGATCTATTTACTTCATATCTCCACTCTCGCTCTACTTTTTATATCTCCACTCTCCTCCATTTTCTAAAACGATAACGGAATTCAAAATTAAAATAATTCATAATCGATGGAATTTTCTCCAATAACATAATTTTTTAATAACAATAAAAAATTTGCCGATGCGGAATATTTCATAAAAATAACAAAAACATAATTGTCGACGTGTGAATTTCGGGCTTCGTGCTTTGATGTGGAAGACGTTGACTAGACTAGACTCCCGACCTTGTCGGTAAAGATGCATGCACACCTATTTCCAAAGCTAAATTTGGAATGCAGAGAATATATTCTATTTGTACAGTAATTTTGTCCATATACTTGAGCTTATGTCGACATGTTCTCTATTAAAGCTACAACGCCATTCTCAGATCCACCCACAAACTCCATTCCCTTCTCATATTCGATCTCCACAAACGCATAACCCCTACGACGATCCTACCCAAAATGGCGCCACCTCAAGAAGCCTTTTTCTACGACGACCATTGGACGGAGAGGCTTGAATCCCGTGTCATGAACGAGCTACTCGAGCAGAAAGAGGAAGGAGTGTGGACTGTTGGGTATGAGGACAACAGTACGGCCATCAACAATGTTCGAGCGAAGATCAACGATGAATTTTTGAAGGACTACAGTGTCGACTGGTACCAAGCTCATGTCGACATGCTAGCGACACGCTACGAGACTTTGAAGCTGTTGTGGGACTACACACCGGCCATGTTCAAATGGAATCACAGGAGCAATAAGTTCTATGCCCCGGACGAGACATGGACATATTTTGAAGAGGTATCCTACTTATTATTACACATTCTGCCGACACAGTAGGAAAGTTAGATTGGCTAACTGCACAAACAAATCATTTATTTATCTCGCAGCTGAATCCATTGACGATGGTCTATCGAAGCAACGGCGAGCCGCACTACCGCTCCCTGATGAACTTGTTTGAGACCGGCGAGTCTTTTATCGTGAGGGACGATGACTACTACCCGTTTCAGTCAAGCGAGAGCGACACTGATTGAAGCCATGAATTTAACTGAAGTTTGAATGTTTTCTCTTTTTATCTTGTCTCTCTAGAACTTGGATTGTGATGTCGTTGCCTAGTGTAATCCCTAATTATGTCGTCGTTAGTGTTGTATTTAGTTATTCTGTGTGAATGCCTGCTATTCAATTATGTGTGAACATCAAATCCAAATACACCACTACTTAATCGTTCAGTTTAGGGCAAAATACCACATATCCGGTGTCGGCACAAGGTCATCCCCTAATCAAAACGTATACAAAAACACCCTAGGGTGAATAGTCATATTGTCCAACTCCTAATATGTCGGCATTTCTAATATTAACATATGCGCCTACAAAATACTTAACCATATAAATACTTAACCCCCTAGATATTTGAAACTCAATTACACTTATTTGTTTAGATGGACCAACAACTACATAAATACATACAGAGACA
Source organism: Perilla frutescens (assembly GCA_026008535.1). Classification (NCBI taxonomy): domain Eukaryota; kingdom Viridiplantae; phylum Streptophyta; class Magnoliopsida; order Lamiales; family Lamiaceae; genus Perilla; species Perilla frutescens. The sequence continues at coordinate 14,637,466 of BRKX01000004.1, forward strand.
TCTTCTAAATTTTTAAATATGACGGCTACGGGCAAAGAGTTCGGCGCAAAATGCCTTTCTGTATAACGGCCCCTTCTCTGGCACAATATCTTCAAACATCTGACCCGTCAACATGCACTCCAATATCTTCAAGCAGAACACGCCACAGTCCAAGTTCCCTATTTGCTGCGGAGGGTGTTCAAACCTCATCAGCTTCCATACTTCTCTTGGAGGACCATCAAGGGGCCTGTTCCTGTACACATCGCCGTATTGACAAAGCAATGGCACATTCCGCTGGACATGCTGAAAGGCGGCCTTGATATCGAACCAGTCTTTGCAACGTTTTGAGATAGGATCGAAAACAACGATTGACTCACTTGCAAAGTGCAACATGTACAGGACCCAATGGTCATCGGAGACATGACCGATGCCATAAACCTGATCAACTACCCACCATGGCTTCCCGCCCTGCTGAGGATAATTGCCGTCGACATAAGGGGTAATACGATCTCGGACCTCACCCATGTTCTCTAGCACCAATGTTTGCTGCATTGAATAATGTTCGATATTGAAATGGCAGTTGGAAGCTATCTAATAAATACAAAGATACAGTCAGTGTGTATTTACCCAGCCAAGTGACTCAATAAGAGCCCAATCTTTCTTAAAGTAGTCGGGAAATTCGCTTGAGTACATGATCAACAGATTCATCACCACGTCGCATTGCTGCAAAGAATATTAATTTGGAATAAGGCAATGAAATTGGAAAGAAACCGTAACTTAATTGACTGTGATGTGATTCTTAAATTTAAGGCCACTCACATCATTATCGAGCCATCCCCTCGCTGTCCACAGCCCCCTGAACCAAGGGGCATCACATTGTCCCTTGCATTCCACAGACAACGATATCCTTGGAGGGCTGGGGATCAGATTACTTGCGTCAAGCGAGATGCATATAAAATAACAATTATTTAATCGAAAGTTTAGTCATGGAGAACTCACGGCTTTAGTGTCAGCCCTTTCTCATACCACTCATGGAAAGGCTTTACCACTGGCCAATCATATTCCCTTGCTACGACGTATTTACCGGACATTATAGAGGACATTAACGGCTCTCGGTGTTTCTTCGACATCGCTCTCGCACGAGATGGCTTCGTCTTCTTGGGTGGCGGTTGTTCCTGAGCATAAGGTCTTACTTCGGGGATGAAGAGCTTCCTCTTAACAGGCAGCTTCTTAGTTGCTGGAGGAGCTTCTCCTTTATCTGAAACACGTGGCTCCACATGAGTCCATTGAGGTAGCAAAGCAAAAAAGAATGCATGGGCGACGAATACCTGTCTCTTCTTCGCTCAAGAAGCTTATGTCAACATCCGCTTCCACAGCCTCACCATCGCTGCTCTTGTCCGCATAGGCATCTATTGCACGCAAGACATCATCATCGACATCCTCCGCCACGAAATCCTCCTCATCTGGATCGGGTCCTTACATGCTTCTGATACAAGCTCCTCCAATTTTGACATGTCTATCAGACCCGCGCAATCATCCGCAGCGACTAGCTTGTCGGCAGGCTTTGTCATCGTGTCGGCAGCATGGCCATGTATGTCAGCAACATTGTCGGCAGCGCAGTAATGCGTCTCGACTCCATCATCGGCTACCCTTTCTTCTTTGTCGGCATTCCATGCCCTCTCCTTTCTCCCGTCCGTCGCTGCAAACGTGTTGGCCATTACTCTATCGGCAGGCTGCGATAACGCGTCGGCAGTATCTCCATAGGTGTCGGCAACATTGTCATGAATGTCGGCATGGGGCATTTCCTTTATTTTCTCCTCCGCCACCTCTGCAGACGTGTTGGCCATTACTCGGGTGGCAGGCCCCGATAGCTTGTCGGCAGTATCACCATGCGCGTCGACAACATTTCCATGCATGTCGACATGGGGCATTTCCTGTATGTTCACCTCCGCCACCTCTGCAGACCTGTTGGCCATTACCCTGTCGGCAGGACCCGATAACTTGTCGGCAGTATCTCCATGCATGTCGGCAACATTGCCATGCATATCGGCATGGGGCATTTCCTGTCTGTTCTCCGCCACTTCTGCAAACGTGTCGGCCATTACCCTGTCGGTAGCATGGTTCCCCGTTTCTTGGCTCAATTGATCCCGACCATGTATGAAAGACTATGTATGAAAGACTTTGATAATTGACTAGTCGTGTTATAAGATAATTTATATTCGTATATTTTTGTCGTTTGTTGAATATTTCTGTGCAAAATATTCATATATTGTGGAACAAAATATTATTAATGTATTGATATTATAGATACATATATATATATATATATATATATTCAGTTTTTATAATTTGGAATTCGAAAAAATTCGACCCCCTAGCCTACAGAAAAATACTGGCTCATGTTGGAACTTGATAAACGTGAAATTATATATTCAAATGAAAACCCTAATAACACATTAACTAATAATAAATAAACACACAGCAAGTATTTCAAATTATTGAGTTCAATCGCAATTTACATTTCAATTAGCACAACATTATTTTCCCCCACTTGTTAATTTTGTCCTTAAAAATATTTGAGAACTATTGGTTAATAAATAGTTATTTCCACGCTCCTCAAGCATTCAAGTCTAGAAAGAGTCTTCGCCTTCAAAATCGACTAGTCCAATCTGATCGTGCATGCACCCATAGAATAGAAACAAGCTAAGGGCAAATAACATATTTTTTTTTCCAACATTCAATATCTATAAATGCTAGGTTTTAAATGGGCTACAAATTAAGCTTAGGTTTTTTGTTAGAAATTATTAGTATGAAAAATCACAAAATCATCATAGCAAAATAAAATTAATTTATAACTACTGTTAATTCTATAAATTTTTTACATTTGTTATTATGGTAATTGAGATTAAGTCCAACCAAAAAAGAGAAGATGATTATTTAAACTTAAATTTAAATTTAAATTAGATTCAAATTACAATTTCTTTTTTATGAATCGCTACACTATACAACATTATTTTTTTATTTTCAAAACACATACCTGTGAATCTTTTGCTAAAATGATTCACAATTAATAATAACATATTATTTAGTGGATTGACATTAATAATAAAAAAATTAGTTTCCAAAATTATCAATGACTTTTGGCGGGAAAACTATTTGTATCAACGATTTTGATATTAAATAGATAATAATAAAAATTTGCTAAAAAAAGATGATTATAATAATATTTAATAATATATTAGAGGTTTATAAAGAGTAAAATGAGAGTTGTGTTTTGGAATTTTCCATTGGATTAATCTCATTTACAATTTGGTCCATAAAATAGATGAAACACAAAATAAGTAATGAAAATATTTATCTTCTCAATTTAAGAATAGGGTATCCAGTAGGCTACAAATTAAGCTTCAATATCTATAAATGTAACAATCAATGCGCTGGGAGCTATATATTTAGGAGCTACACTAGGTTTTTAATGTTGGATGGTAATTGGCCAAATAATTTTATCATATTAATATTTATATTTAATAATATACATAGTGGGGATATAAAGAATAAAATGGGGGTTGTATTTAAAATTTTACCTTGAATAAATTTTATTTACAATTTGGTCCATAAAATAGATGAAACACAAAGGGGAAATTCTAAACACATTCCCCATTTCATCCATATAGCCCCCATTATTTCATAAAATATAAATATTGATATGAAAAAAGACTTTTTTACCCTTTCACACAATATTTAAAAACCTAGCTTTGCCCCTACACTTTATATAGCTTCACTTGTATTCTATAAACTAAGGCAATGTTTGGTAGCCTGGATAAAGACATATTAGTATAGGTATCCAGCAATAACCGTGTGTTTGGTAGCCATTATTCGTTCACGCGAGGCCCGGTCTTAATGCGAGGCCCGGGGTGTAATTTACTGATTCGGCTGGATAATGTATCCGACGCCCCCTCTCGGATACAGTTTCTGGCGTAGCAATCTTAGTATATATGCCTTTATCTAGGCTACCAAACATTGTCAACATTAATTTGCTCATTCCAGAACTTAGTCTACCAAATAAAACAATGTACCAAACAGATGTGTGAAATAATCTTAGTATATTTATCTTAATAACCAAACATTAGTGAAGATTGTATTTTTTTTTTTTTGGGTGCTATTAATACGAGTTTCTAATTTATTGCAAAAGTTAGTAGGAGGGTCGAAAAAGGTGCCATTCCAAGTTACCCACAAAACTGGGCCGAAAGGGAATGGGATGCTTCATTACAACGATCGTTGCAGTTGGGCTTAGCTACGACGGGATTCTGTGATGAAATATTGAAACTAGTATGAATATGATGAGTAGAACTGATGCCTACATATTTTTAGCACGTCAAAGAACAAGTAATAAATTACAGAAATAGCGAGTCTCAAACATAAAAATATATGCAGCAAAAGCACGTTTCTCAATACGCAACGGTTTCTCTATTTCAATTTTAGTTATATAGATGATGAATATGGCAATAATGTGTAGGGGGTCATGCTAGATTTTTAGATATGTGGCTTATCATATTAATATTTATAATTTATAAAATAAGAAGGCTTTTTGAAAATAAAAATGAAAATATTTATCTTTTCAATTTAAGAAGAGAGTATTCAATGGGCTATAACTTAAGCTTCAGTTTGGGCTAAAACTAGGGTGCATGATTCATGAACTGGCCCAATTGATGGGCCCACAAATAAGAAAGCAGGAGGAAAACCATCGTTTTTCAAGTGTTGCGACACAACGCAGAAGCAGAGATATATGCATTCATTATGCAGCATAATCATCGATACGATAAGCCTCTGCCTCTTATTTGTCTGATTGAAATATAGAAAAAATGGCGTTTGGGAGCCGCTTCCCTATGTCAAGAACTCTCTCTCTCGCTGCCGCCACCATCACTCTCCAAGAAATCGCCTCCACTCACGCCAAAGGTAGTTAGCACTCTCGTATAACTTTCTCTAGCTGCATTCATCGACTCATTCTTTGCTTTTGCTTGTTAACATTCAGTTCCTGAATTCAAGATATCATAATTATATCAATACTCTTATTTGTTTTTCTAATTCATTTAAGTTCTGAAAGCCTGTTATTTTGATTGCAAGTCAGTGGGAATTGAAAGCCAATTCCGTCACTGAGGATTATTAATTCCATTTGCAAGCTTCAGTGGATGATTGGTGGATTTGAAAGTTAGTGAAGTTTTTTATTCGTTTAAAAAAAAGGAGTTAATTGATAGGCATTGCCAAGGTTGTGCTGAAAAAGGGGAAGACTCAGCTGTTTAAAGATGGTAGCCCAATGGTATACAGTGGTGCTGTGGATAGGATAGTGGGTAGACCACCCCCTATAACAGGAGATGTTGTCTTGGTCACTGATGGAGCAGAGAAACCAATTGGTTGGGGTCTGTACAATTCGGTTTCTATGTTTTGTGTAAGGCTCATGCAACTGGAAGATGAAGCAGCAAAGTATGTGTCCCATGAATTCTCGTTAGTCTTTGGTTTACTTTCCGAATCTACGAGCCTCACTGTTGTCATTACTGCAGAGATCCATCTTGTGTGCTGAATGTGGACAGACTACTTGAGGATAGAATCAGTGCTGCTGTTGCATTGAGAGAGCGGCTTTTGCTCCCTTCTGCTGAGACAAATGCATATCGCCTTGTTAACAGCGAAGGAGATCGGTATTACTTATGTCCCTGCACTTGTTATCTATCTAGTTGTTATGTATAATCTGTGACTAACAAATAAGAGATTTCATCACAAATGAGTGTATTGTTATGGGCCACCGCTGTTTTTCTCTAAGAGGTCCTGCATGTTTTTAACCAATCCATCCTTAAAAACTGAAAGATTCATGTACTATGCTTGTGGCTGAATACCAGTTTCCAGATTAGGATAGCTTGCAGAACCTAGAACATCAAGTTTGAAAATAATATGGATTTAAATGCAGGTTATCCGGCCTTATTATTGATATTTTTGGAGATGAAGCAGTGGTTGCTTCCTCAGCTGCGTGGGTTGAAAAGTACAAGCAACAGATAAAAGATTGTATCAGCAAAATAAACCATATCAACCATATAACCTGGAGACCATCCATTGATATCTTAAAGGAGGAAGGCTTGGATTTGTCTGATTCACGAGGTGTGGATTTATCACACTCTCCCAGAATGGTAAAGGTAAAAACCTTGACACTTGAGAACATTGCTTGAAAGCTGAATCAGCCAAAGGGTGCATAAATTGACAGAATTTCTTTAATTCTAATTAAACTAGCTTTTCATCATGCGTACCATGTATTCATCTACTTCCTAGCAAGTGCAGAATGTCTGTGATACAATATCTACACATAGCTTCTTCCAAATGATCTTATACAGAGCTGCTTTCCCCCCCTCTAGTTTTGCTCATATGTGTGAGCTTGGAACAGGTTCTGGAGAATGGCATTTCCTATTTAGTTTCATTGGAGGGACAAAAAACTGGCTTCTATGCTGATCAGCGTGAAAACCGACAATATATATCATCAATTTCTAAGGGTCAGAAAGTACTTGATATTTGCTGTTATACTGGAGGCTTTGCCTTAAATGCAGCATGCGGTGGTGCACTTAATGTGACTGGTAAATTCATATCTTTTACTTGTGTCACATTGTATTGTATATCTTGTCTGATAATTTTTTTCACCCTTGAAGGTGTGGATTCATCTTCTCCTGCTTTAGAGATTGCCCAGGAGAACACTGTTCTCAACAACCTCGACCCTGGAGTAATATCATATCTAAAAGAAGATGCTACAAATTTTATGAAGACGGCAATATCTGAAGGTGATTCTTGGGATATAGTTATTCTTGATCCGCCAAAACTAGCTCCACGCAGAAAGGTACTCTTCCTTGCTTGATTTATTGTTCTTGATGGTTTCTCATTCCATGCATTATAACTGCACAACTCGCTTATTGAGAATTCTTCTGTATATTAGTATATAGAGCATAACAATGAATTTTTGCATTGGATAAACCCTTTGCTCAAATTGGCCCAAGGAGTTCATGGGATGTGATGTGACTGAAAATATGCTCAAAAATGATACACCATGTCCATGCATGTGTCTGTCTGCAGTGTGTATTTGGGTTTCTCAGCAATTGTTTGCTTGTTTAGGTATTGCAAAATGCATCTGGCATGTATAGGAATTTAAATTCCTTGGCTATGCAATTAACAAGAAGAGGTGGAATTTTAATGAGCTGCTCGTGTTCTGGTGCTATGACACAAAGTGGGATGTTCCTGCGCATTCTACAGGCAAGTAGCATCTCGTAATATTGTAAATGCTCGTCTCAGCCCAACTGTAAATCTTACTAAATAGATAAATGGTTGTCTTGTTGGTTGGTTTATTCAGAGTGCAGCATCAACGGCTGGTAGGAAGATCACAGTTATACGACAAGCAGGAGCAGGCCGTGATCATCCTATTGACCCGTCGTATCCACAAGGGGAATACCTCTCCAATGTTTTACTTAGAGTACTATGAGTTAGCTAAATTTTTGTATACCCAATGAGAAAATTGTTGTTATGCTTTAAACCTGCAGCGACATTCATAAATGTAATACACACATACTTCACTATTGCACTGGATAATCGATAAATAGAATCAGTTAAATTTACATATATTGAGATAGTCAACCAATCGGAACTAGTACAAATTCAACAAGTCTTCAAATGGTGTTCCAAAAGCTTCTTATCGAGGTTTATACACACATCTTGCAAAAGCTAATCAGAGATATCACACGCAAGCTAGCATCAGTGACCCCCAGGGTTCCGGTTCCATGACAAGTAAGAAGGATCTCCCAGTTGCCTGTCAATAAACAAACCTTGTAATTAGGAACAGTAGACACTAACAACAACGTTGCTAAATCAAATGTTGATCAAGGTTTCATGTCCATGCGTTTGATAAGGTGATCATGCAGAAAAAGCTAATCAAGGCTTTTAGCAGATATGCAAAATAGGGATTTTTTTTTTTTTTTTTGAGAGAGAGAGTTTACTCACCTCGGTTTAATTAGATAAATAAGCAGGAAAACCAAGGCCAGGAAAAAGCAGAGTCCACCAACTGTGAGATATGCAATACCCACAAAATCATTCTTCCCTCCTAGCCAACTTGTAGTAGAAAGAACTAGTTTCTTCTTGCCGCTGAAACTGTAAGTGTTATAACGGTTCTCCAATACCACATTTATTGTCTCGCCAGACTGAAGATCAACTTCTATTTTTCCATACAATTTCCTGAAAGTCGGAAGAGCAGCAGTTCTCATCCAAACAATCAGGTCCTCCTGCTGACTCAACTGTTGCATGACATCACATTTATAAGACAGATTGTTAGTCAATCTCGAAAGCAAATAAGCAATTGAAACTGAAGTCACCAGGGTATACACCCTCTGCTGGTGAATCAGTTATGATGTTATTAAGGTGAAATATAAAGATCTTCTGACATTATATTTCAAGTATCACAAGACAGACAATAGATTGTGGACTGGTTCAGTAAGAACATAATATTTGTAAATTTGGAACTTATAAACAATCAAGCAATAGACAGTTGGAGTTAAAAAACCAGATGGGGCCAGCCAACAACATTGCTGCTTCTCCCCAATACCAACATGATATTTTATTCTCTAGCATCATCAAACACATCGGTGTTGGATCCTATTATCATACCTTGGAAAGGGTGGATGACGAGGATAGAAAGGAATAGCTTATTTGGAAGAACTGCAGAAACCTTTTAATGGCGTTTCTATCTAAGAATTGTGTTGTTGATAATTACATAATAAACAATTAAATGAATTGACCCATCTATGATTCTCAACAAAACTCAAATAAAGAAAGAACCATCTTTAAAATTTACACGGGAAGTTAAATGTTACTACATAAGGCTAGAAGCTTACCGGAATAGATGAATTAAGAATGGCTCCACCTATAAGGGTGCCATTCTGAAAATTTGACGGGAATACATCTTTTCCAAATTTATGTTCCCTATCACTCTTCCATGAGATCCCTCTCTTGTTCACAGCAAGTTGTTGGTTATTGCGAGTAAAGTCATAAGTATCATTAAACAGACTCCATGCTATAAGACCACAAGGAACAATAGGCACCCCATCACGTGTGGTGTCCTCGGGCTTACAGGCATCTGTGTCCCTCAGACTTCCGCTATTCCTCAGCTGCTGATCGCTTCGGCTCTTCACATATCTAATAATCATTGGAAAATTGATCAGTGCATTATTCAATAACTAAAATAAAAGTAAAATAATCAAATTACAGGCTCCAGTGAGGACAAAAGTGACAAGTCTTTTGTTTCATTTCATATAACAAAAGCAGCAGTAAACTTTAGAGGCAGTTATCTGATGTTATAATGTGTTCAAAACAGCTTATACGGTGTTTAAGATCTTATATCCTCTTTAAATTTGTTTAGTGACTTTTGAAAACAAGAAAGAGCTTATATGCTCTAGAAATAAGATGATAGAAACTCATAAGCTGCTTTTGAAGAAGTACGAAGATCCTAGCTTATTTTCAAAATAAGATCTTAGTTTGCCATTACTAGCATTTTCAAAGTTATATGATATTATGATCTTATTCCTATAGAAAAATAAGAGCTCAGTGATCTTGTTTTATTCAAACACTTCAACTATTTACTTTTCGAACTAACATCTATATATTATTCCCCTTTTCCGGAAGTACAATGAAAAGGGTGGGGGAGGAAAATTAAAAAAAAAATGATAAAAAGTAAAGGTGCATTGTTAGACATGAGCACCGAGGGAAGATCCACAAAAGACTGCCGAAACAATTCTTTTGGATTAAACTGCCAACAATGCCTCAAAAAAACATTATAGACCTTTTCCCTCTGGGATTTAAAAGGTTTTAACTAATGCATTTTGTAGTACACCGGATATGTTAAGAGCTTGAAAACAACTATAAGCTCAGCCAAAAACCCTGTAGCTCCATTTCGGTCATAATGAATTTGTTCATGAGGATCCTAGATCTCATTCAAAAGAAGAACCACAGCAAAATCATAACCAAGATAGGCAAAATGGTGACAGTAAACAATTTAAGCCACAATTGCAGCACAAAATTGCACAAGTGCACAACAGGGAACAACATGATACCTACCTGCGATGGTTTTGATAGAAATTATCAAGCTGGTAATATACATAAATTGGCTGCTTCATATGCTTTTTAACCTGAAATAAATGGATGGAATAGTCAAACCATAATTTTCCATATGTCTAATACAGGAGAATCATACATGCTGAAGAGGAGACTCACCGTGAGAGTTCTATGACAGGTTTTGTTTTGATTGCTCTGAATAAATCCGACCTTGTCATTTCTCGAATTTACAGGAATACACTCTGTCTCATACCGATCAACAATTTCAACAACCTGATGAACATAAAGAATTTTATCAGTAAAGCAAATTTAAAGGAAGGGATAGGGAGATATCAAAATAAAATAATATAAACTTTAACATACATCTCGAGAAGCAAAGAGGGAGACAACACCGATGGGAATAAAGACAACACTAACAAGTAAGAATGTACCAATCACCTGCACCAAGGAGTAAAAAAGGAGCAAAGCCATTATTAGAAAAAATATTCCATATACAGACAGGATTAAAGGAACATGCAAAAACTTGATAAATATACCCATTTAGGAGTAAGAATTGGTTTGCATGCGGGAAGTTCCTGTTGAGTAAACCTTGAATCTGAAGAAAAATAATAATTAAAATTACACACTTAAAATTCTGAACTAATAATTGGATTAACAACTTGAGATAGTTGTAACTTGTAAGAACTGGCTCCATAAATTTGGGCAGGCAAAAAGAAGGAAATTGCCTGAGATTAGACAATACATTAATATTGCTACATCTCCGATGTACACAAGCAACTCATAGACAGAAGGCAATCAAAGACTGTTGAAATTAAAACTTGCAGTAATATTGCTAACCGTAACAATAATGAGGATAATGGCAAAGAGAGAAATAAACCCTTTATCCATACTAGACTTGATCTGGTGACCATCACTTAACCTTCTCTGCAATACTTTTGAACTATTACTTTTGAACAGGCAGATGGGATCCTCTAGACACAAGTAGTTATGATCTCTTTGTGAGACATAAAAGAAAAGCGAATATTATTATGAAATCCAAACATGCATAAATTTACCAAAAACTTTGATGTTAATGGAAAATTTCATTAAATTGTTTCTTCTCCAAATATACCGTGAATCGACATGATCAAAACTAAGTAACGTGCATACATACCATGAGTCAAGAATCAACACTATTTCTAAAAACCTTCAATTAATTCGGAAGGTTCTCTCACTCCAACCCCATGTCTCTTCAAATTGTCCAAATCGAATACTAGCCTAATAGCAGAAAACTATAAACCCAATGCCACTAACAGATTCCAATAATGAAGAAACGAACGAATCAAAAGGAAGGGGTTATAGGTAAGAAAATATACACTTGGGCCGCTTGGAATTCCTTCTAGGCGCGGTCGAATCCGCCGATCCAGCTCCTCCGGCACTTGATGATGGAGTGCTCGAGTTCATCACTTCTCTCCGAAATCTTTTTTACTTCTTATTTCCCCCTTTTCCCCCTCCAACAACTAGGAGTTCACAATCCCTCAACGAATGCTAGCAGATTGAACCAGAGACAGAAATGATAGATAAAAAAGAATCGTAGATTTCAACAAAAGAACGGCGAATCTTGGAATTCAAAAACTTCAAAAGTAAGAAAAAAATTGAATCAAAGAACGGATTGGGGCAAGATAATTAAGGAGGGTTTGTCAATAATATAGATTGTGGGAGATTCGTGGGAAGCTGCTATCTATTCGAACACCCTTTTTTCTTTGACTTTGACATTTCTTCCCATTGTAATTCTCGCAGGAGACCCAAACAAAAAAAATAAAAAGGGAAACAATTTGACAAAAAACAGCAGGAAAATTCCGCGAGGCGTCTTTTCCTTGCTGTAATTAAATCAAGACGGCAGACTCGAACAGTTCACTTCTGTCCCTCTCTCTCTCTCTCTCTAGAAGGGCGATGGATGAAAGGGTTGGAACAAGGAAGAGTTGTTGGCAGGATTCGAGATGGAAAATCGAAAAACTAACCTCGAATAGTCAAATTTGAGCTTCCATAGACCGTAAACGCGTTTTCTGCCTTACCGCTTCCAAGCCCCGTTCCTTTTGACCTCTCTCTCTCTCTCTCTCTCGTAATCTAATTTATTTATCAAATGACCATTAAATTATATTTTCCCTTAATGTACACTTATTTGGTCATATTATGAATTAATAATATTTCATTTTAATTGAGTAAATGAGGATTTACTACGTAGTCGGAAATTCGAATGTTCATTTTACATTTTCAAATACAATGAATACATTTCTTAATTTGTGTGAACATAAGAATAATACTATAATTTTAGGATATGAGAGTAAGATTTTAACTATAGAAACCAAATATCCTTACTAATGTGCTATGTCCTTTTCACCTTTTTTTCAATCTTGTGATCTTCTTTACTAATAAAATCATCTATCACATTATTTTATTACTTATTATTAAATACTGCTTAAATTATCATCTTTTTTTTTTTACTCACACACCCGACTTGTTGGTTTTAGAAAATTCAAATCCGTAGTTTTTGATCTCCACGCAATCTCACTCCACTACTAGACCGTCCCCACCAAAACAAATTATTGTCGTTTGCTAATGTATACAATTGGAGTATAGAGACATAATACAAGGTAATTCATTCTGCAAAGAAAAATAAAAATTTACTTTCATATAAAACTTATGTACATACTTATAATTTTTTTTCTTCATCAAGCATAAAAGAGAAGTAAAAAAACAAAAAACAATTATATAAACCCTAAAATTTCGATAAATAACCACTAATTTTTTATAACACAAAACCTTATAATGTTAAAAAAATGAGCCCTAAAAATTAGAGTATGATTTCAAGAAATAAACTATTTAAAATTTAATAAAAAAACTAAAATGAAAAATTAGCCCTGAAAATATTTTAAAATATACCCTAAATATTGAAAACCAAGCAATAAAAAGTAGATTTAAAGCTCTAAAAAAATTGAAATATAAACTATAATATAAATTTGAACCCTGAAAAGTGAAATATACAAATTGTAAAAAATATAGTATAGAATAAATTTTACAAATATTAAATTACCTAAACTTTAATAAAACAAAAAAATAATAATGGAAGAAGAGATATGGAATTATCAAATTAAGGTAAACAATTAATAATTGATTTTTTCTTTATTCAGAATGAAGTTATATAGGAAATTATAATATTATGGGTTGAACATATTAATAAATTTCGTGAAATTATGACATGACGTTAATTTAGAGAGTGTAACACAACACGTAACACATAAATGTGCAATGGACGATTTGATTTGCTTCTCGACATATTCATGTATCCTTAGTTACTTGTTCATGCACTAATTTTGTTTTTCAGAATTTGTTCATGTTGGGTGTTGTTTATCGATTCATAGATCGGGTTGTGGCTAAGGACAAGGTGCTTGCCAACCGATTGAAGCTGATTATATTTTAGACCCAATACATATTTGTTAAAGGACTATTATTTATATTTATTTATAATATTGTAGCAGTATTTTGTGCTGTTGATCTGTACAGAAAATAAATAAATAAATAAATATTTTTTTTTAGAAAAAAGAAAAAATAAATAAATTACGAACGCAATTCCCTTCTTAAATTATATATTGGGCCATCTAAAATATAAAATTATACATTGGGCTAGCTATGTGTATAGAGACGACAATTTAAAAGGCCCATGTCCGAGACGGGAAAAAGACAAAAAATGAAGAGAAAAAAATATACGGAAAAAACAAAAACAGCCATTATTGTCGTAGGTGAAGGAGAAGCACAGCGGAGCAGCAGCACAAGTGTTGGAAGCGAAATTATTGCGATATTCAATTCTGAGCGAAGAAGAGGCGTACACTTGCACAGCGAAAGAGGTCAACACTTGTGAAGCAATGGCGTCGACACGCATCGCCAAGGCATTTAACCGCCGCTCACTCACCTTTCTCACTCACCACCACCGCCTCTCTGCCAGCACTCAACCGCGCCCTCTCGCTGCCGCTATATTTTGTCGTCAGGTTTTCCGATTTCTTACTCTCCATCAATCCAATCTACTCTGTTTAGGTAGATTAGATGCTTCATTTCTGTTCAATTTATGCCTATGAGATCATGCGGCACGGGATCTGAGTGCTAACTGAAAAATGCGTTCGATCATCGTGTTTCGCTGCCAGCAATACTAATTTGCCTAGTGATGTAGATAGTTTAAATAACGCGATGTTGATTTTCATTATGGCAGATGAGTACGGACGCACGCAGTGTTGCTGCTCGTCTAAGCAGCTCGGGGTTTATCAGAAGCCAGGGTTTTATCGGAGGGAAATGGACTGATGCATACGATGGCAAAACTATCGAGGTTAGAACTAGGAGACTGCTGCATTTCCAATTACAAATTCCTGGGAAAAAGAAGAAAAGTATTTTTCTAAGCATAATTGGACTAGAGGTTTTTTACCTTTTTTTATGGCAGGTTCTCAATCCTGCAACAGGTGAGGTTATAACGAATGTTTCATGCATGGGTGCAAGGGAGACAAACGATGCGATTGCTTCAGCACATGATGCGTTTGCTTGTGAGTTCGCTTGTTGATTGACCGGATACATCCTGCTTATTTTTTCCTGTTGTTTTGGTGTTGTCATTAGAATAAAAATTGAAAGATTGTCCTTGGAGGAAACCAGCCTATCAGTGATAAATACGTCTATCACATTCTCTTTCAGTTCGCTGGAGGAAACTGTGCAGTTTCTTACCCAGACCCAGAGTAGTACCGTCTAATAATTTCACACAGCTTAGAAACTGCCTTTGTTGCTTAACCGTGTGACATTCCATCTAGTGAATTGATGATAGTAGAAGCTATTCATCGCATCTGTAGATTGAACTGCTGGATTTGTTTTGGTATAATTGTCTTCTACTAGTGTTTGCCTTGTTCTTTTTATTATTCTTTATGTCGAAGACTGAGCTTTAAAATTGTATAATTTATTTGGGTTATTTTTTTTAATTAATAAGTCTAATTAATTTTTGGGAAAACTAGTAAGTCTACTTAATTGTTCTTTCTATTATTCTTTATGGCGGAAGCAAAATTGGGTTTTATATGGTCTAATTAATCTTACACATCAATTTTAACTGAAGCTTGGAGCAAGCGAACTGCTGCTGAAAGGAGCAAG
The DNA here is from genome assembly GCA_026008535.1 of Perilla frutescens. Classification (NCBI taxonomy): domain Eukaryota; kingdom Viridiplantae; phylum Streptophyta; class Magnoliopsida; order Lamiales; family Lamiaceae; genus Perilla; species Perilla frutescens. The sequence continues at coordinate 14,652,724 of BRKX01000004.1, forward strand.
TGTTTAAGAAAATGGTATGATTTGTTGATGGCCCACAAAGAGGAGCTTGGTCAACTTATGACCTTAGAGCAAGGAAAACCTCTAAAAGAGGCCATTGGTGAGGTACGTGATTCTCTATCTCTACTCCACAAATAATGACAATGTGTTTTGAATATTTTTATTGGAGCAGTTATAAACATGCAATTTACAGGTTAACTATGGGGCAAGTTTTGTGGAGTTCTTTGCGGAAGAAGCTAAACGAGTTTATGGTGACATCATTCCAGCAACATTGCCTGATCGTCGGTTGTTTGTTCTAAAGCAGGTTAATGTTTTTGAGTTTATTACTGCTTCTGTCCTATCTTTATACTATGCTTAGTTGTTATTGTCTTGCCAGTGGAATTACTAATTGACAGTTCTACTGTGGGTCGATAAGGTTGGACATATAGACATACTGTTTCTAGGTCCTAGACTTATAATGCAATGTTCTCTTGCAGCCAGTCGGGGTTGTTGGGGCAATTACACCATGGAACTTCCCTTTGGCTATGATTACACGCAAGGTTGGTTTGGTTCTCTATTCTATATCTCTGTTATATCCATTTTCAAATTTGGTTTCTTGTGACATAGAGTTGCATTGGTAATTGGTATCAAGTAAAGCAGATCATTTATCTTGGTGCCAGGTTGCCCCTGCCCTTGCATGTGGATGCACTGTCGTCGTAAAACCCTCAGAACTTACTCCATTGACTGCATTAGCTGCAGCTGAACTCGCCTTTCAAGCTGGGATACCACGTGTAATTCTGATTCTGATCCTTTAAAACTACACAAAGACATGTAGTATGTTGGTATTGGCATGCATGAACTGCACAATTCTGTTTCTGATGTTGCATTATTGTAATGTTGATTTTTTTTAACAGCGACATTGATGATTATCTTACAATAGACAGTGCTCGCTGTTCAAAAGGGAACTACTATTTGCTAGTAAAGGGTATAGATCTTGGGATCATTCTAGTGTCCTTGCTTACTGCCAAGCTTTAGCAACTAAAGACACAAAACTGAGACTGATTATTGATATATATAATCTCAAGAGACATAATACGTTGTCATCTCTCACATTTTACGTAGCGATGGAAGAGTCTTGATTAAGATTTTAAAGAATTTGAAACAGAAGAAAAATGAAAGATTAGTTAATTTTCATTTATAACCAACTAGGATATATCATAAGGCATATTAGTTTTAAACGACTAATGTTATTGGAATCTTGAAACATTTAAAATGCACAATTTGTATTTGCCAAATCCTTTACATACACACATACATTGTGCCATTTCAATTCCAATTTAGATTAAAATATCATGATCCTTGTTAAAACTGATGTTATTCCCTTGTTTGTTTGATTCTGAATGTTTTTTTTTTTAAATTTTTTCTGCAAGATAGGGGGCACTGAATGTTGTAATGGGAAATGCTTCGGAAATTGGGGATGCTCTATTAGCAAGTCCTCAGGTTTTCTATTTTTAAATTCAAATATGGTAGCGTATAGTTTTGAACACCAAAACAAATAGACTTGAATGTTAGTGAAACTTGTTTAGGTGAGAAAGATCACATTCACAGGCTCGACAGCTGTTGGAAAAAAGTTGATGGCAGGTGCTGCAGGGACCGTAAAGAAGGTGGGTAATGAAAATGCTTGCATTCTCAAAGTCATAATCATCTTTACTAGTTTACTTGAAATTCTCACGTGCAGGTGTCCCTCGAACTTGGCGGCAATGCACCCTGCATAATTTTTGATGATGCAGATCTTGATGTGGCTGTGAAAGGAACTGTAAGTGCAAACTCATTTCTAATTAATGTGCATAATGTTACTGCAGGGCAAAGACTCAAATGGTGTGTTTTTAGGGTCAGCTCTGAATGCTGAGTTTGATACATGTAAATATATAAACATTTTCACCAAAGATCAGCAATGTGATGCTGGAGACCAAGAATTAGTAGTCAATCACTCAATGTGGTAAATGCTATATTTATGTGGACCAAGATTTTTGGGTAGCAGTCACATTTTTTAAACATTTAGTCTGAAGCTGTCTTTCTTTTATTGTTTTTGGAAACATATGACAAATATATACTTGAGTTGTCCAGTGTCTCTTCAACTTGTGATGCTCGCATATGTCCTATAACAATAAGGATTTCCTCATCCATAAAATAGGAAGATTTTATAATACAGACATTTATTGAAAACTGAAGGGTTTCAGTATTTTGGATTTTGAACCAGTTGTCTTACTGATTACTTTGAGTTGCGGATCTCAGCTAGTGTTGTTTACTATTGACTGGTTACATTCTCTATTTGAGGACCTTCTTTCTGGTTAAATTTGTGCAATTTCAGCTGGCAAGTAAATTCCGGAACAGTGGACAAACATGTGTCTGTGCGAATAGAGTACTAGTGCAAGAAGGTAGTTGATAAATTCTGAATATTGTAGTTTCTATTCTTATCTGAATTTCACGTGTACATGTTTTAGTGGTTGTGTGAATTTTTAAAGTGCACATGCTCAATTCTTCTTCTGAAAATAGTAAAGGATTCAAATCACATTGACGAATTAGGCTTCACAGCCAAAAGATCCATAATTCCCTTTCTTTCTTTATTATCACACAATGGCGAATTTGTGAATTTAGTTAAAATTAAGCGACCTAATCAAGTATATAGCCTACTATTTACTCAATTTGACTATCCTTTACCTAGCCAAAAAATCTTTATAATATTTATATCACTTAATTTTGACTGATTTTACAAATTGTCAAAATTGCACCCAATTGCTTAAATCATGGCCAACTTGACAATATTAGAGAATGAACTAAAATAGCAAACTCAGGTGAAAGTGAGAGTTCTTTTGGCTACTAGGCTGACATAAAATTTGTACCTTAAACAAATGTAAAAATACATTTATGTAACTGTAGATTAAATGGAAGCTAATGCATATATTTGCTATGTTACTGTGTTCTACTAATACATTCCTTTTCTTTTTCTTCAGTTTTTGATGTTTTTCATTCATCAAGTTTTTCATTATGTTTCAGCATTTCCTTTCATATCATCCTACCTGATATTCTTGTTCTGATTTCTTGTCTCCTGTTGTAGGAATTTTTGAGAAGTTTGCAAGTGCCTTTTCAAAGGCTGTTGAGAGTATGAAAGTTGGGGAGGGCTTTGCTGAAGGTGCAATAGATGTGGTATGTATTTTTACTTTTCTGAAATTGTTACAAAATTTTGCTGACTGATCAACCAGTGCATGGTGACTTCGCTGTCATATGCCATATAACTAGCATAACTCTCCATAGATCCCCTTTTTGATGATTATATGATGTAGCCAAATTATATAGCATAATAGTTAACATTGACACTTCTTGATATCACGCAGGGCCCTCTGATTAATGATGCTGCGCTGCACAAGGTCAGTTCTCTGTTTCACATTCCTATTTGGTATTATACTCGGCGCCAAGATAGTTTTAATTTACCCCCTCCAATTGCCTTACAGGTTGAATCATTTGTGCAAGATGCCATCTCAAAGGTTTGTTCTTTTCCTGCATAGATTTATAGCTGCTATAATCGATTTCTCTCAAAAGATCAATTTTGTGTTTTCAAGTCCTCTGGAAATTATTGAGGTTGAAAGTGGATTAATCAAATTTGAGAAATTACTTATATTTCAGCCACCTGGCTACTAGAGACTTATCTAATACACAGCTTTTGAAACTTATAAATATGCCTGTATTTGGAAAAAGGTATAGTGATAGATCTTTCCTGTGCTTAATGGTAAGCTATGGAGACATGCGGACTGTGGTGCTAGTTGCTTAGTTGATGATTGTGAAATCACCACTAGTCCATGTTTTGACAAATTGTGTGACCTAACTCACCATGTGAGAGGGCATATCTTTTTATTGATTAATAATACTGCTTGCGCTAACAAATATGCCTTTCTCATTCAAGGGAGCTAAAGTCCTTACTGGAGGCAAGAAACATAGCCTTGGGATGACATTTTATGAGCCCACAGTGCTGACTGATGTCAAAAGTGAGATGCATTTATCAAGGTAGCTCTAACAGCCCGATCAAATTAATCTTTTACTCAGACTTCACAGATGCTTGTAGATGTCTTATGAGATCACAATTTCATAACTTCTTATACGAAATGGAGTATTTTCACATGTTATGACTGAAGGCATTTCTTTTAATCAGAGTTGCATCTAATATGAAGAATTTACAATATCTTCTTGTTGTTATGTGCTGCACTGGCCTAGTCACCAGCCATTATGGTTCTATTACAATATCTGAAAAGGCATAGAAACTTAAAATGCTGTTCATATGTAAGAATATAAGTAGTTAATGCTGGAAAGGATAATAACCTCTGCACTTGTCTTTTTTAACGTAACCTCGTACTCCACTTCCACTTGGTATTGCCCCTTAGTTGTTGATCCCCTAGCAATAGCCATTGGGTGGAAGGTGGTTGGGCAACTGGAGTTTTGGAATGAACCTGACTCATTGAAGCAGGTCTCTAATTCTTGTCTCTTCCTCGAGGTTGTGCTTATAGGAGTGGTTATTGATGTGGACAATATTAGAAAAATATCAAGTGCAATATAATGGACTTACTCTCTTACTTGCCTATTGCTGGTCTGATGTTTACAGTGGCTGGAAATAGATAACTGACCATATTGTTTCTTATTTTCTACATGCCCATTTTGGGTGTAACTTAAGAGTTGTCATGATCCAATGACTTTTAAATAACCTAGACATTGTTGCATTTGTTGGTATAGTTAATTGTTGTCTTTAGATTAACTCCATTCTGGACTTTGATGTCAGTGCGGAAATATTTGGGCCAGTTGCGCCTCTTCAGAAATTTAAGACCGAGGAAGAAGCTATCCACAGGGCCAATGACACTAACGCAGGTATTCGGGATGAACCTCAAATTTGAATATATACAGGCTGTTATCCTCCCTGTAAATAAGATGAGAAATTTATTCAGGCTATTTGTTTTTTTAATTAAAGAGAATGCTCACTAAAACCAACACCATGAATCCTTGTACCTAGAATAAAACACATCTCTGATTTGTAGGTCTGGCTGCCTACATCTTTACAACAAATATGCAACGCTCTTGGCGCGTCTCTGAAGCTCTTGAATATGGATTAGTTGGAGTTAATGAAGGATTAATTTCCACAGAGGTGGGGATCTCATTTTTCTCTAGTGTGGATAGAAGAAATGGATACTCCCCCATCTTTTGTTAATCATCTTCCTATGAATGTAGGTTGCTCCATTTGGCGGTGTGAAACAATCAGGCCTTGGCCGTGAAGGGTCAAAATACGGGATGGATGAATATCTGGAAGTAAGTATATTCCGATTCATCCTTTTGTTTTTTTATTCAGAAAATCCAGACCTTGTGAAGTTTGAAGCATCTCATATTGCTTTGACAATTGGTGGCTCAAGCATATGATATATGGTTGTTTTATTGCAGACGAAATATGTATGTATGGGGAATATGAACTAAGCTCTATTCAGTATTCAACGGTTGCCCTAGTCGAATAGATGGTGTGAAAAATGGCCTACTTTGGCACTTTGTTAAAGCAGGCTAGGCATGGTGATTGCATTGCGAGGCCCCTAGCACGACTTACCTCCTCGGATTTGGTAAACTGTCATGTATAGTTGTCATGCTCCCTCCATTAGTATCTAAATAAGTGCCTATTTGTACTATCCCAAGAGACGAATGCTTTTTTCTTGTACCCTTGTTATCATCGCATGAATTATGGAAAAAGGAGCTCTCTCTCTCTCTCTCTCTCTCTCTCTCTCTCTCGTTTGGATAGAGTTTGATAAGTACTTCCGGGCTAAAATGGTCGATTTTTTTGGAAAATGTGCAGTGCAATACATTTTCTTGGAAAGTTTAACGAACAACATCGGGGTTGATGATCGATGTTAATAAATTAATCGAGTTCATCTTGTCATTTTCTTTGTTTGCCCAAATCTTCCATGTCTAATTCAAGTTTTCGTGCGTTGTTCTTTTTGTTTTTTCCTTTATTTCTTTTTCCTTTTTTGTTTATTTGGGTAGAGGGGGTTGTTGTATATGCCGGTAGTAGAAAAGATTTCTTGAATTTGCAAGTGGATCCATCTTCACGTTTGGCGCTTTCAATATCTGCTTCACGTTTTTCGGCTTTTGAGATATAAAGGACACTTCTCAAAGAAGGGCTTCCAAATAAGATGGTCCTCAACGAATCTGATTCCTGCTCCAAATTGAGTCAATCCCGAGTTGACTCAGTTCTCGATTTCACAGTTCCGTAGCATCATCATAAATAAGTAAATAACAACACAATGCTTCTTTCATAAATAACACGATTGCTCAAATGTTCAAGAAGCTACATCCTATGCCTGGATACACCTCGATTTTTATTTTGCTTTATCGGGCAAAATCATGTGTGTGTGTGTGTGTGTGTAATAAAAAAAGGGCAAATCGAGTAATTAGTATTAATTTTATGTTCACTGCAGTTAACACATGATCACATGCATTTATTAAAAGAAGATACAAACGTTTATCTTTATTTTTTTAATATTAAACGAAGATACTCCCCTATTCTCATTTATATAGATTTTTTTATGTCCAATATATATATATATATATATATATATATATATATATATTCCTATTTCATATATTTATATTAAGTATTAATTTATTATCAAAGAAATAAATATGGACATATTGAGAAGTTTAATTGTCATTTTCAATAATTATCAAAACCCCAATGGAAAAAACCCAATCAACCTATATGAATGAAATGGAGTGCATACAAATGTTCATAGCACAACGAAATATCTAGTTTGATTTCATTTTCAGTATTTTTAGTGTAGTTTATTTTTGTGAAAGTGTATCTTTTTTTACGTACGTATGTGGAGGAAATTAAAAAAAATATATTTAGACGAATGATTTGACCATTTAAAGTTGTAAACTTGGAAGCGGAAATATGATTTGTTGATTGAATTTCTTTAGGTTTTATGGTGAATCAACTTAGAATTATAGTTGATAACTAAATATAAATAGAGGAATATTTAAGTTGTAGGTAGGATTGTGATTTGTGATTGATGATATAAAATTGAAAGCAATTTGTAATAAGTAGATATTAAAAATGAGAATTTTGAGTGAAAAAAAAAAATTAAAACATACGTATTTTAAGGTGTTAATATAGGAAAATAGTCACTTCTACTTAACAAATTATGTAAGTAGTCACTTTTTTAAAAAGTAATGTTATTAATCATTTAGGAAAAATTTATACAATAACACTCTTATTATATATCTATATATATATAATTTGAAAATTTTGTTATATATACTAATAATTTGAAAATTTTGTATACTAATAATATATATATATATTTGAAAATACAAATTATATATTATATATACTAATAATTTGAAAAAATTTGTTGTGTGTGTGTGTGTGTCTGTGTGTGGTCTATATATTCTATGATATAGTGCAACATTAAAGGAAAAAAACTTTGTAATTTATTATTATTGTTATTGTTATTATATACTTATATGTGCGTGTGTGTGTGTGTGTGTGTGTTGACTCTATTCTATGGTATATTGACATCCATTTCTGTCATCATTTAGTACAAAATATATTATGTAAATAATCAAGTATAATTTACAGAACATTTACTAAAACACATGTTCGTATCTAATTAGATTAATTAAATTTTATATTCTAATATATTAAAGTTTGTAATTAAACTTTTATTTGTTATATATAGGTAATATTGTAAAGTATTTATTATAATTTATTATTCATTATCCCAAAAATTAATATGTTCTAGCTAGCAAAATCAAAGCTTACGATTTTACCAAAATCAAATAAATTAGAAATGGAAAAAATATGAATAAAAATGTCAAATTTGGACGCATATATAAAATTTAAAATTAGAATTTAATACTTGAATCATTTGTGTTACTTACATATATGTGTAAAATAAAACATATCTATGAATAATTACAAATTTGTCTCGACCTATTAGCAGCATCTTCTAGGAAATTTGATTTTTTATTAGTTTACTAATTTGCAAAATGAATTTTTTTATTATATAGAGTATTATTTGATTCTTCATATTTTCGTATATTTTGTGAAAATATTGTAAACTTATAACAGCACTACCACTTATGATAAAAAAAAAAATCAGTAAAAATTTTGGTAAAAAGTGTAGAAAATGATACATGCATATAAATATCTATTTAATCTTCTAACTTCTATAAACAAAGTATTCTATAAACTGTCTCAATTCATAATTCACGTTTCACAAGATCAAATGTCACATTTCATTAGAAAAATTAAAATGCTTCTAATCACAATTTGAAATCAGAATCTTTTCCAATCATCATATACATAAATTTTCATAAAATGCAAAACATAAAATTCAATTTATTTGTGGTCTATTATACTTTGAATAAAATGTAAATATAAGATTAGTTATAATTTATTCTTCTCATCTTGAAAGCTCGCTCGCCATTTCCAACTTTATAAAGCACAACGATTCTCTTCTCGCGAGTTGTCTAAATCCATCCATTTTTTTGAAGAGTCTCTTATATAAAAATGTACCCGTTTGTGATTTGTCTTTCTTCAACCATAAAAATTACATATTGTCTGGTTGTTTAGACTCATCACCATTCCTCAATCAATTGAAAAGTGGTCAAAATTGTATTCAATAAAAATAAATTAAAAATTATTAATGTTGTCTATGTTACATTGGGTTAGAACTTAGAAGCGTTCATACACATGCACATAAACCATATGTATAGAGGCATGGATTTGTTTGACGGAGTTGCAAAATGAAGCCATGAATATATATCTATACCTGCAATGTAGTTTTGACGACAAAAAAAAGGAACCAATTAAAACGATGAAAACATTGAAGATAGGTAAAATCAATTTCAAATACACTTCTATTTCCCATATCATAACACTAAAAAATAATATTAGACAATAGACAAACAAATAAAAGATTAAGCAATGGAACTACAAAAATTGCATAATAATAAGACTGTTTTAAAAATTAATTGAAGCATCACCATTAAAAATATTACCTCTATATCAATGATTTTGATTTGTGATAACAACCTGAAAAACAAAGGATATGCAAAACAAAAAAAAAAAAATAATATAGCAACAATAATATATGTAAGCAATCACATAGAAAAAATATAATCGAGAAAAACAATATAAGCAAAAAAAAAAAGAATGTACAAAATAATCAACTATGAGACTCCTATTTGTAGTGCATGTAGAATCCAAGAACCCATTGTAAATAGTTGAAGAATTTACATTTCCCTTATTTACAGGTGATAATTTCTGCCTTTCTATTATTACCGTATTTAATACTTTGTAGTTTAATTATAGAACATTGTATTGATTGATTGATTTTACTCATAATTTTCACATTATTGATATATCGATTAATTAAACGCACTCAACATATTTAAATTTAAATTACATATATGATTCAACAGAGTGTATATATAATATCTATTTGTATAATGTGTCAATGTAATGTATGACATATTCGGGAGATGGTATTGTTGGATCAATGAAATATATATATATATATATATATATATATAGAGAGAGAGAGAGAGAGAGAGAGAGAGATGAGATCATGTGAGAACTGAGAACCAATTTCAGCCACATATCTCGCCTATTTGGACGGCTAAGATACACTCCAAGATTGAAAAACGCTGTGGCATTACTGTAATTATAATGACTTTTTAATGAACTGAGGGTATTTTCATAATTTATGAAATCTATTATTTTTGGACTAAAACCTATTTCCTTCGTAATCTATACTTCCCTTCTAAATCTGTTTCCTTTTTCAGGCGATTCTCCTCGATTTCGTTGTGTTTATGTAATCCAGATTCCAATCAATTCTCTTCGAAATCTATTCATCTTAATCGTTGTTCACGCGAGTTCCTGAGTTTTGATTGTTCGTTGTTCTTGGATGATGATGCCGAGTAAAAATATTTTTGTTAAACTTTATCTGTGATTTTTTCATGCAATTCTCTTCGATTTTGTTTTAGTTTGGAATACAGATTGGTTGATAACAAATATGATTTGGCTGTGAAGGAGGAGGATGCTTGTTCTACTACTTCCTCATTATACGTACAATCGAATTTAATTAGCCGCTCTGATCGGCCAAAATTTAGCACAACCCGCAAGAGGACGGGACTGTGTAGACAGTGGTGAGCAAGTGTCGTATCCACAGAGACTAAATTAGATCTAATTGTGTGTACTATGACATCGGATCTCAATCATTATCTAGACGACAAATAAAAAGGGAAACTAACTAATCTAAACTAGGGAAATCAATAAATAAATGGGAAAAAATAAATGGAGAAGAAAACATGAAGGTGGAGGTACTATCGGGATTGATTTCTTTGGGTACTTAGCACTAATGAGACTATTGAATGTCTATTTTGGTGTCAAATTTCACTAGGGCAATCTCTAATGCATCCAAAGCTCTCTCTCGAGACACTCAAGTTGTAGGGTACATGCTAGGTTCACCGTCTCCGATCGAATCCTACACATGTACTTACCAAAAGCTCCAAGGATTTCAAGCCCTCACACTAAGTCTTAATTCTCTTGAATTTATTGACAAAGGTGTCTTATGCCTAGGGTTCGTCTATTGAGACTCATCTCTCAATTTATGAATCAGTAGATAAGATCGTGTCAATTAGTGATCAATTAACCAACACCCATACATAGCATAAGCACAAAAAATGAAATAGGACCATAAACAATCATTTAGTCCCCGGTAACGGCGCCAAAAATTTGATCGGCCAAAATTTAGCACAACCCGCAAGAGGACGGGGCTGTGTAGACAGTGGTGAGCAAGTGTCGTATCCACAAAGACTAAATTAGATCTAATTGTGTGTACTATGACATCGGATCTCAATCATTATCTAGACGATAAATAAAAAGGGAAACTATCTAATCTAAACTAGGGAAAACAATAAATAAACGGGAAAAAATGGAGAAGAAAACATGAAGGTGGAGGTACTATCGGAATTGATTTCTTTGGGTACTTAGCACTAATGAGACTATTGAATGTCTATTTTGGTGTCAAATTTCACTAGGGCAATTTCTAATGCATCCAAAGCTCTCTCTCGAAACACTCAAGTTGTAGGGTACATGCTAGGTTCACCGTCTCCGATCAAATCTTACATATGTACTTACCAAAAGCTCCAAGGATTTCAGGCCCTCACACTAAGCCTTAATTCTGTCGAATTTATTGACATAGATGTATTGTGCCTAGGGTTCGTCTATTGAGACTTATCTCTCGATTTATGAATCAGTATATAAGATCGTGTCAATTAGTGATCAATTAATCAACACCCATACATAGCATAAGCACAAAAAATGAAATAGGGCCATAAACAATCAATAGAAAAAGAAATGCTTAAATACCCAAATAATCTCAATAAAAAAATACAAACTAATCTAGCCTAACATAATACAATGCAAGGACTAAATCATCTCAAGGAAAATGAAGATAAAATCAAGAAAATAAACTTGAAACAACCCGGAAGTTGGGCCTCAAATCAATCCTTGCTTCCATTATTCTCCTCCTTGCTCCATCTTCAAGCTCTAGCTCCTTGTTCACCCTAGCTAGGGTGTGGGTTTGATGGATGAGGGTTGAAGATTGGAGATGAGAGAAGGGTTTTGGTGTTGGGGAAATTTGGGGAAAAATGGAGGTTTGAGTTGTGAGGGGTCTCTCTCATTCAATTTCGTCCATGGGGGAGTTTTATATAGAGTGGGGGAATAAATGAAATTAAAGAAAATCAAAAATGGGTGAAAAAAGATAAAAATATCGAGAAAGAACGTGCACGGGCGCGACCACCGTGGTCGCGCCCGAGACCGAATTTTAGGGCCTCTGTGTAGACGTCCACTCACGCCGCTCCTGTGCACTGGTCGCACCGCTCATTGAGCTAGTCTGGTCACGCCATTTGGCATGAGTGAGCAACTCAGGTCGCGCCTTCGTCCCTGCTCCGACACCTCTCATGGTTTTGCTTCGTTCTCACTCGTTTCTTGTCCGATTGAGGTGATTCAACTTGCAGCGTGCTCCCAATTCGATCATCTATCTTTCCATATTATTTAATCACTCAAAAATTCATTTATTTATCCACCATTTCCTATAAAACTCAAATAAGAAACAAAATTTCCAAACCGGGATGTTAAAAAGCTAAAAGGGATGAAAACACACATTTAAATCATAAAAAAACATCATGTGAAGCTCAATAAATGATGCAAAAACCACAGTCATCACCTCTCTTTTTTTTTCTTTTTTTTTTTTAGCATTTCCGGATACATAGATTGTTTGTTTGTGGTTTCTGTTCATAAATTGGTATTTGGTAATGAATGCTTTAAACGTATAGAAATATGACGAGAATGAACGTTTCATCATTCTTCTCATTTGTTTATTTTAGCATTTGAATTTCACTATTTTAGCACCGGTAGTTGTAATTTTAGCACTTTCATTGCCTTTTTTTTAGCATTATTAGTTAATGTTTGAATATTTTGGTAGGTAATAGTGTTAGCATTTGTATTCTTTTATTTATGATGAGAAAGAAATTATAATAACATAGATTTGTGAATTTTTACATGGTTGCAGGTATTCAATGATTTATGCACTCTTCACAGGAAAGAACAATCACGGGAAGCTTGTGACCTTTAGGGTTGCTTTAATGTTGGGTGAGAATGTTGAATGTTATTCATGGGTTCTTCGCAAGGCTACGATGATGCTAATAGGCATAGCTGATATTTCTTTAAGGACTTGCAAGAAACCTTTAAGGACCTGTAAGAAGTGTAGGAAGAAATGCTATTATAATTCTAGGAATTGTGGGAAGAAGTAGATACATTTTTTTGGTACTTTTTCATACTGATTTTTTATTAATGATAGTAATATTCTTTCCTGTAATGCTAATAGGCATAACCGATATTTCTTTTTTTGCATTGCTAATAAATGTTTTGATCATGCTAATTTTACTGTCTGTGGTGCTAATATAGTTTGTTATACTGCTAATAAGACATTTACTTTTAATGAGAATGAATTACATTTAGTTATTAATAATATTATGAGGTTATATGTTTACTTTAATGATAATATGTTTCAATTTATATTACTACAAAATATTGATTTTTGTATAATGCTAATATACATATTGCTTATATTCCCTTTTCTGTGCGAAAGATAAGTCTAAAATGAGAGATAACTGTGCTAAAATTGTAAAATAATAGTGCTTAAAAATAAGTGGGAGTAGGGTTAGGGAGAAAATGATATTTTTTTATGCTAATGCTAAAACAGTAGTCATGCTAAAGAGGATCCGTGTTAGTGCTAAAATAAGTCATGACAATGCTACAATAAGCCATGAGAATGCTAAAATAAAAAAATCACAAATTTAACAATATGTAACAGTGTTTGTTCATGGGTTTTTGAAATGCCGATGACATTTTTCATGTTAATGCTAAAACAAGTGTCACGCTAAACAGCGGTCGTGTTAGTTCTAAAATAAGTTATCACAAAACTAAAACAAGTCATTGCAATGCTAAAATAGGAAATGACAATTGAACAACGTATAACAGTGTTTGTTTATATGGTTTTTACAATGCTGATGACATTTTTTTATGGTAATGCTGAGACAAGACTCATGCTAAAATATGTCATGACAATACTAAAATAAAAAATCACAATTTTTAACTTGTAACATTGTTTGTTCATGGGTTTTTTGAAATGCCGACGACATTTTTCATGCTAATGCTAACACAAATGCCATGCTAAAATAAGTCATGAGAGTGCTAAAATAAGTCATGAGAGTGCTAAAATAAGCCATGACAATGCTAAAATAGGAAATGATAATGCTAAAATATGAAATTAAAAAATATACACATAAATCACAAATACTTTGCCAACACTGGTAGGGTTAACATTTTCATACAGGTTTTTCGTCATGAGCAAAATGAAAATGAAATTGATAAAGTATCATGCAATAAAATAAACACAGTTTGTTGAAGATTATATTTTTGTATGTGTTATGCTTACAAAAACACGAAAGAAATTGCTAAATCATCATAATATAATGCTAAATGAATGTTTATAGCAAACGGAAACTGCTAAATCAACATAATATAATTGCTAGAAAATCAAACGAAATTTCTGAAAAATAAAAATGAACGACATATTACCTTGAGTTTTCATGCTTTCTGAAGATTTTAATGATGTTTTCAGGAGAGTTTGACGGTTAAATTCGAGTTTTTTTTCAGTTTCTCTTCAAATTTTTTGGCTCCTGAGTTTGCGTAAGTTTGTGGTTGCACTATATTGATAATTCAACATCAATGTCGATGATATTTTTTTATGCTAATGCTAAAAAAGAGTCATGCTAAAATAAGTCATGACAATGCTAAAAAAGGCCATGACAATACTAAAATAGGAAATGATAATACTAAAACCCTGAATTGAAAAATATACACGTAAATTCTGAGTATTCATATATTTTCAAAATTTTCGATTTTACCCTTACTAAGATTCAGGGGTATCGAAGTTAGACGTTATTACGAGATTGCTACCGCGTTTTTTTGAATTTTAGAACATATCTTGGCCGTCCAAATAGACGAGATCTATGATTCAAATTGGTTCTCGGTTCTCACCTAAGGTGTGGTTCCTTCTGGAACCCAACCATATATATATATATATATATATTAGAATAAAAATAATTCATCATTCCGAACTGCAAATGGGTGGCCGAAAACATTGAATTCTCCTCAATTTTTGCATCTAATTGAAAGTCGAAGCCTTCCTAATGTAGTGACATTAAATTGTAAAATTAATAAATCACCCTCTATATCAAATTAACTACACCCAATATTAAGTTACATATATTTTGGAATTGTATAACTAATGAATTTGTAATTAATTAAATAATTAATATGAAGTGACTGAATAACCCTTGTAAATAGGAGGAGAAAAAAAAGTGATGCACAAGTGTGTTATAATATATATATATATATATATATATATAGATTTAATTATCACAATTTTAGAAACAATAATTATTTAAAAAACCCTCACAATCTCCCTCACAACCCCCCACGGCCCCACCCCACCCCCACCCCCACCCAAACCCGCCGCCCCCTCCTCTTCACCATCCACTCCTCCATTCCCCCTCTTTCTTTTCCTCCAACCGCCCCCTTCTCTTCTCACCTCTTTAAAACATATTTCAAATTTGTATTTATAATGTTTTCAGATTCGGTGAAGAAGACAAATGAATATAATTAGTTGTGTAATAATTTATTTTTATATTGGTGCACGAATCGACGAAGGGAGTTTAATAACTCATGCACATGTTTAATTTTGAATTATTGCACGAGTGGAAACCCTTATGCATTCGTGTATTTGCATGGTTTTACACTAATACATAAGTGAAAACCCTCATGGTATTTAACACCGGTACACGAGTGAGCACACTCGTATGTTCGTGCATCTGTTCAAAATTGAACATGTGCACAAATACATGAATGATTCCACTTGTCCACTCGTGCACCAATTTAAAATGAACAATTACATGATTTCACGAATACATTCAGTCGTGAACTCGTGTAGCTATTAACAAATAAATTGATATATGAGTAGTTGTAATCGTATATTCGTGCAACATTTAAAAAACACATTGCTACACGAATACATTAATGGATTTTCTCGTGTAGTAGCTTATTTTTAAACTACTACATGAATGAATAATGATTTCCGTGTACCAATCGAATCGACTCAAATACTTGTTAACCATTAACAAATGAATTGCTACACGAATCAACTCCAATACTCATGTACCAAACAAAATCAATTCGTGCACCAAAGAACTTTCAATTTTCATCAATTCCAAGGAAAAATTAATAAAAATTAAATATCTACATCGATAAATAGAGTATAAATATGTGAATATCATACTTTAATACCGCAAAAAACAACATAACGTTGACAAAAATTCAAAAAATAATTAAATTTCGCAATGGATCCCTTATTTTCGAAATTGCATCTCTCATAGTTTATTGCTGATATGGGAATGAGAGAGGGGGAAGGAGGGTGATAATCTTCAAAAACCATAGCTATCATCTTCGTCAATTGTAATTTTGTTTCAATTGATAAATAAAGTGAGAACCTCGATGCCAAAGAGAGAGATAGATATTTTTTTGCTAATATTATTGATTTACGGATATATGAGAGAGAAAATTAGATATTTTTTCTAATATTATTGATGTGAATATATAAATAATAATGTTTAATTATAAATATAGACATAAGGGTATTGTAGTACTTTTTTATGATAATGACTAAAAATATTATTTTATTAAAAAGCGGCCATTTACATGAAATACTAAGTAGTAATGGCTATTTAAAAAAATTTGCTCTATTTTAAGTATCTTTTAAAGAAGAAATTTTCCCCCCAGTTTATTTTTATATTATTTAATTTCAGATCGTGTATATCATATTTCTTCAAAATTAGACCATCACTCATTGGAAATAAATGGGATAAGGTTTAAATAAGCATATAAACTATGCCCGCGATCTTATTTAAACTTTAAACACCTAATTTCTTCTGGTTCCGCTCCCCTCGAAGTATTCAAATTGTATATATATAGTTGAAAAATACACTACGTTTAGATCGAATTGAGATAGTACCCTCAAATTCAATTGCCAATTGTGTGCAGATGGTAGAGTAATTGGAATGTAAAAGCTCGACGAGGATTTGCATCTTAATTATCCCAAAATACATTAAACAATCTTTCTGAAAGTCGAATGAATTTTTTTCCAATTGATCGAACATACACCATGGCTAATATCTGGAACCCTTATATATATATATATATATATATATATATATATATATATATATACACACATTATATACAAGGAACTCCATGTAGGAACTAAGAACCCATCTAATCCCTCCATTACTTAGATCTTAATGGTCACAATTCAGTCAAAGTTTGGTCAAATGCAAGGTGTCATACTTGTAATTATTTACAATTTTAAGTAAAAGAGGGTATTATGGTAATTCAATAATTCTTATATTTTGAAACATGATTATCTTTCCTCTCCATTTATTTCTCTCTAACACTTACTATTTTTTTTGTGCACTTCTCTCTCTCTCTCTCTCTCTCTCTCTCTCTCTCTCTCTCTCTCTATTTTTCACCTATTTCATCTCCACTCTCTCTGTTTGTTTTTGTAAACCATTTACTAAATACAAATTGAAAAATTATGATAATTTAATAATTTATTAAAATAATAAAATATTATAGCTATATATATATATATATATATGGTTAAGAGGATTTTTTATGCAAAAAATCAAAATTGATGTTGCCGGTTCAGACACAATTTTGAATTCTTGATGATTTTATTTTTTGACATTCACATGCACATTTTAAGTTTTTAGGATTTCTTGATTTGTTTGTAAATGCTATTATTCTTTTTTGATTAAATGCTATTTTTTGTCTAAATTATCCTAATTAAATTTTTACCTTGTTTCATCTTTTTCATATAATGTTGTTGATTCATGTATTCATCTTTTTTTAATTATCTCGTCCAATTCTGATTTAGGTATTTATTTTCATTTTTTCATCAACGATTCTGTTATTATTATAGTTCGTGCTAAAATGACATATACATCATGCTGGAATAGTTCATAGTCCATGCTAATATGACATGACTTATGCTGATATTGATAATATCATTCAAATTTATTTCTGATATGTGTGATAAATACTGCTGATGTGAGTTACATGTTGGATAAATTTCATAATAAACTGAAAGTCTTCAATTAAACAACAATAACTTCATGCACATATAAACGTAATACTGATATGTAACATCATGTTAAAATATCTTATACGCTATGCTAATATGAGAGTAATTTAATGCTAAAAATTCATAAATGCAATGTTTTTTTCATATAATATATCAAATTATAATTTTTTTCATACTATTTCATTCAGGATCTCACATGGCTTTGTTTATCCAAAGAAATATGAAGAAAAACATAAAATATTCATTTTTAGGGCTTATTTTATTTTATTTTAATAATATATGATTTTTTCTCAAATAGTTTATGACATTCCCTTTGTGGTTATTACATTAATATTAAGGTTTATCAATCTCAATTACTGTTTAGAATATGATGCTAAAATCAGAGAAGTATGAGGCTAAATATGTTCCCATTATGGTCTATTGCATCCCCCCTTATTGTTCAAATCATGCTAAAATTAGAAAATGATCAGGCTAAAATGAGGGATGTAGCATGCTAAACTTGATGTCACATTCTCATTAGGGTTCATTGTTCCCAATTAGGGTTTATTACCTTCCCATTAGGGTTTATTCTTCCCAATTAGGATTTATTACATTCACATTAGGGTTTATTGTTCTCAATTAGAGTTTATTGCATGACCCGTTATTGTTTATAGTATCTTGCTAAAATGAGAGATGTATCAGGTTAAAATGAGGGAATAATAAGGCTAAATTTGATGTCCCGTTACCATTAGGGTTCATTATTCCCGATTAGGGTTTATGACATTCTCATTAGGGTTCATTGTTCTCAATTAGGATTTATGACATTCCAATTAGGATTTATGACATTCCCATTATGGTTCATTATTCACAAGCAGGGTTTATTACATTCGTATTACGATTTTCTAGATCCTCCATTGCTGTTTAGTAGAACATGCTAAAATGAGGTAAGTATCAGACTAAAATAAGGGAAGTAACATGCTATTTTTTTGGCACATTCCTATTAGGGTGTATGACATTTCCATTATAGTTTATTACATCGCATTATGGTTTATTGCTTATAACATCATGTTAAAATGAAGTGAGAATGAGGTTAAATTTGGTGTCCTGGTTCGATTAGGGTTTATTGTGTCCCTATTAGGGTATAGAAGATCATGTTAAAATGACGGAAGTATGATGCTAAAATGAAATAGTGTATGATGCTAAAATGAAATACTATATGATGCTAATAAAACAACAATATCGTGCTCGTATAAAGAAAAATTCACGCTAACAATGACATTTCCAAATATTCATAACAAATGTCTGAAAGTAATATTCATCACCTTAAACTAATATTCTTCAACTTGGACTAATATTTGTCAACATAAACTAATATTCATAAGAAATATGTCTTGAAAATAATAGTACTTGTAGAAATTTTATTAACAGTACAAATCACTTCAACATAACAAATGCTTCAATATTAATTGGATCATCTTCACATGAGAGCCTGTAGTGTAGGTTTTCCTAAGCTTCGTTCCTTTCACTTTGTATGTTACTGTCTGCAGTTAGAATTGCAACACATATTTTGCTCTCATAACATTTCTCTTGTTTCGGAAAATATTCTCTCATTTTCTTTCTTAGTTGTCAGTCATCTCCTTCATTGCTTCACTTTCTCACTCTTTTTTCTTCTTTATCATCAACTCGCGTTTTTCATTTTATAGTATCTGTATAGGTGTGGGTGTTTATATAAAACCGTTAGAAAAATATTCATAATATCACCCACTAAAATGTATTACACAACATGCTAAAATGTATTACACAAAATGCTAAAATGAGAATTTTAATAACATGCCTCCAAATGAGTTCACCTCAATCTAATGAGAATATGTTTAATTTGATATATAATTTGCGTAAATTTGATTAAAACGAGCAAGTCATGGACACAATGCTGATATAAGTTACAGATGATGCTCAAATGTCATATATATATCATGCTATTATGCGAGTAGTTTCATGCTAAAATGCTATATAGGTCGTGCTAAAATATTATATACGCCATGCTAATATAAATATGAGGCTGTTTTGTATGAAAAATATGCCTGAAAATTGATTTTTATAATTTTCATCTATTTTTTTCAAATAAACATATGCAATATGGATCTTAAATGAAAGAATATGAAAAGAGCTTTATAATTTGATATATGATTTGCGTAAATCTAATTAAAAATGAGCAAGTTATGATTGCTTAAAGTTTCTACAATATTTGTGCAAATATGATGACATCATCATCTATATTTTGACGGAAAGAAATTAACCCCACTTTTGAAGTTCAATTTATTTACTAATATGCCACCGCCTTTTTTTAAAAAGTTCAACATATTTACAAGTTTACCACCGATAATCTATTTTAATCTTAACCATGCAAATCTATGAATGGGTGGATGAGATGAGTTGCTTGTTCCTACATGGAGGAGGATTCCCACTAGATTCACACCCTATATATATATATATATGTGCCAAATACACTCTTACTAACAACAATATAATAGAATGAGTGTCTTATTCAAAATATGTAGAAAAGCAGGCAACTAGTCAGGCGAAATTTAGAAAATTCAAAATAATTTATTGACAGTATCTTTATTTATGTAATTATTATTATTATTTTTGGTATAAGAAAGCAATTTAAAGAGGGAATAGTGGTAAAAAAGTTTGAAATCGTAGAAGTATAAGGTCCCACTCCCACCGGAATATATTCAATTTTTTCGAATAAATTCTGAAAGAATATTTAGATGCTTAAAATTTAAGCAAACAGGCTCATATCCAATTCGACTCACTTTTGCATTAATTTATGGTTTAAAAATAAAAACGAACTACTAAAAGTTAAACCTCAACTTTTAGTGCATATGATTTAGTAATGGGACAGCTACTCTAACATGATACTCTAAATTAATTTCCCATTTAATGATTAATTATCAATTATTATAATATATAACTACTATATATCTGCATGCTTTTTTTCACTAATAGTCTCGGATGTCCAAGGTGTAAAGCACCCAAATTTATCTTTTGTAAATTTTTCAAATAAGGGAATGTGGAAGACTAGGGTTTGAACAATATTGAACTAGGCATAGATCTCTTTCGCAAAATATTATCATGACATGTTATATTTTAATCAACACATAAAATATTGTGACTAGAAAATATTATTATATTTAATTTCAAATAAATTTCTTATATCATATTTCATATATATGTAATCAAAGGTACGTAGTAATTCTAATCGATTTTTGTGTATTTACGTAGAAATTGATGGGTTGGTGCATCAATATAAACTATAAAGTAGGACCGCCCTAAATTGAATAGTTTTCAATTTGAATGCAATATTTATAAATTTTAAAACTTTCAGTCCCTAGTGGGTAAATTATTGATTCAAATAAGAAGAATATGTATAAGATTGAAATTGTTTCTCAAATTCGTTTCTTTTTTCTCAGAAATATCGTTAAATTGAACTTTAAATTGATTATTATATAAGGAAAAAGAAGTAATATTATTTTTTTGGGAGATGGAACTCCATCGTCAAAATTTTACTACTTTACAAGCCGAGTTTACTGAATTCTGATAAATTTGAAGATTTAGGGTAAGGAATCTTAGCTTTAATTATCAACGAAGGAAGAATTTATTCCTTTAAGGGGAAGATGAATAGTATGAGAGTATTTTATATATGTCGTTGTTCAACTATTTGTACTTATCTTTCTCTAGTTCTATAATTTACTAAACTAGTTTCGGTTCCCTTTCAGTTTGGACCATTAATTTGTCTTAACACAGAGTTGCATTATATTTCTTTTGAACATTAAAACTATATATCGAATATACAAATGATTTTATATATATAACAATTCAAGTTTACTTGATTATAAATATTAATTTGATTTCTTCAACAAAAAAAAAAACTCCGTTTATATATATAAATTGATCTCATCGCACAATTAGAAATAGAGTAATTTGTATCATATATCCTTATATCTTAAATTTACGTTCACAGTAAATACTTTTTTTTTATATAAAATTATAAACCTGCGTGCAGAAACCTTAAAGTATATATGAAATTAGGAAATATAGAAAAATGAAAAAGAAAAAATAAAAATAAAAAATCGATGAGAATGAAAACGGTATTGGTGGGGACAACTTTTGGTTGTGTGCATGTCGCTTGGAGATGAATGACAATCTTCTATTCCACAAAAGCACCACAGATTACTGGCCTTTAGAGCTACCATAAATTAAAGATCCACACACACACACACACACACACACACACACACACACACACATATTTATTTATATGCCGCTTAGCTTTATGCATTGATGTTCACGTCCCCTCTATCTTTTTGTGACTATCCCCTTCCTAATTCATTTCCTTATAATAACTAAATTATTTGGAATTCTAAATTAATCTTAGAGGACTCATATATAATTTATTTTCTTCATTTTGTGCAAGCAAACTTATAAATGCAATTCAAACTAGCTATATAATTGCATTCCTTGGATCAAGCGTCTATTATAAATATTAATTCATTGAAACATCATAATTAATTAAGTTATGGAGATTATGTCAGAGAAACTGGTACGATCCCACATCAGATCCACAAGTAATTGTGGATGGTTACTTAAGTTAAGGGTCAACCCTCCACCCTTAAGCTAGCTTTTGTAGTGGAGTTAGGACATTTGACTTGAGTTCCTATCTTTGGTGCTTTCATTGAGAGCCGGTTCATCCCAGGAAAGAGCTACCTGGTGTCGAAATGATCCAGAGTGAAAGCTACCTAGAGTGAGAGCCTGTCTCCCTTGGAAAAGGGCTATCTGGTACCGAAGCGGCCTAAAGTGTGAGCTATTCATCTAGGGAAAGTACTACCTCGTACCGAAGCGGTCGTCGACTTGTCAAGGTGGGTGGGAGAATGATACGGTCACACAATGGATCCACAAGCAATTGTGGATGAGTACTTAAGTTGAGGGTCAACCCTCTACCCTTGAGCTAGCTTTTGTGGTGAAATTAGGGCCTTTGACTTGAGTTCCTTTCAAATACCGAGTTCGAAATTCACCCCCCCCCCCCAACTGAAAAAAGAATAAAATAACCGCTAATGTATCAAGTGGTATATTTAATCCTGGGGTGGCATAAATACGATTCCGGCACTATCTAAATCTACTCTAAAAAAACTTGAAAGAAATTCACAAAGTAGTTTTTTTTTTTTTAATTTCTAAAGAAAACTCGTGAAAAAAATCGTTTGAATTTAAATCCCCAAAATTAATGGTTTCCGATAAAATTGATAATGTTAGGACTTGTTTACTAGGTAGTATAAAGAGTTGATAGATATATAATTATGACATCCTAATATTATGTTTAATAGTAAAATCAAAGCCCGTGACTAAGTAATGGCCCACATGTGTTAACCATATATATGGTATTACATATCATATATAATTATTAAAAATTTCAGACTAAAATAACTTAACCTTACATATATTAATTAAAATTTTATTATAGAATAATCACACAATATATAGTAACTAATTAAAGAATATTTTAAGAATTTAATTTTAGATTGATAAAAATATCCCATTAAATGAAATTACATATATTATTATATGTTCAACAATTATAAAATAATAATTTTAAAGGGAATATTACAGAATATTCTCTTTTGATGTAAAATTATATTGCAGACTGTTGGAGATAGAATATAAATTATGCAGTATTTTAGTGATGAAGATATATCATAGTGCAGACTACCGGAGATGACAATGACACGAAAATTGTATACTATGTCTATATATATTATCAAGGAATATTATATTAGGCCCACTTAAAATTATTATTAAAATTAAACCTTTAATTTAATTTTAATCAATATTTTTTAATCGGAACTTAAAAGACAATTAAATTGACGAATAGATCAACACTCAAATATTAGGTCTACCCAAACACACATAGGAAGAGATCAAATAGGCACAAAATCTTCATATGAGAACCTAGGAACTAATCCAAGCCTAGATTTGATGGATCTAATGACCACAATTTAGTCAATATTTTATTCAAAGCAATGTGACAAACTTGTAATATTTGAGAACTTAATGAAGGCGGGTTATTTTTATAATTTAAGAATTTTGTTATGTGTTTCGAATTTTGGGCTTAATTCCTGAAATTAAATAGACAACGTTTTAAAATTGTTGTTTTTTCAATCATTGTATCTATAAGTTAACATTAGAGATATATATTTCTAATATCAAAATATTATGTTGCTAACATGAGATAGACATATATTGCTAACTTGATGAGATGATATTGCCAAATAGACACACATTAAACATCATTCATATAACATTGGACCACATTTAAAACATGTGGAATGTGGAAAACTACCCACTTAAACTTTCAAAAAACTTTTTACTCATAAAGTTCTAAACATATTTTTTTTTACCTTCAATTACCAAAATACCCAACCGCCCACACCACATTTGCAAAAATTTGAAGATTTTGAATTTTTTTTCTCCTTTACAAGCTTATCGTCGACCACGGCTCTACAAAATCTGAAAAGTTTGAAAATATTCCAAAGTTCTCACCCATGTTGTCGATCTACACAAATTGAAGAGAAACAATCCAAATTTTTCTACCAACCCAGCCATCGTTGACCTTCACAAATTCAAGAGAAGAAATAAAAATTTATGCCTCAACCCATTAACCCCTCTTGGAGATTTTTGAAAATTTTGGCAAAAGTTCACCCTCTAAATCGTCCATCTCTTCAAATTCTTCAAATTGAACAGAATAAATCTATGATTATTAACATTGTTAGATGTTGTTTGGTTTTGAAATTTGATTTGGGGGGAAAATGAGAGCAAGTATGGAAGAAGTTTCTGGGCATAACAAACATACTCTGACATTAGAGGTACTTAAAAGCCATCCATAATGTAGTTTATTTATGAAAATCTAAAAAAATTTAGGTATTTTCGCAACCTTTAAAAAATCTGGAAAAGTGAAGTTCTTAACTTCGCGCTCTGGAACCTGCGCGCCGAGCTTAGCTTCCAGTTACCAATGCACGTAGTATTGTGCAGTCGGTGTATGCACATTGACAATTGTGTATTTTACACAACTTTTGAATATGAATTAATGATCATTATTATATGAAGTTGTGTATTTTATATAGCTTTTGTGTTTTTATTGTTATCATTTGGAGTTTTTTATGTGTTTGCTAGTTTTGCATTAATAGTTGTAATTTTATTACATATTTGAAGCAAAACAGTTAAATACGGACTTGAGGAGTTGAAGGAGGATTTAATTAGGCTTTTGGGCTTAATTAAATACTTAATTAAAGCCTAATGGATTGGATTAAATGACCAAAATCTGAAGAAATCCGAAGTCCGGTGCAAAATACATTTGGATCGATTTTGAAAGTATCGGTCGACCCTATGCAAAAACAGGGCTTTAGGTCGACCCAATCACGTTGGTCGACCCGTGTGTGCGGGTCCGGATGAATTTGATTTTTTTATCTCTTATTCAGGATTTTAAACCTAGATATAAAAGACTCCACTATAATACACGCATCATATGTTGAGAATAACACATAGAATAAACCAAGAGAGAAGAGAAGAGAGAGAGATGAAGGCTTGCCATCTACTCGAGAGGATGTGACAAGGTTGCTAGAAACGGAGTGCTGCAACAAAAGATACAAGACAACTGTATTTCCCCATATTATTCGGTTCTATTGTTTATTTTGTCATGAACACTTTACTCTAGTTTTTATTGTTAATTTAATTATGTCTAGCTAATTTTTCATAGCTAGGTTTTAGGGATTGAATACTATGAATTTTATAATACGATTTAATTACTTTCTTTCTACTATCTTTCGGGGCTTGAGTTCTATAAGTTTATTTATATCTTGTATGAATGCTTGATCACCATTTATGCATACTAGTCATTAATTTGAAGTACTGACTAGAGAAGAATTAGTGATAGAAATATAGAAATTAGGTTATGTGTGCTTGAAATAACCGACCAAGTGAATAAGTATTGCATAGGGTTGAATACATCTTTATGTTCTAGATTCAGAGTAGTGACATGTGTGAAGAACTGACCGTAGTGAAGTGCATGCCCATTATGTCTAAGTTATGCTTTATGCCTTTAAAAGCTGTTTGATAACAAACTCGTGATTTTTCACTATTGATAGATTAAAGACTAAAGTCGAGTTGTAAGAATTAATGAGTATTAATAAATGAAATAGTAATCCAGTTTCCATAAAGACTAGGTTTTTCTTAATTAATAAGTTCAGTTATTTTATTTGACGTGTTTATTTATGCTATTTATTTTATTTCCATTCCACCTACGTTTTTAATGTCTAGATATTAGTAAGGTAATTGCGTTTGAGAACATAGGAATAACGATCTCTGTGGTATACGATACTCTTGCTCACCTATATATTACAATAACATTGTGCACTTGCGGTTCACTTAATTATTAATAAATAGTGTGTCAATTTTTTGGCATTGTTGCTGGGGACTGTTTTATTTTTGTGTTCTTATTCTGGTACTGCGTTAGTAGGCTAGATGTTTTTTAGTTTCTTTTATTTTTAGTACTTTACTTTTTCTTTGGTTTTGTCAGGTAGTGCATGATCATGAGATCAAGAGAACCTCCTGAAGTTTCTTTCAATTCGGAAATCGTGACTACTTTGAGACTACTGAGGAAGGAGTTAGATAGTAGAATGACTGATTAACTGCAAGAGAATCTGTAATAGCCCGGTCCCTAGGCGGTTATTTTTAACGGGGATGAGGTATTAGGCGTAAAAACAGCAGGGAAAATTGGAAATCCAGGAGGGTGTTATTAGAATCGAACTAAGTTAGTGCCTCAAAAATCTAGGCAACTTAACTTATGACTTGAAAGAATTATCATCTTCAATGAATTAAAGGGGTCAAAGGATTCAATCGAGTCAAAGGAACATTATCTCATATGCCAATCGAAATTTAAACAGAATTCAATGATTAGTGAGTAGGAATCTGACTCTTTAAATAAGACATCTTCAAAGGTCACAACATCTAAGACCCATCAATAGGTCGGAGGTAAATGAATCAAGATGTCTCATTCATAGGACGAAACAAGAAATCAACTTAAGATTTACTGGAAACGAGTAGAATCATGCTTGAAAAGAAAAGCCTCTTCATGGGCGGACAACAATAATAAGTATGCAAGACTCATTCATAGGTCAACTGAAAGTGGATAGATACCATCATGCTTAGCAAGTAAGACTTTTTAAATAACTCGGAATCAATAAAGGAATAACTGGTATGTCAAAAGAACATGCTTCTACTTCTCAAAGACTTTATTGATAAATGGAATCATAGCATTTTAAGATATGCTATTATCAAGAATCAAATTACATATGTCAAGACTAAATACTAGATATCAGAGTACTTAGCAGAAACATAACGGAAGAAAAATATGTAACCAAAAAGAGCAACAACTTTGGAAACTTAGACAACTCAGGCAACCCCACCAACAACACATCACCGGCCTCAACATCTCAACCTGAAAATATTTGAAAAGAGGGCGTGATCACTAATGTACTTAGTGGGGTTTTACGAGAAAACACTTTAATAAACCTTGAAATATCCAATTCATAACTGACGGTATATGTAGAGCAAAATGCAAAAGCCCTCTCCATATCCACAAAAATCTTTTACTTCCTTTCCTGGAGCCCTTCCTGGCTCAAACCTGATGTCTACTGCACCCTTAGATATGCCTTAGGATAAGAGATGGGTTACCTCAAATATCCTACAGAGTATGCGAGGGGATTACCCAGCAATGACTCCCTTTACATAAAAATTTTATTTCATAAAGAAATAATTTTTGATTTTCAAAAATCGACTAACTTTGCCTTACTCAAAACTTTTCTCCTTTATCTTGTACTTTCAAAAAGTTATGCCAAATATAATCAAAATACTTTAACTCGATCATATCTTAACTTTGTTGAAGATGCGAGGGTGATGGTGAGCTGGGGGTTGCTGATTAATACCTTTGAACAATTCAATATTCACATAAGAGTTCAATCAATTACTTCAAGAAGAGACAGGTCTGCAGAGTTGCAAGCCTGTTTTGATACCATATGTAACAGCCTGGTCCCTAGGTGGTTATTTTTAATGGGGACGGGGTGTTAGACGTAAAAACAGCAGGGAAAATTGAAAATTCAGGGGGGTGTTATTAGAATCGAACTAAGTTAGCGCCTCAAAAATCTAGGCAACTAAACTTATGACTTGGAAGAATTATCATCATCAATGAATTAAAAGGGTCAAAGGATTCAATCGAGTCAAAGGAACATCATCTCATATGCCAATCGAAATTTAAACAGAATCCAATGATTAGCAAGTAGGAATCTGACTCTTTAAATAAAACCTCTTCATAGATCACAACAGTTAAGACCCATCAATAGGTTGGAGGCAAATGAATCAAGATGTCTCATTCATAGGACGAAACAAGAAATCAACTTAAGATTTACTGGAAACGAGCAGAATCATGCTTGAAAAGAAAAGCCTCTTCATGGGCGGACAACAATAACAAGTATGCAAGACTCATTCATAGGTCAACTGAAAGTGGATAGATACCATCATGCTTAGCAAGTAAGACTTTTTAAAAAACTGAGAATCAATAAATGAATAGTTGGTATGTCAAAAGAACATGCTTCTACTTCTCAAAGACTTTATTGATAAATGGAATCATAGCATTTTAAGATATGCTATTATAAAGAATCAAATTACATATATCAAGACTAAATACTAGATGTCAGAGTACTTAGCAGAAACATAGCGGAAGAAAAACATGTAACCAAAAAGAGCAACAACTTTGGAAACTTAGACAACTCAGGCAACCCCACCAACAGCACATCACCAGACTCAACATCTCAACCTGAAAATATTTGAAAAGAGGGTGTGAGCACTAATGTACTCAGTGGGGTTTTACGAGAAAACACTTTAATAAACCTTGAAATATCTAATTCATAACTGGCGGTATATGAAGAGCAAAATGCAAAAGCCCTCTCCATATCCGCAAAAATCTTTTACTTCCTTTCCTGGCGCCCTTCATGGCTCAAACCTGATGTCTACTGCACCCTTAGATATGTCTTAGGATAAGAGAGGGGTTACCTCAAATACCTTACTGAGTATGCGAGGGGATTACCCAACAGTGACTCCCTTTACTTATCAAATGATCAACTTTAATAACACAAAGGTCACAACATGATAATGCTATAAAACTGTTCTTTGAGCTCAATAACATGCTTAGCAATAATTGAATCATAATATTCAACATCAAAAACTTCAACCTTAAATCATTAATACTCAATCCTCATCATTGAGTACTCACATTCAAACCTCAATGACAAAGAATGGACGGAGTCGTGTGCGTCGAAGGAAGGTGGATAGCTCGGCGTCTCGTCAAGTTGCAATGATGGCAGAGCCACCTAATACAACCAACGGCACCTCTAGCACCTTTCTCCACAGCATATCATCCCCGCCACTCCGCTCGTCGACTCAGAGGTGAACTTACGAAGAGACTCCTCTCGACTCTCAACTTTTCTCTCACTTTCCCTCTCTCTATAACTTTGAGAATGAAGAAGAATTGGTGTGAAAATTGTGAAGGGAAGATGTCCTATTTATAGGAGTGGATTTGGCTTCCAAGGGAAGCTATCTTAGTGCAAAAGTTACTCCGGATTCGGTTAAAAGCTGTTTTATTCAGTGTCGAGGTCCAAATGACCTCAGACACGAAATCCAAAAATACTGGGAGACTCTTTGACTCGAATACTAGTGAACTAACCTGACTCAGGATAAAGACTAGGTCGTCAGAAGAAAGACGAGCCAAGATTCCTTTTTCAGAATTACTTTTATTATTCACTCAGACTGACATATTTTGTTCTAGAGCATTCGATTGACCACAGAATGGAAATTCATGAACGTGAATGGATTATTTGAGTCATTTCCCATAAGAGGGGCCTGATAGAACGAGACTCGGATTAACGAGGAGGATTTCGTAAATTTTCCAAATCACGAACGCACGTAAAAGTTACTATTCATAACTCCTTTAAATACGATTTTCATCACCGGGACCTCAAATGACTTCAGAATAAAATTCTGAAAATACCTACATACTCCTTGAGTTAAAACCTTTCTAATAAGACCAAAATCGGCCATAACAGAGTTAAGATCAAAATTTTCAAAAATACGATTTCATGAAAATTGACCCCTGAAGTCGTGACTGACATCTAACTTCACTTAAACCCTTATAAAAATCTCTTCATTAACTCCTTAATTATGCTTAAGAATTATCTAAACCTCATTCAAAAATCTGGGGCGTTACATCCTACCACCCTTAAAGAAATTTCGTCCTGAAATTTACTTCTCCTCAAACGGAAACCTGGATACTTCTTCAAGAATTCAAAGCCTTACTGGAACCATATTGGTTCAAAACCTCTACTAAAGCTTACAACTATAAAACACCTCTAGCCTTTGATTCCTTTTACCCTTCTTCAAAACTTTATCGATCTTGAAAAAATAAACGACAAACCCTAGCTAATCGGGCGCCTCATTGGATGGATCCTTCGCACGCTCTATTGGATTCGAACTCGCTTTATCTTCATCTTTAACTTCTTGATGCTTAACTTCCTCTTCTTCTCGGGGGCGTACTTCGTGTTGCACCTCAATCTTCAATTCTCGTCGTAGTCGTCTTCTTTTTCTCGGAGCAGTAGTCTGACTTCATGGCTCCTGCTGGTGATCACCATCATTTATAGGCGTAAAGATCGCACATCTGGACTTTGACTGCACGCTGGGAACTTACTTGCCAACATTCCTTAGATCGCCTTTAAACATAACGAGCCGAGAAATTACCTCAGAAACGCGCGTCCTAACCTTGGAGGATACTAACTGGTGCTACTTGGACTCTACTTCATATTAGGAACTACCACCTCTTATTCTTTCAATGATGACTAAAGAATACTACTATATACTCTCCGCTCTTATTCCAAGATCCACACTCGGGTTCTATGAGTGGGATAAAAGGGAAAAATATGCCTTTGAGTGAGGGCTTTATTTGATCAATAATTCTTTAACAAGATTAAAAGTTAGAAAGGATATAACACTAGGTTATATATGCCAAAAATTTGCCTTTTCAGAGGACTTATAACTCGAAGGGTTCTTGCACATAACAAGGATATGAAAGAGATCAATGGTTAGCAACTGAGAACCGTGCTGAAATATTTTTACAAAGGTGTCAGCATAGCCTAACAAGGAAGTGCTATTACTGATTCATGATGATCAATGAGTATTATCCAAAAAGATTACAAGTTATCCAAGAGGATATGATTGAAGAAATTTCAAATGATATAAATTTCAAATGATATGAAGCTATTGAAGGGCGATTAATTCAATTGATATGAGAATGAATAAATAGACTCATCAAAACTTCCTATCAAAATAAAACTCTCGATCTACCAAACACTAGGTCTATCTTCTTAACAATCTTCCTCGGGTTCTCTCTTTCTTTCTTGAGCATCACGCATCTTCTTCTTTACGAGGTTGCTACGAAATAGCACGAGTCGGTAGAACTCAAATGGCTATGTTTGGTCGGGATAGCGACATCCGGGGATCTCTTCCTATTTATCGAAAGGGGTATGACAAAATGAGTTAATCTATGGCACTTCCTAGACTCAAAACAGCTTAACTTCAACGTCTTCAAGAAGCTCGGTAGAAAACTGACATATTTTCAAACTATCTTGGCTGTAGTCGTGATGAAAATATTCATCTTTGTTAATCGGCTTGGAACAAGTGACAACTCTAGGCATTGAACGCGACATGACCTTGAATGTCCTTCTATTGAATCAACGAGCTTCTATCAAAGGAACCGAATCGTCATTCCTTGCAAACGTTATTGGATCTTCAGATGAGACTTTTCTTGAATTGAAAGCTCGCATGGGGATTCCTCGAACTTGCATTGATAACTAGCCTTTAACTTGACTGCTCCTCTTCTTGCTTCCAGCTTTAACTTCATAACCTTATTCTCGATTCTGCTATCGGAACCCTTTAATCTTCTTACAAACATCCTCGCGATAAAATGTTCTTTGGAACAACTCCACTTAACTTAGCTCCTTGAGAGGAAACTTATTCAATCTAGGTCCTTAAGAGAACCTAAAGGAAATCCTAGAATTCTCCTTAATTCAAGCTTTCTATAGTCTATGTTCTAACTATATTCTCTATACCTTACTTATTCTCCACTCATCTTCAAATCCTTTCCTTATGGGCGGTATACAAGCTTTTTTAAAAGAAGATTTTTAAATCACCTTCCAAACTTTATAACTCAAAAATTTTGACGATCCAAAATGACCGATATAGTTTGAGTATCTGTAGAAAATAATATTCTGAAAAGATTTGCTGCTTGCTCGAGTCCATATTGACTCAAAACTCTTTAAAAATATTGATCTAGAACTTACTTCAATAAGTTCCACTTTAAACTTTGGTAATACCAAAAATTTTATTTCATAGAGAAATAATCTTTGATTTTCAAAAATCGACTAACCTTACCTTACTCAAAACTTTTCTCCTTTATCTTGTACTTTCAAAAAGTTATGCCAAATATAATCAAAATACTTTAACACGATCATACCTTAACTTTGTTGAAGATGCGAGGGTGATGGTGAGCTGGGGGTTGCTGATTAATACCTTTGAACAATTCAATATTCACATAAGAGTTCAATCAATTACTTCAAGAAGAGACAGGTCTGCAGAGTTGCAAGCCTGCTCTGATACCATATGTAACAGCCCGGTCCCCAGGTGGTTATTTTTAATGGGGACGGGGTGTTAGGCGTAAAAACAACAGGGAAAATTGGAAATCCAGGGGGGTGTTATTAGAATCGAACTAAGTTAGCGCCTCAAAAATCTAGGCAACTTAACTTACGACTTGGAAGAATTATCGTCTTCAATGAATTAAAGGAGTCAAAGGATTTAATCGAGTCAAAGGAACGTCATCTCATATGCCAATCGAAATTTAAACAGAATCCAATGATTACCAAGTAGGAATCTGACTCTTTAAACAATACCTCTTCATAGGTCACAACAGTTAAGACCCATCAATAGGTCGGAGGCAAATGAATCAAGATGTCTCATTCATAGGATGAAATGAGAAATCAACTTAAGATTTACTGGAAACGAGCAGAATCATGCTTGAAAAGAAAAGCCTCTTCATGGGCGGATAACAATAACAAGTATGCAAGACTCATTCATGGGTTAACTGAAAGTGGATAGATATCATCATGCTTAGCAAGTAAGACTTTTTAAAAAACTCGGAATCAATAAATGAATAGCTGGTATGTCAAAAGAACATGCTTCTACTTCTCAAAGACTTTATTGATAAATGGAATCATAACATTTTAAGATATGCTATTATAAAGAATCAAATTACATATATCAAGACTAAATACTAGATGTCAGAGTACTTAGCAGAAACATAGCGGAAGAAAAACATGTAACCAAAAAGAGCAACAACTTTGGAAACTTAGACAACTCAAGCAACCCCACCAACATCACATCACCACACTCAACATCTCAACCTGAAAATATTTGAAAAGAGAGCGTGAGCACTAATGTACTTAGTGGGGTTTTACGAGAAAGCTCTTTAATACACCTTGAAATATCCAATTCATAATTGGCGGTATATGGAGAGCAAAATGCAAAAGCCCTCTCCATATCCGCAAAAATCTTTTACTTCCTTTCCTGGCGCCCTTCCTGGCTCAAACCTGATGTCTACTGCATCCTTAGATATGTCTTAGGATAAGAGAGGGGTTATCTCAAATACCCTACTGAGTATGCGAGGGGATTACCCAGCAATGACTCCCTTTACTTATCAAATGATCAACTTTAATGACACGAAGGTCACAACATGATAATGCAATAAAACTGTTCTTTGAGCTCAATAACATACTTAGCAATAATTGAATCATAATATTCAACATAAAAAACTTCAACCTTAAATCCTTAATACTCAATCCTCATCATTGAATACTCACATTCAAACCTTAATATCAAGCCTTAATACTTCATGATGTTTAGCATAAATCAAAACCTAGATTAAATCATCTAAATTGCATTCCTTAATAAAGGCTATAACCTTAATGCCACAAGGGAATACTATGATCAACCTATAAGGCATTACTTACTTAAACAACCTTCCTTAACCATAATAGCAACAACAACTTAACTTATGATCATGATCGTCTATTCCTCATATAAATCAACTATAAGATTTCATATCAAATAATAACATCCTTTACTTAATCAAGAGCTCAAACAACAATAAACAATATCATGTTATAACTTCTTTCATTTCCTTTCCTTTCCTTGTACAGAGACTAATCAGGCAGAGCATAAAATATTTTAATTGGATATTCATCTTGCCCTATCATGCTTCTAGAGCTTAATAGCTCAAACCATAGGTTTGGTTTAGAATCACCCACCTCGATGATGAGCACCTCGATTATGAGCACGTGGATGAAGCAACGAGCTGAAAATCCTTCATTGGTTCTATTCGAAGCTCTCCTCTTCATACAAAAGCTGAATCATTGACTTAGCGGCCTCCTTCGAAGATTTCTAACATCTAACAAGAAATCAAACAACATCTAGCCTTTCCTCCCTTAACTAGGACTTAAACACAGATTGCACGACTTTAGAACCTTTATACAACACGAGGGTTTGAAAGACTCGAGTTTAGAACACACTCGGAAGCGAAACTTGGCTGCAGAAGCCTTGCATAGGCCCTGCTAGCCTTGTACGGGCTGTGCTAGGCCTTGAGGTGAGAAATAAACGCCTAGAATTTCTGACACAAGCCGTGCAGACCTTGGACGGTCCGTGCTAGCCTTGCACGGTTCGTGCTAGTTCTCTAGAACCTCGCCGAGAGCTCTGCAAGGGCTGTGTAACCCTTGCACGGTTCGTGCACTCCCACGGACTTCGATTTTCTTCGATCGAAGTGTTGGTCGAGGCAGTACTCGGTCGCCTCTTCCTTTTCTCGACATTTTAAACTTAAAAACAAGGCTTAACACATACTTTAAAACTTTAAACTCAACATTATAATGGAATGATACGATTAACTCCTTTAAGTATTTAGAAATAATGATGAAATCTAAATATGAAACTTGAACGGAACTTTAAATGAAATAAACGAGAATAACAACAATAACGAGAACGGAAATAACAACAGAAAAATAATAATGAGAATACGATAATGAAAGATGGAATGAAATACGGAATTTAAAGACAAGAAAGAAATATGATCCGACATCGACGAAAAAGAATGGACGGAGTCGAGTGCGTCGAATGAAGGTGGCTAGCTCGGTATCTCGTCGAGTCGCAACTGCGGCAGAGCCGCCTACTACAACCTGACAGCACCCCTAACAGCTTTTCCCATAGTATATATTCCCCGCCACTCCGCTCGTCGACTTGGAGGTGAACTTACGAAGAGACTCCTCTCGACTCTCAACTTTTCTCTCACTTTTCCTCTCTCTAGAACTTTGAGAATGAAGAAGAATTGGTGTGAAAATTGTGAAGGGGTGATGTCCTATTTATAGGAGTGGATTTGGCTTCTAAGGGAAGCCATCTCAGTGCAAGAATACTGCAAAAGTTACTCCGGGTTCGGTTAAAAACTGTTTTATTCAGTGTCGAGGTCCAACTGACCTCAGACACGAAATTCAAAAATACCGAGAGACTCATTGGCTTGAATACTAGTGAACCAACCTGATCCGGGATGAAGACTAGGTCGTCAGAAGAAAGACGAGCCAATATTCCTTTTTCAGAATTACTTTTACTATTCACTCAGACTGACAGATTTTGCTCCAGAGCGTTCGATTGACCTCAGAATGGAAATCCGTGAATGCGAACGGATTCCTTGAGTCATTTTCCATAAGAGGGGCCTGACAGAACAAGACTCGGATTAACGAGGATGATTTAGTAAATTTTCCAAATCATGAACGCACGTAAAAGTTACTATTCATAACTCTTTTAAATACGATTTTCATCACCGGGACCTCAAATGACTTCAGAATAAAATTCTGAAAATACCTGCATACTTCTTGAGTTAAAACCTTTCTAATAAGACCAAAATCGGCCATAATAGAGTTAAGATCAAAATTTTCGAAAATACGATTTCACGAAAATTGACCCCTAAAGTCGTGACTGACATCTGACTTCACTTAAACCTTATAAAAATCTCTTCATTAACTTCTTAATTATGCTTAAGAATTCTCTAAACCTCATTCAAAAATCTGGGGCATTACAGAATTAGCCTCAGAATCAAGGAGTGACGATGCAAGAACTCCAAAGACAATTGGGGAAGATGAGGAAAATGGTGCTTCAGCATGAGACACAGCTGATAGTAGTCCCCGATGTTACTGTCAGAGATGGATTTCAGCAGCCTATCGGACCTGTTTGAGTGGTCAGAGGAGCTGGAATCAATCTGTCAATTTTGAGCTGAAGACATAACTGATTCACATGGTGCAACATAATCAGTTTGGCGGCCATCAAACTGAAGATCCCAATGCTTATTTGTTGCAATTTCTATAGCTCTGTATGATGATCAAGATCACTGGAGTGCCGCATAATGCTATTAAGCTACGTCTCTTTTCCTTTTCTCTAAAGGATAAGACGAAGAGTTGGTATATATCGATCAACCATGACTCAATCACAAGTTGGGATGATCTCAGACAAAAAAATTTCTTTATAAGTTCTTTCCATCAGGAAAGACTATCAAGCTGCAGGTCGAGATCACTCAATTTTCTTAGCTCCCAAATGAGTTAATTTATGAAGCATATGAGAGATATAAGGATATGATGAGGAGATGTCCACAACATGGTTTTATTGAGGCACAACAAGTGTGCCATCTTTACAAGGATTAACTACAACCACCAAAACTGTAGTGGATACTTCTTCTGGAGGATCTCTATCGGCTAGAACTTTAAGAGATATAATGAGCATATTGGAGAAAGTTATCTTCAATAACTATCAGTGGCTATCTAAGAGATCCACGACAAGAAAAGTAGCTGCAACAGAGGCCACTAAGAAGAACAAAGCTGATGATTATGTGATGCTAAGGAATTCATTAACCAAAACTTGTCTTTCAAAGAAAGATGATCCTAGAGAATTTGTCATCCAGATTGCTTTGGAGATGAAGATGGAGTCGAGGGAATTGATAGATCATGGAGCGAGTTTCAATTTGATGCCCTTGTTAATTTATGAAGAATTGAAGTTGCCAAAGATGAAGTATTGCAAGACAACTATCCACATGGTGGATAACTCCACCATTAAAGCTTTGGGGACAACCAAGAATGTGGTGTTGAACATTCATGGAAACCTCCATGTGTTGGATTTTGTCATGTCGACATTTCTGTGGACAATATAGTTCCATTCATATTAGGATGTACATCTCTACACCGCAAAAGCTGTCATCAATGTAGAATTGAGAACATCATCACTGACGCATAGAGAGATACGTTGATTTTACACCAACCAATAAAGGAGAAGAAGAGCATGTATCGGTTTCTATGATTTTGACAATGTTTTGGATTTCGTAGATGATGCATGTGAAGCCACATGTGAGCTGGACTCGGGAGATTGTTCGAATAATGAAGAGATTCGGTTCACTTGGTGGTGCAATGCGCCATCGGATCATCCCTGATCATTGTGAGTTCCCAAGTTAAGTTATCTTTGTATTCTTAAACTTATTCGTTTCCAACAAATAAGTTTGGGGAAACTTGGATTTAACTTAACTCGTCATGCTATTTTAGTTTTTACTTTTATTTTTCTTTCATTATTTTTTTACATTTTTGTTTGGTTCAGGTACTTGGATTTTGATAGTTATAAGTCGAGAAATAGATTGAGAAGTCAAAAATTCAGAAAAAGTAAGGTTCGGATAGGGGTCGACCAAATCGTGCAGGTTGACCTAGATGGCTATTTTCAAGCACAACTAGGTTGAGCTATAGACCCCTTCACAATTTGTAAATAACTCGGTCAATCCGTCCGTCAACCCACCAGTCGACCCATGGGTCAACCAGAGTCGCGGATTTTGGTTCAAACACACTCTTTTACTTCATTTTTCACTCATTTAACACACATTAAACTCTACTCTCTCAAATCCTCTCAACCTATTTCCAAATCTTCAAGGTATGTCTAATTCCTTCTGTTTAATTCTTATGTTCATGTGAGATTATGATCATGCTTCATGTTTTTAGTGTTTTAATCGGTGTAAAATTGTTATTTGGTTGATTATGATTTTAGGGCTTGAATTTGGGGATTTCTTGTAGGATGTGATTACGTTTAAATTGATGATGCAATTATGTTCCTATGTTGTTGGGCATGCTTAATTTAAGAGGAATTTGTCAAATTGATTGAGCATGTTGATTAGTTAAGGAATTATTATTGTAGAGATTTAGCTAAGCCTAATATGAAGTTATCCTTGAATTAGTGCATTGGTTTAATTGCTAGAAGGTTGATGGCATATTGTTTCGGATTTTAATTGAACATGGAATTGTGTGGAATTTATTTGCCTATTTTGTGTGATTTTGGTTGACATTGGAGGATGAATCTTTGTTGATTTTGTGAGGAGTTGTGTTTGTTGGTGGTGTGTAGTGAAAATGGATGCCAACATGATGGACGCGAGCCGCATTGGGGTGAGCTTACGATAAAAAAACCATATGACTCATTGGGGCAATATGAGGAAATATACTGTTAGGCCTAGCCGCTACATTTATGACGGGCTATGTCAAGATTTGAAAACTACTGAACCTATATGGGCCCTAATGGAACGTATTCAGTGGGCATACATCATGAGGCAGAGGTGGCTAGCATATCCGAGATTAGTCTTTAAGTTCCTGAGCACAGTTGATCGCTCAAATGAGAGCAAGTTCAGCTTGAATACAAGATGCCATCGCCTTCACTGAATGTGAGAGCTCGTCCACATCGACATAGCCGAGAGCCGGATGACCGACCTGAGTCCTCCTACAGGAGAGCAAGCACCTCGGAGGTGCCATGACAGATGTAATTCAAAGAGATATATTGAGGCGTTCAAAGTATTCAGGGAGATATGAACCTTCTATGCCGAAATGTCACCCATATCAAGCATGGGTTGACATGCCAAGACTAGCTGCTCTCGAGGATGGCCAGCCAAGTTGATGAGATGTTCGGGTAAATGGCATCTCACAAACATGGCTGAGCTGATGAACATGATGCGAGGATGAAACACACACTTTTATGATCCTCGCTTTCAGTATCCATCTCCCAGGCCTCAGTGATTTGAGAGGTAGTCTATCTTAACCCTTCCTCCTTGCAAAGTTATTCTTACAGGAGTTTTGAATAAGTTTGGGGAGATGTGAGGAGGTTAAGATAGATGTATTTTTAATTTTTATTTAAGGCATGCATTTTTATGATGATTGTATGCTGATACCACTGTTATTTTTCTGAATTTATTTGATTTGGTTGTATTGATATATTTATACTTCTCTGCCTTATGTACTGTTTATTTTCTTATGCTTTTACCTTGCTTTCGTTCTTTTAGTTTTCCTGTTTGTTTTTAGAGCAATCTTTTTGTTGAGAAGTAGTTTGGGAGCAGCCTTTTGACTTTGATTCTTTTAATTGTTCATTGTCTTGATCAATGAAGAGATGAAAATTGGTAAGGTAGTGATTTGATGTAATTGGGAATTGCCAATGAGGATTCGTGGATTTATAAGGTATCGAAATTTTCTTCTAAATTTTTCAATTTTTGATGTTGTTGATTGAGCATGTTGATTGTTGATGGTGAGAATTAATAGCATGGATTGATGATTTGTTGGAATTATGGAAAATGAACCTGTGAGATTTTGAGCCTTGATTACTATTTTATATTTTTAGCATTGTTTATTTTCTTGAATGTGTTAGTTTATGCAATTAATCTCTAGAACTTGCTCTGGTATCTATCTCGAGACTATATAGCTTGCTTGAATTGAAAAAATGATTTTAGGCTATTTTTGTTAACCTTTGATTTTTCCTATTGTGTACCTATCTCTAAAAGATTACATAGTTAACCCGTTTGAGCTTTTTTTTAGCATATTCTTTGATAGTCGGAGGATTGAGGAATTTCATGTTTAGATGTATATAAATTTTTAGTATGGATCAATTGTTGCAAGAATTGTTATCATGCTGTAGAATATTTGTTATGCTGTGGAAAAATATTATGGAGTCTTATAAGCTCTACAAAAAATAAAATAAAAATATATATGTATATATATTTTCAAAAATTGAAAAAAGAGAAAAAAAATGAAAGAGCATAAAAGACCCATCTAACACTTTATTCTATTTATCTATGAAATTTTAGCATGCAGCATTGGTGATTTTATTTGATGTTGAAAAGGGAGAAATGAACTAAACAAGATTTAGTTCTACTAAGATTTGTCACTAGTTGATTTTTGGGAGATGTTTGGGAGTAGTTAACTCAATAGTTTTCTGGATAAGTCACTTAACCATATTTTGCCTACATGTTAAAAGAGCCGACATTACAACCAACATAAATTCCATTTGATTTTTAGTTCAAGTATACATTTTTTTAGAGTGAAGAGATAGACAATTTGCAAGTTTATGGTGGGTTGCTGTATTTTCTAATCTTGAGAGTTATGCTTTATACACTCAAGTGTGGAGTGAATTTTCATATTTACCTTTCGCAAGGTTTATAATTCCAATGGTTTTTGATTGATGTGCTATTAGTCTTATCTGTTTAATCATTCCATGTTCAGTTTGATGCATCTGAGGAAAAAATCCGAGGTAAGTACTTTGATCATCACATCATATCTTTTCTTTTTCTGTTCTTTTTCATTGCTCCAGACTAGCACCAATTTAAGTTTGGGGGTTTGGCATCTGTGTATTTTACACAATTTTTAGATATGAATTGATGATCATTATTATATGAAGTTGTGTATTTTATATAGCTGACACAATATTTATTAACAAAAGAACACGTTCCGCTAGTGCACGGTGCTATTATATTACCTAGGTGAGCAAGATTATCGTATCTCACAGAGACTGAATTAGCTGACTCTCACACAAGTACTCACTTAATATCTAGACACTAATAATCATATAAAAGAGAACAAAAATAAATAACAGAAAATAAACAACAAATATAAAAAATATGCAGAGAGACAAATAATTGGAAAAACCTAGGTTTTAGGGATAGTAGATTTATTATCTCAGATTATATAATCATTGATTCTTTCAACCCGACTTCTTATCTTTAATTTATCAATGGTGGGGGATCACTAAGATGTTATCAGGCTGCTTATAACGGCATATACCATAACATAGATATAACAAGCACATGTTTCACTGTGATCAGTTCTTCACACATGTTGTTACTCCTAATCAAGTACACAAAGATCTATTCAACCCTATGCAATACTTGTTCACTTGGTCGGTCCTTCCAAGCACACATAAAATGATTTCTATCTTTCTATCATTAATCCTTCTCTGGTTAGTGCTTCAGATTAACGACTAGCATGCATAAATGATGATCAAGCATTCGTACAAGATATTAAATAAACCACAAAAATCAAATCCCGAGAGATAGAAGGTAGAAAAGTAATCGAGTCATATATAAAAATTCATAATATTTCACACCCTAAAACCTAGCTAGACATGAATAAATAAATAAACGAATCTAGAGTATAAGTGTTCATGACAACAAAGATAATAAAACAAAAAAACGTGAAGTAATCCAGGAGTCTTGACTTGGCTTCAACGGTACTCCGTCTCTATCACCCTTGTCGACTCAATCGAGGTCTAGTGTGTCTCCTTCTTCTTCTTCTTCTTCTTCTTCTTCTTCTTCTTCTTTTCTCCAAGATGTGTTTTCCGTCCCTTCACTGATATATTTCGACCTTCTTGGAGTTGTTTTTCCGTGTGTATCAATGGAGGCTTTTATATTTAGGTCAAAATTCCTGAGTTGGAGTGGATAAAATAAATTCTGCAGACCCGCTCATATGGGTCGACTGAGCTTAGTAGGTTGACCCAGAGGCATGTTTTTACACATGGTCGAGCTAGGTGATAAAGGTCGGGTCGACCCACCTCTGTACAAATTGTACTAGGACCGATCGACTGACACTTTCCGGGTTGATTCAGTCTCTTTTCTCGCTGGGCTTCGGAATTCTCCGGGCTTTAATTATTTAATCCAGTCCATTAACTCCAAATTAGCATCCAATTAAGCTCAAGAGCACAATTAAACACCTTTTTAACTCCATTCGATCATATTTGCTCATTTTGCTCCAAAAATGCAGTCAAAACACAACTATTGCTGCAAAACTAGCAAACACATAAAAAACTCCAAAAGATAACATTATAAGCACTAAAACGATATAAAATACACAATTTTATATAATAAAGAACATCAATTCATATCCAAAAGTTATGTAAAATACACAACTATCAATAGCTTTTGTGCTTTTATTATTATCATTTGGAGTTTTTGATGTGTTTGCTAGTTTTACAGTAATAGTTGTGACTTCGTTGCATATTTGAAGCAAAACAGTTAAATACGGACTTGAGGAGTTGAAAGAGGATTTAAATAGGCTCTTGGACTTAATTAAATACTTAATTTAAAGCCTAATAGATTGTATTAAATGACCAAAACCTGAAAAAATTTGAAGCTTGGTGCAAAGTACATTTGGGTTGACCCGAAAAGTGTCGGTCGATCCAAGCCAGTGCAATTTGTAAAGGCCTGGGTTGACTTGACCAAATTCACCTGGGTTGACTCTGTGCAAAAATAGGCCTCTGGGTTAATCCAATCACACCTGTTGAGCCATGTGTGCGGGTCCGTAAGAATGTCATTTTTATCTCCTATTCAGGGTTTTAAATCTAGATATAAAAGGCTCCACTATGATACACGCCCCATATGTTGAGAATACCACTTAGAATACACAAAGAGAGAAGCGAAGAGAGAGACAAAGAGTTGCCATCTACTCGAGAAGATGTGACAAGGTTGCTAGAGATGGAGTGCTGCAGCAGAAGAGACAAGACAACTGAATTTTTCCGTGTTATTCGGTTCTATTGTTTATTTTGTCATGAACATTTTTACTCTAGTTTTTATTGTTAATTTAATTATTTCTAGCTAATTTCATAGCTAAGTTTTAGGGATTGAATACTATGGATTTTATAATATGATTTAATTACTTTCTTCCTATTATCTCTCGGGGTTTGATTTCTATGAGTTTATTTATATATTTTATGAATGCTTGATCACTATTTATGCATGCTAGTCATTAATTTGAAATACTGGTCAGAAAAGAATTAGTGATAGAAAGATAGAAATCAGGTTATGTGCTTGGAAGGACCGACCAAGTGAATAAGTATTACATATGGTTGAATAAATCTTCATGTGCTAGATTGTGAGTGATGACATGTGTAAAGAACTGACCGCAGTGAAGTGCATGCTCATTGTGTCTAAGTTATGGTTTATATCTTTAAAAGCTATCAGATAACAAACTAATGATTCCCCACTATTGATAGATTAAAAA
The DNA here is from genome assembly GCA_026008535.1 of Perilla frutescens. Lineage (NCBI taxonomy): Eukaryota > Viridiplantae > Streptophyta > Magnoliopsida > Lamiales > Lamiaceae > Perilla > Perilla frutescens. The sequence goes on from BRKX01000004.1 coordinate 14,696,108, forward strand.
CTAAAGTCGGGTTGTAAGATTTAATGAGTATTAATAAATAAAATAGTAATTCAATTTCCCTAAAGACTAGGTTTTTCTTAATTAATAAGTTCAGTTATTTTATTTGATGTGTTTATTTATGCTATTTTTTTTTATTTTAATTCCACCTGCATTTGCAGTGTCTAGATATCAGTAAGACGCTTGTGTTTGAGAACGTAGGAATAACGATCTCTATAGAATACGGTACTCTTGCTCACCTACATATTATAATAACGTCATGCACTTGCGGTTCACTTATTTATTAATAAATAGCGTGTCACTCGCTGATGTATGCCGATGTCTTTTGCGGATGTATGCCAATTTTCATGTTGATCTGCACATGTTTGTTGTTGAGCGCGGAGCTACCTGCACGTGCGTGCACCCAATGTCATATGTCGATGTTTGTTGTTGTGTGCGTAGCCATATGTGCAACGCATACTTTGTGTGTGCATTCGATGCTAAATTGTCAGCCGATGTTCGTGTTAATGTTCTGTTGATATATTATGTTAATGTAGTTGCGCGCGCCGAGTCTTGAGCACATTTAAGAATGACCTGGTGCACAATTAAGAACAAATTAAATCATTTTTTTTGTAAAGTCTAATATGTAAATGTGAATGAGTTGAAAACATTACATTTACATTAAAGCTCCAAATCTTGAAGTTACATTCAATAATCTTGAGAATCTTTCAACGTAGAGTTCATCTTCATATTCTTTCCTTTTTGAATGCAACTATAACTTTATTAACACTTAATATTTTTTGAATTTTTTTTTGTTGAAAAATAGAATCGACTAACTTTCCAACCATACATAACTCATAGTTTAACTATTTTTCCATGAAAATAACTTGACGTTCAAAGTTAGGTATCGTGTAAAACTAAAAAAAGTTCATATTAGCAACATAGATACAAGATATGAGCAATATTGTGATACCATATTAGCAATGTCTGACCGTTACAACTTATATATGTATGAAAAAATGATTTTTTATATTTTTCATCAATTTTTATTTGAACAAAAAAATCTTAATGAAAGAGCATGGATTTTTTTTTTTTAATTTGATATTTTGTTTTTGTGTTAATTGGATAAAAAATGAGCCAGTTATGATTATTTAAAGTTTTTAAGCATTTTTAAAAAGGTAATGCCACCATTTTTTTAAAAAAAATATATGGACATAACTTTATTTTTCGAATTGCTCATATTTATAAATATGTTACCGTCTTTTTATCCATCTGATAGTTCCTAGATTCTCACATGGGAATTGATTCCTACTTGAACCTAGCCCCTGCCTGTGTATATATATATTCTTTTTATCCATCTGATAGTTCCTAGATTCTCACATAGGAATTGATTCCTTCTTGAAGCCAACCTCTGCCTGTGTGTGTGTGTGTATATATATATATATATATAGGATATGGTTCATATGAGAACACCTTGTTGGTGTGAGAAATGAGAACACATCTTACACCATCCAATTTAATGATCCAATGGTTGAGATTTAAGGTGGCAATTTCGTAAATAATAGGGCAAAAAATAAGGAAGGAGGGCTATTTTCGTCCAAATCCATTAAAATTGATGATGTCAGCAATTAAAAAAAAATCTTAAAAACTTTAATCGACCATAACTTCCTCGTTTTTAATCCAATGCACACAAAAAATATATCAAATTAAAGCTCTCTTCATGCTCTTTCATTTAAGATGTCGAAAGACTATGTTTGGATGAAAAAATATGAACGAAAAAAAAAAAAAATTACGCGTGCCCAGGTTGTAAATGCTTTCGTTAGCATATAATAATTCTTCGTCAGCATTATGATAACATATGACCGTATGCTAATGAAGCATTTATCATATACTAACATAATATATTCGATGTGCTAACAAATAATTATCATAATGCTAACATAGTATAAATTTATTAGGGTTTATTAAATCTCAATTATGGTTTATTTAATCTCGATTATGGTTTATTCCATCTAATTATCATTATTCTTTTGAAATTTAATTTTTTGTTTATAGTTCTTAATTGATTATTATGGTTTATCCTATCCAATTATAATTTATAACGTATGTTGATAGAGTATTGCCATATGCTAACATAGTGTATTCGCAATGCTGACGAACCAAAACTATAATGCTAACGTAGTACAAATATATTATTATTATTATTATGATTTCTTTCAACTCATTTAGGGTTTACCACATCAATCAATGTTTATTTCATCTAAGTAGGTTTATTTCATCCAATTATGATTTTTTCCATTTAATTAGGGTTTATTAAATCGAATTAGGTTTATAATTAATTTTTAGAATATTTTTTTCGCCAACAATATTTGAAAACTTTAATTAGCATAACTATAATGCTTCGTTAGCATTATGATAATACTTCGTTAGCATAACGACCTGTTATCAAATCTTCCGCGATTTTTATAAGAATTACCAAATTACAGTAATACCCCTGCGCGAAAAACTTTTCAGATATTACAAAATTGCCACCGCCTTTTTCATCAAATCTGGACCTTTGATTTTTGATGGATGTGTGGTGTGAGATGTATTCTTATTTCTCACACAATGGGTTATTTTTATATAACCCCACCCCTATATATATATATATATTGGGGGAGGGGAAGGGGATCCGGGGGGATATATATGATATATCTATGTCATTAAAAATCATGTGACAAGTCGAGAATGAAAAAAAACTGATCATGCATGTGGCTAATGATAATAACCTAAAAAGGGGTCGTACCACGAAACACAACAAAAGAACCCTACCTACTTTAATCTAATAAATTGAACTAATGGTCCTACTCCTACTCTACTACTAACTCAAAACTGTAACTTCCAATATATCATCTAAAATCATTGCATGCATTTTAATTTAGAGCCCCATGATCATGAATCAATGCATCACACACACACACACACACACATATATAACATAATTATGTATATGTGTGCATGTATGCGCGCACGCCAAGTGAGTTTCACTACTGCTGGTTTAATTTACAGTAGAGGAATACAAGGACCCTGCAATTATGTACTCACCTTTCTGTGATCACAAAAGGTGCACAAATCCTACACATATGCATATATACCTTTCTTTTCTTCTTCCTTTTTTTCCTTTTTCTTTTTTAGTATTAGAGAGAGAATATATATATATATATTTATGACATATATAAGATGTTTATGTATTGCAAGCTAGTTACTACGCACTCAGTCCCCTTCTATGCATATGGAACGAACATTCACATTAATTATATTGCAAAATATACATGCACCACTTATTTTAATTTGTATATATGACTAATTAATTTTCATTACGAAAACACAACGATGCGCATATAATGTTTGCACATGCATGAAATTAGATACATATGTAATATCAGTATGTGTCTATTTGACAGACGGTTCAAATTAACCTTCCTAGCTTTTCCTTTTTACCAGAAATGCAATTGTATGTAACTGGTTAATTATATATACATATATAAATTTCTTCTTTCCGGGTTTTCTTTTTCTTGGATATGACCGGTAAATAGTAAAAGGCGGGGAAACTAACTTAATTTGTCATAAAATCAAACGGAACTGTGCTATTTTTCTACAATATAATTTTCCAAACTAGTATTCATTGAGATGATAACAATGTCAAATATTTTCCACAAATCCAATACTACACCATAATTACATGACATTTTACTGTTGGAACTCTACTTTTTTACTAGAAATGTTCGACTTTATGGGTTAAAAGAAATAGGGTTCACATTCTCGGCAAAAGATGGCTGGCTTGTGGATAACACAAACGGATTTTCTTTTTCCTTTTTGGTTTTCTCCCAACTTTATATTTTATTTTGTTATTCTGTTAATTAATTAAGAGGTTAGATTTTGCGTAGCTGATTCAAATTTAATTTGAGAAAGCAAAGGCCTTTAGTTTTAGTTTTTGTTTTATTTCTCCCCCGGGCCGTCTTCATATCATATCCGCACCCTATTCTCTCTATACCCACAGCATTTGTTCTTGAATCTCTCGTATTCTCAGAGGGGGGGAGAGGAGAGAGAAAGTAGAGAGAGAAAGAGAAGAGAATAATGTTCCACCCGAAGAAGCCATCAAGTATGAATTCTCACGAGCGTCCTATGTGCGTTCAAGGTGACTCGGGTCTCGTCCTCACTACTGATCCCAAGCCTCGCCTCCGATGGACTGTCGAGCTTCACGAGCGCTTCGTCGACGCCGTCACGCAGCTCGGCGGCCCTGACAGTCAGTTTCTCTCTCTCTCTCTCTCTTAATTCACCACGTTTGTTTGTTTTTGTTTTTATTTTTATTTTTACCTTTGTAGAGGCGACGCCGAAGACAATCATGAGAGTTATGGGGGTGAAAGGTCTCACGCTTTACCATCTCAAGAGCCATCTTCAGGTTCAAATTGATCAAGAATAATCAAATAACTCCTTTCTTTTGGAGTTTCTGATGTAGGGTTGTTCGAGATTTGATTTTTATTTTATTTAATTTGTTCAGAAATTTAGGCTGGGAAAGCAGCCCCACAAAGATTTCAATGATCATTCGATGAAAGATGGTATGAGAGGTGACTTTATTCACAAGTTTAATATTCACACAAACACATCATATCGTCCATATATATATATATATATATATATTTGTCTGATAATTAATCAAATAAAATTATATATGGACTTGTGGCAGCTTCATCTCTAGAGCTCCAACGAAACAGTGCATCATCATCTGGAATCATGGGGCGAAGCATGAACGAGTATGTTTTGATTGCCAAGAACTTTAATTTTCCCTTTTTTTATCTTGTTTGATTTTCATGCGTGTTTCCTTTTCATCTGTATGCTGTTTTTCACCTCCAGAAACGATAATATTTTCTTCTTTAATTTGGAAAAATCAAAATCTTTTGTCGGCGGTACATGTGATTGCATGTGCACGACAATAATATTCTCGAACAAAATTCTTCGTCCTTTGAAAAATTATTTTAAGCAAAAAAAAAAAAGTCCGGTTTTTCTGTGGGATTATATATCTGGTGCGCGTGATCTGATCAGTGGCAATAATGTTCACATCACTGATGCAATTAGGATGCAAATGGAGGTGAACAGAAGACTCCACGAGCAATTAGAGGTACGTGATTAAGCTCATCATGATCAAATTATCATCATATGCATTTTTAATGAAAATTAAATAAATAAGAATATATATTATATAATTATATGTCGATATAATAATAACACAAACAGGTCCAGAGACACCTGCAACTGAGAATTGAGGCTCATGGCAAATACATGCAGACTATTCTGGAAAAGGCCTGCCAAACAGTACTCGCCGGAGAAAACATAGCCGCAGCTTCCGGCAGCTACAACAAGGTGGTGGGGCCCGATATCTCCGGCATGAAAGAGTTCGGGCCCGCCATTAATTTCCCATCTCTTCAAGATCTCAACATATATGGAAGCAGCGATCATCTGGAGCTCCACCACCAAAACATGGAGAGATCATCGATGGAAGCATTCATGCCGACCACCGACAACTTCCTAGGCAAAAAGAGGTCAGCTAATCCCTACAACAACAACAACAACAACAGCGGCAAGAGCCCTTTGATCTGGGCCGACGATCTCCGGCTGCAAGAACTCGGAACTGCCGCAAACGGATCATGCCTCGACGATCAGATTGGCCCTTTGTCGATTGACAGAGGCAGCGACATCGATTCCGTTTCGGATATTTATGAGACCAAGCCTATCCTGTCTGGGGATCATTCCATCGGGGATAAGAAATTTGATGCTTCGTCAAAGCTCGATAGGAACTCGCCGCCACGTAGGACGGCGGCCATCAGCGCCGGCGGCATGCAGCAAGGGCGGAGCTCGCCATTCGGGTGACATTTATCAACCAACAGATCACATACACGTATCAATTAATGCTTATATTAATTTTCGATTTATGATTTTCTTGATGGTAATTTTAGTATAATGGTGCTAATTAATTACTTAGGGGGTTTGGAGTTTTAACATTAGAAGTCCAAGTGAGGAATGCAAAAATAGCATACGTACATCATATGCTATTATTTTGCTTTACTCGATGATGATGATGATGCTGTGACATCTTTGTTAAATAATTTCCTAGGATCGGATCATTGCTGTTTTTGAGCTTGATTTAGATTATTTTGTTTTCTTACACAATGCATGCATGCAAATATTGAGGAATTCTTGTTTTTTTTTCTTTTATTCTTGTTGGTGAGTTGGTTATCACAGTTAATTATTATCATGCCAATGTTTCTAGAAAACTTTGATAACTAATTAGTGTTGAAAAGGAAATCTAGCTAGCTAGGTAGTTTTAAAATTTAAGCAGTACTGTTTGAGAAGGAAGTGTTTTGAAAGAGAAAAAAAGAGGGGGTTTTGAATTAAAGCCATATTTTGTGGCTAGTTAGGGTGATGTTTATTTAAATGTTTTTTTAGGGAGGGGTTTCATATATCGTTGATTTGGGGGGGGTCGTTTTCATTCTTTATAGAATTCTTTGATGTCTGCTAAACTAATCATTAAATGCCGCAAACCCTTTTCTGACCAGTGCTTTTTAGTTAGTTAAACTCTCCATCATTACAGAATGTGTAAGACCATTGGAAGAATAACTAGCAGGCTATATACATATATATTTGGCTCTCTAACTCAATATATATATAGCTAATTAATAATCAATTTCTGTACTTTGTGCCTCTTTCACATTTTATTTTAATTAATTGTATGGATTATGCATGAGCATTACAAGTTTCGTGTATGGTGGAAATGATATCTTAAGCTATAGAAATCGTTTCAAATTAATTGTAGAATATTTTTATGCATTTTCTTTCCTTCATATATTCTAGAGATATTCGTTTTTCCACAATATATACTACATAAGCCGAAACTACAAAAAGTAGCTACGCCGCATTTAACTATAGATTTACCCAAAATACTTAGGAAAAAGATTAGGGTTCGAAGATTTCATGTAGAGGAAATTGCGCCGACAAAGAGTATCCAACTTTCGTAGCCTTTTTTCTTCTTTACCATTCGATATTATTCCATATATATATTGATATGAAATATGAGTTGCGGTGGCAATTTAACTAGCTAGGTGCTACTTGAATTGTAACTTTATTCTTTACTAATGAATCCCCCATTACTCAGTGAGTCACTCGATCAACAGTCGATCGCTGATAATTAGTTACGAACATATATTAATATATAAATATCGACATTTGTAAACCTTAACATGGAATAGCTAGGAACTATAGATATGGAACACATATGATCCGAAGAAAATGTCATTAATTATTTGATGTAATGATTCACTATATATGGAATGGAAACTAAACAATTTTCGAATATTTATTCACTAATTAATTACTAAGGGTTAAATATTAATTTATTTATGGGTTATGGAGTAATGAATCCCGGATCAAGTGGGCTTTTTTGGAGCCTGACCCAGATGAAGACAACCTTTATTTCTTTCAGGGACAATGCCATATATAGGCTTAACATACGCGCCGCAGGAGAGAGAGAGAGAGAGAGAAAAGGTAAAGGTGGGGGGACGGGAAGGGAATAAAATGGAGAAGAAAACCGCACTCTGATGCATGCAAATATCGATGAAGCTTCCAACTTTACGAAGGCAAAGTTGATGAGGTCTTGGCCTCAAAAGCTGATACAGATTCAGTATTACTCATTATTACATGCAAACTCTATTTATCCCCACTACTACTCTCTCTCCCCTTCTTTCTCTCTCTCCTCACACACACACACATATACATACAAGCGCGTTGCATATGATGATTCGTTGGCATTCTAATAAAATATAAAATATAAATAATGTCTTCGTTGATTCTATATGTGTATATATATATATATACATATATATATATGATGACGTCCTAATCTCTGGCACGCACACCCATGCAGCAACCGTCGTATATGATATATATTGCATCCAGCTTCTATACATTGGATTCTGTCCGCTAATTCCTTTACTCTCTCTCTCTCTCTCTCTCTCTAAGTACACACTAGAAGCTTCTTTTTGTTCCCCTTATTTCTTTTTATCTCACGAACGGGACTGCTCAGTTCAGCAGATGTCAAGCATGTCTTACATGCACCTCTGTAATTCAACTATCTAGCTTAAAATTCCCAATGGGAAATCAATTAGAGAGAATAAGTTTGTTTGCTAAACTGCTTTCATGAAATGTTAGGGTGCTTCCGCACCTTTTCCCGAATAACCATATGTTTATTAGTTGTTGGTATGATTTAATTTTTTATAAAAAAATATTGAAAATGAGCCGAATAGTCATTTAAACTTTTAAAAAAATTATTTTAGTCATTAATTTTTAAATAAATATTTTTAGTCAGAATTACCAAAATATCATTTTATTCATTTTAAAAATGAAACCCTACTTTAAACTCCCCCACCAGCCGCCCCATATCACATTTCAAAAATCAGATTTTGAAATTTTTCTCTCTCCTTTACAATCTCATCTTCCTCACAATCTGCAGCAGTAGTGGAATTTGGAAGAAATCGTCGACAGCTTGGAAGATTTCTCCAAATCGTTGACCACCCTGGTACAATCTTCTTCACAATCTCATTTTTCTCTCCAAATTTTTCCACCAATGAGCAATTGTCGACCTCCGAAAATTCAAAAGAGGAAATAGAAAATCCTTCCCCAACTCATGTGTGCTTTCAGATCTAATTATTAATATTTTTAGATTGTCTGGTCTTGTTTGATTTTGAAGTTTGATTTGAGGGAAAAATTGTGTGGAATAATTTTCTAGACATAATAAACATGTTTTGACATTATATATACTTAAAAATCATCCATAGTATAGTTCATTTATGAAAATCTCGAAAAAAACTAAATATTTCTGTAACCTAACTTCAAAAAATATGGAAAAGTGAAGTTCTTAACTGCGCGCATTGGAACCTGCGCGCCGAGCCTAGCGCGTAGTTACCAGTGCACAATCGATGTGTCTGCGCTGATGTTCTGCCGATATTTGTAGTTGCGCGTATGCCTTGTGCGTTGACATGCTATTTATTAATAAATAATCGCACCGCAAGTGCATGATATTATTGTAATACGTAGGTGAGCAAGAGTATCGTATCCCACAGAGACTGCTACTTCCAAGTTCTTAGACACAAGTACCTAGTTAATATCTAGACACACAGTACGCAGGTAAAAGGATAATAAAATAAAATAACACAAAACAAATGCAAGAAATAAAATACTAGACTTAAACAAATAAACGAAACCTAGGTTTTAGGAAAACTGGATTATTATATCAATTATTAATATTCATTAGCTTTGTCAATCTGACTATTGTCTTTAATCTATCAATGGTGGAGGATCAGTAGTTTGTTATCAGGCTTCTTTTAAAGGCATATACCATAACGATTAATGAACATGCACTTCACTGCGGTCGATTCTTCACACATATCATTACTCCTAATCTAGTACACGATGATCTATTCAACCCTATGTGATACTTGTTCACTTGACAAGTCCTTCCAAGCATACATAATTTGATTTCTATATTTCCATCACTAATTCTTCTCTGGGTAGTGCTTCAAATTAATGTCTAGCATGCATAAATGGTGATCAAGCATCCATACAAGATATGAATAAGAGCATAGAAATCAAACCCCGAGAGATAGCAGGAAGAAAAGTAATTAAATCATATTATAAAATCCATAGTATCCAATTCCTAAAACCTAGTTATGAAATTAACTAGACATAATTAAATAAACAATCAAAACTAGAGTATAAGTGTTCATGATAGAATTGATAAAAAAACCGAAAAATACGGAGTAATCCAGTAGTCTTGTCTCTTCTGCAGTAACACTTCGTCTCTAGCAACCTTGTCAACCCCTCTCGAGTAGACGAAAAAACTCTGTCTTCCTCTTCTCTCTCTTGGTGTATTCTAAGTGTAAAAATATAATATGGGGCCTCTCTTCTCATGTATCAAAATGAGAGCTTTTATATCTATGTCAAAAACCCTCAATTGGAGATAAAAATCACATTCCCGCGGACCCGCACACATGGGTTGACCAACGTGGCTTGGTCGATCCAGAGCTTTGATTTTGAACAGGGTCGACCTAGGTGAGGTTGGGTCAGGTCGACCAAGGCCTTTACAATTTGTACTGGGCCAGGTCGACCGAGCCTTTATGGGTTAACCCAAGCATTTTTTTGCACTGAGCTTCAGATTTCTTCGGGTTTTGATCATTTAATCCAGTCCATTAGGCTTTATTTCAGTATTTAATTAAGCCTAAGAGCTTAATTACATACATCTTCAATTCCTCTTGTCCGTATTTTACTAGTTTGCTTCAAATATGCAACGAAATCACAACTATTACTGCAAAACTAGCAAACACATCAAAAATTTTAAATGATAACAATAAAGCACAAAAGTTATATAAAATAAACAACTTCATATAATAAAATATCATCAATTCATATCCAAAAATTATGTAAAATACACAGCTGTCAAACCCCAAACTTAAACTGTTGCTAGTCCCGAGCAACGAAAGAGAAAAGATATGAAGTGATGATCAAAGAACTTGCCTCGTATTTTCCTCAGATGCACCAAACTGAACATAGAAAGATTAGACAGATAAAACTAATATCACAACGATCAAAATTTATTGGAATTACAAGCCTCTCGAAAGGTAAATAGAAAATTCACTCCATGCTCGAGTGTATAAGGTGTACTCTCAAAAATAAAAAAGTATATACAACAATCTACCGTAAGCTTGCAAATTGTCAATCTCTCCACTACTAAGAATAATCTTGAACAAAAAATCAATTAGGACTTATGTTGGTTGTAATATCGACTCTTTGGACATGAATGTAAAATATGGCTAAGTGACTTATCCCAGAGAACTCTCGAGTTAGCTACTCTCAATCATCTCCTGTAAATCACCAACTAGTGACAAATCTCAGTAGAACTAAAACTTGTTTAGTTCCCTTCTCCCCTTTCCAACATTGAATAAAAAGCACCAACAGTGCATGCTAAAATTTCACAAATAAATAGAACAAAGTGTCGGATTGCTCTTTTATGCTTTTTCATATTTTTTTCTTCGAAATATATATATATATATATATATATTTATTCTTCATTCTTTTTTTTTCCAGTAGAACTTATAAGACTCAGTAATATTTTTCTACAACACATCAAATATCCACAACATGATACAAATCATGTACCATTGATCTATATTAAAGATTCACATGTATCAAAAAATGAAATTTCTCAATCCCCCGGCTATCAAAGAATAGACTAAAAGCTCAAACGGGCTGACTATAGAATCTTTCAGAGATAGGTAAAAATTTAGGAAAAATCAAAGGTTACAAAGATGGCCTAGAATCATTTTTCTAATTCAAGTAAACTATGTAGTCTCGAGATAGATACCAGAGCAAGTTCTAGAGATTAACTGCATTAACTGACACACTCAAGACAATAAACCATACTAAAAATATCAAATAACAATCACAGCTCAAAATCCCACAAATTTATTATGCATAATTCCAACAAATCATTAATCCATGTTATTAATTTCCACTATCAATAATCAACCATTCTCAATCAACACATCAAAAATCAAAAAATTTGGAAGAAAATTTCGATACCTTAAAAATCCATGAATCCTCATAGGCAATTCTAATCACATCAAATCACAACCTTACCAATTTCCATCTCCTCATTGATCAAGACATATCAACAATGAAAGAATCGAAGTCGAAAGGCTGCTCTCGAAAATACTCCTCAACAAAAAGGTTACTCTAAAAGAAGACAAACACATTAAAAAATGAAAAACAAGGTAAAGGACCGAGAAAAGTAATAATACATAAGCCAGAGAAAAATAAAAATGTATCCATACAACCAAATCGAATATGAATTCAGGAGAGAATAAAATAAAAAATAAGATCACAATAGATATCATTATAAATACATGCCTCGAATAAAAATAAAAATATCTATCTTAACCTCCTCACATCCTCCCAAACTTATTCAAAACTCTAGTATGAATAAGTTTGCAAGGAGGAAGGGTAAAGATAGAATATCTCTCCCATCACTGACGTCCTGGAGGTGGATAATGGAAATGAAGATCGTAGAAGTGGTTGTTCCATCCTTGCATCATGTTCATGAGCTCCGCCATGTTAGCATTGTGAGATGTCATTTGTCCGGACATTTCATCCACTTGTCCGGCATTCGGGAGAGCAGCTGATCTTGACGTGTCAACCCATGCTCAATATGGGTGACATCTCAACACAATAAATCCATGTCTCCTCGGAGACCTCTCACATCCCGCTGCATCTCTCCAAACTAAATCTCCCAAGGCATCTCAGAGGTGCTCGCTCTCCTGTGGGAGCACTCAGGTCAGTCCTTCAGCTCTCAGCTACATCGTCGTGGATGAGCCCTCACGTTTCTTAGAGGGGGAGGCGGCCTCTCGTACCTTAGCTGAGCTCTATCTTCTTCTTCTTCAGCTTCTTCGGCCTCCCTTGCAACTTCATGGTTGGGCGTGCCCATCAACCAATTTGTTGGGTCATAGATTGTGGACACGTTTGTCAGCTGGGCGTTGGGTAGCGGGAAATTGGCCCTCTCCTTCTGTAAAAGCATATAGGAAAGATGTGACAACTAGAGAAATCTCGAGTGCATCAATGCTTGAGCATCTACATTTGTAACAGCTCGGTCCCTAGGCAGTTATTTTTAATGGGGACGGGGTGTTAGGCGTAAAAGCGGAAGAAAATAAGTTAGCGCCTAAAAAACTTAGGCAACTTAACTTTATGATTAGGAAGAACTTATCTCTTTCAACGAATCAAAGGGGTCAAAGGGTTTAATCAAGTCGAAGAAATGCCTAGTCAAAGGCCAATCGAAATTTAAACAGAATCCAATGACAAGCAGACAAGGATTTGACTCTTTAAATAAAAAAGACCTCTTCATAGGTCACATCAACTAAGACTCATTAATAATTAGAAATCAAGTAAATCATATTGTCCCCTTTCATAGGAGGAAGTAAGAAAACAACTTAAGACCAACTGCAAACGAGTAGAATCATGCTTGGAAAGAAAAGCCTCTTCATAGGCGAACAACAACAACAAGCATGCAAGACCCATTTATAGGTCGACTGAAACTGAATAGATACTAATATGCTCAGAATCAACAAGGAATAATTGGTATGTCGAAAGAACATGCTTCAAAGACTTTATTGTTATTTTAAGATTCATAGCATTTAAGATATGCTACTATCAAGAATCAAGTTAGATATATCAAGACTAAATACTAACATAAGAGTACTTAGCAGAAACATAGCGGAAGAAAATTATGTAACCATATAGAGCAACAAACTTGGAAACTCAGACAACCCCACCAGCAGCACATCATCGGCCTCAGCATCTCAACCTGAAAATATTTGAAAGAGAGGGTGTGAGCACTAACGTACTCAGTGGGGTTTTATGAGAAAACTCTTGATAAACTTTAAAAATATCCAATAATCAACTGACGGAATATAGAGAGCAAAACGCAAAAGCCCTCTCTATACCCGTAAAACCTTTTCTTTTCTTTTGGGCCCAACTTTGGCTCAAACCTGATGTCAACTGTACTCTCGGGCATGCCGTAGGATAGAAGAGGGGTTACCTTAAATATCCCAATGAGTTTGCGAGGAGATTTCCCAGCAGTGACTCCCTTTACTTTATCAAATGTTCAACTTTAGTGAGACGAAGGTCACAGCATGATAATGCAAATAAACTGTTCTTTGAGCTCGATAACCTGCTTACAACAGAAACTATATCATTTCTTAACTTCCTTCCTTACTTAACCTTAACCTCCCTTCCTTAACCTTCCTTACTTGACTTAGCTAGCAATACCAAGCCTAGAGCAATCGTCTAAGGCTAATTCTTAATTGAGTATGATCTCGACCTATAAGGGATTTATCACTACCCTAGAAGGCAATACTTAGCTAAACAAGCTTTAGCAGAATCCAACATTCAAATACAAGGAAATGAACGTGCATAAACATAGATTGCAACTAAAGCAATTCTAAGTATCTCATGCTAGCAATAACAATAGTTAAACATTTCTAGCATATCTAAACATGCTTGAGAGCTCACTTAATTTATAATAACTTTCTTTACTTTATCAAACTCAAATAACAATTCAACAATATCATGCATGTAACTTCCTTTCTTCCTTCCTTTCATTTCTTTTCTTGTACAGAGACTAAACAGGCAAAGCATAAAATACTTTTATTGGATATTTCCCTTGCCTTAACATGCTTCTAGAGCTTACTAGCTTAAACCATATATTTGGTTTAGAATTACCCACCTCGATTATGAGCACCTCGATATCGAGCACGTAGACGAAGCAACAAGCCGAAGATCCTTCCTCGGGCCTCTTCGGGGTTCATTTCATCTTAAGAAAGTCGATCAATGACTTGAAACCTTATTCTAGATCCTAATAAGACATCAAAACGATATCTAAACCCTCGACCCTTAACTACGACTTAAAATATGAGAATTAAAAGGATTTAGACATCCAAAATTACCGAAAACGGGAATGGAAATTCAGACTGGAAGGATTGAGATTCTGGATGATTGGCCACTGCAGAGACGTATATCTTAGAAAGAGCTTCGATTTGAGTACTCATGAGCCTCATGATTCAAATCGAGTCAAAAGTTATGGCCTCTGGATGAAAATGTGCCGAAACTGCCTCGGCACCTGCGCGCTCGCGCCGACCCCCGCGCCGCCGGCACCCCTAGCGTGCCCGCGCCACACCACGCGCCCGCACATCTCCCTGGCCAAGAGGGTACCCCCGCGACCGCGGGGTCCCCCACGACCATGCCACCTGGGTGATTCCCGGCGGTGGCAGCTCCTCCTCCACTCCTCCGCTCTCGACTCGCCCAACACTACTCGTCGTCTCGGAGGTGCACTCACGAAGAGTGCTTCTCGCTCGACTCTCGACTCTCAAGAAATGGGGGTGAAGAAATGAAAATGAGCAAGAAAGGAGGGAGGGGGAGAGCTCTATTTATAGGGAAATACTTGGCTTTCCTTGGAAGCTACTTCAGTGCAACAATACTGCTAAAGAAATTTCGGGTTCGGTTAAAAGGTGCTTTATTCGATGTCGATATCCAAATGACCTCAGACACGAAATCCGAAAATACCGGGAGGTTCGTTGGCTTGAGTACTATTGAACCAACTTGACTCGGGATAAAGAACGAGTCGTCTTGAAGGAAAATGAGAAATTATTCTCTTTTCAAAAATAAAGTTACTATTCCACACAAGGGACAAATAAAATTCCCGAGCGTTCAATTGACCTCAGAATGAAAATCCGGGAACGCCAACGGATTCCTTGAGAAATTTTCTATAGGGAAGGCTTGAAGAAACAAGGCTCAGGTCAACACACGAGATTTCATGAATTTCTAACGATCGCGCTCCTACAGGAAAACACTATTCACGCTCTTACTTAATACGATTTTCATCGCCGGGACCTCAAACGACCTCGGATTGAAAATTTGAAAGTACCAGCACGCTCCTTGGGTCAACACCTTCCAAACGTGACCAAAATCGGCCATGACTGAGCTGGAATTGAAATTCTCGAAAAGACGATTTTACAAAGAATAACCCCTAAAATCGCTGCTTACAACCGAAACATCCTTAATATGCTCAAAATTCCTCTTAATATTTTCTAATTAAAATTATGAATTACTTAATCATATCCTGAAAATTCGGGATGTTACATCCTACACCCCTTAAAAAAATTTCACCCCAAAATTTATCTCATCTCGAACGGAGGTCTAGATACCTCTTAAGAATTTACAGCCTTACAGGAACGACATTAGTTCGAAATGTTTTCTATACGGCTAACAATAGCCTGAGGCCTTCCTTTATAAATTAGTCCTCACACAGGACTAATACTTCTATGATCGTTCTTTTTTTCCTTCTGAAAGCTTGAGCATCTTCTATCTTTTCTTTCTTATGAAATCTTTCTTGAAATATCACTTCACACGAACTCCTTATGATCTTGCATTCAAGCGGATCCCTAAAAGCTATTCGATCAATGAAAGAAATAAAAGAAAAGAAAATTCACCAAGCTTGCTCCTTGTGCACGGGCCATACGGTCTCAACGAGTCTATCCTTCTTATATCTCGCTTAGCTTTGTTCTTACTTCTGACTTTAGTCGTCGCAGCTTTGAAAAACCTCAATGAGCTCGAATTGGAAGATCAACTCGAATTAATTGGGCACCTCCTTCGATGGTTGCTCGCATGATCTAACAGGTTCAAAACTCGATTTATCTTCATCTTCAACTTTTTTCGACTTCTTCGTCTTCCTGGGCATACTTCGTGATGTACCACAATCTTTAAATTCTTCGTCGTAGTCATTTCTTTTCCTCAACACGGTATTCTAACTTCATAGCTCCTGCTGGTGATCACCATCGCTTGCAGGCGTAACGATCGCACGTTTAGACTTTAATGCATGCTTGGAACTTACTTTCTGACACTTCTTAGATCGCCTCCAAATGTAACGAGCTGAGAAATCTCCTTTAGAAACGCTTACCATAACATCGGAGAATACTATCTGGCGCTTAGTTAGATTCTACTTCCTACTAAGAAATACTTATCTCTCGATCTTCCAACAATAACTTAAAAGGAAAACTGCTATATACTCTCTGCTCTAATCAAGGGTCCACACTCGGGTTCTATGAGTGGGAGCGAGACAAAATGAATGCCTCTAAGTGAGGGCTTTATCTTGATCAATAATTCCTTGACAAGGTTAAAAGCTAGAAAGAATATAACACTTGGTTATATATACCAAAATATTGCCTTTTCAGAGGACTTATAAACTTGAAGGGTTCTTGCAAATAATAAAGATATGGAAGAAATTAACGGTTAGCAACTGAAAACCGTGCTGAAATATTTTCACAAAGGTGACAACATAGCCTAACAAGGAAGTGTTGTTACTGATTCTTGATGATCAAGGAGTATCATTCAAAAAGATTGCAATTACTTTTCTTATCGTGGATCTCTCAGATGGCCATTGATAGTTATTGGAGATGACTTTCTCCAATATTCTCATTACATCTCTTGAAGTTCTAGCTAGTAGAGATCCTCCAGCAAAAACATCCACTACAGTTTTTGTGGTTGTAATAAATCATTTGTATAGATGGCACACTTGATGTGCCTCAGTGAAACCATGTTGTGGATACCTCATCAGGATATCCTTGTATCTCTCTCATGCTTCATAAATTGACTTATCTGTGAGCTGGGCGAATTAGGTGATCTCGGCCTGCAGTTTGATAGTCTTTCCCAGTGGAAAGAACTTGTAGATGAATTTTTGTCTGAGATCCTCCCAACTTGTGATCGTGATGTGGTCGATCGGCATGTAATGAATTTTCACCTTGTTCCTTAGAGAAAAGAAAAATAGACGAAGCTTGATAGTATCGTGCGGCACTCCAGTGATCTTAATTGTCCCACAAAGCTCCAGATTTTGCAACAAATGAGCATTGGGATCTTCAATTTGATTGCCGCCGAATTGATTCTATTGCACCATGTGAATCAATCATGTCTTTAGCTTGAAATTCACGGCATTAATTCCAGGTCCCCCGACCACTCGAACAGGTCTGGCGGGCTACTGAAATTCATCTCTGATAGTAACATCGGGGTCAACCGTTAGCTGTGTCTCGTGCTGGAGCAACGTTCTTCTCATCTCCTCCAACTGTCTTTGGAGTTCTTGCATCGTCACTTCTTGATTCTGTGGTTGATTCTCTTGCGGTTGCTCAACCATCCTACTTTTCAACTCCTTCCTCAATAATCTCAATGTAGTCTCAATTTCCAGATTGAAACAAACTTCAGGAGGTCCTTTCAATCTCGTGATCATGCATACCTGAAAAAATCAAAGAAACAGTAAAGTAACAAAAATAAAAGAAACTAAAAAAAATGTCTAGCCTACTAACGCAGTACCAGAATAAGAACACAGAGAAAATAAAACAGTCCCCCGCAAAAAGGCCAAAAATTGGACATGCTATTTGTTAATAAATAATCGCACCGCAAGTGCATGACGTTATTGTAATACGTAGGTGAGCAAGAATATCGTATCCTACAGAAACTGCTACTTCCATGTTCTTAGACATAAGTACCTAATTAATATCTAGACACACAGTACACGTGTAAAAAGAGAATAAAATAAAATAGCATAAAACAAATGCAAGAAATAAAATACTAGACTTAAACAAATAAACGAAACCTGGGTTTTAGGGAAACTGAATTATTATATCAATTATTAATATTCATTAACTCTGTCAATCCGACTACTGTCTTTAATATATCAATGTGGGGGATCACTAGTTTGTTATGAGGTTGGTTTTAAAGGCATATACCATAACATAGATTAATGAGCATGCACTTTACTGCGGTCGGTTCTTCACACATGTCATTACTTCCAATCTAGCGCACAAAGATCTATTCAACCCTATGTGATCGATACTTGTTCACTTGATTGGTCCTTCCAAGCACACATAATTTAAATTTTATATTTCCATCACTAATTCTTCTCTGGTCAGTGCTTCAAATTAATGAATAGCATGCATATATGATGATCAAGCATCCATACAAGATATAAATAAGCGCATAGAAATCAAATCCTGAGAGATAGAATGAAGAAAAGTAATTAAATCATATTATAAAATTCACAGTATCCAATCCCTAAACCTAACTATGAAATTAGCTAGACATAATTAAATAAATAATCAAAACTAGAGTATAAGTGTTCATGACAGAATTGATAAAAGAACCGAAAAACATGGAGTAATCCAGTAGTCTTGTCTCTTCTGTAGTAGCACTCCGTCTCTAGTAACCTTGTCAACCCCTCTCGAGTAGACGGAGAACCTCTATCTTCCTCGTCTCTCTCTTGCTGTATTCTAAGTATAAAAATGTAATATGGGGCCTCTCTTCTTGTGTATTAAAATGAGAGCTTTTATATCTAGGTCAAAAACCCTGAATTAGAGATAAAAATCACATTCCCGCAGACCCACAAACATGGGGCAACCGACGTGGCTGAGTCGACCTAGAGCCCTGATTTTGAGCAGGGTCGACCCAGACCTTTACAATTTGTACTGGGCCGGATCGATCGAGTCTTTTCGAGTCGACCCAAGCCTTTTTCGTATTGGGCTTCAGATTTTTTTGAGTTTTCATCATTTAATCCAGTCTATTAGGCTTTATTTCAGTATTTAATTAAGCTCGAGAGCCTAATTAAATGCATATTCAATTCTTCTTGTCTATATTTAACTATTTTACTTCAAATATATGCAACGAAATCACAACTATTATTGCAAAACTAACAAACACATCAAAAACTCCAAATGATAACAATATAAGCACAAAAGCTATATAAAATACACAACTTTATATAATAAACATCACCAATTCATATCCAAAAGTTGTGTAAAATACACAGCTGTCATGCGTGATGCGCGTACCCGAGGCCAAATTATCAGTCGATGTTTGTTCTTGCGCACGGAGCCATCTTGTGTGCATACGCGCGCATCTGAGGCCAAATTATCAGCTGATATTTTGCCAATATATGTTGATGTTTGTTGTTGCGCGCATAGCCATCTGCGTGCGTGAATCTTGTGTGAGCCAGGTCTTGTGCACACATGCCTTGTGTGCCCGCGTGGCCATGCCTTGTGCGCGCACGCTTTGTGCCCACACGCGCGCACCCGAGGCTAAATTTTCAGCTGATGTTATGCTGATGTTTGTTGTTGCACGCGTGCACGCCTTGTGCGCGTTGGGTCTTGAGCACAGTTAAGAATAATTCAGTGTGCAGTTAAGAATAAAATCGCGCGCATGCCTTGTGTGAGCATGCTTTGTGCCCTCACGCGCGCATCTCATGTCAAATTGTCAGCTGATGTCCTGCTGATGCTCGAAAATTATCAGTTGATGTTATGTCGATGTTTGTCAATGTTCTGCTGATGTTTGTTGTTACATGCGCGCACGCCTTGTGCACGCAGAGTCTTGAGCACAGGCAAGAATAATTTAGCGCGCGATTAAGAACAAAATCATTTTTTTTTCATTTGTAAAAGTTGAAATTGGTTGCTCACTGCACTAGCTCGTCATGGTCAAACTATGGCAAGAACTATGGTCCAAGAAGATTTTCATAAAGATGAGGTAGGTTGGGATGTGGTGTAATGGGAAAGATGAAGATCGATGATGAAGATTGAAGATGACGAAATGATGAAGAGTAGATCTGAGGTGTGACGGGGTAGGTGGGATACTTTATTTTAATTTTTATTTTGGTCTAAAGTAGCTAAAAAAGTATATTTAAAAATTGGTGGGTAAAATAAAATTTTTAAGGGTGTTGCTATCTGCACCACTACTTTTTCAATATACACCACATTTACTGCATATACCACTATATAATTTTTTTTAGTATTTTTCTCTTTATACACTACATTTTTTCCCATTACTTTAATAATTAATTTAAATCAATGAAAAAAAAGAAAAAAAATAAATTGACGAGAATGAGTCTTGCCCGTCAAAAAGCTGAGGAAGAGAAGAAGGTTCACAAACAAATCCTCACTTGGTAAGAAGTTTGTCAGATTGTTAGATGGTAATGAGAGATTCGTGTGGACTTGTATTCGATTCCACGACTTCTTCACGGCAAAAGTTAGCATCGATGAAAAGCCACTGGGCAAGAAGGTTTCATAAATCATATCACAATTCTGGGAAACCGAGTTACAGTTTTTTTTTCTTTTTTTTTTGTTGAAGGATATTTAAGTAATTTATTAATTAATTATTTCTGAATTAAATTTAATTATGGTGTATAATGATAAATTTGTGATGTATATAGAAGCACCCTTTTTTAAAACTGTAAGTTGCTGAAAAAAAGTTGGCTCAAAAAAATATATACTACTTTCGTCCAAAAAAATATATTGAAGGTTTTAAAATATAAATACTAGTCATCTACTAGCCCATAAATAGATAGCTTAAGGCCCAATCTTCCGGCCCGGCTCTACAGATTCCCGAGATATATATATATATATATATATATATAGCTCGATATAGCTTGATTGGGCCTCTTTTATGGTTTTTTTTTTTTTTTAAATTAAGTTTTGAATTAGTTATATAATCAAACATCAGAAGTCTAGAACAATTTAATCGATCAGAAAATCAGTTGATGAAAATCTAGAAATTGAAAAGTACAGTAACGTTATTTTAAGCTGCGGGGTGTGTGTGTTTTTTTTTTCCCCAAAGGAACACTCAAGCATTGGACTTTCCTTGTCTAAAAGGAAGAAGTCTCGGTCACAATCTCACTGCTCTTGCCTCCCCCAATTTAAAATAAAATAAATTATGTACATAGTTTTGATGCATTCTCGCATATAAATGTTTAAAGGATCCCTCATGAATGAAATTTCTGTTGCCGCATCATTACAAATTAAAGAGAGCAGATCTGTAGTAAATAAGCACATGTAGTTAAACCATTAATTAGAAGAGATATACAGGTGGAATTGAAATCGGGTGATTCGACACCGTTCTGTCCACGACGGTAAAATTTATGAGTGTAAGAAATTCCCCCCCAAAAAAAGAAAAGAGTAAAACAAAGTAATTAGGGCGATACCGTCGGCGCCGTATCGAAAATATCAGCAGGCGGAATAAAGGAGTCGCCAGAAAGGCCAGGGACATTGAAAACGACGTCGTTAATCCTCCAAATTTCTTCCATTCTGGTCCTGGTATGCTCCATTGACGTCTCCCCGAAGCGGAAGACGGTGGCGACCGTTCTCCCCTGGTGGGCGATCAGTACTCCGTCGACATCTCTGTAGTCTCCGATGCTGCTGCCGATCGTCGTCTCCCAATAAACGGTGTCGTTCTCTGCCGAATGCACCCTCGTGAGGTGAGAGTCCTCCATGTAGATGAGGAGGCCGCTCCTCTGGCTGAAATAGCCGTACAGAACATGGCGGATCACCTCCGCCGGCCCTTCGTTCCGCTCCATCACCGCCGCTCTGTCCGCCGCCACTTTTAGGACGAAGCAGTCGTCGTCTCCAATCCGCTTCTCACCCAGGCATTGCGCTTTCGAGAATAGGCCTGCCGTGCTCTTCGGGTCCAGTCCCTGCATGCATGCGCCGCCGTGTTTCTTTTAGATGCACCAACAGCGTCGTATATAATTTCCGATTTTTTTATTCGAAAATACTTTAGCTATCAATTTACAATCATGAGCATGCTTGATCCACTCATCTACCAATCCAAGACCCAATATCTAAACATGTAATTTAATATATAATAAATGAATTTTTTTATTAAAAATTAAATTAAAAATTAAGAATCGAAATACATTTATTTTAGGTCTTAGCTGGATTGATTGTTTCTGAATGATTGAATTGATTAGTTTTCATATCCATAATTGATTGCTAGCATATCTTTCAATTCGTGGGCCTAAATAAATAAATTACTTGGTATCTAATAGTATTGATCACCATGACCGACACATGTCCTCACTCCTCACTCATCTTATAATAAAATAAGAGATTAAATTCGAATTCAACGCATAATTCTAATTTACAAACGCAAACAAAGCATAATTCAAATATTTTTGTAAAGATAATATCTACAATATATATATATATATATATCTATATGCTGTAATAGTAATAGCAACAACTTTAATTGTTTATCATGCGGCATCACCAAATTGTACAATATTGCAATGAGTAACATATAAGAATATTTTGGTTATGACAAGTAGTGGCAATGAACCATGCATGATTAGCCAATGATTAGTAGATTCCATCATCACAGGTGTTTCTTTTTCTATCTTAATTATTTAAGAAGAATGTCTGAATGTGTGCAAAATGATGCCGTGACTCAGTCCAAAAGTAATATTCATGATTAATTCATGTTATATAAATTCATGTCCGTACTTGAATGTATGTAGTTAATAAATATTAATTATATATATATATATATATATATATATATATCAATTGTAATTCAATTAATCTATGTAGACTACACAGTACCAATAAAAATAAACAATCACAATCACGTACAATTTAATTCGTGGAGGTCGGTAAGTTACGAAGAAGCCGAAATTTGAAATAAAAATTGGGGGCAGCTTTAATTTTGTGTGCTTCTTCTTTTATAGTGGTTACTGCTAGTGGTACTGGTAGTGTGTTTTGTAGAGTTTAGGAAGGCAAAAGAAGAAAAAAGAAGGGGGGAGCTTGTGAAGAAAGCAAAAGCTAAAATCGTAAAGCACATAAAAAAACAAGCTAAGGATCGGAGACGGTAGCGAGCTAGGCGCTTTAACAACAAGAGGTAGTTGGCGTTAGTTTGGCAATCCCAAGAAGAAGGAACATGGAATTACAATTAGAGCAGTAGACGTGAAATCACGTGCTTATGTGCCCTACACCACATATTCTCAATTGGTGCGGACACTCTCACTTTCCATACCTCCCATTCATTTCAATTTCATTCTTCCCACCATTTTCCCTTTCTACACCACATATATATTTTTTTTTTAAAAAAAAAAAAGAAAAGAAAATAAGAGATGGATTAATAATAATATAGATCAAAATCGATCTTATTTGTATGTTGGAATTCAAAATAAAAATAAGATTTCAGTTATTTTATTCTTGACATGTGTTTTTTTAATTCCAATAAAGTGGATGAAATAATGTGGTAATCAATGCTTTTCAGCTGGACATTACGCTTTAGACCATGACCTTATAGCTAAAGCACTAGCTATGTGTACTGTGATTATATTTCACGTATCCCTATACATACCATGATCTAATAATTAAGTATCTTTATTTATGTTCAGTTCCATCCTATAGATTGTTATTTACTAATAATTTAATTTTATTTTTTCAAACTGGCTGGTAGCAGGAGAAGCACTAGCTCTAGAACCCGAAATATCGACCGTATATAGTTTGCCTATGTATAGGGACGTAAGCTAATGGTTTAGGCAATTTTTATACTTTCCAGATATGATTGCTTTTGAGAATGAGAAAAGACAAAAGTATGTTGATCAAAGTTTCAATCTGTTTTACCTCAAAACATTGTCGTTCCATTATTAGCCTGTCATTACTTGATTTTCACTAGTGTCAAAACCGATGCAATCTTCACTTTGACAACTTTAACTTTATCGAAATTTGGCCTAATATTCTCACAAACATTGTACTAAATTAATCACCAGTAGTTTGGAAATATTTAATTCTGTAATTCGTAACAAAAAATTTCCCAAGTCTAACCTGAATAATGCGACGCAGCGGGCGCTGAGGGCCTTTAGCTGCATGAGTGCCGAGCCACGGCGTGTGCCTCCACACAATCTTACCGTCGCTGCCGGCCACCACCTTGTTTCCGGCTACGGCGAGCTCGAGTGACCACATTTCCGGCGACATCCGCCACAGCACGAAGCAGCCATTCTCCCCGGTCCGCGATCCCATCGTCCTGACGCTCTTCCCCGTCGAAATCTCCGTCTCGCAGCGTATCAATTTCACCATTCCAGACGCGTACATGTTCTTGGCGCAGAGCCGCTGCTTGGAGCACCCCGCCGCCGCCAAGTACTGCTGAATTATGTAGTACGCCGTCGACGTCTCCTGCGACCAAAACCGTCAATCAAAATTAGCCGGGAACATGTTTGATAAAATGCCTGAACGAAATTGTACTCACGAGGGGGATGTCCCTAATGTGGAGATTGGAAATGGGGGTGTCGGAGATGGGAATGGGGGCGAGCGGGCAGCCCAAAACGCCGAGCAGAAGGCGCAAATCCTGGCGTTTGGCCGGAGGAATATTGGGACCGTACAACGATATTGATGAAGAAAAGCTGTTACCCCCAGGCACATTTCTCTGTGTTCTGAACCATTCTCGAATAATTTCCCAGGAACTCTCTTTTTTGTTTCCCTCATCATCTTCCATTCCGAAATCGGGGCCTTCCATTAGAGGTGTCAGCGGCTGTGGACACCACCGCTGTTTTCTTCGACTCCGCGACGCCATCTAATGTATCTAGCTGCAGTTGCTTCGGAGCTGAGAAGATATGGATGACGAGATTCTAGAGAGAGAGAGAGAGAGAGAGAGAGAAGGGGTTTGTGAGTTTTAGAGGGCAAGAAATAAATGGTAGCTTTGTGAATAAGAAGAGAGAAAAGGGACAGGCCATCTGCTCTGCCCATGGGCAAGAGACTGACTGAGATGGCTAAGTTCCGTGTATTATTTTTTGGGGATCGGGAGCCTCTTTGTCTTTGCCTCTCGCTTTATTTTTTTATTCTTTTTCTTTTGGGCTGCAAATCGCAATTGTCATCGTTTCATTCAATACCATTATTCCCTTGAGCCACTCACTCGCAATTCTTGATTAATTTTTTTTTATTTGTTTATTGCAACATCATTAATATTTATCACACCTTATGTCTATGCAGATAATATCATATAATAATATATTGAATAAACATGAAACATTATATGTAAATAGAAATTAGGTAGCTGCTCCAAATGACAGGCTTATGATGAACGAAGTCCCTTTCCGAATCTGGCTATGGCCCCATACTTCCCCAATATCTATTTTCAGATTATTATTTTTTGCTCATACATGGATAACACTCACCAGCTTCGCCAATCAAGTCCATGTGCCATTTAATTGTTGCAATTGTCACAGAATAAACCCACCGAAGACTTTCAAACAATTTCTTTGTTTATTTAATCTTAACAATCCATTTAGAAGCCTAATTGTATGTATAGTTAATAGTCTAGTAAGTGGAGTGTAAGAAAAGGTCATTAATCCAAAACTTGCCAACTAGCTTAACATCTTCTAGACATAGCACACTCCTAATTAAGTTGCAGCTTTGGATAGTTATATTCCTACCATTGAATATTCATTATTCTTTACTGAAACAAGTAAGAGTAAAAACTCCTTTTCTTTTCTCAAAAAAAAAAAAAAAAACTCCATTTCTAGTTTGTGTAACAAGGCTTGGTCTCATTTTTTTTGGATGTCGAGGGTAATCCGCATCCGCTACCGTGGTGCGCACTGGGTAAATCCCGCCCCTGTGACCACGCACTGGGTAAATCCCGCCCCTGTGTAATAGCCCGCAAACCTACATAGGGGAGGTAAACCACACTTGACAGGCCAGGTGTGACAGACTCACACCTAGTGGTGTTGATAATGGATCAAATTTGAGACTTTTGACCTAAATATAACATCACTCCATCACTAGGTCATCCTCAAGAGGACGAGGCTTAGTCTCATTGCTACCGGGAATAATTGAGCAAGAGGACAAACATCAATGATAATATAAGACAATTAAACACCTATAGAAGATTGAGAATCAATTGGTATCTTTGTTTAGATAAAGACAAAAACCACCACAAGAATATACTAAAAAAATCACAACTTTTTTTTTTGTTTAATCATAGTCAAATGTTTTTCCACTCTTCATCTGCCCTCAACTTTATGTTTTAAATATCTAATTTTATTTATTTTTATCTCACATCCAAATGAGAGTGGTGGTTGGCCGGTCTAGTAAGGTGGTCTAGGCGTGTGTTGGGCAAACAAGACAAATATTAAGTTAGCCTTTCAAATCTCCTACTTATAAGTAGGACACATCTTTCAGCTACCTTTTATTTTATATTAATTTAAATGCCTTCACCATTTATGTATAGCATAGCATATTAGCATCACATGGTCCAACTAAAGTCCTTAATAATGATGAGATGCGCTCTGATTAATTTCATCAAAAGTTAATATTGTTTAAATTGTTATCTTAATTACGGGAGAAATACAAGTATATTTTGAATTGACGATCGAGAAACTAAACTGTAAATAATATTAAAAGTAAAAAAAGGAAAAAAGAACCGGTGGACAGTCTGCATCAATTGTGTGATAGGCGGCTCCAAGTGGGAAATGTGAATGGATTGACGGCAACCGGTAGCTGCCCTTTCAAGCCAAGCTTTTATTATTTTTTTTTAATTTTTTTTTATTTGAAATAAGATAGGAAAAGTATTAATCTTGCATTTCAAATTGCCAAATGTGTTTCTTGTAACTTGTATACATACATGGTTTAATGCAAATTTAACCTGGAGTTGCTAACCCATCATCGTCGGTCCACGTGGAATCTTCTACTACATATACACTTATAATTTTACTAACATTATAAAACACTCTGTATCGTGAACATTATAATATATGAGTGGTATATAAAACGCATTATTCTATAAACTGTAGAATTTAACATGCGATTCTTATTGGACTAGCGATGGATACACACGGATCCCAAATCGATCTTTTTTTTTTAGCAGAAAATTGATCTGTTTTGCTAATACAGTAATATGTGTAGTTGTGGAATTAGATTATTTATGGGCTTATAAAGTTAAATTACTGGATTTAGAATATTGATGGGCTATCCTGATTCCTAAGCCCATTAAAATATATTTTGGAGGTTGCATGGGTGTGAATGTTTAAATTGTTGGTGAGAAATAGCGAATGATATATAATTTTATAATTATTTCTTTTGAAACTGATCATTTTTTTTTTAAATAAGCACTAAAATATAATACAGTAAGCTATAAAATCGTAGTAAATAAGCACCGTTCCTAATTTTCACACGAAGACTAGTACCTATTTGAACCAAATATTTTAGAGCTAGTGTTAATAGCACTAAAATACAATGAAGTAAGCTATAAAATCATAATAAATAAGTACCATTTCTAGTTTTCACATGAAGCATAATCCTCATTATAACTCACCCATTATGCTTCGTGTGAGAACTAGAAAAGGTACTTAATTATTATGATTTTGTATATATATATATATATATATATATAGGGGTTGATTATAATAGGGACTACTCTCTATGTGAGAAATAGGGACAATTCTCAGCTTTACAAATATTTATGATTGATGGTTGAGATTAAATTGGTGAAAAATAGAATATATCTACTATCATCTACTCTCTCCGTCCCATAATTATAGTCCATTATTTCTTTTTGGAATGTTCCAAAATTATAGTCCTATTCTAAATTGGGATTGTATTTAAATATTCTTTTACAAATATAACCCTATTTAATATAGTATGAATGCAATTAATATAGTAAATTGTATATTTCCAATACATATTAAATGTGATTTCTTAATCTGTGTGAAAATGGGAAGTGGACTATAATTATGGGACGGAGGGAGTATTTAATTAGTCAAATATAGGTAATTGTGTAATTTTGATCCTTAATTTCATATGGAATTATCCAACAAGATTAGATCCATATACGTATCTATATGGAAGTTATTATTGATATGATGATATCCATAATTAAAAATCAATTACACCTGTATCAATCCGTATTCTCACTTCTACCCTAGTATCACAATTCTCTCCCCAAAAAATTAGCGGCTGCTACTGTAGAAGTTCTCGATTGCAACTGATATTCTATTGCGTGGACGAAATCACCACCGAAAAAAGAAGTCGACTGCGACGTCTTTCAATTTTCGGCGACGCAGATGTTGGGTTCTGGATTTAACAACAATAATTGTGAGTTGATAAATTGAACGAACTACATTAACACCAAAAAAATATCGAGCTTCAAACAAGGTGACTATATCCGTTCGATTTAAATATTTTCGACTTATTTATTAATATTTTCTTGGTCCTTGATACAAATAATTAAATCATTCATAGAAATTTGGACAGATTGGCTCAATGATTCCAGACGAATTTGTATGAACAATGTTGATGCTTTGGATGATTAGATTTTCAGCAATATTCATGAACTTGTTAAAAAGTCTTTCAATGCTTCATTATAATATTTATGGTGCTAAATAGAAGGAGTCATTCATACATGTTTTATTTCGTTTATATGAATGACATTATTAATGACATAATAATATTTAAACTAAATTTGATGCTTAATTATAGTGCATTTGGTGCTTGATATGATCATGACTTTAAACAATGTTAATGATTTGTATGACTAGATTTTTCTTAATATTTTTTATATTGTTGGGAATTTATTTAATGTTTCATTATAATATTTCTAGTGCTTAATGCAAGATGTCATTCATTTATGTTTTATTTTTTTCTTTATGTGTAAGTCATGATAATTATGTAATAATATTTAAACTAAATTTGATACTAAATAATAGTGCAATTGGTACTTGATATGATCTCGATTGTGAACAATGTTAAATATTTGTAGGACTAGATTTTCCTCAATATTCTCTATATTATTAAGAAGTTGTTTAATTTTTCATTATAATATCCGTGATGCTAACTACAATGAGTCATTCATTTATGTTTAATTTTGTTAATGTGAACGACATGATTACTAATGTAATGATATTTAAACTAAATTTGATGCTAACTAATTGTGCATTTGGTGCTTGATATGGTCATGACTATGAACAATGTTAATCCTCCGCATGACTAGATTTTCCTCCTTATTTTTGATATTGTTAAAAAGTCTTTTAATGCTTTATTATAATATTTCTCGTGTATAGAGAGGCTGCAATTATAATGGAGGGATGAGAAAAATTGTAATGATTGTAGTGTATATGTTATACATTGAATGAAGACATATATGGGGCAAGCAGTGAATTAATCCTGAAATTGCCACCTGGAGAATGAATTTTGTTGGAAAAATGAAGCGTGTCTGCACGAAATATTGTGCAGCCATATTGACATCCGAATTAAACATCCATGGTGGAAAGATTGCTAATATAAGGCTTGCTCTATCTTCTCTACCACTTGTCTGAAATAATAATTTAGTGTTACTGATTTATTGAAGGAAACTGTTTGATGTTGAATATTAAACCATGCAGGTTATTTTATTTTGAAAAAATAGAGGTAAACATGTGGGTATATTTTAGGACATGTGTGGTAATTTTTTTTGATACATTTGTAGTATTTTGATGATGTTGACATGATGTCTTTAGGACATAAAATTTATTCATGAATTGTTGTGTTGCAATAAGATTATTCATTAAATATTATAAAATTAGATATGGTATTGTTTTGGTACACTTGTACTGTGGTTTGGAACAATTATTTTTTATATATAATTAAAAGATTTGTAATTTCTAAATAATATCAATAATACTTCGTACTACATGCGTTATTGCTTTGAAAAACATACACTATTACTTTGCAATACAAATACATTTCTTTTAAAGTCTTTTTATAACTAATAAAATTAAAGAACAACATAAGTAAAGTATACTAATTGTTAAGAATATTATCATTTACGAAAACATTACATACCATATAAAAATCAAAGCATATAACATTGTTTTGGTACACATAAATTTTATATAGGAAAAAAGCATAAAAATTGAATAGAAAACAATTGTGTTTGGAAAAATAATGCAAAAGTTGGTTCTTTTTTTTGCGTAAAAAATGGAGCAACAGTGCTTTGTTGTATATATGATAGGTTTAGAACGTCTGACATGTTACTACATAAAAATGATAAATAATATTTTGTAATATATAACTTATTGCTTTGTAAGGAATACATTATTGTTATGAAAAGATCGCTTGATCAAATTTAAAAAATACGACTACCATTTTGTGTTGGGATAATTTAACTACACAATCACTTGAATTAATGAAATTTGCACACACATAAGAATATGCATTGCTTAACTATATTATTTTCAATGCTTAATAAGCCATAATAAAATGCTTATGATCCAATGAACACCCTCAAACATACATTCTTATGGCCACGACTTAAACTACAATGCTTAAATATAATTTTTTCAATGCTTGTACATTACAAAATGAATGCATTTCGTCGGTTCCGATTCACAAATGACTTCAGTAAAGGATCACATTGAGGAATATAGTATTTGGTCATGCCACCAGGTGAAAATTCAACTATACAGTCACTTGAATTAATGCTACATGCACACACATAAGAATATACAGTGCTAAACTATAATGTTTTTAGTGCTTATGAAGCACAAAATAAATGCTTCTGATCCGATGAACACATATTTTTATAGCGATGACTGTAAAATATGATACTTCAATATAATATTTTCAGTGCTTGCATCTAACAAACTACATGCATTTCATCATTTTCTGTGTAGTGTAAATGATGAAAGTTTATTAAATTAAATTATGCATAAATCTCAATGTGAGCTCATCAAATTCTACGAAAAGCAGAAATCATAATATTTTTCATACAATGTCACCTATTAACATCATCTCTGGTGATGAATAAATTATTTCAAACTAGAAACACAAACACACGATTGGTGAAATACATAAAACGTGCATTATCCATTCATGATGACCTCATCCACATAATCATATCCAACTCATTACTTTCTGGAATATAACGATCAATACACCGAGATTAAAGCTAAAAATTAATCGATTGATCTCTGCTAAAGAAATATAGTTCTCAGTCGACAACAACTAATACAAAAAAATTACATGAATTCTCATTCCCAGAAAGTAAATGCTTGTCATCCGATTAACAACCTTATGCAGTCATTCTTAAGGCCACAATTGTAAACCTAATGTACGAGATATTAGGATTATATACTGAAAGCTTGTCTTTGTATACTGATAACAATGTTTTTGACGATATAGATTTATTATTATTGCAGTAACTGTTTGTGCATCTATTTACTGTGTTATACGTTTATATATGCATGTTTCCTTATACTAGCATTGTAGATGATATGGTGTGGGTAAACACGCGGTAAAGATCATATCATCAGGTTCCTTGCAAAGTATTAAAAGGCTCGCAGTTTAGATGGTCCTGAACCAACCATTGTAGGCTGTAGAATAATCTGATAGTTAGTTTATCTTAACTAACTGATTATTCTGATACACTGACACGTGTATTGAAGAGGATCGCGATAGGATACTATTCTCTAATCTGATCCTAACAGGAGAGAATAAAGATTCACAGAGTTCGGGTTCTTAAGCCTTGCATAGTGGCGGACATATGCGTGTTATGTCTACTGCTTTGATTTATCAATGGGTGAGATTCTTGATAGAGTCAATAATCTCGATATTTTGGATAGTAACATATTCACACATTATGGGTCATTCACAGTGTTTGGTCACCATGTCCTGGTGCGCCAGGTTGATGATGTCCCCTTGAGTAAACACAAGTACATATGAAACCCTGTAGGTGGAATTTATTCCGTACATGGTAAAGCTTGTATGGTACTGCTCTATGAATGGAAGAATTAATTAATTATAGCTGTCAGAGCTTATATAATTAATTAATGGACATTATATCTTAAACATGGGGAATGGCTGGACTAAAGAAGAATGCATTGAGTAAAATGTATTAAATTGGTAGGTCAGTGTTATTTCTTTAGTGGAATATAAATAACACTTAATTTATTTAATTATATCCTAGGTATTGGATATTGGATATTAAATAAATTAGTGGGTCAATTTAATATTCTTTTAGATCCCTATTGTAGCTCAAATAATACCTTAATGGACTGAGGGAATGGAACAAGAGGAGAGGCCCAACCCATTAGGGTTGGGAGACACAGTACACGCTTTCCTCTCTATTTTAAGAGAAGGAGGAGGCGTGTATTATGTGATACACGATCAGCCCCTCTCATTCATACTGCTCTCTTCATTCCCTTAGGTTATCCATACACAGTTTAGTAGCCTGTAGCCCACTCTACATCTAAATGAGTATCTATAGTAGAAGATCAAGAAGTATCTCTACAGCCTTGGTGGTGGTCGAATACAGTGGGAAGAAGGCCAAGTTCGACCGTTCTTCTACAACAACGAGATTAGACCTGTAATCTCGTCGTCAACCCTACAATCTGTGTAAGTAGATTCATTCAAATTAATTTATTCCGCTGCGTTAATTCGATGATCTTGCATGATTTATTCAACATGTATGTTTTATATCATCTCACATAAAATCATGATGTGCATGCCTTAGAATTATGGATTATCCAATTAGATTCCGTGGGGCGTAATTCGATAAAACCCTAATAACTGGTATCGGAGCAGGTGTCGGTATTAATCTAGGATTAATTCTATGAAGGTTTCAAAATTTCATTAAGTTTGATGATAAATTTATGTGCTTAAATTTTCAGATTTAATGTGTATAATTTTCGAGCATGTTGAAATTAAAATTGGATGAATTTTTGATGGCTAGTTCGAAAATTTTATTTTAATTTGCATGAGTATTTTCGCCTAGCATGTAATAAATTATGAAATGATATTATGATGTTCTTCATAATTTCCAGATTTTATTAAGTGTATTTTTCAAAAATTTTGTTCTATTATTTTTGAAAATTTTGTATTAATCTTACCTTAATTTGATCTTTAATTTTCGGCTATTTGGTGTATGGTTTGGAATAGATTTTTGATGTTATCAAAATTTCCATATCGTACACTAGAGGGGGTTGAAAATTAAGGGGATTAAAATTAGTTTATGGTAATTTTTAGTGTCTACCAAAAGTGATGAGCCCGGTGCTAGCATTGATGATTCAAATTCTGAGTTGCAGCTTAGAGGTCTAGTGATGAGACTTAGAGCCAAGAAGCTGCAAGGATACCTTCAGTGTTATGTCGGAAAGAAGCTGGAGGATGTTGGAGCTGATTTCAAACAGTCCAAGTTGGTGACTGTATTGAGCATCAAGGAGCTCGACTGAATTGAATAATTGGACGTTCCTTGCAATTTATTTTAGTTATTTTATTTATTTTCGGCTATTATTATTAGTTGTGGATTTATTTAATTAGCAGTCCAATTTATCACAATCTGTTTAGGTGATATTGGACCCAGTAGTAGTTTTAATTAGCCCAGTTCGAATTCTAGGCCCAAGACACTTTAATTTTCATTCCCTAGGTTAATTATTTAGGGGATTTTCGTTCTTGATGTTTTCCAGACTGGATTTGAATGAAAAACAGCTTTACGCTTTTCTCCCGTCTCACAAACAAACATCGGTTCTTTGGTAGAGTTTGGTTCTGGCGATTCCAAGCTTGAAATCTATTGTCTCGTTTGTGATATCTCTTAGTATCCAGGTTAGACAGCCATTGAAGATTGCTCCATAGGCGCGTTCCGAGTTCTCGTCGATTCGGGGTTCGTTTCGGGTAAGATTCACCTATCCTTTTCGTTTTTCTTCATCATCGATCCTTCCACCATCACCACAGCCACCACCCACGTCCATAACACTCCCATATCATCATCAACACCCTCAAAATCGTCCCACTTCAGATCAAAATCCGGATTCATCGATTTAGGTCTAAAAAACCCTAAATCGGGTCAGAAACTTCCAACCATTTGATCTCTTAAACCACTTGGCCAAATTAGCTGAATTTTGGATATATTTTTCATCTCTATATATTGTGCCTTGTGTTAAAATTTGAGCTCAATCTGAGGTCGTTTTCATAGGTTTCTGTTCGTGTCTTTAATTTAGGGTTTTACGGGTTATTTGGGTTGTTTTGTGTTTAATTCTTGTTGAATTCAAATTCCTTGATTTAGTACAGTATATTGAGGTTATTAATTTGTTATTGTTCAGTTGTATTTAGATTGAGTCCTTCCTTTACTTTCCGTGTGTTCGATTCTAAGCTTCCGCATTGTATTGGTTACATCAAAAAGTTACCTAATTTTAATCAAAGTTGGTTCCAAAATAGAATTTTAATTTTGGTAAGTGTTTGAAGAGGATTAAAACTACCTTAACTTTTAATTCTAGTAATTTTGGTACCTAATAATATAATTTGGATAGTATTTTGACTTGTGTCAAAATTCCAATTGGTTAATTAATTAAGGGAGGGGGCGAAAATTTTAGGGTTAAAATTTGGAGGATTAATTTTTGATTTTTTTTTCGAAAATTTCAAGATTTATTTTCCTAAGGTAATTCGAAATTTTAAGATATAATTTGATGGATAATTGTGATCAATTTCTAAATTTTATCTTATGGTAATTTTTGAATTAATTAAGATATACTTTGGTAGATAATTTTAATTAATTTTCAAAGTTAATCTTAAGAGTTTAAAAATTCAAAATTTAAGATATTATTTGGTAGATAATTTTGACTAATTTCCAAATAGGAATCTTATGGATATATTCGAATTATTTGATTTAATTTGGTAGATAATTATTTTAATTTCCAAATTAATCAAGGTATAATTTTTGAAATCTTTAATTTAATTAAAGAGGTATTTTTGAAAATTAATGCATGCATGGATATCATGTGCTATTTTATGGATAACATTTAATTATGATAGTTGTTTCTGTAGATGTTTTATTTTGCAGGTGACACCAACTATCATGGCCTTTAATTTTATGTTAATGTGATGTTTATTTTATGTTAATGTGATGTTTATTTTATGTTGAATGCATGGTTGGCCGTATGCCGGTTTGGCTACGAGATTTTTGATCTATGAGAAAATCCATGGATTAGGTCTAGGAAATTTATTTATTACGTTGGTTTAATGTAATAGGAAAATAAATTATTAGATTTAGAGGCGATTTTCAAAATCACCTAGTATTTGAGTTGAATTTTATTTTTCTTTATTATTCTAGTTTAGAATATAGAATAAGGGAAGGAAATCAACTCAAAGATGGAAAATTGAGTAGCTTTGAAAAGGAAGGACATCCCGAACACGTCCCGAAACTCTAAAGGAGCTAGGGTTTCGGCAAGGCGCAAGAGAGGCGGCGGCCTTGGGTTGTCCGGGTTTTCAAGAGCTGATTTTCTAAGATTATCTCATTAACAACATGACATATAAGCCATGATAGTTCATCCCACTTATTATGCTTATTATGTTGTTTGCATGCAATGGTTGTTTATCATTTTATGTGATTAATTGCATGTTTAAATGGGATAAGATGAAACCTCAAACTTAAATAACTAAGTGGGAGAGATACATACCAAAGTATGTCAGAAATCTCAAAACGGTCTCCATTAATCTAGTTTAATTGAGAAGTGATGGGCAACCTCCCTACGTAGGGGTCATATTACTAGATTCTCTAGAAATTAAACTTCCTAACGGATAACTGTAGAACATAATTAAGAACAAATCGACCCTACTACTAGGGAGGTGGGTTCGAAATTATGCTCTTGGGGTGAAGATGATGGTAAGCACACTTAGATGTAATTTTGTAATATCCCAAAATATTTTTAGAAGGTTTTATTCAACTTATATTTCCCTTTGGTAAGTTAAAAAATAAGTTGGGTCCTTAAAGGATTCAAATAAAAGAAAATCGCAGTCAGGGAAATCTGTTAAAATTTAATTTGGTCAAAAATTGCTTTAAAAATATATTCTGATATTTTTCTCGGGTTGATAGAAAAAGTTTCAAGGATCGTGCCAAACTTTGAATTTTTCAAATTCGAGTTCAAATGAACTCTTGGCACAACTTTGAATAGAAAAGGCACATTCGTCATCATCCAATTTCTTTTTCAAAATATTATCCTATTATTTTTCTATCATTATCTTATTCCATCATTATCCTTTATTTTATTCGTTATTATCCTATTTATTTTTCCTCTATAAATAGGACTTTAATGTTTCATTTTTCATTCATTTTCAAAATCGAAACACCGAGCAGCTTCTAGAGAAGGTACGTCTCTAGTTTCCTATTTCAATTCCAAAATAGTCATTTTGAAGGTGTCAATGCATAGATCATGAATGCGTAATTGAAAAGATGATTTGACGTATGATCACGATGAAAAATTGTCGTGGCCGCCGCCAAAAGTCACCACCACCGCCAACCACCTCCACCTCACGCCACCACCACCATCATCCATCATAATCATCAAGCCCTCCCCCCAACGTTAATCAATCAACAAGCCCCTCCCCACTCCAACGTTAACCACCACCACCGCCCCCTCCCAAATTAATCAATCACTCCACCACCGCTTCACAATCGCCTGAAACCGGCGATCTCTTTCGGATCATCGGATAAAAATGTGCCTTTACGGTTTTATGTTCTATGTATATTTGTATGCATTTTTCATGTTTTCACTTTTTAATTTTGAGTATATTTTGGGTATCCGAATTTTAAATTGTAGTCTTTTTCAGGTCTATCCTTCATGGATAGCCCTATTGTATTTTTAGTCTCAAAAGTTGTTCCATCTCAAAATAAAGTATTTTTATTTAAAGTTTCATATTTTTCTAATGGGCGGATTTTGCGGTATGAATTTATTTGTACTGAATTAATTTTAGGATACGAGTTTGGCCACCCCGTATGCCAAAACTTCCAAAATGATTTTTCTTTATAAAAATGTCCTGAGTAAAGTTCCCTTAAGTGTCAAAATATTTTGATGACCCGGGTGCTGCGAAGATAGTAAATTTTATAATATTTACTTCATAGCTAAGAAAGGATAGTTTTTGACCTAATGATAGTCGTTCATCAAAACTAAGTTACCGGATAATCTTGTAGGCACAGAAGAAGAAGACTTCTAGTTGAGACCAGAATCAGAATCTAGATCTAGCTATCCAGGTCAGATTACCAGGTGAGTTTTTATTATATAAAAATGTATTTCAGGTTATTAAGCCCTGATATTTATAAAATGAACACTACAATCTTGATTGGCCCGACCCGCAAATGAGCCCCCGACCCGTGAATGAGTCCTTAACCCGACCCAATGAAAGGCCCGCGCCCAATCCTGCCCAGAATAATTGTGTATAATATGCACCTAAGAGGATTCGAACATGTGACCTCCTAGAAGGAGGGTCAAACATTTATCTATTGGAGCAAGTTCAATTGATGTTATATTGATAGTTTAAATAATATGTATATACTTATACGATTTTTTCATAATTTATTTTTCTTTATCTCTATAAATTAAAAGTGTTATATGATTATTAATATATTTATATCTATTTGTGCACAAATATATATATATATATATGTATATATAATATTGATATTATATTGTATTATATATCTGTATATAAGAACTATATTTTAAAGTGATACTTATTAAGTATCCATGCATACAAAACTTATATCTCTAATATAAATTTAATATGGAGAAAGATTATAGAAGTTTTTAATTAAATTATTTTAAAAATTATATATATATATATATATATATATATATATATATATATCATGGTGAAAATGTGGTTAAATAGTCTTACTTTGTGTTTCATACTAAATATCATGATGAATTAAATTATTTTTACTTACATAATAAATAACTATAGTTTATATATAATTAAAAATTAAAATCCATTATATACTATATTATGTATATATTTTCATAGTATATTTTAGTTTGTGAATGTATAATTGATTAATCTTGTAGCAGTAACTATAATAAATATTATGTTAAACTTAATATATTTTTTTATATATATAATAATATACTAATTAGTTTATTTATGAGAATAGTAATAAAGCTAATTTGTATAGATTTGTATTTAATAAGGAAATAATACAAATTTAAAGATGTGATATTAATAAATGCGTATAGTTGCAATATTATTTTTTCAAAAATTAAAATAAATGAATAAAAATATAAAAAAGATTTTAATAGGGAGAATATTTGTATTAGAATAGATTGAAATCATGTTTAATTATTTTAAAAAAAATTAAATAAAATTTAAAAAAAATAAAAAAATTTAAAAAAATTAAAAATTAAAAAAAAAAATTTAGCTACGGGGGTTCCCGTTGCTAAGTTGCAGCGACGAGAACCCCCGTCGCTAGATTTATAAAAATAATGATATATTAAAATTTTAAAATCTAGCTACGTGATTCCCCGTCGTTAGAACTAACTACGGGGAACCCCGTCGCTAGCCCCATCGTAAAATTTTCCGTCGCTATTCCCGTCGCTAGTGGCGGCCCGTGTCGGCCCGGTCGCTAGTTCCCGTTGCTAGAATGGACGTTTTTTGTAGTGGAATATGATTGAAAATCCAACT
This sequence comes from Perilla frutescens, assembly GCA_026008535.1. Classification (NCBI taxonomy): domain Eukaryota; kingdom Viridiplantae; phylum Streptophyta; class Magnoliopsida; order Lamiales; family Lamiaceae; genus Perilla; species Perilla frutescens. The sequence continues at coordinate 14,734,939 of BRKX01000004.1, forward strand.
CATGACTGTATTTAATGTGCTCTCCTGACTCATGTAAGTCTTACTACTATTTTTGGTGACTAAACTACAATGGTTCACGATATCGAGCCCCAAAAAAATAGGGCAGTGTCCAACCTTAAGTAGCCGGGTTGTGTATATGAACCGACTCACATAAGTGTTCTAGGGGAGAGTGGCACGCAATGATGGAACTGAAATGATTTAGTATACATGAAATTCACAAAATTTCTATTTTAAAAGCTTTCCATGATATGCTTAAAATATGATTGGATATTCTGTTTTATAAAATGATTGTGAAACTTTTCTCAAAAGTACCTACTGAGTGCATTAGTACTCATACCCAAAATCTTTTCAAATATTCTCTGGATGAGCTGTGGGATGGTGGACGGCTGTGCTAAGGCTGAAGGAATATCTTTTGATGTATATGTTTTTTTTACGTGTGAAGTCTAACTAGAACATGGTTACCTTTTGAGTCTGAATAAATGCACTGCGTTCTTTTCCGCTTACTCTGATTATTATTATGGAGTGTTCGGTTCTCTGAATCCTATTTTCTTTACTGTTATGGAGAGTTCGATTCTCTGAATCCCATTTTTCTTTACTGTTATGGAGTGTTCGATTCTCCGAATCCCATTTTCTTTATTGTTACGGAGTGTTCGGTTCTCCGAATCCCGTTTACTTTCCGTTCCTGGCAGGCAAAAGCCTGGCATTTATTTACTTTCATTATTCAGACAGGCACAAGCCTGGCTTTACATTACTTTCCATGTCAAGGCAAAAGTCTGGCTTTATATTGCTTTCACGACAGATGAAAGTCTGGCATCTCTTTTGATGTATATGTTTCTTTTATGTGTGGAGTCTAACTGAGAACATGGTTACCTTTTGAGTCTGAATAAATGCACTGCGTTATTTTCCGCTTACTCTGATTATTGTTATAGAGTGTTCGGTTCTCTGAATCCTATTTTCTTTACTGTTATGGAGAGTTTGGTTCTCTGAATCCCATTTTTCTTTACTGTTATGGAGTGTTCGGTTCTCCAAATTCCATTTTCTTTATTGTTACGGAGTGTTCGGTTCTCCGAATCCCGTTTACTTTCCGTTCCTGGTAGGCAAAAGCCTGGCATTTATTTACTTTCATTATTCAGACAGGCACAAGCCTGGCTTTACATTACTTTCCATGTCAAGGCAAAAGTCTGGCTTTATATTGCTTTCACGACAGATGAAAGTCTGGCATCTCTTTTGATGTATATGTTTCTTTTATATGTGGAGTCTAACTGAGAACATGGTTACCTTTTGAGTCTGAATAAATGCACTGCGTTATTTTCCGTTTACTCTGATTATTGTTATGGAGTGTTCGGTTCTCTGAATCCTATTTTCTTTACTGTTATGGAGAGTTTGGTTCTCTGAATCCCATTTTTCTTTACTGTTATGGAGTGTTCGGTTCTCCGAATTCCATTTTCTTTATTGTTACGGAGTGTTCGGTTCTCCGAATCCCGTTTACTTTCAGTTCCTGACAGGTAAAAGCCTGGCATTTATTTAATTTCATTATTCAGACAGGCACAAGCCTGGCTTTACATTACTTTCCATGTCAAGGCAAAAGCCTGGCTTTATATTGCTTTCACGACAAACGAAAGTCTGGCATCTCTTTACTTCATGTATTTGGTCAGACATCCGTCTGACCTTTTTCATGCCTAATCTATTAATAGTTAACCTTTGAACTGTTATTATTTACATTGAAGTTTGCTTTCTTGGGTTCATTCTAAGAGTCATGGTATCTGGTTTGAGTCATTTCATACGCTTTAAAAGCGTGGATTGATCCATTTATAGAGGTTATGCTGCCCAAATTTTTGGGGGCACTAACCCTATTTCTTTGATTACTTCTGTTCAACAACCTCTTTCCCCTTCCCCCAAGTAATGCACCGGTCCCTTACCCTTCTCCCGGGATCAGGGCGTTATAGAGTGGTATCAGAGCAGGCTGCAACTCTACAGGCCTGTCATATTGTTGATTGAGTTTAGTTCTCAATGCAGTCTCCTAATTGATTGTCTGATAGCTCTAGCACGTCGCCTGCACCGCACTCATCTGCTTCAAAAAGAAAGGTATGCAAGTAAAAATGTTTTTAAGATTTAATTATGTTTGTGAATTTCAAAAAAATGAATGTAGATAAGAACTATTCTCCACATTGATGGTATTTATGAAAGTCGCGCCAATGATGGGTTCGAAAGGATAATGGTATCATTTTGGGACTATGTGTCCATATGATGATGGTTATAAATGGAAGAGAATCACTATCTATGATGGTAAAATTTGTGGGACTTTGTGCCCAGATGATATTGAATGATTATTTTGAATGGGACTATATGTCCATTATGTTTGAAATAAAATATGGTGTTTTAAATGGGACTATATGTTCGTGATATGATTTGAAAGAATGTGTGATGATAGTAATCAATGCCCTATAAGTAGAAATGTGATAATGTTTAAGTAATTGGAAATGTGATGATGTTAAAGTGATGGAAATCCAGAATGATTATGGAGATGGAATGTGAACATAGAATGATTTAATTGAGAATGTAGATGAACATAGCCAATTATGACTTATACACATAGATTGGATTTTAAGTGCCTCTCTTAAGATTCATGTGGAACGTAGACTGACTAAGTGCTTCACTTTCAAATAAGTAGACTGATTAGAATTGCGTGAGAAATGTTGTTGAGCATTTAGTTTAGGAGATATCTCACATTCGTATTAATTTAGCACAAAGTGGATTTTATGATAGTCATTTCTGAAGCCTAAAAATTTTCAGAATGCCGCCTAAGAAAGGAACACAGAACCAAGAAAACCATGGACAACCTGCACCAATTCCAATCCTTATACCGGCGCCAAGAGCAGAAGAAGCTTTTCATAAACATCACCCACCTACTTTTAACGGGCTAGGTGACCCAATAGATGCAGAAAAATGGATTAAATCTCTGGACCGAATATTTGATTACATGTCTTGCACAATGAGAAAAAACTTACATGTGCTCAATTTCAACTGATTGATGATGCAGACTATTGGTGGGAGTCTGTAAAAAGAACTATGACTTATGAGCAATGGCAGAAATTTACTTGGGAAGACTTCAAGGAAGAAGTCTGATTGCTATCGAGAAAAGAAAGAGTCGGGATTCTAGAACCTCCGACAGGGAAGCTCTACGGTTACTGAGTATGATCGTGCTTTTAATCAACTCTCACGTTATGCTCCACATCTAGTGGACTCATACTGTAAGAAGGCTAAGAAGTTTAGGAAGGGCCTTAAGCTAGAAATCAGCATGACTCTTATGGGGCATGATAAGATGTCGTATGTGTAAACACTGCGTTGGGCTTTGAATATAGAGTCTGTTATGCCAACTGAGAAAACCCAGCCACAACAATCTTCCCAAGATCTGAAGGGAAAGCGGAAATGGGAAGATAGAAATGCAGTGGGAAATAAGCAACAGTGGGCTAAGGGAAATATCAATTATGGGCAACTGAATCAACAAGGAAATAGGACTCCCTGCCCTATCTACCAGAAGTTTCATTCAGGGAAGTGTATGAGGAATACAGATGGATGTTTCTTCTGTCATCAACCCGAACATTTTGCTCGAGTTTGTCCTAGGAGCAAAGGAAATACAGGTTTTCCTTCTAGACCAGCACAAGGTGGGAATATACATCAGAGGCCTAATCAAGGGAGCAATCCTAGGCCTAATCAGGTTGGAAACCTAAGGCAAAGTCACAGAGAAAATTTTAAGCCAAACCAAGGACAACGCGCCCCACAGCCAGCCAGGACTTATGCACTTCAGTAACAACAGACAGAGCAAGCTCCAGAAAATTTGGCAGGTATGATAAACATGTTTAATATACCTATGCTCGCTTTATTTGATACTGGAGCTACACACTCTTTCATTTCAGAAAAGGCTAGTGAAAGATTAAAACTTAGACAAGTAGATGCTACTAATGCCTTAGAATTTAGCATCTCTTCTGGAAAAACTGTTTTAGCTAAAAGAATGTGCCTGAATTTGGAACTCGAGATTAACAAAAAGATTTTCATCACGGATTTATATGTAATCGACATGAAGAATTTTGATATAATCTTGGGAATGAATTGGCTAACAACAACGTATGCGACTATATGTTGTTATGAGAGAGAAGTCAGATTCCAGAAGCCAGGAGAACCAGAGGTAATTTTCTTTGGAGCAAGGATGGGTTTGAAGATACCAATTATTTCAGCCCTCAAAGCTATAAAGCTAATGAGAAAAGAAGGTTGCCATGCTTTTCTGGTTAACCTAGTAGAAAAAAGATAAAGAGGGAGTAACGATAGATCAAGTCCCTATCATTCGGGAATACAAGGATGTTTTCCCACATGACCTACGAGGGCTACCGTCCGAAAGGCAAACTGAATTCACCATTGACTTGGAACCAGGAGCAGCCCCGATATCTAAGACACCATATAGAATGGCCCCTAACGAACTGCAAGAATTGAAGGTACAACTACAAGAGCTCTTGGGCTTAGGTTTCATACAACCTAGTGTCTCATCATGTGGAGCGCCTATTCTCTTTGTTAAAAATAAGGATGGTACATTGCGAATGTGCATTGACTACAAGCACTACTACAAATATGGCAATAGACAACGCCTTTCAGACAACAGTTTTACATAGCAACCGTTGTATTTTCATATTTCACAACGATTTAAATGTAAACCGTTGTATTTCTGTTTTTCTCTGTACAAAACCACAACGGTTTCAAATAAACCGTTGTCATAAAGCATTGTAGTTCTGAAATTAGACAACGGTCGCAAAATAACAGTCAAAAAACCGTTGCAAATGTATTTTAATTGATAGACATCAGTTGTTTTAACCGTTGTGCATTTCCAATTTGGCGTAGACAACGGTTGGTTGTAATTGTAACCGTTGTCTGTCAAGTGTTGCTACTATTACACAACTGTTTATGTAATTGATGTAAATATCTGTTGTTACTTGAAATTGAATTAATCCATTTTTGTCGTATATTTTACATTTAATTATAAAAGTCTTTTTTTAGCAAATTATAAAAAAAAAGAATATTATAATTATAAAATTCTTTTATGTAATGTGATAATGGGAAAATAATTAATAATTTTAATAAATTGGAAAAAACTTCAATAACCCATATAGAAATTTTAATTAGAATTTTTTTTTACAATTTATAAAAATCCAATATTTATATTCTTCCTATATATGCATACATATATTATATATTTTAATTAGATAATTCCAATATTATATTTTCCCTAGAGTTCATTTTAAAATACATTATTTACATATAACTTTATTGTAATTACCTTATAGTATTTTGTATCTAGAAAAATAATTTCTCAATCTGTAGCCGCCTATATCTCTGCAAAAAAACCCTTCCCGCGTATAGCCTCTACAACAAAAACCTTTGCACCGAAAATCTTTCAATCATTCTCTGCGGAAAATTCGTACGTCGGGAACGTTGCAAACCGTACGCTGGAATCGCAAACCCTCTGCGGCGGTGAAAATTGGAAAGCCCTCAAGGAATCTGATTTTGTATTGTGGTTGGTGGTTCTCGCTTCAAATCATAGAATCCTTACTTCTCGATTGGTTCAGATGAGAAATAAAGGTGAGTAGCTTAAATCAAATTTTCTCTATATAAGTTTAATCTGATAAAAGGTTGAGAACATCTGATTTTATTGTTTAATCTAATTTTTTCCTTGTCTCCTATAATTTTAATTGTGTGTTCATGTGCTGGAAATTGAAAGAATGTATTTTTCTGATTTTCAAGCTAATGTCTGTTATGCGGCTTAAAGAAAAATAATCACAGAGATAGAGATATGTATAGAGAGATAGGAGTGTTTGTGTTAATTTATTTGCGTTCACTATCATTAATTAAGTGGATATCATTCAAACTTAAGTTCTACAATTTTAAGGCTGAATACCCAATAAATTTACACAAATTTTCAGTATTAATATTCTAAAGGTTGGCAAGCCATGCCTAATCTCCCACCCAAGGGTACGATTCCCAAAAGGAAGAAAAAAAAGAAGTAAATTTTGGGCTGAATTGAACTTGAAATATGAAAGAAGAAAATCAACTCTAGTTGAAGTGAAATTTCATTTAATTTAATTCGGATCCCACTCCATAGTTGAATTGATAAACTGGGAGATATATATGATGATTGAATATAGATATATCTAGTGTTTAAAAGAAGAGAAAATCAAATACAAAAGTCAAGAAAAATGAAGCAGCAGCACATGACAGAAACATTGGATTAATTAGAAAAGAGGCCAAAGGAAATTAGATAGGATGAAGATTTAATATTGAAAGTACCAAGCCAACCTTCACTCCATGCCTCGTTGAATCCCTTATTTCTGCTGCATATTTCCCTCATGGTCTCTTTCTTACTCCAATGTATCTTTTTCTGTTTTAGGGTCATTTCCATTTGCAGAGATTTCAAATGACATGAGATTTTGATCATCTTCTTTTTCTTCTTTCAAAGGTGAAGAATTCATCTTCTGAAATTTAATTTAGGCATGAACTTAGAACATGTCCAGGGCTAAATGATCTCATGCGCTGTGGAAGATAATTTTCTAAATGGCTCAAAGGACAAATTAGTATCTCGTGAATCAGCTATATAGACAGACCATCAATTATAGACAAACCATCAATCTAATGCCATTTTTGAAGCCTTAGAGATTAATAATACAATCTGATTATAAGGATGCCACTATAAACTGGTGTGTCATCCACACAGAAATTGGGTTTAGGTGGTATATATCACTCTCCCAGAAGCAGTAAAGGAAAAAGGTACAAGCATAGAAAGCAAACTGTTTGGCAATAATGACTAGGACGCAAATCAGCAACTGTACCAACCAGGCAGAACCATTGCAGCTCTGAAAAATGCTGCTCAGATATAAAATGGAATGATATAGGTAGGATTTAGGTGAATGATTATTGGTTTTCCTAGAAAATAGAAAAGTTGTTTTATAATGGGCTATAAAGTAGTGATGCCGATAGTGTCCTTGAGAAATAATAGTAGTCGAGCTCTGTCGATTATCTTTCAAAAGACTTCGGATAATCTAGGTTTTTTTTTGTTTCTCTATTAATTGGAATATGGATCCGATTTTATGGAAGAATGTATTTAAATAGATTGTCAAAGTATATTCTCATAATGAGTTTAGAATCTTTCTCTGGGGATATGGTGTTTAGAATTTATGTTATCGATTATGTGGCTTTTGATTGAATTGTCATCGAGATCTTTTTTGGTATTGGCTGTGTTTCTTGGTGTTTACATGTTGGTTGTATTACAATTGAATGAACTCTGAAATAAGTTTATAGACTACATAATCTGAAAACTCAATATACTCAGAAAGTTACAGCTCATTTCTTAGGCCTAGATTCTTGTTGTTCATTGATCAGCTTCTATAGTTTAGTGATTTGTGTCCTATGTGTCGTTTGTTCATTGATCAGCTTCTAGCTTCCTGTCGGAACCATTTATAAACACATGAAGCTAAAACCTTTCATACTTGATGAGTATTCAAAGGAGGTGATGAGGTCGTTATTGATTGACTGTATATACTGTGTATTATATATTTACATTACTCATTCTTTTAGCAAGCTTCAGATGAATTCTTCATCTTGAGTTTTTTACTTTAAATGTGTGACACAGCAAGCCCACTTGTACAACCCCACAATTTTATGCACTCAGACAATTGTCTAGTTCTTGATTTGCATGTTTGCCTTTTCTATCTGAATATTTGCAAGATCATCAATGGTCTGAATGTTTATATATCAGCTGTAGTTTGCACATCTGCAGCCCACATTTCATGTATGAAATCTTTAAGTTTGTTGTTTCCTGCTCATCTCTGTGAACTTTGGGCTACTCTGATTTAAAGAGCTGATATAATACCGCCCAAAGTATCTACTTTTGAGTGAATTATTCCATCAGACTTACCTCTTCGAGATGCATACCTCTGGCTTTGAATAACTTGAATTGCAATAAACAAGAATGCAGCTCTTCTGTTACCTATTTGCTGCTTGATTACAATAGATGTTCTGTGTATCTTTGCATTGCTGCTATGCATGTTGTTATGTGTAATTAACTTGCCCCTACATGCTCCTGATATCCTATTGTGACTTGGGTGTTCTTGAGGTTCCATTCTGCTGCAGCAAAATAAAAAAGAAAAAGAAAAAAAAGAGGCTGCAATGATATCTGCACCATGCTCCCTCTCTCTGGGCCTGAAAACTTTAGAATAACTGTATGACTTGATCATTTGGGTGCGACTGATATCATTATTGTCCTCATTCCATGTCTGAAATCTACTCAGGAAGACTTAAGTATGTTTTTCTGTGATTAGGTATTGTTCACTGCTCAATTAAACCCTTGCTATGATGCTGGGGTTTAATTCGTGGTTTCTTGCCTTTTGTTGTTTCCTTGATCCACTTATATGGCTGGATGTGACCTGGAGATATGTTAATATTCCTTGGAAATAATGCTCCTTACCCCCCCTTATTTGATTACAACATATGGAACAGATATGGAGGAGTTTAATCTGAAACTCTTGCTGCAAAGTCAGCTTCTGCTCCCTTAGCATAGTTGCTGCCATTTATTTGCTTGACAATTTAAATATGCAGTATATGCTTAGTGTAGTTTTCTGTATGTGTGGGGGTCTATGTTGATGTCCGATTTTTCAATTCTAAAGTTCTTTCCTTACTGGTTTATTCGTTTCATCAATAGCTCTCCTAAATCTGTGTTTTTTTATTGATTTGTAGAGCAAGGAAGTTAAAACATTCATTAGTGACTGCACAGCCAGGGGAGACAGAGTATACGGCTCTTAAAGGTATAGCTTCTATCCTGCTACATTGGTATGTTTTTTCTTAATGGATCTTCTTCTCATGAGTCGTCTTCGATGAGTGAGTTAGCTCCTATGTTTTGCTAAAATGGATCATTAATTTGTAGAGTTTTGTATTATCTAAAATTGATTTTTTATTTTTCAGTTTTAATGTATATTTTTTATTGAAGAATTAAATAATACAGAAAATCTAAATAATATTGATACAATTTTAATGAAGAAATAAATCTGAAGCTGATATATTTGAAGCAATTTCTAGAGATAACAGATTGATGCCCAAAACCCAGGATACTTACAGTTAAAGTTAAATAATCTTCTAACTATACCTCAGTTAGCACATATAACATAACATAAACAAATGAAAACATCAGTAGTATCAGTTAGTCACATAAAATGCTTTTTTGCACAAAATCTTAATATGCAAATGCATTTCAAATGTAGCTCCATTGATCACTTATACTATAAAGGCAAATTTACAATAAAAAAAGTCACCCACAAGAATAGCCTCCAAAAGTAAAACTCTCAATTGGCAAGATGGTTCATTTGTTATTATTATCATTTAAGATGCTAAACAAAATGAAACTTATCGAAGATCTCACATATAAAATGGAATTCATCAAAGAGTGTACTTACCTTTTAGAAACTGCAACTTTACTGGATGTAATTTGTAAAGAATTCAAGTTAATAAGGCCTGTAACAAATGAAAAATGGATAAAATTTGTAATACTTCAACACCACAGTCTTGTATATGCAATATTTTTACTACTAAGAACTTTGAAAAATGAATAGGATTCTTAGATAAGCTTACTGAAATGCTTCATTTTCTCTTGTTTAAAATGTTATATGACTTTACTTGTTTATTATTACGATTTAGCTAGGTAAATTGTTAGTTACCTATTTCGATCTCAACAATGGACAAAGGATGGATGAGAAAGAATAGATTATCACGTGAGTATGAGGCCGGAGTAGACTCTTTCTTGACTTTCGCAATACAAAATGCAAGAGATCCCGAATTAATGTCCTGTCCTTGTGCAAAATGTGGTAATTTGAGTATGAGAAATAGTGATACTATATCGGCACATTTATGTTGCCATGGAATAGATCTCACATACCATACATGGTTTTTGCACGGCGAAAGATCTCAATCAAAAAAATCATTGAATGATCAAGATGAAGCCGGAAAATTCAATCAGACTTAGGATGCAGATGATCCTGTGGATATGGTCCATAATGCATTTGATACTTATGAAGATAATCCAACAGAATTTAGCAAGCTACTTTTGGATGCAGAGAAACTGTTATATTCAGGTTGTAGTACATTTACAAAATTATCTGCAACTATGAAACTATATAATTTAAAGGCAAAGCATGGTTGGAGTGACACTAGTTTCACTGACTTACTTACTTTGGTAAGAGAAAAGCTTCTCGATGACAATGGTTTGCCTTCATCATCATACCTCGCAAAGAAATCCTTGTGCACATTAGGGATGACTTATGAAAAAATTCATTCATGCCCAAATTATTGTATTTTGTTCCGCAAGGAGTACGAGGATTTGACTAATTGTCCTACATGTGGGATGTCAAGATGGAAGTTAGGAAAAGATGATAAGGAAAATGTCGGTGTACCCGCAAAGGTATTGTGGTACTTTCCACCAATACCATGATTTCTAAGAATGTTTCGGAATAAGGAATTATCGAAAGAGCTGATATGGCATGCAAATGAAAGAAATTGTGATGGTTATCTTCGTCATCCAGCCGATGCACCAGCTTGGAAATTAGTGGATCACAAATGGCCAGATTTTGCTGAAGAATCTAGAAATCTTAGATTGGCCATATCAGCAGATGGTATAAATCCACACAGAACGATGAGTTCTACATACAGTTGTTGGCTAATTGTACTTATCACATACAACCTTCCCCCTTGGTTGTGTATGAAGAGGAAATTTATGATGCTAACTTTGTTGGTTTTTGGACCAAAGCAACCTGGAAATGACATTGATGTCTGTTTAGCACCTCTGGTTGATGACTTGAAGAAATTGTGGGAATCAGGTGTCGAAATGTATGATGCACATCGTGTAGAAACTTTTATACTCAGAGCTGTTCTTCTATGGACAATTAATGACTTTCCAGCATATGGCAACATGTCAGGATACACTGTAAAAGGATATCATGCATGTCCTATATGTGGAGAAAAGATATTTGCTAGACGTTTGAAACATGGTAAAAAGATGTCATATATAGGCCACAGAAGGTTTCTACCTCACTACCATCTTTATTGAAGGCAAAAAAAGGAATTTGATGGCCAACAAGAGTTTGATTCTGCCCCAAAACCATTGAGTGGCCACGAAGTGTTAAAAAGAGTTGAAGTATATAAATGTGTTTGGGGCAAATGGAAGGGGAACCAATCAACAAAGAAGAATGTTGGTAAATCACCTTGGAAGAAGAAGTCCATATTTTTTGAACTCGAATATTGGAAGCATCTTCACATTCAACATATTTTGGATATAATGCACATTGAAAAAAATGTGTGTGAAAGTCTTATTGGCACATTACTTAATATTCCAGGAAAAATAAAAGATGGGATTAATGCGCGATTGGACCTTGTGGAAATGGGTATTAGGACTGAGTTAGCTTCTAAAAAGATAGCAGGAGAAAAGAGAACATTCTTGCCACCAGCATGCTATACATTAAGTAAGGAAGAGAAGAGAAAATTTTGCAGATCATTGTTTGGAATGAAGGTTCCCTTGGGCTATTCATCTAATATCTCGAAGTTGGTATCAATGAAGGAGTTGAAACTTGTTTGTCTTAAATCACATGATAACCATACTTTGATGCAACAATTTCTTCCGGTAGCAATTCATGGTGTGTTGCCCAAACATATTAGGTATGCTATCATACGGTTGTGTTCATTTTTTAACGTGATATGCAACAAAGTGATAGATGTTACAAAGTTAGATGAGATTCAAAGAGACGTTGTGACGACATTATGCTTGCTTGAAAAGTATTTCCCTCATTCATTTTTTGATATAATGGTGCATTTAACGGTTCATCTTGTATGGGAAGTCAAATTATGCGGACCAGTTTGATATAGATGGATGTATCCATTTGAAAGATTTGTGAAAACATTGAAAGTTTATGTACGGAATCGAAATCGACCCGAAGGATGCATAGCTGAATGTTATATTGCTGAAGAGGCTGTAGAGTCTTGTTCAGACTATTTATTCAATGTGCACACGATTGGGATCCCATCGAAAAATCTTGATAGATATCCGTCAAAGCCTTTATCACAACCCCGTGTTCAAACCATCAGTAATGACGAGTGGGAGCAAGCACATCTTTGTGTATTAAATAATGATGCTGAGATTGATCCATATATCGAGTAAGAGTTTAAAAATTATTTTATTTAATTACTTAATTTATTACATTACGTTGACTTCATTTCTATGATTGATTTTAACAGGGAACATAAAAGACATTTGCAGAAAATATTTTCCCACAAACATAAGTTTGAAAAGTGGTTAAAGGATGAGCACAATCGAACATTTATTAGCTGGCTACGTGAGCGTGTGACTATAACATCATGCTCTAAGAATCAAGTTTCTGAAAGATTGAAGTGGATGGCACATGGACCTAGCACTCAAGTTGTCAAATATGATGGTTATTTACTTGATGGTGTGACTTTTCATACAAAAGCACGTGATGATTTACGAACTGCTCAGAACTCAGGTGTAAGTGTAGTTGCAAGGACAATGCAAGTCTCTAGTGCGAAGGATAAAAACCCAATTGAGTCAAATATGAAGTATTATGGAATAATTGATGAAATATGGGCTTTTGACTACCATATTTTCCAAGTTATAATGTTTAAATGTACTTGGGTAGATGATAATAATGGTGTTGAGCATGATAACCTCGGTTATACATTGGTAAATCGGACAAAAGTTGGATACAAAACTGACTCATTTATTTTGGGAAGTCACGCAACTCAAGTATTCTATGTTGAAGACCCTGAAGATCCTGAAAAAGTCGGTGGTACTTACAAGTCCATCGAAAGAGTACACTGAATACATTAATGATGATGAGTTGGGAGAAATTTCGATCCACCATCCATGTTTTAGTAAGGGATTGCCAATAATGAATGTAACTAATGTTGTAGATGAAATTGAACCTCCTTGCATTTGTGATGATTGTGATGGAATTTGGGTTGATATTTAATATGGTAAAAGTATTTTCATTTTTTTACTTAGGTTAATTTTGAATTGACATATTTCATACTAATGAATATTATTAACTTATTTAATTTAACTTTTGCTAATGTTTTAGCTTTTCTATGTTTAAACAAGTTTGTGAAGAATATGGATGAAAGCAAAACCAATAATGCTGACATGGAGTCCAAAGATACACAATCGACAAAATCAACAAGAGGAACTGTCAATTTAGGTAGGCTTTCAAGCCGAAGGGTCAAAGGAATCAAACAAGTGGTTGATTTTAATAAACATGGTCAACCAATTGGTCTAGTTGGGACTGAAATGCAGAGTTATATTGGTATGCTTGCTCGAAAAGAAGTTAAGATAACTTACAAGTCTTGGAAAGTCGTGCCAAACGAGGTTAAAGATACAATATGGGAGCTTGTAAATGTAAGATTACAAACTTTTTTCACTAACTTTATGTTTAATTATTATAACTTTTTAAAATTTATGTTTTGTAGTTGGCATACACCGTTGATCCTAAATGGAAGACATGATGTTTGGAATCTGCAAATACGAAGTGGAGGCGATGGAAAACTACAGTCTTTAATAAGTTCATCGAGCCATACAAGAATGATATTGACAAATTGAAGTTACCGCCACCTAAGAGTAATATTCTTCAAGAAGATTGGAGTCAATTTGTTATTAGTCATATGTCTGATGAATTTAAGGTAAAAAAGTAAAATTTCCCTTTACTTTGTGATTTTGTTTTGATACTCACTTGATTGTGTCTTTTTAATGGTGAAATTTTATTATGTAGAAATTAAGTGAGGAACAAAGAGAGAGAAGGATGAAAAATGTATTTTCCCATCGACTCTCTCGTAAAGGCTATGCGGGTCTAACTGAAGAAATGGCAAGTTTTTTTATTTTAAATCTTATTTTTATTATTTTATTATTCTTGTATTAATACATAATTATCTATGTAATGTTTATACTTGAAGAAGGAAGAACTACGAGGGGATGATGAGATAGACAGAGCTATCATGTGGAAGAATGCACATTTGCCTAAGGATGGAGATATTGAAGATGAAAACTTGTAAAATACTGTGGAGAAAATTGTAAGACTGACTAATATTTTGTTAACCTTAACATGTGGTTTAAGTTGTTGAACATATTTGCTCTGTTGTTATAAAATGCTTGTAAGGTAAATGTCTGCTTATATGTTATTTGTAGATAAATATTTTCTGTTGTTGAATGACAGGATGAATATAGACGACAAAAAGAGAATGAAGAATTCAAATCACAAGGCAGGTATGATGATTTGCTTACTCAAGTACTTGAAAAACCGGAGCATCCTGGTCGTGTGCAAGCAGTTGGAGGTTCTGTTACTCCTACAACATACTTTAACCATCCTCGAGAAAGAAGACAAGGCATATATAAAGACCATCTACAAGAGCTTTTGGATGCAAAGAAGTTGATCAAAGAACAAGATTTATGTATAAGTGAATTGAAAACGAACATGGGAGAAGCTTATGCATGCTTGGGAAAGCTTGAAGCAATGTTCTTGTCGATGAGTCCAATGGATAAAGTGCAAGATGAGAAAGGAAGTTGTTTTGTGATGCTTCAACATTCCAAAGTAGATATATCCATTGATAAGAATGGTGATGATAATGATGATGAGGATATTATCCGGGTTGTTGACCATGAAGTCAATTCTTTACAGGTATTCGTATGTTTTTGTCTTTCTGTCAATTGTATACTTGTATACTTAGTGAAGCTTGTAAGAACTGTTCATTTCATATTTGAAGTATTGTTGAATAAATGGAATTTTGAACTGTAGGGAAAATTTGTGGCTTTGACCGCCAAATCTACAAATGATGTCATCGCTTATGGCACGATTGTCAGTGTTGATGAAAAAACATTACATGGTCGTTCAATGCCTAAGAACTGTTATCGTGTGTCAATTGATGAGGCTATTGATCCCAATGCCTCATTGCCATTTCCTATCCCAGATATGTGTGACAATGTTGGTGATGCAATAGGGACCCATGTGGCATGGCCTTACTCTCTAGTAGTGGCACAAGACAAGGTAGTTTTTGGATTTCTTTTCATATCTATTTATAAAATTAATTTTGCATTGCACCTTTAACATGTGATTGTGAGATTATTAGGGTTCATCAATGAAGAAAGCTACAAGAGAAATAGCTAAAGAAAAAAAGATGATGTGTTCTGCCTCAATGCCCGCACCATAAAAGATGGTACATAGTTATGCTCAGCATGTTCTAGCAAATGGGAAAGGCATATTCATTGATTTAGATGATGGTGTTTTTGGCCATCAATGTGACTTTTATGTCCACTTTGAAGATATCAACCCTTTCTGTCTCTTGGAGCCAATATCAGGCAATTGTATACTTGTATACATATGGTAGGCATTTCTCTACTAGTATTATTACGGCAATTAGATATGGCATCCTTTCATGTTGTTGTGATTTTTTTTGTAGGCACTTGTATACCAAGATAAAGAAGCAAGACACACACACAGGATTTCAATTTGTGAATCCATTTGCCATATCATACGTGGGCAATGCAAATATGAAGGAATGTGCAAGTGCAAAACCAAATGAATGTGCTAATGCATTAGCAAAGAGGTTAATTAGTGCACTGTCCAACCAACTAGTGCTTGTGCCATGCAATGTCGGGTAAGTTTGTAGATGTAGTAATTCCACTACCAATTTCATGATTTGCATTATACTTTGAGTAATGTGTCATAATTATTTTCTATGTGGTTTAGTGAACATTGGATTCTTACTGTAATCGAACCACATAAAGAGGTTGTTTATTTGCTTGACCCACTTAGTCACCGCATACGTGACGATTGGAGATATGTCGTGAATATGTAAGATCTTAACTCTTTTAGTTATATAATTTCGACTTCTTCATGGAAAACTAAATAATATTCAACAACTTTTGTCGCAGTGCAATGCGTCTGTTCAATGCAAGCTTGGGAAAGAAAGGGAAAACACAACCGACTTGGGAAATTATAAAGGTACATACACTTTTCAAGCATACATTTGCTTAATTTTATTTTATCAATTAGCATTTAATTTTTTAATGTAGGGTCCTCGTCAACCATATAACAAGTAATGTGGGTATTATGTGATGCGTTATATGAGGGAAATTGTTCAAGAGTTTAAAGCAAACGATGTTAATTCCATAAGATCATTGGTAAAGACTTACATTATATATATATATGTATATATTATTATTATTATTCTAATTAAATAGAACTCTTTCAACTGGTGTGATTATATTTTTGTGATTGTGTATTCATAGTTTGAAGAAAAAGGAGTATATTCTCAAGAGGATATTGATGAAGTTCATAGTGAGTGGACACATTGCTTGCAAGATCACGTACAATAGGGTTAATATATAAGGTATTTTAAATTTAATTATTATATTATCAATGTTAGCAACATTTTTTAATTAGCAAATGCTAGAAAAAAAAAGTTTATGAAATTATTTGTATGGTTTTTTTTTCTTAGTTTTAAGGTTAAATCAGTGGATGCATACTTTTTATATCTTACAAAGTGATTTGATGTTTTTCATTTATTTGTTTGTTATCAACTTAGACGTTGTTTGTATTAATCCAGGTGAAGAATGAACTTGACATAGTTGCAAAAATTTTGCTGACATAGAGATTCATCGTCTATATTGAAGACAAGTAATTAATTAGATAGTTTGAGTCTAGCACTTTTACATTTTTTAGACTATATAGAATTTTAATTAGATATTTTTGTCATTCCACTACATATTTTTCTATATTTATGACTTCATTCATTATTTTAAAATAAATATATAATTATTTGCTATTTAATAATATTAGCTATATAATGCATGGATTTACAGAGGTTGAAATTTAACAAATTGACAACACTTTAATTAATAACCGCTGTTTTTTTATATAAAATTAATTAAAAAATACAACGGTTTTTAAAAAAACCGTTGTTCTTTTATATAAACTTAACTAAAAAATACAACGGTTTTTTAAATAAAGTGTTGTTTTTTTTAAAAAAAGTAACTAAAAAATACAACAGTTTTTAAATAAATCGTTGTTTTTTTATATAAAATTAACTAAAAGATACAACGGTTTTTAAAAAAACTGTTGTTCTTTTATATAAACTTAACTAAAAAATATAACGATTTTATAAATAAAACGTTGTTATTAAAAAAAATTAACTAAAAAATAAAACGGTTTTTAAATAAACTGTTGTTGTTTTTATAAAATTAACTAAAAAATAGAACGGTTTTAAAAAAAACCGTTGTTTTTATAAAATTAACTAAAAAATACAACGGTTTACAAGAAAAATTGTTGTCCATGTACCAATTTTACAACGGTTGAATTAAAAAAAATCGTTGTTGATTGCCAAACACTAGATGGAAAAATACAACAGTTTATTTATAAACCGTTGTTAAATTACTGAAAAGACAACGCCTTATAATTTCACAACGGTTCTGAACCGTTGTCTGCTTTAAAAGGACAACGGTTATAGACCGTTGTTAATTTCCTGGACAAAAGACCACCAGTATAGACAATGGTTTTTTAAGCAGATTCACAACGATGTATATCCGTTGTCTATTGATGTATTTGTAGTAGTGAGGGAGTTGAATAAGGTGATAGTTAAGAATAAGTATCCCTTGCCAAGGATAGATGACTTGTTTGACCAACTAAGAGGAGCTAACGTATTTTCAAAGATTGATTTACGTTCAGGTTATCACCAATTGAAGATAAGAAAAGAAGATGTGCCTAAGATAGCATTTCAAACACGTTACGACCACTATGAATTCTTAGTGATGCCATTTGGGTTGACTAATGCACCTGCTGTGTTCATGGATATAATGAATAGAGTCTTTCATCAATATCTGGGTAGCTTTGTTCTTGTGTTTATAGATGATATTCTTATCTATTCTAAAAGTGAGGAGCAATACCAAGAACATCTACATATAATTCTAAAAACACTGAGGAAGGAGAAATTATATGCCAAATTCAGCAAGTGTGAATTTTGGCTCAGTAAGGTAATGTTTCTTGGCCATATTGTGTCATCAGAAGGAATCAAAGTAGATTCTGCCAAGGTTGAAGCAGTAAATAACTGGAAGTCACCTTCCAATGCACATGAGATAAGAAGTTTTCTAGGGTTGGCGGGCTACTACAGACAGTTTATTGAGGGATTTTCTAAATTGGCAAGGCTAATGACACAATTGTTGAAAAAGAAGGCTAAGTTCATCTGGACTGAGGAATGTGAGAAGAATTTCCAAGATTTTAAGAAAAGACTGGCCACAACTCCAGTATTGATTATACCGGAAGGGAATGAAGGATTTGTTATCTTTACCGATGCGTCTAAGCTAGGGTTAGGGTGTGTGCTAATGCAAGATAGGAGAGTCATTGCTTATGCATCTCGCCAGCTCAGGCCACATAAGTTGAATTATCCTACCCATGACCTAGAGCTCGCAGCTGTGGTGCATGTCTTGAAAATTTGGAGGCATTATCTATACAGTGTAAGATGTGAAATCTACACTGATCATAAGAGTCTTAAGTACTTCTTTGAACAGAAGGACTTAAACATGAGGCAAAGAAGATGGTTGGAATTAGTTAAGGATTATGATTGTACCATTCTCTACCACCCCGACAAAGCTAATGTTGTGGCAGACGCTCTTAGCCGAAAGACCAGAGCAGAGTTAGGTTTTTTCCTAACGCAAGAAGAAAGGTTAATTGAAGAATTTCAAAGACTAGAGCTACAGTTGGTTCGACCACCAAACTCTACCAAAGGACGTATAGCTTCTTTAGTAGCTAAACCAGATTTAAGAAAATGAATTGTGGAGGCACAAGGAAGGGATGAGTTTTTAGAGAAGATACGATTGAAAGTAAGATCTGAGGATTCAAAAGGATTTGGTGAAGCAAATGACAATGCTCTCATGTATGAGAGAAGAATATGTGTGCCCCACAATGAAGAGTTAAAGAATGAAATCATGATGGAAGCTCATGATACTCCATATACCGCTCATCCTGGAAGTACAAAGATGTATAGAGATTTGAAGAGAAACTTCTGGTGGCGAAATATGAAGAGAGAAATGGCTTCATTTGTTGAACGATGCTTAACTTGTCAGCAAGTAAAGGCAGTACATCAATGGCCATCAGGATTATTACAACCACTTGAAATTCCAGAGTGGAAATGGGACCATATCAACATGGATTTTGTAGTAGGACTACCAAAGTCAGTGCGAGGAAACACTGCGATATGGGTTGTTGTGGATCGACTGACCAAATCCGCGCACTTTGTGCCAATCAAGATGACACTTGGACTAGATAAGTTGGCTCAACTCTATGTGAAAGAGATTGTATGGTTACATGGAGTACCCGTCTCGATCACCTCTGACCGAGATACCAAATTTACTTCTAGATTCTGGATAAGTCTACATGATGCCATGGGAACGCAACTAAATTTCAGTACAGTTTTCCATCCTCAAACTGATGGACAATCAGAAAGGACAATACAAATACTAGAAGACATGCTCAGAGGAGTTATAACTGATAGAGGTGGAAGTTGGAAAAATGTTTTACCGTTAGTGGAGTTCACCTATAACAACAGTTATCAGACAATCATTGGAATGGCACCATATGAGGCTTTGTATGGTCGAAGATGCAGATAACCACTTTACTGGGATGAAGTGGGTGAAAGAAAGATATTGGGCCCTGAGATTGTTCAGACAACAATCGAAATAATTAATAAGATAAGAATGAGAATGAGAATGAAGGAGGCCCAAGATAGACAAAAAGCCTATGCAGATAAACGTCAAAAGGATTTGTATTTTAATTTTGGTGATAAGGTTTTTCTCAAAATATCTCCTACTAAAGGAATTATACGTTTTGGCAAAAGAGGAAAATTGAGACCACAGTATATTGGACCATTTGAAATTCTTGAACGAGTTAGAGAGGTAGCTTATAGATTAGCCAAACTGCCAAGTCTAGCTGAGGTTCATAATATTTTTCATGTCTCAATATTGAGAAAGTACGTGTTTGATCCTAAACACGTTATAAAGAATGAAGAGATAGTCCTGAACCAGGATTTATCATATGAAGAAAGACCAGAGGCTATTCTTGATCAAAAGGTCCAAAATTACGGAACAAACAAATATCACTGGTGAAAGTCCTATGAAATAACCATAGAAGAGAGGAAGCTACCTGAGAGCTTGAAAGCAAAATCAATGAGTTATACCCCGATTTACCCAATAGAGGTACGCAAATTTTGGGATGAAATTTTTATTAAGGAGGGTAGAATCTAAAATCCCAAAATATTTTTAGAAGGTTTTATTCAACTTATGTTACCCTTTGGTAAGTTAGAAAATAAGTTGGGTTCTTAAAGGATTCAAATAAAGGAAAATCGCAGCCAGGGAAATCTGTTAAAATTTAATTTGGTCAAAAATTGCTTTAAAAATATGTTATGATATTTTTCTCGGGTTGATAGAAAGAGTTTCAAGGTGTTGGGGTTTTTTCGAATTAAATCACTGCAGGATCATTTGGATGTTCATTAACCCACGTTCATGCAAATCATATTTTTATGTCACATGCATGTTTATCACGTCAAGCACAAAACCATTCAAAACAAATCTAACGAAGCGGAATACATAGATTCAAATTACTTACAATTGTCAGACGGTCTGAGGACAAGATTAGAGGACTAATCTTCCTGTTGAATGAATTGAAACAGACGCCCCTTTTTCTTCACAAAAATCGGCCACACAGATATTCTACTCCAAGATCTTCTGTTGTATTCCTGAACTGTATCTAGATTCAGAGTGGGCTGAAATCTACTAGATAGGTTTGCGAAATTTGTGGATATCGAGAGACAAAAGAGGGGCTGATTATTACTATCAAAATTTCGTCCCCCCCTTTTTATATAGGGAGGTGGGCGAAATTTACATCTCCAAACGCTACTGGGTTTGGGCCTCTATCTCAAGTACTATATCCAGTCAACTAACAGTCAATTGGGCTACAACAGAGATCTAGAAGAATATTAAATTTTCCCACTAATTTATTTAATATCCAATAAACTTAGGATATAATTAAATAAATTAAGTTTTACTTTTATTCCACTAAAGAAGTAAAACTGACCTACCAATATAATACATATTTACAAATATGCTTTCTCCTTTAGTCCAGCCATTCCCCGTGTTTAATCTATAACGTTCATTAATTAATTATGTTAGCCTCTGACAGCTATAATTAATTAACATCTAAAATCTTGAATTATACCACACAAGCTTTATCATGTAAGGAATAAATTCCACCTGTAGGGTTTCAACATGAACTTGTGTTTCCTCAAGAGAACATCATCAACCTAGCGCACCAGGACACGGTGCTCATGCATACTGCTCGACACATCATGCATACACTGTTATTACCCAAGATATCGAGTTTATTAATCTACGAAAAGATCTCACCCATATGAGTTCAGAACCCGAACTCTGTGGATCTTTATTCTCTCACTAACTGGGTCAGAGACAAAGAATAGTATCCTATCGTGATCCTCCTCAATACACTAACAAGTGTACTCAAATAATCAGTTAGTCAAGATAAACTAACTTATCATATTATTCTACGGTGTACCGATGGTGTTTTCAGGACCATCTAAGCCGTGAGCTCTTTAATACAATGCAAGGTTCTAATGATATGATCTTACCGTGTGACTCCCTACACCATATCATCTACAATGTAAGTATATGGAACATTGCATAGAACAATTATATAACATAATCTAAATACAAACAGTGACTGCAATAACTTTCATTTCATATGATCATATCATCAGAAAAGTATACAAAGACAAGTGTTCCAGTATACAAAACTAACAATCTCCCACTTATACTTGAAGCATGTCTTTCAAGCACTAAAAACTAACTAGCTTGCTCCCCATCCAAATTATCAACTCAAATTGTGCTGCCAGGTCTGCATCTCACTCCCATTTTCTCTACATGACCATCGAAGGTCTTAGCCGGCAGTCTCTTCATGAATGGATCAGCCAGGTTGTCCTCTAATGCAATTTTAACCACCGCTACGTCTCCTCTCTTAATGATTTCTTGTATAAGATGGTACTTTCTGTCTATGTGTTTACTTGCCTTGTGGGCTCTGGGTTCCTTAGAATTTGCCACTGCACCAGAGTTATCACAGTATATCGTGATAATCTTAGGCAAATCAGGAACCATGCCCAAGCCCACTAGGAACTCGCGGAGCTAGACAGACTCTTTTGCAGCCTTAGAGGTAGCTACATACTCGGCTTCCATGGTGGAATCAGCAGTGCATTTCTGCTTTATGCTCCTCCATGCGATGGCTCCACCTCCTAATGTAAACATATAGCCCGAGGTAAACTTACTCTGATCTTTGTCAGATTGAAAATCTAAGTCCGTATAACCCAAAGGCACTAGATTATCAGAGCGGAATACCAACATGTAGTCTCGAGTCCTTTTAAGGTACTTAAGAATGTTTTTGACCGCAGTCCAGTGACCTTGTCCAGGGTTAGACTGATATCTGCTTACCATGCCGATGACATAGCATATATTAGGCCTAGTGCATAGCATAGCATACATCAAACTTCCCACAGCCGAAGCATATGGTACTTTCTTCATTTTCTCTATCACAGACTGTGTTTGGGGACACATTTTCTTGGATAGATGAATTCCATGCCTGTAAGGTATAAAACCTTTCTTGGAATCTTGCATGCAAAGTTAGCTAGCACTGTATCGATATAAGTCGCCTGAGATAGATATAACATCATTTTCTAGCGATCACGAATGATCTTGATACCAAGGACATGTCCGGCTTCCCCCAGATCCTTCATATCGAACTGCTCGGACAACCACACCCTAATGTTTGACAACGCCTTCTTACTATTTCCAATAAGCAAGATGTCATCAACATAAAGTATAAGGAATGCATCCACATTTCCGTCATATTTCTCGTACACACAGCTCTCATCCGGACTTTGCACAAATCCATAAGATTGGATAACCTCGTCAAATCGGATGTTCCAAGATCTCGATGCTTGCTTAAGTCCATAAATGGATCTCTTAAGTTACACACCAAGTGCTCTTGGCCCTTAGCAATGAATCCCTTTGGTTGTTTTATGTGAATGTTTTCTTCAAGACTTCTGTTTAGGAAAGCTGTCTTGACATCCATCTGCCAGATCTCATAATCCAAATGAGCGGCAATTGACAATAGAATCCGGATTGACTTAAGCATGGCTACCGGAAAAAAGTTTTCCTCATAATTGATCCCTTCTTTCTGAGTGTATCCTTTCACCACCAATCTAGCCTTGAAGGTTTTAACCTTCTTGTCAGCTCCTCTCTTGCACTTATAGACCCACTTACAGCCAATAGGTTTTACCCTATCAAGTGGTTTTACGAGCTCCCAGACTTGATTGCGATCCATAGATCCAATCTAAGACTCTATTGCAGTTTTCCATGAATCTGTATCTTTATCTTGAACTGGCTCGTCATAGGTCCTGGGATCCAATTCATTTAGTCCCTCTGGGAAATCTGAAGCCTCTCTGAGACCAATGAATCTATCAGGTTGGCGTACAACCCTCCCATTGTGACGAGGCAGTTCCTGTACTTCTGTGACACGTTGTGCAGTGTCTGGTGGTACCTCTTCTTGTACAACTGGTATATGATTCGATCCTCCCCTTAACTCCTCAAGGATGATTTGAATCCTTGGTTTGTGGTTTATAACATAGTCTTCTTCTAAGAATCGAGCATTGGTGCTGACAATGATCTTCTGATCCTTAGGACTATAAAACAAACCACCTTTCGTCTCCCTAGGATATCCAACGAACAACCTTACATCAGTACGGAGAGCCAGCTTATTAGCTTCCTTGTCCAACACGTGTGCCGGGCTACCCCAAATCTGAATATGGTTCAAACTGGGCTTTTGTTCGGTCCATAATTCTGTGGGCGTGGAAGGAACTAATTTTGATGGAACCAAATTAAGAATATAGGCTGCTGTTTCTAGGGCATATCTCCAGAACAAAATGGGCAAATTAGAATAATTCATCATCGATCTAACCATCTCTAACAATGTTCGATTCCTTCTTTCCGCCACGCCATTCTGCTGTGGCTTTCCAGGCACAGTCAACTGAGAAGTAATCCCATTCGGTGCCATGTAATCCCTAAATTCGCTTGAGAGCTACTCGCCACCACGATCAGAATATAGTGACTTGATACTTCTGTCTGTTCATTTTTCCGCTTCCTCCTTAAACTCTTTGAATTTCTCAAAGCATTCAGACTTGCGACGTAACAGGTAGATATATCCGTATCTAGAGTAATCATTAATGAGAGTGATGAAATACTTGAACCCTGATCGAGTTTGAACTGACATAGGGCCGCATAGGTCAGAGTGAATCAAATCTAATAGCCCTTTGGATCTATTTCCTTTTGATTGGAAAGGACGCTTGGTCATTTTACCTTCAAAAGAGGATTCACACAAAGAAAATGATTCCAGTACCAAAGAAGACAATGGTCCATCATTTATAAGCCTTTGTATACTCTTAAGGTTGATATGACCTAGCCTTAGATGCCAAAGATTGGTTTGATTCAAGTCTGAAGGTTCTTTTCTCTTGTTAGGGTTTATGATCGATGTATTCAACAGTTATCTTTGCGTAGTGTTTTCAATTGGTTTAAGAAAGTATAAGTGTCCATCCAATGTGCCAGAATAGATAAAATGTTTACCACTAAAGATAACTATTTTTTTATCAAAAGAAACAGAATATCCATCCATAATCAATTTAGAAACTGAAACCAAGTTTCGCCTAAAACCAGACACATAAAGACAATCTTTCAAAAATAAAGGTCTATCACTACTGAAAGGTAAAACAACGTCTCCCACTACAACAACCACCACTCTCGTAGCATTGCCCATGTAGACGGTGATCTCATCCTCACTCAGCTGTCTTTTTACCAGGAACCCCTGTAAAGACATGCAAATATGATCAGTAGCTCCAGTATCTACTATTCATGACTGGGTAGAACAAGTTGCTAAACATGTTTCTACAACCAGAGTGTGAGATGTACCTCTCTTCTTTTTCTTGTTAGGGTATACCGCCTTCCAGTGACCTGGTTGGCCACACTTGAAGCACTTAGTCTTCAACTTGAACTCCTCAGGAGGAATCTTTGCCTTTGGCTTCTTTGCCTTAGGCACAACATCTTCAGCCTTTTTAGGTACGTATCTCTTCTTCCTTTTTCCACCAGAAGAAGACACCCCTTTCTCAGTTATGTGGGCCTGAGGATCGCTTTTTTGGAGCAATTCAGCCTCCTAAAGGTCTATGAGCAGTTCAGTCAGGCTGACATCCCTTTTGATCATGTTAAAGTTTAGCCTAAACTGCTAAAACTTCGAGGACAAGCTATAAAGAACAATGTCGATTTGAGAATCGGCGTCCAGCTCTCCACCCAAGGTCTCGATCTCAGACAGATACCCCATCATCGTGAGAACGTGATCGCTAACAGGTGTGGAGTCAGCCATTCTCGCATCCATTAGTTTCTTCATTGCCAAATGGTGTGCCGAGCGGTTCTGATGACCGAAGAGCTGCCTAAGGTTGTACATGATATCATAAGCGGTTTTCATAGGCTCATGTTGCACGCTATCTCATTAGACTTAACCTACTTATCATATGCAACCTTTTGGGCTTCGTCGAAACCCTCATCTGGCTTCTGAGGACAAACCTCTTCAAGTACAAACTTGTGTCCCTCAGCAACTAGAACGAGGTTAAGGTTACGAATCCAGTCATTGTGGTTTTCACTGACGAGTTTGTTTTCTTTGAGGATTGAGGACATATTGGAGAGTGCCATTGATGATATGAAATAACTGAAATTAAAACATGCAGTACAGTCACAAACTTTAGGATAAACAGTATATAATTTAAAGCCTCATAAAAATTATATACTTTTCCACCGACACTTTAAAAATGTCTTTTATAAGCCACAATAGTGTGGACGTTTATAAAATTCATTCTTAAATAGGTTAAAATATTTAATTTGCCTCCAGTTGAGTTTCCTTACAACAAGAAAATTAATAGCCGGATAATAAACACGGTCATGTAATCATCTAACTGATAAGCCACGATCGTGTGGACGTTTATCAATAAATTACATCTAAGTGTGCACACCATTATCTTCGCACCAAGATCACTATTCGAATTTAACTGCTCTAGATGGAGGAACTAGTTAGTTCTAATAGTGTTCTACAGCTATCCTTTTAGGAGATTTAATTTCTAGAGAAATCTGTGATATGACACATCCGATATGGAGGAAGACCGATGTCAACGCGCATGCCCATCACTTCTCAATTAAATCAGATTTAATGGAGACTGAATGAGATTTCTACATACTTTGGTATGAATCTCTCCCACTTAGTTATTTATGCTTGAGGTTTCATTTTATCCCATTAACGAACATGCAAACATCACATAAAATGATAAACATTCATTGCATGCTTCAACATAATAAGAAACAGTAATATTCCAACTATCATGACTTATATCTCATGTTGATTGATGAGATAAAACAGGAAAGTCAGCTCCGGAACAGGGCTTGGCCACCGCCCCTTTCACCGCGCCTCGCCGAAATCCTAGCTCCAATTAGGGTTTCGGAACGTGAACCGGTGAACCTTCCTTCTTGGTACTGTACTACTTTCCTTCTTTGAGTTGATCTTCGATCTTTATTCAATACAGACTATATATCTATTCCAAAAGGAAAAATCTAATATAGCTAGAATAAAAAAAAATACAACTCAAAAACTCAGTCTAACAGCTTTATATCTATTACATTAAAACAACGTAAAATAAAACCTAGACCTAATCCATGGATTTTCTCATGGATTAAAATCACTTAGCCAAACCGGCATACGGCCAAACATCCATTCAACATAAACACACATCACATAAATAAAGGAGTTATGATAGTTGGTAAACCTGCAAACAAACACAGTCTACAAATCCAACAATCATATTTATAGGAAACACATAAAATAACATATGATATCTATGCATGAATAATAATATTCGAATTTTACAATTAATTAAATTAATTAATTCGAAATCCACAAGATAAAAAATTGGAAATTAAAATAATTATCCACCAATTTTAAACTTGTATATTTTCGAAAATATATCAAAATAAATCTGAAAATTATTTAAAATTATCCACCAAATTTATTTAATATTTTCAAACCACCCTAATTAAATAATATTTGGATATCTTGATATAAATAAAAAATTCAATCCAAATATTATCCAAAGAATCGAAATCTTCAAAGATAAAGTTTAGAGATTTGATCCACTTCAAAATCTTCCAAACCCTATCCAAATTTAAATTCTTATCACAATTGGATTTTGATAATTATTCATCTATATCCAAAATTATCTTATCCAATATTAAACTATAGATTTTCGAAAATTACCAAAATAATAAATCTGCAAATTTGATCCAATTCAAATTCTTCCAAATTTAAAATTCTATTTTCAAATCTATCTAGATTAAAATTAGGTAAATCAAGATATTCATCAAATAATATCAAATCTTAATCCAATCTTCAAATTTTCAATCCTCCTTAATAAATAAATATGAAAATTTGATTTGTATCAAAATCTACTCCAAATTAATTTATTAAAATCGAAAATTGACCCTATATTTCATATTTGAAAATTTTGACATTAATAAAAAAAAATTCCAAATAATATGGTAGGTTTCGAAAATTTCAAGAATTAAAAATCTGGATATTTTGATGCACTTCAAAAATTACCAAATTTAAAATTCTAATTTCAAAACTAATTAGATTAGAATTAGGTAACTTTAAGATAAACATCAAAAGTACCAAATCTAATTCCAAACACCATAATTTTCGAACCACACCTAGAATTAAATCTGAAAATTTGATTTTCATCAAAAACCATCCAAGATTAAATTCTAAAGTGCCGAAAATTATATACAACAAATTAGGGAATTTTATCCTCAATTTTCGAAAAATTGAGCCTCAAAATTTTCGAACACATATGAAATAAAATCTGAAAATTTGAAGATCATCAAATATCATCCCAAATCCTTATTCCATAGTGGCCGAAAATTCTTAACAATTTAAAACTAGAATTTTCGAAATACATAAAAAATTCTTCCAAGTTTTGAATACCATAAAATCAAAATACATGCACAATTAAATCTGAAAATTTAAACACCATAAATTTGTCATCAAATTTAATTATGTATATTGAAAATATGCTTGGATTAATCCTACAACAGTGTCAAAACCCTCTCTGATACCAGTTGTTGGGGTTTTTTCGAATTAAACCACCGCAGGATCATTTGGATGTTCATTAACCCACGTTCATGCAAATCATATTTTTATGTCACATGCATGTTTATCACGTCAACCACAAAATCATGCAAAACAAATCTAACGAAGCGGGATACATAGATTCGAATTACTTATAATTGTTAGATGGCCTGAGGACAAGATTACAGGACTAATCTTGCTGTTGAATGAATTGAAACAGGCGCCCCTTTTTCTTCACAAAAATTGGCCACACAGATATTTTACTCCAAGATCTTCTGAGGTATTCCCGGACTGTATCTAGATTCAGAGTGGGCTGAAATCTACTAGATATGTTTGTGAAATCTGTGGATATCTTGAGAGACAAAAGAGGGGCTGATTATTACTGTCAAAATTTCATCCCCCCTTTTTATATAGGGAGGTGGGCGAAATTTACTTCTCCAAACGCTAATAGGTTTGGGCTTCTATCTCAAGTTCTATATCCAGTCCACTAACAGTCAATTGGGCTAAAATAGGGATCTAGAAAAATATTAAATTGCCCACTAATTTATTTAATATCCAATATCCAATAAACTTAGGATATAATTAAATAAATTAAGTTTTACTTTTATTCCACTAAAGAAGTAAAAATTACCTACCATTTTAATACATATTTACGAATATGCTTTCTCCTTTAGTCCAGCCATTCCCCGTGTTTAAGATATAATGTTCATTAATTAATTATGTCAGCCTCTGACAGCTATAATTAATTAACATCTAAAATCTTGAGCAGTACCACACACGCTTTATCATGTAAGGAAAAAAATTCCACCTGTAGGGTTTCAAAATGAACTTGTGTTTCCTCAAGAGAACATTATCAACCTGGCGCACCAGGACATGGTGCTCATGCATACTGCTTGACACATCATGCATACACTGTTATTACCCAAGATATCGAGTTTATTGATCTACGAAAAGATCTCACCCATTGATAATTCAAAGTAACAAACAACGCACACATATGCTCACCAATATCACATGAGTTCAGAACCCGAACTCTGTGGATCTTTATTCTCTCACTAACCGGGTCAGAGACAGAGAATAGTATCCTATCGTGATCCTCCTCAATACACTAACAAGTGTATTAGAATAATCAGTTAGTCAAGATAAACTAACTTATCAGATTATTCTTCGGTGTACCGATAGTGTGTTCAGGACCATCTAAGCCGTGAGATCTTTAATACAATACAAGGTTCTAATGATATGATCTTACCGTGTGACTCCCCACACCATATCATCTACAATGTAAGTATATAGAACATTGCATAGAACAATTATATAACATAATCTAAATGCAAACAGTGACTGCAATAACTTTCATTTTCTATCATCATATCATCAAAAAAGTATACAAAGACAAGTCTTCCAGTCTACAAAACTAACACAAGGATCGTGCCAAACTTTGAATTTTTCAAATTCGAGTTCATATGAACTCTTGGCACAACTTTGAATAGAAAAGACACATCTATCATTATCCAATTTCTTTTTCAAAATATTATCCTATTCTTTTTCTATCATTATCCTTTCTTTTATTCGTTATTATCCTATTTATTTTTCCTCTATAAATAGAAGCTTAAGGTTTCATTTTTTATTGATTTTCAAAATCGAAACGCCGAGCAGCTTCTAGAGAAGGTACGTCTCTAGTTTCCTATTTCAATTCCGAAATAGTCATTTTGAAGGTGTCAATGCGTAGATCACGAATATGTAATTGAAAAGATGATTTGACGGACGATCACGATGAAAAATCATCATGACCGCCGCCAAAAGTCACCACCACCGCCAACCACCTCCACCTCATGCCGCCGCCGCCATCATCCATCATAATCATCAAGCCCCCCCGAACGTTAATCAATCAACAAGCCCCCCCACTCCAACGTTAACCACCACCACCCCCCTAAATTAATCAATCACTCTACCACCGCCTCACAATAGCATGAAACCGGCGATCTCTTTCGGGTCGCCGGATCAAAATGTGCCTTTAGGGTTTTATGTTCTATGTATATTTGCATGCATTTTTCATGTTGTCACTTTTTAATTTCGGGTATATTTTGGGTATCTGAATTTTAAATTGTAGTCTTTTTCAGATCTATTCTTCGTGGATAGTCCTATCGTATTTTTAGTCTCAAAAGTTGTTCCATATCAAAATATAGCATTTTTATTTAAAGTTTCATATTTTTCTAATGGACGGATCTTGCAGTATGAATTTATTTGTACCGAATTAATTTTAGGATACGGGTTTGACCACCCCGTATGCCAAAACTTCCAAAATGATTTTTCTTTATAAAAATGCCCCGAGTAAAGTTCCCTTAAGAGTCAAAATATTTTGATGACCCGGGTGCTGCGTATTAAGATAATAGATTTTATAATATTTACTTCACAGCTAAGAAATGTTAGTTTTTGACCTAATGGTAGTCGTTCATCAAAATTAAGTTGCTAGATAATCTTGTAGGCACAAAAGAAGGAGAATTCTACTTGAGACAAGAATCAGAATATAGATCTAGCTATCCAGATCAGATTACCAGGTGTGTTTTTATTATATAAAAATGTATTTCGGGTTATTAAGCCCTAATATTTATAAAATGAATATGATTGAATATCCAACTCGTGACTGTATTTAATGTGCTCTCCTGACTCATGTAAGTCTTACTACTGTTTTTGGTGACGAAACTACAACGGTTCATGATATTGAGCCCCAAGCAAATAGGGCAATGTCCAACCTTAAGCAGCCGAGTTGTGTACACGAACCGACTCACCGTAAGCGTTCTAGGGGAGAGTGGCGCGCAATGATGGAACTGAAATGATTTAGTATACATGGAATTCACAAAATTTCTATTTTAAAATCTTTCCATGATATGCTTAAAATATGATTGGATATTCTGTTTTATAAAATGATTGTGAAGCTTTTCTCAAAAGTACATACTGAGTGCATTAGTACTCACGCCCAAAATCTTTTCAAATATTCTCAGGATGAGCGGCAGGATGGTGGACGGCTGTGCTAAGGCTGAAGGGCTATCTTTTGATGTATATGTTTCTTTTATGTGTGGAGTCTAACTGAGAACATGGTTACCTTTTGAGTCTGAATAAATGCACTGCGTTCTTTTCCGCTCACTCTGATTATTATTATGGAGTGTTTGGTTATCCGAATTCCATTTTCTTTACTGTTATGGAGAGTTCGGTTCTCCGAATCCCATTTTTCTTTACTGTTATGGAGTGTTCGGTTCTCCGAATCGTATTTTCTTTATTGTTACGGAGTGTTCGGTTCTCCGAATCCCATTTACTTTCCGTTCCTGATAGGTAAAAGCCTAGCATTTATTTTACTTTCATTATTCAGACAGGCATAAGCCTAACTTTACATTACTTTCCATGTCAAGGCAAAATCCTGGCTTTATATCGCTTTCACGACAGACGAAAGTTTAGCATCTCTTTACTTCATGTATTTGGTCAGACATCCGTCTGGCCCTTTTCATGCCTAATCTATTAATAGTTAACCTTTGAACTGTTATTATTTACATTGAAGTTTGCTTTGTTGGGTTCATTCTAAGAGTCATGGTATCTGGTTTGAGTCATTTCATACGCTTTAAAAGCGTGGATTAATCCATTTATAGAGGTTATGCTGCCCAAATTTTTGGGGCACTAACCCTATTTCTTTGATTGCTTCT
This sequence comes from Perilla frutescens, assembly GCA_026008535.1. Taxonomy (NCBI): domain Eukaryota; kingdom Viridiplantae; phylum Streptophyta; class Magnoliopsida; order Lamiales; family Lamiaceae; genus Perilla; species Perilla frutescens. The sequence goes on from BRKX01000004.1 coordinate 14,767,043, forward strand.
GTTCAACAACCTCTTTTCCCTTCCCCCAAGTAGCACACCGGTCACCTACCATTCTCCCGGGATCGGGGCGTTACATATTAATTAATAAACGTCCACCCTACGTGGCTTATTAATTAGAAGATTACATGACTGGGTTTATATCTGACTATTAATTTACTTGTCAAAAGAAAACTTGACTGAAGGTAGATTAAAGGTTAGGTTAACCTGTTTAAAAATAAATTTTATAAACGTCCACCCTACGTGGCTTATAAGAAATATTTTTAAAATGTCGGTGGATATGCATATAATTTCTTTTTTGAGATTTTCGAATTATATATGATTTTATCCTAAAGTTTGTGACTGTACTGCATGTTTATTTTCAGTTACTTCTATATCTTCATAGCACTCTCAAACTTGTCCTCGATTCTCAATGAAAACAAACTAGTTGGTGAAAACCATAAAGACTGGATAAGAAATCTGAACATTGTCCTTACTGCTGAAAACTTTAAATTTGTACTTGATGAAGAATGTTCGCAAAAGCTAGATGAGAATTCTAGTGAAGAATAAAAGGTAGCTTATAGTAAGTGGGTTAGAGTGATGAGATAACACGTTGCTACATGCTTGCCTCTATGTCAAATGTGTTGCAACATCAACATCAGTCTATGAAAACTGTTTATGGTATAATGCTTAACTTTAAGAAGCTCTTTGGATACCAGAATCGCTCAGCTCGACATTTGTCTATGAGAAATCTGATGAGCACTAAGATGTCAGATTCTACATCGGTACGAGATCACGTTCTCCAGATGATGGGATTCCTATCAGAGATTGAGACCCTAGGTGGTGAATTGGACAGTGAGTCCCAAATCGACATTGTGCTTCATAGTCTGTCTCCGAGGTTTGAGCAGTTCAGGCTGAACTTCAATATGATAAAGAAGGATGTTACTTTATCAGAACCGCTCATGGATCTTCAGGTAGCCGAGCATCTCCAAAAAGGAAGCTCGGAGGCGCACCTAGCTAGGGCATCTTCTTCGGGTATAAAAAAGAAGACATACGCACCTAAGAAAGCTGCAAAGGAGGCACCTAAAGACCCTAAGGATAAAAAGGGTAAAGCCAAGGTACACTCGGAGGACTTCAAATTGAAGTCGAAGTGTTTCAAGTGCGGTCAGCAGGGACATTGGAAATCTTCCTAACAAGAAGAAGAGAAAGGGTACATCTCACTCTTTAGTTGTTGAAACATGTTTAGCTACTTGTTTAACCCAGTCTTGGATAGTAGATACTGGAGCTACTGATCATATTTGCATGTCCTTACAGGGGTTCCTGGTGAAAAGGCAGTTGAGTGATGGCGAGATTACCGTCTACATGGGCAATGCTACGAAAATGGCAGCTATTGCAGTGGGAGACGTGACTTTACCCTTTAGTAGTGATAGGATTCTTGTTTTAAAGGATTGTCTTTATGTGCCTGGTTTTAGGTGGAACTTAATTTCTGTTTCTAAATTGTTTATGAATGGATATTCTGTTACTTTTAATAGTAAGGTCGTTATCACAAGTGAAAAACATTTTATCTATTCTGGCACATTGGATGGACATCTTTATATACTTAATCCTATGCAAAACACTACATAAACACAATTATTGAATACATCGATCATTAACCCTAATAAAAGGAAAGAACCTTTGGAATTGAATCAAACTTATCTTTAGCATCTGAGACTTGGTCATATTAACCTTAAGAGGATACAAAGGCTGATAAATGATGGACCACTGTCTTCATTGGTCTTGGAGATGTTTCCTTTGTGTGAATCCCGTTTGGAAGGCAAAATGACTAAGCGACCATTTTCCTCTAAAGGAAATAGATCCAAAGAGGTACTAGATTTGATTCACTCTGACTTATGTGACCCTATATCAGTTCAGGCTCGAGGAGGGTACTAGTATTTCATTATGTTTATTGATGATTACTCAAGGTATGGATACATTTACCTGTTGCGTCGCAAGTCCGAGTGTTTTGAGACATTCAAAACATTTAGGGCGGAAGTGGAGAAACAAACAGGCAAAAGTATCAAGACTCTGCATTCTGATTGTGGTGGTGAGTACCTCTCGACTGAATTTAGGGATTACTTAGCAGAGCATAGGATTACATCCCAGTTGACTGCGCCTGGCATTCCACAACAGAATGGCGTAGCTGAAAGAAGGAATAGAACATTATTAGAGATGGTTAGATCTATGATGAGCTATTCAGAATTGCCTATTTCATTTTCGGGATATGCCCTGGAAACAACAACCTATATTCTTAACATGGTTCCTTCCAAATCAGTTTCTCGCATGTCCCTAGAACTATGGACTAGTAAAAAACCCAGTCTAGGTCACGTTCGGAAAATTGCAATGCAATCTGAGATTGGATCTATGGATCACAATCAAGTCTGGGAGTTTGTAGAACCACCAGATGGGATAAAACCCATTGGATGCAAGTGGGTCTATAAACGAAAGAGAGGATCTGATAGGAAGGTTGGAACCTTCAAAGCTAGATTGGTGGTGCAAGACTATACTAAAAAAGAAGAGATCGATTATGAGAAAACCTTTTCACCGGTTGCCATGCTTAAGTCGATCCGGATTCTTTTGTCTATTGCCGCTCATTTGGATTATGAGATATGACAAATGGATGTCAAGACAGTTTTCCTAAATGGAAATCTTGAAGAAAATATCCATATGAAGCAACCAGAGGGATTCATTGCTAAGGGCGAAGAGCACTTAGTTTGCAAGCTTAAGAGATCCATTTATGGACTTAAGCAAGCATCATGGTCTTGGAACATCCGATTTGATGAGGTCATCCAGTCATATAGATTCGTCCAAAGCTCAGATGAGAGATGTGTGTACAAAAAGAGTGACAGAAATGTGGTGGCATTCCTAGTACTGTATGTTGATGATATCTTGTTTATTGGAAATAATAAGAAGGTGTTATCGAACATAAGGGTGTCGCTATCCAAGTAGTTCAATATGAAGGATTTGGGAGAAGCTGGACACAACCTTGGCATTAAGATCATTTGAGATCGCCAGAAGAAGATGTTGTGCTTATACCAGACAACCTATATTGATACAGTGCTAGCTAGGTTTAGCATGCAAGATTCCAAGAAATGTTTTATACCTTTCAGGCATGGAATTCATCTATCTAAGGATATTTGTCCCAAGACACAAGCTGAGATAGATGAGATGAAAGGGGTTCCATATGCTTCGTGTAACGCCCCAAACTACTCTGTTTGGCCACGTCACTTAGCATACAATTTACTCACTTATAATTGTGTTTCTTATATTTAATTGAGCGGAAGTTAAGGTCAAATAGCATGATAAGGCACAATATCATAATTCTGCATGTTAATTTTTCGCAATTATAACATACAACCTATCGGATCTAACCTGTCACACATCATAGTATTTAATGGAAGCATTGCATAAGCCCATTCATATCAAACATACAATCATCTAACCTATTGGGCTCATAGATTTAACACAACCCGCCCGTCTAGCACCCTAAATTAACATACATAATATAGGGTTCAACAACATACTTCACACATAGAATGCTCCAAGGTTGAATGACCCGCCTTTAAAATGTTTTTCATAATATCAAGTTAAATACATCATAACTACAAAATAGGGCTAGTCCCATCCCCAATAATCATTGATCATAAAGATAAAAGGAGAGTGATCAATGAAATAATAATAATATGAGTATTTCAAAAGAAGAGCATGCAAAAGTAAACACAAGCTTGTGGGGGTTCTCTTGTGTTCACAACGCTCCTACTCGGGCCTCGACTCCTCAACCTAAAATTCATTAAATGAATGGGGTGAGTATTTAACAACATACTCAGTAGGGAACACTGCAAACAGTTATAGCCAATTGCACAAGTGAAAATATAACATATGGATACTTCTTTACTTTTGTGGAGACTAGCCTCAACCCCGTAGGGCCCAAACATCATGATGCCCCTGTTAATGAATGTCTTTATCCCTGTAGGGATGCCCACAGGCTTATTATCCCCCAGGGAGGACATTAACAAGTATATATCGATCCCGAAGGACCTCTTTATCGACCCCGAAGGATCTCTTTGTCGACCCCGAAGAATCTCTTTCATTTTACCTGTCCGAAGACCCTTCATACTTATACAATCAAAGCACAACAATAACTATAACTTTACACGTGTTCATAGTTTAGAGTTACCCCAGCTTATGAGACGCTTTCAAAATCCTTTCAACCTTGAAATACTCCTTTGCCGTGCACAAGTTGTCCACCTCGAGCCCCAATACGTCGCCGAACACCTTTAATCCCCTTCTTCATTTTAGACATCGAGTTATATAATTATTTTATAATTTCGACCAAACCCATGCTTTACATGCCTTAAGGTTTACATATATATCCACATACACAACCATGGATATACAAGCTCATACTATGATTTTGGACTCAAAATACACATTAAAACTCTTTGAAACATTTAATCGAGCACATTACGTGCACTCATTTAAACCACATGATCATGATTCAATTGAAATCCTTTAAACTCAAAATTTCATATATATGAACCTCTATCCTAGGGCTCTAACATAGATGAAAATCAACTTCATACAACCATCACAACACCTCCAACCAACATCAACAAAACAAGGGGAAATTAGGGAAAAAATTCCAACTCTAGCAACAATGAACCATAGGAATTCGATATAACTTCACATATAGCTTCAAAGAGGTAAATAAACCATATGTTCAAGATATCAAGGTAAGGGGATCGATAAAATTGAAAACCCTAAATTTTAAATACAAGCCCTAAATTCATATCTACAAGAAATGGTGTTTAATCACCAAGAGATAGATGATATGAAGTTACCTTGGTTGATGTATGATGATGATGAGAGAATCCACTCCAAAACTTGAAGAATTTCTTGAGAGGATTGGGAGGAAAAATCGCCCAAGTAGATGAAGAAAACGAAGATGAATGAGTGAAGTGTGGTATTTAAAGAATGAAATTTCCGAAATGGGACGCGGCCTAGGGGGGGTCGTGCTCGAGCCAAAGGAAAATAGCTCCCTGAAGTGGTGCCACACGACCCAACCGGTGGCGCCTCGAGGTCATTTTGCAGACCTCTTGGCACACGACATGGAGGAGGTAGCGCCGTAGGCCCCTCGGCACACGGCCTGACTGAGGTCGTGCCTCAAGACACTCAAGAGATCAATATTTCAGATGATTGGACACTTTAGACTTGTATATTTTTGAAAGAGATTCGATTAGAGTACTCATGGGCCTCGTGGTTCCAACCGAGTCAAAAGTTATGACCTCCGGACGGAACCTTGCCGAAACTCAGCGAGACTCCCGATCAACTCAGCGTTAGGGTGCTCAAGGTATGGCAAACTAAAATTAAATACAATCACATTCATTCACTATCATATAACTCGATATTTTTGTATTGAAAGTTCAACCAATATTATACACTCAGTATAATATAACCGTGCTATGACATATCAGCTCCAGTAGGACAACCTGCACTGAAACAACGGCATAAAATATGATCATACCATCATAATTAATATTCAAACAATATTAATTCAACATCATTTTCCAAAATTATGATTTATAATTTAGCAAAAAGGGTCGGGGTATCACACTTCGGCTGTGGGGAGCCTCATATATGCTATGCTATGTACTAGACCTGATATATGCTATGCGGTTGGCATGGTAAGCAGATATCAGTCTAACCCTGGAAAAGCACATTGGACTGCAGTAAAGAATATTCTCAAGTACCTGAAAAAGACTAGAGATTATATACTGGTATACTGTGCTGATAGTCTCGTTCCTTTGGGTTATACGGACTTAGATTTCCAAGCCGATAAAGATCAGAGTAAATCTACCTCGGGCTATGTGTTTACCTTGGGAGGCAGAGCCATTGCGTGGAGGAGTATCAAGCAGAAATGCATCGCTGACTCCACCATGGAAGCTAAATATGTAGCTACCTCTGAGGCTGCAAAGGAAGATGTCTGGCTCCGGAGCTTCTTGTTAGACTTGAGCATGGTTCCTGATTTGCCTAGGAGTATCACGATATACTGTGATAACTTTGGTGTAGTGGCAAATTTGAAAGAACCCAGAGCCCATGAGACAAGTAAACACATAGAGAGAAAGTACCATCTTATACGAACAATCATTAAGAAAGGAGATGCTGCAGTGGACAAGATTGCATCAGAGGACAACTTGGCTGATCCATTCACAAAGAGCCTGCTGGCTAAGACCTTTGATGGTCACGTGGAGAAAATGAGAGTGAGATGCAAACCCGAGATTGCATTTTGAGATTTGTTTATAGTTTGAGAGTTTTGCCAATTTTTGTGTTGTACTTAAAAGACATGGTTTAAGTATAAGTGGGAGATTATTAGGATTGTATGCTGAAAGCTTAACTTTGGATACTGATAATAATGTTTTTGACGATATAGATTGATTATTATTGCAGTCACTGTTTGTGCATCTATTTACTGTGTTATACGTTTATATATGCATGTTTCCTTATACTTGCATTGTAGATGATATGGTGTGGCTAAACACACGGTAAAAATAATATCATCGGGTTCCTTGCAAAGTATTAGAAGGCTCGCAGTTTATATGGTCCTGAACCAACCATTGTAAGCTGTAGAATAATCTGATAGTTAGTTTATCTTGACTAACTGATTATTCTGATACACTGGCACGTGTATTGAGGAGGATCGCGACAGGATACTATTCTTGAATCTGACCCTAAAAGGAGAGAATAAAGATCCACAGAGTTCCGATTCTTAAGTCTTGCACAGTGGCGGGCATATGTGTGTTATGTCTACTGTTTTGATTTATCAATGGGTGAGATTCTTGATAGAGTCAATAATCTCGAGATTTTGGACAGTAACATATTCACACATGATGGGTCGTGCACTGTGTTTGCTCTCCATGTCCTGGTGCGCCAGATTGATGATGTCCCCTTGAGTAAACACAAGTACATATGAAACCCTGCAGGTGGAATTTATTCCGTACATGGTAAAGTTTGTGTGGTGCTGCTCTAGGAATGGAAGAATTAATTAATTATAGCTGTCAGAGCTTATATAATTAATTAATAGACATTATATCTTAAACATGGAAAATGGCTGGACTAAAAAAGAATGCATTGAGTAAAATGTATTAAATTGGTAGGTCAGTATTATTTCTTTAGTGGAATATAAATAACACTTAATTTATTTAATTATATCCTAGGTATTGGATATTGGATATTAAATAAATTCGTGGGCCAATTTAATATTCTTCTAGATCCCTACTGTAGCCCAAATAATACCTTAATGGACTAAGGGAATGGAACAAGAGGAGAGGCCCAACCCATTAGGGTTGGGAGACACAGTACACACCTCTCTCTCTCTCTCTCTCTCTCTCTATTTTAAGAGAAGGAGGAGGCGTGTTATGTGATACACGATCAACCCCTCTCTTTCATACTGCTCTCTTGATTCTCTTCGGTTATCCATACACAGTTTAGTAGCTTGTAGCCCACTCTACATCTAAACAGGTATCGGGAATACAGTAGAAGATCAAGGAGTATCTCTGTAGCCTTGGTGGTGGTCGAATACAGTGGGAAGAAGGCCAAGTTCGACCGTTCTTCTACAGCAATGAGATTAGACCTTTAATCTCGTCGTCAACCCTACAATCTGTGTTAGTAGATTCATTCAAATTAATTTATTCTACTGCGTTAATTCGATGATCTTGCATGATTTATTCAACATGTATGTTTTATATCATCTCACATAAAATCATGATGTGCATGCCTTAGAATTATGGATTATCCGATTAGATCATGTGGGACGTAATTCGATAAAACCCCAACACGAGACACCAAACAAAAAAATCGGCATAGTACCAAATCAATTATTCTAAGTAATAAATTTCATGTATCAGATTTCAAGCACCGGAACTAAAGATTCTAATCAACAAAACTAAATATCAGAGCAACAAACATGATTGTATGAGATTCCAAGCATCAAAACCAAATATTTTAAGCAACAACATTAAACATCATAAGCAACAAACTTAAGGAACCAGATTTAGAGCAACAAAACCAAATTAGTATGAAAATCAAACATTCTAAGTATGATATATAACCTAATCATTATGAACAAAAAAATCGATACATTAGATAAATTGAACAAATCATTGTTACATAGGATATAAATCATTAATTTAGGAACAAAATATTCTTAATTTGCTAAAAAAAAAGGAACAAAACACCTACTTTCAATGGGATTGCGACAATGCTTGTAAACATACTTGAATCACAATAGGGTCTTCACTGGTAGTCTAAAAAAATTCTCCTTGGTAATATCTGCCAGAAGATTAAAGATTGTTGTGGTGTTGTTCCATGTTATAGTCGGTGAAAATCGAGTCTTTGAAGGAAATTTATCATCCTCAATTCGAACAAACTAACCATCATAAAATATAAACAATAAAATCATAAAAAAATTACTCCCAAATTGAATAATCGAAAACTAAATGAGGTATATATGTGGATCAAATCGACTCTACTTTTCAGCCCAATTAATTCACCTCACATGGAGAAAAAATGAAACCTTGAAACAGAATCTCACAATTGATCGATGCAATAAATCAAAGAGAAAGATGAAATATAGATCAGAAAAAAAAAATATTCTGAATACATCGATAGTTATAAGTTGGAAGAAGAAGAAGGAGAAGAAATAAAAGAATCGATCAAATTTGAAAATAGAAAAACTCGATTAAAGAAGATGGAAGAATATCTATTTTGATATGGAATTAACGTGGGTTGTGGGATTTGATTACAAAATATCTAATATGCCCTCAATAAGATAATACACGCTCCAAGTAAATACCAGATGGAAAGAATTCATTTTTTTAATTCTCAATCTGAACCGTAGGTTTTGATAGATCTAATGGATAAAATTAGTTCCTATTTCTCACACCAACACCTAGTCCCTATTTGAACCATATCATATATATATATATATATATATAAGGGTTGGTTATAATGAGTACCATTCTTCATGTGAGAACTAGGAACTAATCCTAACCCTCCAATTTGTCTTCATGGATGGTGGAAATTAAATTGGTGGAAGATTTAATTATTATAGTACTTGATAATAAATTAGGAATATAGGGATATTAATGTAATTGTATGTGTATCTTCATATGGAAAATGCAATAAAAAAATATGAGCAAGATACGGATCTAATATTTATAAGATTGAAAATAATAAGAGAGCTCCTAAAAACCCTAACTACATTCACATTCATTGACCCCCACCAAAGAAATCGTCAGCTGCTCTGGAGAGAAAGAAAGAGATGTCATCCACCACCCTTCCCCCGTCATCCACTTGTCGACCAACAACACAATCATGACAATCATTCTCTAGCGGTCGTCAACCCTCTGGTGCTACCATAGTGACCACCCTCTAGCTATCGTTAACTGTCGAGAGGCGTCGACAACTCCCAAGCCCCATATCTCCTTCCACAACCGTCTCACCATGCGCCGATTGACCGACACAACTAATTTATTAATTAATACAATTAATTTTGTTGCTTGCTTTCCATTTCTAAATAAGCTTAAGTTCATGACTTGATGGTAGTTGAGGATTTTGAGTGATTTTTTTTATATTTTGAATTAATATTGCTTAAATTTTAATTCATTTTATGTAAATTTTTTTGTTGTTAGTAAAGTGTTTTTAATACTTGATGGTATTTCGTATTATTCTGATTTTTTGTGGCTTGTGATGATAAAATGCGTCTAATTATGCATGCTTGTAATATTTATTCAATTGATATTGATTAATGAAAACTCAAATATGTTTTGATGAATAATTTTTGTCCATCCACTTCGTTTAAGAAGAACATGAAATTGCACTCATATTACATTTGTAGTAAATTTGTAGTAAGAACACATAAATATTTTATATGAGTAAATTTGAAGCTTAACTAGTAAGAATTTGTAGCTTATTTAAAATACTTGTAATGATTTTGCTGTTTAGTAGTAGGGAGAACCCATTAATGCTTATTATGAGTGAATTTGTTACTCGATTAATAGAGATTCATAATTTATTTAAAATGCCTATAATGATTTTGGTGCTTAATATAAAGAACAACAAAATGCTTATTATGAGTGGATTTGTTGCTTGATTAGTAGAGATTCGATCATAATTTATGTAAACTGCTTATAATAATTTTGGTGCTTTGTAGAAAGAAAACACAAATGATTTCTATGAGTGAATTTGGTGTTTTTTATAATTCGATGATGTATGATTTTGAGTTTTGTTGAGTTGTAGGAAATCAATGAAACATATCATTAAAAAAAATAAAACACAATCTACAAAGCAATTAAATAAAATAAATATCAAAATCAATACAAACCAAGCTATGAATTTATAATAAACAAGCACAAAAAATATGGCCGATAATTGATTTTTATCTCTAAATGAATTCCACTATTTTTAGTTTCATTGGAGTTGATGACATCACGTAAACTATTAGGCATAAATGATCCATTGAACTGCATTATTCTTCTCCTATTCTCTGATGTAATAAACATACATCAAAGTAAAAAAAAAGATTTTACTCTCAAGTTTCAAACATAACTCCATGTCGTGTTCTTTGTCCCAACTTAGTCATCTACTAATTTGTCCAAAGTCTGTATATAAGATTGTAAACATGTTCAATAAAGGATATATTACCACAAGCTTCAATATTCACATACATGAACAAATTAACTCGAATTAGTTAGGGCAGTATTTCTTCAAATTAATTTTATTATAATAATCCAGTACTTAAAAAAAATTCTTTTAATTTCTTTTTAAAAAAATCTCATTTAAAATATCACATTCAATAACACAAAATAATATAATAACATAAACAAGGAAATCAAGATCTTCATGCAACATCAGAAACATAAAAATAAAAGACATTCAACGATGACTGATGACAACAAAAAAAGTTGAGATCTTTGTACAGTGTTAAAAATATAAAAAAACTTATTTCTCCCTTAGTGAAGAACGTTTGCGGTGTTAGTAAACCTTTGTCAGAAATATTAAAAAAACTTATTTCTTCAATGTAGTAAATGTTGAACATTGACATAAATAATTTTGAATGTGTATTTTATTCAACGTTGATTTTTTTAGTTCCCAAATTGAATAATCAAACAACTAAGGGATATAAGATGATTGGATGAAATCGTGGAAAACAAATCGATATGGATATGAAATTAGCTATATTAAGGGATTTATTAAGATTAAATTCGACTATGCCCTCAACTATCCAATTGCACTAAAAAATGAATTGACCGAAAATTAATTGTTCTCCTCCATCTCAACCTTTAATTTTAAGAGATCTAAGGGTTATGATTAGTTCATAGTTCTCACGCCAATACCTAGTACTCATTTGAACCAAATTATATATATATATATATATATATATATATATATGGCGGGTTCAAATGGGAATCAATCTGTCTGAGAACTTAGGAATCAATCTCCACCATCCAATTTTTTTAAAATAAACGGCCCAGATTGGATAAAACATGCGGTGGAAACTTGTAATTAAAAAGAAGTTTGCATCCCGCCTTAATGCACACGGGCAAAAACGAACAAAATTTATGCAAAACATCACGCCTCCTGAATTGTTCATCATATAAACTTCTCTTCCCCATAAACCATATGCGCAAAAAATAGAGAGCAAAAATGATTTATTCATATTAGGAAAAACAATCAAGCCCTACATATATGATTTTGATGAGATGTCAAAACATGTCGAATTATTTTCTTAAAAACTGTAGGAGTTCCAAGCTGTGAGCTTGAAAGTTAACCAGAAGACAGCTCCTTAAGGATTCATCTAAGGTTTCAGCTGTAGCAAAAAGTCAATCAAGTGGAGCTTAGTTAACCTAGCAGAAAGAATGCATTGACCATTCCAAAATTAACCCAACTGAGGGTTAAAACATAAAAATCGAAACAACTTCAAATCAAACTGACGGCCGAGTTAGCTAAGCCAAAGGAGAAGATAAGCTAATTGAAGAAACTGACAGTAAGTCAGTTGAACTAAAGACTGGAAGCATCCGACTGATGACCAAAAATAAGATATCAGCTGAACTGAAGTTTAGAGACAAACCAATTGCTGATGGCTAGAACTAAAGTCAATCAACTAAAAGCTCAAGCTCAAAATTGGATACTGACCAAGTTCAAGATAAGACTGGTCAAACTGACAAACTCTCCAATAGTTTGTAATCATTTGAACTAGCAAGCAAGCTCAGAATATGACCAGCTGAACTGACTGACTGACTAACAGTTGTGACCAGTCAAACTGACAGAAGAGCTTAGAGGAACAACCAACTGAAGCAATAGCCAAACTGAACTGTCAATTGGAGCTCAGCGTTGATGCTTCAACTGAAGACCGGAACTGACAACTAAAGTTCAATACAACTACTTTGAAGTATAGAACTACCAGTTGAAGAATTCAGTAGTTAATGCTCAACCCAAAGATCTTGACATTAATGACCAAAAGAAGATCCTGAAGTAAATGCTCAACAGAGATCGATTGGCTTAGCAACGACTATCTCTTTCAAAGCTTCAATGGCTATAACTATCAACTACCATTGATGAACCAGCAGAATCATTGATCAATGGTGTTCAACGGTCACAAGATCACTTCTCTATATAAGAAGAATGAATCTCACGTTCAAATAACTTTCGCTGATCAAACTTCTCCTATCTAATCTTTACTATATTGCAAATGAGCTTTTCTTTCTCCCTCCCATAGTTCAAGGTTCAAGCACTACCTAAAAGCTGTGAAAGTTCACAACCTGAGAACAAAATCCTAAGGAATTATCAAATTAGCTAGCTGCAGAAAGTCCAGCCTGAGCCATCTTCTCAAGTTCAAGATATTGAACGACCAACTACTCAGCTCAACTCTAAGGAACACATCAGTTGATACCAGTTTCAAGACTGAATTCTTGAAGATCGAAAGAGATCTAAAACCTTGTAAAGACAGACAATAACACTTAACTCCCCAGTGAGCAGTTGGGGACTGCAAGTGTGAGCTGTCGAAACTGACTGAGGAGACTGTGGCTCTGCAAGAACTGCTGTTTACGAGATAGCACTAGTTGAAAAGGTGACCGTGACTGTGCGAGAGTTTCCGTTTCCAGGTTTAACCTGTCTTCACTTTGTAATTGTAATAAAGAAACTTTACCTTTGCATAGTAAATTGTCCTTTTCAATAAGAAAGAGAGGACGTAGAAGTTTCAGCTTCAAACCTCTATAAACTACATGTGTGTTGTACTTATTGCTTTACTTGCATATCTCTTCAACTGCACACAAAGTTCACACAAGCTGCACTCTCCAGTCAACTGAATTTTTACAACTGATTAAGTGTATAGATAAGATTTACATGCGAGTCAAGGGCCCTGTTCTAATTCTGCATTCAAGGTTAAATTTTTTTATCATCAGTTTATTCACCCCCTCTCTAAACTGATACCAACTTATCCGAGACCAACAAGTGGTATTAGAGCAGTTGATTCTAAGGATCAGCCATTTCTGCAGATCAACTGAATCAGATCTACTTATCTGTGTTAACATTTTCAGCTATGAGAAACCATAAGCTACATCTTTTTTCAATTGATAATTATGACAATTAGAGCAGGAGAATAAAGGCGCATCTCTGCTCGATCCATGAAAATATGTGGGAAGTTATTGAGGATGGTCCAATCACTATTATGATGGATAATGAAGTCTACATTGTTGTCATTAATCAACCCGCCAGGATCCCAAAGCTAACTCATCTTCTCACCAGTGAAGAGAAGAAGTTGAAGAATCTAGAGTTCGTTGTATAAGCTGTACTATTTCAAACTCTAGATGAAGGTAGAATGAAGGATATAAAAAACTGCAGAACTGCCAAGGAAATATGGGACTTACTAGTAGATCTTTGCCAGGAGTCTAAAGCCATCAAAGAAAATGAGCTCCAGCTGGCAGTCGACAAGTACAAGGCCTTCAAGATGCAACTTGAAGTGACCATCTAAAGCCTTAAAACCAGGTTTCTAGGCATAATAAGGGAGATGACCAACCTGGGAAGAAGTTATCCCAACTGTGAGATGAACTCTAAAATTCTAGATAATCTTACAGAAGAATGGGATATAAAAGTGATAGCTATCAAATAATCAAGAAATTTAAATAGCATCACTCCCAAAGAATTATTCGGTTCTCTCAAAGCTTATTAGTACAGCCTAAACCGAAAGAGAGAGGCATCAACATCGTCAGCTAGAGAGAATCAAGGAGGATCAGTAACTGATCGAAGGCAAGACACAAACGAAAAGAAAGAGAACCTGACTGAAGATATCAATGAACAATTTCAGTCAGTAACAAGGTTGTTAGAAAAGTTGAAGAAAGTGAAGGATCAATAATCAGTGTCACCTCAAACTGATGAAACCCCAAAAGGAGAAAGAAACCAGCAGTCAGCTGAACGATTAGCTGAACCATCCAGGGGAGCCAACTGAAGCTTGGGTGAATGCTTTCACTACCACAAGCAAGGACATTATAGATATGAATGTCCTAAACTCCCTGAAGACAAGAAAGCTAAAGTGAAGAGAAGTTTCTTCAAAAGGAAATCTATAATTGCAAACTCTGAGAGTATCGTGCCGGATGACTTAGACTACCCATCTGCGATCGACTCTGATGGCTACAGCTCAATGATGAGGCATTGTTCTATCTCATGGCAGACAACGAAGAAGAGGTTAGTACAGCTGACTCTCAAACCTCTTTCTATCATATTCTTGAAGCTTCTATTTCTAGCAATGAACTGAATGAACAATTAAAAATGCTAGAAGATCAGTTAGCTTCAATATCTTGTATGCATGTTGAACTAAAAGACAAAAATGATGAACTACGAGATAGGGTTAGAAGACTGAGCATTGATCATGAAAGAATGAAATTCCTTGAAGCTCAGTTAATTGAATTTGAAAAGTAAAAGTTAGGAACTGCTGATCTAGATACTGAAAATCATAATCTTAAGTAAGAGATTCATGAGAAAGAAGAAGTGTCTCTCAAGTTCAAGAAAGGATCTCAAACTTTAGATGAAATCTTGAGCTAACAAAGAGTTGAAACTGGTAGTCTAGGGCTAGGGTACAGCAAGTTCACTTCCTCAGAAAAAGGAAACGCAGTTGCCCAGAGCAGTGACAAAGGAATCCTAAAAGGGTTCACCAGACCAACTCAATAACCTCAGCTGAGGTATCAAAAGGTAAAAGAATCCTAAGAACTCTTCAAAACCATCAAACTATCCAAGGCCAATTTTTTAACAAAGGCCACCAGTTCATGCCGGGTCATCAGCTCAACTGAGACCTGCAACTTACACAAAGCCAGCCTATCAGCAAAGGCCACCTGCAAACCAAAATGGGAGATCATTTGACCCCAGAAGAAATATTCAACCCAGATTTCATCATCCTCATAAGTCTGGTTAAAGTACCTATGGGAGAAAAGTTGAAAGCTCCTTTACAACTCAATATGATGAATACCTGAATTACAAAAATGATCCAAGGTATTATCCAAGCAGGAGCAATACCAGAGCTGTGAAGGACACAAGGAATTGGCCAGAACAAAGAGCACCAAAGGCTCAAAATAAAAGAATATTAGTTGAACTATTTTATCCAATCAACGGACTCAACTCAAAGAAGAAGAGTTAACAAAAGTCTGAGAGTGATCAAAAGATCCAAGTTTGATGGATCATTGAACCATAAAAAGCCAAAAGTTTGATAAATGTGGATTCCAAAATATCTGATTAACCAACCAGGACTTGATATTAAACGGGTACCTAAAAATAATCCTTGTTTTTGCAGGAAAATGGCATCCTATCTAAGAAAAAGACCAAAGATGTTTGGTATCTAGATAGCGGGTGCTCCAAGCACATGACCGAAGATAAAGAAGATCTCGATGGCTATGAAGAAATTAAAGGTTCATTCGTCACATTCGGGGACAACTCCAAAAACTGAACCATTAGAGAAGGGTTCGTGGTTAAAGGAAAGGTTGTTGTAAATGGAGTCTCCCACGTGGACGGTCTGAAGCACAAATTGCTTAGCATCAGCCAACTGTGTGATAATGGCTATACAGTTGACTTTAGTCAAAGCTCATGTGACATACGAGACAAGTCATCTAGAGCAATACTTCTAACTAGAGTAAGAAAAGGTAACATGTATGTTGTTGACTGGTCAACAGGCTACTGGGAAGCTTGCTTTTTATCAAAAGGATCAAATGAAGCAAGCTGGCTATGTCATCGATGACTGAACTATCTCAACTTCAAAACCATCAACTACTTGGCCAAGAAAGGGCTAGTTGAGGGACTTCCTAAGGAGATTTACAAGAAAATTGGCGTATGCGGACCATGCCAAAAAGGGAAGCAAGTGAAGTCATCCTTCAAAAATAGAAGCCATCCCCCTGGAACAACTGCGTGCCTCTAACTACTTCACATTGATCTATTTGGGCCAGTCAGACCACAAACTCCCAAAGGAAAAAGATTCACACTCGTGGTAGTTGATGACTTCTCAAGATACACTTGGGTGGAGTTCCTGAGGAGCAAAGATAAAACATATGCAAAGCTGACAACACTAATCAGAAGATTGTAAACTGAACAAGGGAAATCAATTTAAAGGATCCGATCCGACAATGGAACTGAATTTATGAATCAATAGATGATCAGTTTCCTCAGTGAACTGGGAATAACCCATGAACACTCAGCTGCTAGAACTCCACAACAGAATGGCATAGTTGAACGGTAAAATTGTATACTCAAGGAAGCAGCTCGAGCGATGGTAGCTGATGCCAACATAGCTGATAACTACTGGGCTGAAGCAGTCAACACAGCTTGCCACACTCAAAATCAAAGTGCCATTGTCAGTTCACATGACAGAACACCTTATGAACTATATAAGGGTCGTAAGCCTTCTATCTCATACTTTAAAGTATTTGGCTGTAAATGTTATATTCACAAAAATGGCAAGACTCAGCTGAAAACCTTAGAGATGATAGCTTGAGTCTAGCTGGCTATTCAGATTCAGACTTCGGAGGATGCAAAGTCGACAGAAAAAGCACCAGTGGAACATGTCAGTTTCTTGGGAACAAACTGATATCTTGGTTTAGCAAGAAGCAGCACTCAGTTGCTAGGTCAACAACTGAAGCTGAATATGTAGCTGCCGGAAGCTGTTGTGCCCAGATTCTTTGGATGAAGCAACAGCTGAAAGATTACAAGGTGGAGATTGAAGAGGTAACTATCTATTGTGATAACAATAGTGCTATTGCAATATCCCAGAATCTGGCATTGCACTCAAGGACGAAGCACATTGATACCAGACATCACTTCATCAGAGATCACATTGAGAAGAAAGACATATGCATCAAATATGTCAACACAGAAAAGCAGATAGCTGATATATTCACCAAGCCATTACCAGAAGCTAGATTTGTGGAGCTGTGCATCCAACTGGGATTGTTCGAACTAGCTTCAAAAAAAGATGATGATCAGCTGAATGAAGGAGTGAAGAGGAATACTCCAGCTGAAGATGAGAACTGAATCAAAATGGCGTCAGTTCACTAAGCTATGAAGCTTAAAACTGATAAGCCAAATCAGTTCTGGAAAAATGGTGAAGCCTAAGAGAAAGCTGAGGAAAGGAGAAGAGTAAACTGATCGTTGCAGGCATCAGTTCTCAATCAGTCGTGATCAACTAATGAAAGCAGTTGAATCAAATCAAAAGCTGACTGAAGAGACAAAGCTTCAGCTGAAGAAAACAGCTGAATAGCTTCTAAGGCGCAAAGCTGAGAGAGCAGCTCAAGCTGACAAAAAGCTGGAGACAAAGTTGAAGGCATTCCAGCTGGAACTGATCAGTCCAAACCGAGGAGATCATTAGTTCAAAATCAAAAGTCATCAGCTGATGAAGACAACTGATGATGTCAACAGCTCAATGCCACGCGGAGATTCAAGAAGGAGAGCAACAATCAGATAAGTTCAAATTGAATTTACTACTAAAATGGTAAAATGACATGTCAAGTCAATATTATCGTTGGACCCATCTCCTCTCTCTTCATTTATCTCCAATGGATAAATTTGAAAACAAATTAACGGATTAATCATAACCGTTCATTTATTCAAACTTTTTCCCTTCCGTTGGATACACTGTCTACTTGAGGCTATAAATAGATTAGCCGTTTCTCCTCAATTCACTCATACAGCTGATCAAGCACTCAACCACTCTCTCTCTTTCTAAAAGACTACATCAAAAATTTCTCACTTTCCCCCAACATCACAAAAACACTCCAATTTTCCTCCATGGCTCAATTCACTGCCAATTCTCACCGAATAAAGTACAACTTCAGGCTAAACAGTGAAGATTCAAGAGCATTATGCAAAGATCTTTATCAAGATAAGATGCTCGGTAGAGCCAACTTCCAAAGATTCACTAATAATTCTAGCCTATGTGAAGGAGTCATAAAAATAATAGAGAAGGTCAAGTTAAAGACATTCACTGAAGGTACTCCCACTCGAGTATACCCAGAAGCCGTAGCTAGTTCTACCTCAACTCAACCAGCAAGAAGAACTCTCTGGAGTTCAAAACTAAAGTTAGAGGTCATGAGATCGTGATCACTCCATCAGTTCTTCAAAAGATATTCAATCTACCAGAAGAAAGAGGTGATGTTGAAGAAGTCGAAGTGGATGCGGCAAACTGCTTCGACAGATGGGCACTTGTCTGTTTTGATGACAACTTCCATATCAATCACCTGATATCGAAATTCTAAAAAGAATTTCAAGTACTAGCAACAGTTGCCACAAAGATGATGGTGGGAGTGTGTGGCAGTCACAATGAAATGTCAGAGATTAAATACAGAATCTGCAATGTCATCAGGGAAGAAAAGGAGATGGATTGGTCTCTGTACTTCTTTATTCAACTAAAGAAGTTTGTAGATATCGTGGAAGCCAAAACCAAGAGCCCCAAGCGCTTCCCACAAAAGATGTACTACATCAATATAGTCAGCTTCATACTGGAAAAGCTGCTCCTCGATCTGATAGCAGAATAAACTATTCATTAGCGAGTTGACCCTGTTGACTTCATCCCAAAAGTGGATAAAATCACACTACCCCAAGTAACAATCAGAGAGCCACAACCTCTTCTGAGGAAAAAGCTGATTCCAACTATGCCAGTAACAAGAAGAAAAGGGTAAGCTAAGATGATGAAGCCTACAGTCCTATCAAGATCCGACTCAGATGATGACCTTCTCCTTGATCAGAGATACATGTCCTCAGAGGAAAAGCATGGTGGCAAAAATGACTCTAAACAGAGCAAGCTGAACAGAGAACTACGGCACCAACTCAATCATAAATGATTAAGAATCCAGTTGCTGACCATCAGACTGGAGAGCATCAGACAGCTGCAGACAAGATTCGGCTATGTACTCAACAAGCCGAAAAACCACAACCAAGCAAAGCATCAACGCAGTTCAAAACACTGATCTAAAGCATGAAGGATCAGGTAAAGCTGCTCTCTGACTCGATTCTAAGACTGGAAGTATACTCTGGAAATGAAGATTATGAAGAAAACTCCAATGAGAAAATTCCAAACAGCTCTAGAAAATCAAAGAAAAGAAGAACTGACAACAAGAAGAAATAGAGGCCAATCGAACTGATTAGAAGCCCTAGGAATAACTTCTTGTAAAATCAGTTTTCTTATATTTTAAAAATCTTTTAGTTAAAAATAAATGTCTTGTCAGCATTTATTTTGAATTTTTGACCGTTGGAAAATAATGACACGTCCCATTGTCATTACTAAACCAACGACCAAAAAGAACCGACAAGGGGCCATCACTTCTTTCAACCAATAAATTTATGAGTCTCTGTCCTCACTCATAAATACCCATTTGCTCACATCTTCTCAGAAATACTCACACACTCATATCCTTAAAGAGTATTTCTCTCTCTCTCTCTCTCAAGAATCTTAAATTCTCAATTCAACCAAATTTCATAAATGGCGGAATCATCCAAAACTCTCACTTCTTTCAAAGAGCAAATGATGAGAGATAAATTCCTAGAAAAAATGAAATTCCAGCTGATTCTTAAAGAATCAAACAACCCATTTCTTCTGGTCAATCTTCACAAGACCGAAATTCTATATTACCTAGAAACTCCACCAAGATTCTTCAAACAAGACTTGGTAAGTGAGTTCCTACTTCTAGTGAAGATTACTGCAGATAAGAAGCTCATTTCCTCAGTGACTCAAGGGTGTAAAATTCAAATCACTGAAAGAAAGATTGGAGAAATCTTTTAACTTCCAAAGAAATGGTCTAAGGTTCAAGATCTGAAGGATTCAGCTGAACCATACTGGAAAGAATGGAGAGCTTCAACCTGCAGTAAACAATTCAGTTTTACCACAACTAAAACTGACCTAAAGCCCGAGTATGGAGTTCTACTCAATATCACGAATAAGATGATGTTCGGTGCCATTGAAAGCTTGAGTCAACTTACTTAAGAGAGATATAAGGTAATGATACACCTTGCCAAAGGACTGCAAGCTAATTGGGTAGAGTTTGTCTTCTCCCAATTTAAGCATCAAGTCATCAAAATTGTTGACTCAAAGAAGATTGGGAAATTTGAGTCCAAAGTATGACTTGTTCTAAGAATGAGCAAAGTTCTTGAAGATATGCTAAATCTTCCAAATGATAACTCTCTACCAGACCTTATCTCTGACTGGATCCCCAAGAAAGGGAGCGCTCATCTTCAGTCACTTAAGAAGAAGAAGAAATCGAAAGCTATAGCCGGCAATTCCACATCAAGCAGCTTAACTGCCGACCTTGCTCTATCTCCACAATCCAAGAATAGATCATCAGCCGACTTCAAAGCCTGTTCTGATCCAAATGAGCTTATTCCATTCATTGGAATCCCTCATCCGAACTATGGAGCTGACTACTTTAGGAGAACTTACCCTTCTCTCCAACTGACTGAAGACAATATTCGCACTTACTATAGTAGCGAATATGCAGTCAAGAATGCACAGAAGGATGTAACAAATCTCCTTCTTACTCACTTCACCTACGTTGCAAAGCAAGATCATCAGTTGTTCAAACAACTGCACCGGTACTTCTACTGGTACAATTGGAGACATTCCATGTCAATCCAGTCCCATTTCATGCTAACTGCCTTTCATGGTATGAGCTTTTGGCAATGTGGAGAAACTTGGAGTATCAAATGGATTGGAGCTTCAAATCCATTTTCTCCTACAATTGTGCAAGTTCAGTGCATTGTGAAGCATCGACTTGATAACCAAATTCTAGCTAAGGTCATGCTAGCTGATGTTCAAGCCAACTTGAGATCACAAGAAGCTACCGGTGCAAATCAGTTATTCAACCAAACTAATCTTCACAGCCGCAAACTGAATTTTGATAATATATCAATTCAGTCAAAAGAGGCATCTTTACAAGCTGAAGATGTAACTGAAAAGATAGATCAGGATCTATCGCATACTCAAGTTGTGGCAACTCCGAGGAGTCAAAAGCTTGGACACAAAGGAGACAAAGACGTTGAAGATTCAGCCACATCACCAGATCTCCTGTCGCCGAAGTTATGTTACACCGTTTATCAAGTTAAGCTCCGAAGCAGCACAAGTGATCATCAATCAGTCCAGCTCTCCCAAAAGAGAAATGCCAGAGCTGACCACCTTGAAGCTGACGAGCTCAACAGTTGCTCTTAAGCAACTTAAACAAACTGAGAAAGTAACCAGAACTGATCCTTCAAAAAGAAAAAGGTCAAACAGCTCGAAAGGAAGCGTAGAAGCCAGTCCAGTTCGACCACTCAAGAAGAGGAGACTGACATAAGAGTCACTCAGCAACTGATCAACAAAACTGATAAAATCAGTTTTAAGGCACTTCAATGAGTTCAGCAAGAAACTGACGCCTAGAGCTCAACGTCTCAACAACTGCCTCACCAACCCTCTTCAATCAATCAGCTAACTGTATCCCAGCTAATTCATGATAAGCTTCTCTACTTCCTATTCCTCAAGCTTATTTTTAAATAGTTACAGTTGTGATCATCAATTTACCAAAACTTACATCCAACATTCCAATTTCAAAATAAGCTCACTGTTTATTTGAGATGCCATTAAAGTCTCCATGCTAAACATTAAGTTAGCAACTACTAAAGGTAGTAGTAAGAGATGAGTGTCTGAGGGATATAAATAGCAAATCTGTAGGAAAATATTTTGCTATTTATGGCAACTACCCAGATTTAAAAACCCTCAGCTCTCAGTCCCTTGATTATAAAGTTAAAATCCAAGTGGATGACTAAGATGTATGCATCATTTACTCAGCTGACTTTCCATCAAATCAGATGGCGGATCAGCCAGAAGCACTAGATTGCTACTGATAAATGCATGCGAAGCTAATGCTTTATAAGCAAGGAGAAGACGATCTACATCATTATCACTCTTAATCCATCATTATCTTCTCTCATACTTATCCAAGAACTTTTCTCTCTAACATCACCTGTATCGCAGAAATGGCACACCCATTCCACATGATGAATACCAAGCCTCTTCTAAACGAGCTGAGAAAGGATAAGTACGTAAACCTAGAGCTTCTTCAAGTTCGAATAGGTGCAGAGAAGACTGCTATGCTTCTAAAGTCTTTGAAGGCTTGCGGGGTCCTATCATTCATTAAGACGATGCCCAGCAGATGACTACCAATGCATGTAACTGAATTTTACTACAATGCAGAAGTCCGAGGAGACAACATCATCTCGGTAGTCTACAACCATGTCATCACCATCACCAAGGACACACTGATGACATGTTTAAACTTCTAGGAAATGGCCTAAAAGTACATGAACTGGCGCTTCCAAGCAAAATGGAGCTATGTAATGGATGGACGCTCTCACACGTTCATCATCATAACTTCTCACACAACTTCAAGGAGAGCCTCTCTCCAGCAATCGTCCAGCTCGTGGACATTGTTGTGTATATCCTACTAGGGAGTAATCAAGATGCATAGTTCACTGAAAATGTAGCTCACATCATGGCCGTCATATATTTTGGGTGCAAGGCAGATTGGGCATCCTTTATACTAGCTCAACTTTGCCATCATGTCGAGCTTTCTGAGTTCAATCGAACAACTGGCACATTCAAGGCCAAAATAGGGTTCGCCAATCACCTCAACCACATCATACAGAAGCAGATAGAAACTGCAATTCCTGAAGGATTACTTCTCTCCAAACGAGATCTCCTGCCTACAGTTAATGTGCACAGAAAACAGAGTGGCAAAACTGTCAATCCAAGAAAGTCGAGATCACAACTTATGGAGGTCAACAGCCAGGCTAAAGGAAAGGAGCCACTCATCAAAGCCGAGCCTCTTGCTGACGCAGATCAGTCTATAATTGATAGTGACTCATTCACTCACTTGAGTGATCAGTCCATAGCACCTACAACAATCGAGCCTCCCTCTCTGGCTCATCCAGAATCTTTGGAAGAAGGCTTTAATCAAAGTCTTGACCATCAGCTGAAAAACTATTTTTGTCTCATTGGGGAACTCAACTCACTCTACGAGCAGCTTAGGTGATATCTCTAGTACCATTTCTGGAGATTCTAAGTGGATGATGTCACCATGCTACTTTTGGCTCAGAAATGAGGCCACTCTTTCTGGATAGCGGAAAGACACTTGAGCAGTAGTTGGATAAATCATCCATTCAATCACCACCAATCATTAAAGAAATCATGGATTCCATGATTAAAAGATTCCAGTGCTCCGTGCCGCATGATGCACCCCTTTCAGACCATGAGCTCTCCAACTCCTCTACAACTCCTCTTCACGAGGACGTGTTCTTCACCACCACGGATGAGCCATTCCTCACCATTACATCAGCTCACACCAACAGGTAAGATCCCTTATCTTTTTCTGATCTTGCTCACTTGATGCCAACCGATGAAGTCTATTCATGGCTATCAATGCCCATGCATGAGTCCTAAGCTCCCCACATCACTGATAATTTATTGGCAACATCCTTTTCTCTTTTGCCACAATTTTCATTGCCATCTCACGAGCTCCATCAGCTAACCCTTTTGGATGATGCCAAAAAGAGAGAAGAGAAAGATGATGATGGAAAAGATGAAAAAGGTGATGAAACTCTAACTCTTTGGGATCAAATCCAAAGAGAGGTACAACTTCAGGGGGAAGCTACCTTTGAGGGGGAAGTCTAACTTGAGCAACAAGAATGGCAAGATCAATATTTACAGATCTGGACTTGGGAGAATGCCCAACTCGATCAGCAAAATTGGGGCATTCACAGCATACCAAGCATCTTTCCTTGCAAGTATGAAAAAGGAGAACCGAGCATAAGAAGACGGAACTGAATGATGATCAGTTCCAGTTGAAGAAGGAAGTTTAAAATATCAGCTCTTGATATTCTCTCTCTCTCAGTTCTTAACTTCCTTATGATTTTTTGCTCGAATGATAAATCAGTTCTCAATATGCCCAATTTTCTTTCTCTCGTGCAAATATGCTCTGATCACTAATTTACTCAAATATGCTATGATATCTATTCTATGATAATCAAGATGTTCAAATTAACTGCATGATAAACTGAACTGAACAAAACTGAGCACTCTTAGAACTGAAATGTCTAAAGCTTTTCAAAAGTTATGCAAAACTAGTGGCATCATCACTATGTTGGTTTTGATATTCATTCTACAAGATTGGAAGAGCGACTAGCACTTAAAGTTTAGTCACTTCAATATATGCGCTATACATGCCCAAAACTGAACTTCTATGCCTTCTAAGAAATTAAAGCTTTGTGATTTGCTCTGATATGCTTAAAAGCTTTGATAATCATAATGCTCTGATGAATAAAGCTCTGATGCAAAGCTCTTAGTTTTAAGCTCTGATATCTATCTAAACAAGCATTAATACTTATTTAATGATAAGCTCTGATACTTGTTTAGCAATAAAGACATTAAAATGCTCTAATACTCATCTGAAATCAAACATCACGAATGTTTAGAATTATGCAGTTTTTCCATCATCACTAACAGGTTTTGACATCATCAAAAATGGGAAAATTATTGGAAAAAACTATCAAGGTAGCCCAATTGATGGTTTTGATGAGATGTCAAAATATATAGAAAAGTTCTATGAAAAACTGTAGGTTATTCAGGCTAGAAATTGATTTGATGACCAAGTAATACTCCAAAATTCAGCTCAGCTGAAGCGAAAGTCAAACGCCTTGTGATGAGGCCGAGATAGGCGATGAAGATCAAGAACCGGAGCTGCAATTTCGAGGTCTAATCACTCGATCAAGAGCCAAGAAGCTTCAAGCATACTTGGAAGTGTTAATTCGAAGGAGGTTCGAGATTGCAGAAGATGAAGTTAAGGGCAACTCCAAAATAGTTAATTTATTAGCTATTGAAGATCAAGATCACACCATGGAGAATATAACTTGAAGAGTTGAAGATGAGAACAAGAAGAAGTGAAGTGCACGTGTGCATGTGCAATGGTGAAGAACTCGTCGAGTTGTGCATGTGTGCATGGGATCTGATTTTCGACCCTTTAATTAATTTAATTAGGGGTTGAATTTTATTTAGACTATAGTATTAATTTATTTAATTTAGACTATAGTTGGATCAGATTTTTATTTAATTATTGATGTAATTTTCGTCCATAATTAAGTAGGTTTGACTAGAATTGTATTTAAGGCAATTTCCTACCTTGAATAGAATTCTAGTTTAGATAACTTCCTAGTATAGTTAGGGATCCCTTTTGGATCAGCTTTTAGATCTTTTTTTCCCCTTATTTTCGTCCCTAATGCCTCTATAAATAGGGGATCCATGTAACATTATTATTTTAGACTCTATTTGATAAATTAAGCTTTGTGCAATCAATATTGTCTCACCCCCTTTAAACCCTTTGTTGATTGGTTCGAATTCAGCAACTCTTAGAGTTTAGCAAGCTTTAAGTTTCATTCAAATCTCACTCTAGTGCTCGTGTGGTGCTAGGGTTGGATTGCTACGAAGAGGATTCAAGTAGTGATTCGTTTGGTGGAGTAATCTTCACTAGGTGGACGCTCCGAGTTCGATTCATTCTACAACAACATCTACGCCATCACCTCGACGTCTACCATCGTACACTAGCCGTCCGTATCATTGCAACATCATCCCAAATCAGTTCGAGTATCATCCTTCAAGTTTCCAAGCCGTTCCGACGTTCGCAAGTCATACGTGCTCCGCTCAGCCCAATTAACATTCATACCGTAAGTACATCAAATCTCTATCATATGCTATCTTCTCCAAGACATTCTTCACCTCACTTACACATCCTACACGTCCCTTAAGCCCTCCTTAAATCCACGTCCTAATTCAGCCCTGTTTTGCCTAGGTTTGTGTGCTATTTTTATGTCATAGTCTAGGTGTCGTAATTAGGTCTAGATTAGTCGTACCATTGTTTCGAGTCATATTTTCCCTTAATTTAGTTTATTTTCATTTATTTGAGAAATAGAGTAGGATTGAGTCCTTCCCCGCTGACGTGTTCGATTCTAGAAGTCTTCCGCGCGTTTTCGTATCCTGTACAAATTGTCTGGGTTACATCATAAATTTGGCATCAGAGCCACGTTAGCTCTGATGGTCGTGGTTCAATCCTACATGTCAATTTATTACTTATGTGTCAGTCGACGTGTCTATCGAGTTGTAATAGACTAGTTGTTCATTGCAAAAAAAAAAAAACTTTCGGTCAAAAAAAAAAGAAAAGAGAAGAAAGACCGAAAACAAAAAAAAATTCGGATATAAAAATAAAGTCCGATAAAAAAAAAACTGAAAATTCAAGTATTGATTTACCTTTTGAGTTCTATTTTATTTTTGGTACCTTTCTTTTTGGTACTAGTCCATAGTTAGTAGTTACCTTGTGAGTCTTATTTTATTTTTGGAACTTTCCTTCTAAGTTCTATTTTGTTTTGGTAGTTTCCTTTTGAGTTGTAACTTATTTTTGGTTATTTCCCTCTAGAGTCTAGTCTAATTAAGGTATTTAGATTGTGTCACACTAGTGGTACACACATCCAAATCCCTTCTTTCCTTCTTATCTATTTGTTTCCTTTTCCTTTATATTTCTTTCCTTCCAACCTTAGGATTTATTTTTGGATTCTCCTACACTAATTGGGACTTCAAAAATACATCTTATTCTTTCCTTTTCATCACCATACTCGACCACCACCACAGTTATACTACTCATCCATCCGAGATAGCCATTTCTCCTTACATCCTTGATCATTTAGCACGAGATTGTGATTACCTAGCTGATTTCTACTAAGTGTTCGAACCATACTTGTCATATACACATTTCACACACCGTGCACCCCTTATACTTACGTGATACACGAGAGGAAAAATTAAGAGTGAAAACAAAGAGTGAACGTGAGATTGTGAGGATCCTTCCTTATTTTCTTTTACGTTTGTTCATTTTGTAGGTACCATGGACAAAGGCAAGAACGAAGCCACCGCTTCAACCCCTTCCATAGACAACCCGAAGTCGCCTATCACTCCTGAAGATCTATCCTACCCGTCCAACACTGTTTGGGACTCCAAGTACCAATTTGACTCCATAACGCAGTACTTCCTACGCCAGAACCAGCTGATGAAGGATGAATTTGGCAATCAAGTAGATGAATTAGCCAAGCAAATCAAGAAACTCATAGCTCAGTCAACTACATCACAAGTAGTCCAAGGAATCCCAGCAGCCCAGCGTCTCCCGCAAAGAGGCGCCCCGAGGCAGCCCATTTTTCAAGAGGATCGCAGACAAGATGCATTCGAACCTGAGTTCGATACAGCAGATGGTTATGAAGCCACCTTCGTACCACCGAGACATGATGATCACCGTGATCATCCCAGACCACCTGCCAGACAAGCTGTTTGTTATGAGAGGCCCAGATATGGAGATGGAGACGGTTTGCTCAACAACATCAAAATGAGCATTCCGGAATTTGAAGGCTTACACGATCCAGATCTTTACTTGGATTGGAAGCGTAAAGTCGACAAGATTTTCACTTGTTATGACTTTCTAGAGATCAAGAAGGTCCAGTTAGCAGCATTGGAGTTTAGAGGCTATGCAGCCTCATGGTGGGAAATGCAGCAAGAAAGGCGACGAAGAGAGAGATATCCGCCCGTTGAAACATGGGAAGAGATGAAAGGCTTCCTGCGAGGTCGTTTCATACTAGTTCACTATGAGAGAGAGCTAGAGAAGAAGCTCAACCGAATCAAACAAGGTACCCGTTCGATTGAAGAGTACCACAAAGAGTTGGAGACCGCCTTGAATCGTTTCGGAAAGAGAGAGTCCTTAAATGCTACCATCACTAGGTACATTGAAGGCATGAATCCTGACATTGTATGTGAAGTCGAGCTCAGAGACTTCACGAGTATTTATGACATGGTGCACTACGCATCCATTGTGGAAAGGCAGCTCCGAGAAGGCCGGCGCCGATCTCATCACAATGCAACCCCTACTCGGCCATCTTGGAACAAAGGTACGCCTCCCACATCATCTTCTACTCCTTCTACAGACTCCACTCGACCCCGAGGTCAATCCGGACCACCCGAACGGTGTTTTGACTATTCTACTCCGCAGCCCAGCCGTAGACCCGAGTCTACAGCTGCGTCACCTTTAAGGCCGGCCTATACATGGCCTAATCAGCCCACACCGATACCAAATACAGCCCCGAACCAAGCCCGAGACATCCAATGCCATAAATGTCAAGGTTAGGGCCATTTTCAAAACTGGTGTGGTGTGTTTTGTTCATCACCGAACAAAATGAGATCGAGTCAGCCAATGAGGATGAGTCCGAGTAGCCCACGGGCATCGCCAAGACCAAAGAGGAACAGCCCCTAGCTGATCATCAAGAGGGCGAACCCGAGACCCCTCTTGTAAGTCTTGTTTCAATTCAGAGTTTGAACATCAGTCGAGATGAAGAGCAATCGGATCAACGTGAAAACATCTTCTACACGAGAGTTGCTATCCAAGGAAAAATTTTCTCCATGATCATCGACAGTGGAAGCGTTATTAACGCCATCAGTTAGTATACCGTGGATAAACTTGGTCTATTTCCAATGAAGCATCCGAAGCCATATAAATTGCAGTGGCTTATAGACCGAGGTGAGATTCACGTCGCATGCCAGGTAAGTGTTGAATTTTCCATTGGTCGATTTTCTAACACTGTTATTTGTGATGTTATTCCTATGGATGCAGCACATATACTATTAGGAAGACCGTGGTAATTTGACAGACACGCAGTACACGATGGTTTCGCAAACACCTACACAGTGACGTGAAATGGGCAACCCACAACATTGAAGCCGTTGTCCCCTAAAGCCATTTCTGAGGATCAACGACTTATGCAAGAGAGATTTAAAGTAGCGAGAGCAAAGGAGGCTGAAACCGCTGCCCGAGTCGCTGCCGATGATAACAACTCGACCGCATCTTTAAAACAGGCCGCCACCTCGTCTTCTTACAAATCAGCTCCTAAATAGCCCCATAGTGATCCCTTAGTGCATGGAGATTCATCTGGATCAGCCTCAAAGAAGGACCTAAATCGCAGCTTATTCATATCTGTTAAAGGCGTAGAGAAAGCATTAAAAACAGGTTTACCGTTTGTTCTTTTATCTTATAAGAGCAGTGCTATTAATGGTGTTTCTTTACCTAGTGTTGTGCAGCCCCTTTTGGAGGAGTTCGTGAATGTGTTCCCGGAAGAGATTCCAAATGGATTACCTCTAGTTCGTGGGATCGAGCACCATATTGATTTTCAGCCCGACGCTGTATTGCCAAACCGACCAGCATACCGGACATCCCCCGAGGAGACCAAGGAGATCGATAGACAAGTTAAAGAGTTGTTGGAGAAGAAGCAAATTCGAGAGTCGATGAGCCCCTGCGCAGTTCCAGTCATTCTAGTACCAAAGAAGAACAACGAGTGGAGAATGTGCATGGACTGCCGCGCCATCAACAAAATAACAGTGAAGTATCGATTTCCTATCCTTAGACTTGATGATATGCTTGATGAATTATCTGGTTCTAAAATCTTTTCTAAAATTGATTTGCGATCTGGTTATTTTCAAGTAAGAATGCATGAAGGGGATGAGTGGAAGACAGCTTTTAAAACTAAACATGGTTTATATGAATGGTTAGTAATGCCTTTTGGACTCACTAATGCACTTAGCACATTCATGAGATTGATGAACCATGTGTTGCGTGATGTTATTGGAAAATTTGTGGTTGTTTATTTTGATGACATCTTGATTTACAGTCACAATGCACAGGCGCACCTAGAACACCTTAGGCGTGTGTTTTTTATTTTGAGAGATGCACATTTGTATGGAAACATGTCTAAGTGTTCATTCTGTTTAGATGAGGTTGTTTTTCTAGGTTTTTTTGTGAGCATGCGTGGCATTGAGGTTGACCGTTCTAAAATCAAGGCGATTAAAGAATGGCCAACACCCAAAAACGCCACTGAGGTGCGGTCCTTTCACGGCCTTGCCGGATTTTATCATCACTTCATGCGTGATTTCTATAGCATTGCCGCACCTCTTACTAAGCTAAGTAAGAAGGACCGTAAATTTGAATGGGGTAAGACACAGCATGATGCATTTACACGCCTGAAACATCTTCTATGCCATGCATCTGTTTTGTGTTTACCTGATTTTGATAAAGTGTTTGAGATCGAATGTGATGCCTTCGGAATAGGTATTGGTGCTGTTTTGATGCAGAAACGGCGTCCAGTCGCCTACTTTAGTGAAAAGTTGAATGGTGCAGCTCTTCTTTATTCCACATATGACAAGGAGTTGTATGCATTGAAGAGATCATTAAAGACGTGGCAACACTATCTTTGGCCCAAGGAGTTCGTGATTCACACGGATCATGAAAGCTTAAAGCATCTCAAAGGGCAGCAAAACTTGAACAAGAGACACGCGAGATGGGTAGAATTCATCGAGTCCTTTCCATATGGGATCAAGTACAAAAAGGGCGAGGAGAATGTCGTGGCCGATGCGTTGTCTAGAAGGTACATACTTTTGAACTTAATGCATGCTAAGATGCTAGGTTTCGATTCCATTAAGTCATTGTATGTGGAAGACGCCTACTTCAGCCCCACTTATGCTTCATGTTGTTCTAAGTCGCGTGTTATTGATGGTTTTTATGTGCATGATGGGTTCTTGTTTAAAGAGTCTAAATTGTGCATTCCTGCTTGTTCTATGCGTGAGCTACTTGTGTTAGAATCGCATGCGGGAGGTTTGATGGGTCACTTTGGTGTAAATAAAACATTAAACTTGTTGCATGAACACTTTTATTGGCCGCATATGAGACGTGATGTTGAGCATGTGTGTAGTAGATGTGTTACTTTCCATAGGTCGAAATCTACTTCACATCCTTTTGGTTTATACACGCCCCTACCCGCACCTAGTGCACCTTGGATTGATTTGTCTATGGATTTTATCTTGGGTTTACCTAGGTCTAGATGGGGAAAGGATTCTGTGTTTGTAGTAGTAGATCATTTTTCTAAAATGGCGCATTTCATTGCATGTAGAAAAACAGATGATGTTGTGCATATTGCCAATTTATTCTTTGTGCATGTTGTTAGATTACATGGTATTCCTTAAACTATTGTTAGTGATAGGGATTCCAAATTTCTTGCACATTTTTGGCGTGTTCTTTGGGGTAAGCTAGGAACTAAGTTGTTGTTTTCTACTGCATGTCATCCACAAACCGATAGTCAAACTGAGGTTGTGGATCGCACTTTAGGTACATTACTTGGGTCTTTGATTAAAAAAAACTTAAAGTCATGGGAAGGGTGTTTGCCTTATGCGGAGTTTGCTTATAATCGTGTTATTCACTCTTCTACTAACATGTCTCTTTTTGAAGTTGTTTATGGCTTTAATCCACTTACACCCACTTATTTGATACCTTTACCCGTTGAGCATCTAACGAGTGTAAAAGGTTTAAGAAGAGCTGAGCAAGTTAAGGACATGCATGAGAGAGTATGTTCTCGAATTGAGCACAAAGGGAAACATACGGCCGAGAGTAGGAACGTGCGATGCAAGAAAGTGGTGTTTCAGCCTAGAGATCGCGTTTGGATTCATCTGAGTCCCGAACGATTTCCAAACTTGAGAAAATCCAAACTCTCGCCGCGTGGAGATGGCCCATTTACCGCACTCAGTCGAGTTAATGACAATGCATATCGCATTGATCTTCCAGGTGAGTATAAATGTTCTTCAATCTTTAATGTTGCTAATTTATCTCTCTTTATTGCAGATGAGTTTGACTACGACGAGGATCTAAATTCGAGGATGAATTCTCTTCAGTAGGGGGAATGATGAGGCCGAGATAGGCGATGAAGATCAAGAACCAGAGCTACAATTTCGAGGTCTAATCACTCGATCAAGAGCCAAGAAGCCTCAAGCATACTTGCAAGTGTTAATTCGAAGGAGGTTCGAGATTGAAGAAGATGAAGTTAAGGGCAACTCGAAAATAGTTAATTTATTAGCTATTGAAGATCAAGATCACACCATGGAGAATATAACTTGAAGAGTTGAAGATGAGAACAAGAAGAAGTGAAGTGCACGTGTGCATATGCAATGGTAAGACAATTTCCTACCTTGAATAGAATTCTAGTTTAGGTAACTTCCTAGTATAGTTAGGGATCCCTTTTGGATCAGCTTTTAGACCTTTTTTCCCCTTATTTTCATCCCTAATACCTCTATAAATAGGGGATCCATGTAACATTATTATTTTAGACTCTATTTGATAAATTAAGCTTTGTGCAATCAATATTGTGTCACCCCCTTTAAACCCTTTGTTGATTGGTTCGAATTCAGAAACTCTTAGAGTTTAGCAAGCTTTAAGTTTCATTAAAATCTCACTCTAGTGCTCGTGTGGTGCTAGGGTTGGATTGATACGAAGAGGATTCAAGTGGTGATTCGTTTGGTGAAGTAATCTTCACTAGGTGGACGCTCCGAGTTCGATTCATTCTACAACATCTACGCCATCACCTCGACGTCAACCATCGTACACCAGCCTTCCATATCATTGCAACATCATCCCAAATCAGTTCGAGTATCATCCTTCAAGTTTCCAAGCCGTTCCGACGTTCGTAAGTCATACGTGCTCCGCTCAGCCCAATTAACATCCATACTGTAAGTACGTCAAATCTCTATCATATCCTATCTTCTCCAAGCCATTCTTCACCTTACTTACACATCCTACACGTCCCTTAAGCCCTCCTTAAATCCACGTCCTAATTCAGCCCCGTTTTGCCTTGGTTTGTGAGCTATTTTTGTGTCATAGTCTAGGTGTTGTAATTAGGTCTAGATTAGTCGTACCATTGTTTCGAGTCATATTTTTCCTTAATTCAGTTTATTTTCATTTATTTGAGTAATAGAGTAGGATTGACTCCTTCTCCGCTGACGTGTTCGATTCTAGAAGTCTTCCACGCGTTTTCGTATCCTGTATAAATTGTCCGGGTTACATCACCTTGGAGCATGGTCAACAACTGAAGAGGATGCTTCAAGAAAACCAGTCAAAGCTAAAAATTGGAAAACATCCACCAGATGAGTAACCATCAGCTTAGCTGAAAGCTAAGGAAAACTGATGAGACAAGAGCCAGCTTGAAAGTTCAAGCTTGCAAGAAACCAAACTAAACTGATCAATTATCAACTAAGATCAGTCACGTTGGGAGAAAAGCTCAAAGAAAAAGCCGACTGGAATCCAGAGCTGAAAGTTGTGTAGCTAAGCTGGCAAGATCCAGAGCTGAAGACCAAGGCAGCTGAACTGGACCATTCCAGAACTGAAGCTTGAGGCAGCAAAGAAACTGCCAACTGGACGGTCTCAGAGCTGAAAGCTAAGACAGATAAGGACCTATCAGCTGAAGTCCAGAACTGATAGCCGAAGCAACTGCTGCCTGACAAGCAATTATTGAAGATCCTGACAGGAGATCTTGAAGAGATCCTGGCGATCTTGGAGCAGAAGTCATTAAATTCAACTGCTAGTTTAATCAAAGCTTTAATGGCTATAAGCATTAAAACTACCATCGATGGATCAACCGAACCAACGATCGGTAGAAGCTAACAGTCATAGAGATCACTTATCTATATAAGGAGAGTGAATTTTATTTTGATCAAGACTTTTCGCCAATCTAACTCTTGCTATTTTGCAGATTGAGCTTTCTTTCTCCCTCCCCATAGCTCAAAGATTAATCATCATAAGTGCTATAAGTCCTAGCTGAGAAGATGTGCTTCAAGTTCCAAAGTAAGCTGCTAGCTATCGAAGAATCCCAACCACAGCAAAGCGTCTCAGCTCAAGCTATTCAACGATCAACTACTCAGCTCAGTTCAAGGAGCATTCAAGTTGATAACAGATTCAAAACTATTTTCTTAAAGATCGAGAGAGATCTAAAAACTTGTAAAGATGGGCAATAGCACCTAAAGTCTCAACGAGCAGTTGGGACTGATAAGTGTGAGTTGTCGACCAGAACCGACTGAGAAGGGGTGTACTGAGAAGTTCGTTCTTTCGGGATAGCAACAGTTGAAAAGGGAGCCACGCTTGGTTTGAAGGGTGCCATTTTCAGGTTCAACAGATTTCTTCACTGTGTAACTGTAATAAAGAAACTTTCATTTGCATAGTGGATTGCCCTTCTGAGGAAGGAAGAGAGGACGTAGAAGTAGGAAGTTTCAAACCTCTATAAGTCTTGTGTGTGCTGTATTTTCTGCTTAAGCTTCTGCATATATACAATTGCACACCATCACACATAAGTTGCACTCACAAGCTAAGCTTTTCTAACTCAACTGTGAAGTGCACATATAAGTTTTCAAACAAGTCAAGGGCCTCATACATTCGGCACAAAAGCAAAAGTTTTTGAGTCAGTTTATTCACCCCCCACTAAACTAACATAGACTCACACCGAGACCAACATGTTCTCTTGATCTCCACAAAATTCACACCCGTTTAGTAGATTTTAGCCCACCCTGTATCTAAACACAGTCCGGGAATACAGCAGAAGATCAAGGAGTGGAATAACAAAGTGGGATGCTGATTCTCATACATTCAACAACAAGATTAGATCTGTAATCTTGTCCTCAACCTGTCATTTAATTTGTAAGTCGTTTTTCAATTTCTATGTTTCCGTTTTTAGTAGAATAGAAAACTGGATTGCATGTTGATTAAACTTGGTTTATTAAATACATATGAGCTTCATAAAAATATGATTTACATGATTAAAAATTAATGAACAACCAATAAGATCTTGCGGTGGTTTAATTCGAAAAAACACCCAACAACTGGTATCAGAGCGGGTCTTGGCACTATTCTAGATTTAATCCTAGGATGAATTCAAAATATATGTTTAAATTTGACGATGAATTTATGATGTTTAATTTTTCAGATTTAAATGTTCATATATTTCGATTTTGTTGTGTTCAAAACTTGGATGAATTTTTGATGAAGATCGAAAATTCTAGTTTTGAAGATCCCTATAATTTTCGATTATATCCTATTAGATTTGGAATAGATTTTTGATGATATCAAAATTTTGATATATAATTATAGGTATTCGAAAATTATTATATCAAAATTTTTGAAATTTTGGTGTTTTAAATTCCCTAATTTTACCTATTAAATTTTCGATCCTATTGAATTAATTTAGAGAAGTTTTTGATGAAAATCAAATTTTCAGATTTATTTAATATGTGGTTTCGAAAATTAGGTGTATTAGAATTAGATATGATAATTTTTTATGTATATTAAAAGTTATCTAATTCTAATCTAAATAGATTTGAAAATAGAATATTAAATTTGGAAGAGTTTGAAGTGGATCAAATTTTTAGATTTAATCTTCTTGTTATTTTCGAAAATCTAGATGGATTAGGATTGGATACGGTAATTTTTGATACATATCAATAGTTATCAAATTCTAATCCAAAAAGATTTGAAAATGGAATTTAAATTTGGAAAGAGTTTGAAGTGGATCAAATTTCCAAATTTATTTTCTAGAAATTTTTGAAACTGAGATAGATTATAATTGGATAAGTAATTTTTGATGTATATCATAAGTTGCTTAATTCTAATTTAGATTGGATTA
The DNA here is from genome assembly GCA_026008535.1 of Perilla frutescens. NCBI lineage: Eukaryota > Viridiplantae > Streptophyta > Magnoliopsida > Lamiales > Lamiaceae > Perilla > Perilla frutescens. The sequence continues at coordinate 14,803,175 of BRKX01000004.1, forward strand.
AAATTAGAATTTAAATTTCAAAAGAGTTTGAAGTGGATCAAATTTTCAGATTTTATTTTTAAGATTTTCGATCCTAGTCAATTATTTGGAATAGATTTTTGATAGATATATCAAGATTTTCAAATATATTTTATAATTAGGGTTTTTCAAAAATTAAGTAATAAATTTGATGCATAATTTTAATTAATTTCCAGATTTATACTTATGCTATTTTCAAGTGTAACAAGATTTAATTTGGTAGATAATTATTTTAATTTCCAAATTCGATCTTGTAGTAATTTTTGAAATTTCTAATTTATTTAAATGCAATTTTTGAAAATTATGTTTCATGTATCGATATCATATGTAATTTTATGTTAATCATATAATTGTGATTGTTGGATTTGTAAACTAATTTGTTTGCAGGTTGTACCAACTATCATGGCTCCTTATTATGTGATGTATGTTTTAATTTAATGTTGAATGTATGATTGGTCGTATGCCGGTTTGGCTACGTGATTTTAATCCATGAGAAAATCCATGGATTAGGTCTAGAAATTTTATTTTATTATGTTATTTTAATGTAATAGGAAAAATAAAATTGTTAGACCTCGTAGTGATTTTCGAAAATCACTAAGTTTTTAGTTGTAATTTTTATTCTAGATATATTAGGATTTTGCTTTAAGTAATAGATATTCTATATTGAATAAAAGTTGGAGATCAATTCAAAGAAGGAAGGAAGTTCAGCCCCAATCAAGGAAGGGCATCCCGATTCACACCCTGAAACCCTAATTGGAGCTAAGATTTTCGGCGAGGCATGGTGGTGATCGATGGCGGCCATACCCGAGATTCTGAAGCTATTTTTCCAGTTTTATCTCATCAAACAATATGAGATATAAGCCATGATAGTTGGTTTTATTATTATGCTTATTGTATTGTTTTAGCATGCAATGGGAGTTTATCATTTTATATGATGTTTGCATGTTTTTAAAATGAGATAAAAACGAAACCTCAACATAAATAGCTAAGTGGGAGAGATACGTACCAAAGTATGTGTAAATCTCAAATGGTCTCCATTAATCTGGTTTAATGGAGATGTGATGGGCATGTGCGTTGATAATAGGTCTTCCTCCATATTGGATATGTCATATCACTGGATTCTCTAGAAATTAAACCTCTTGATAAAAAAATAGTTGTAGGACACTGTTAGAACTAACTGACTCCTCCATCTGGAGCAGTGAAATTCAAATCAGTACCCTTGGGGCGAAGATGATGATGTTCACACTTAGATGTAATTTGTTAATAAATGCCCACACTATCGTGGCTTATTAATTAGATGATTACATGACCGTGATGGTTACCGACTATTAATTTACTTGTCATAAGGAAATTTGACTGGAGGTAAATTAAATGTTCCATAACCTATTTAAAAATGAATTTTATAAACGTCCACACTATCGTGGCTTATAAGAAACGTTTTTAAAATGTCGATGGATTAGCGTATAATTCTTTGAGATTTTTGATTATATGCTATTATCCTAAAGATTGTGACTGTACTGCATGTTTATTTTTCAGTTATTCTATATCATCATAGCACTCTCCACCTGTCCTCAATTCTCAAAGAAAACAAGTTAATCAGTGAAAACTATAATGAGTGGATTCGTAACCTTAACCTCGTCCTAACTGCTGAGGGATACAAATACGTACTGGAGGAGGAATGTCCTTAAAAGCCAAATGAGCAATCTAGTGAAGCGCAGAGATTAGCTTATGATAACTGGATTAAGTCTGACGAGATGGCGTATTGTTACATTTTGGCTTCAATGTCAAATGTGCTGCAACATCAACATCAGTCGATGAAATCCACTTATGACATAATGCTCAACGTCAAGGAGCTCTTTGGATACCAAAATCGCTCGGCTCGGCACTTAGCAATGAAAAACTTGATGAACACGAGGATGGCTGACTCCACACCGGTAAGGGATCGCATTCTCCAGATGATAGGTTACCTATCGGGGATCGAAATAATGGGTGGAAAGCTGGATGCAGAATCTCAGATAGATATCGTGCTTCACAGTCTTTCACCAAAGTTTGAGCAGTTCAGATTGAACTTGAATATGATAAAGAAAGATGTTACTTTATCTGAGCTGCTCATGGATCTTCAGGCAGCTGAGTTACTCTAAAAGGGAAACTCGGATGTGCACATAGCGAGGGTGTCTTCTTCTTCAGGGACCAAGAAGAAGAAGAGGAACGCTCCAAAGGCTGCAGATGCGGCTCCTAAAGCTAAGAAAGCTAAGACAAAGATTCCTCCAGAGAACCTCAAGTCTAAGACAAAGTGCTTCAAGTATGGCCAGCCAGGTCACTGGAAGGTGGCGTGTCGCAACAAGAAGAAGAAGGGTATGTCTCACTCTCTCATTTTTGAAACATGTTTAGCTACATGTTCTATCCAGTCATGGGTAGTAGATACTGGAGCTACTGATCATGTTTGTATGTCTTTACAGAGGTTCTTGGTAAAAAGACAGCTAAGTGAGGGCGAGATTAGCATCTACATGGGCAATGCTACAAAAGTGATGGTAGGTTCAGTGGGATACGTTACCTTATCTTTTAGTAGTGATAGGATTCTAGTATTAACGGATTGTCTTTATGTGCCAAATTTTAGGCGGAACCTTATTTCTATTTCTAAATTGTTTTTGAATGAATATTCTGTTTCTTTTGATAGCAAAGTCGATATCACAAGTGGTAAATATTTTATCTATTCTGGCACATTGGATGGACATCTTTATTTACTTAATCCTATGCAAAATACTATGCAAATGCAATTACTAAATACATCGATCACAAATCCTAATAAATGAAAAGAACATTTGGAACTAAATCAAACATATCTTTAGCATCTTAGGCTCGGCCATATCAACCTTAAGAGGATACAACGACTAGTAAATGATGGACTTTTATCTTCACTGGTCCGAGAATCGTTCCCTTTGTGCGAATCCTATTTAGAAGGTAGAATGACCAAACGTCCCTTTAGTCTAAAGAGAATAGATCTGAACAGATCTTAGATTTGATTCACTCTGACTTGTGTGGCCCTATGTCAGTTCAAGCTTGAGGATGATATGAGTATTTCATCACGCTTATTGATTATTACTCAAGATATGGATACATATACCTGTTACGCCGCAAGTTCAAATGCTTTGAGAAATTCAAGGAATTCATGGCGGAAGCGGAGAAACGAACAGGTAGAAGTATCAAATCACTGCATTCTGATCATGGTGGTGAGTACCTCTAAAGTAAATTTAGGGACTACTTAGCACATAATGGGATTAAATCCCAGTTGGCTGCACCTGTCACACCACAGCAGAACAGCGTAGTAGAAAGAAGGAACAGAACCTTATTAAAGGTAGTAAGATTGATGATGGGCTATTTAGAGTTGCCCATTTCGGTCTGGGGATATGCCCTAGAAACAGCAGCTTACATTCTTAACTTGGTTCCATCGAAATCAGTTCGTTCTACACCCACAGAACTTTGGACTGGACGAAAGCCCAATTTAGGTCATGTTCGGATTTAGGGTAGTCCTGCACATATGCTAGATAAGGAAGCTGATAAGCTGGTACCTTGTACTTATGTAAGGTTTTTTGTTGGGTATCCTAGAGGAACAAAGGGTGGTTTATTCTATAGTCCTAAGGATCAGAAGATCATTGTTAGCATAAATACTCGATTCTTAGAAGAAGACTATGTGATAAACTACAAGCCAAGGAGTAAATTCATCCTTGAGGAGCTACAAGGAGAAGGTTTAAATCCTACACCACTAGTACAAGAAGAGGAACCACAAAATACTGCACAATATGTCACAGATATACAAAAGTTGCCTCGTCGCAGTGAGAGGGTTGTACGCCAACCTGACAAATTCATTGGTTTGGGTGAATCTTCAGATTTCCCTAAAGGTCTAAATGAATTGGATCACAGGACCTACGATGAAGCAGTCCAAGACAAAGATGTAGATTCTTGGAAATCTGCAATGAAATATGAGATTGGGTCTATGGATCAACATCAAGTCTGGGAGCTTATGGAACCACCTGATGAAGTAAAACCCATTGGATGCAAGTGGGTCTACAAACGCAAGAGAGGACCTGACAGGAAGGTTGAAACCTTCAAGGGAAGACTAGTGGCGAAAGGGTACACTCAGAAAAAAGGAATCGACTATGAGAAAACCTTTTCGCCAGTAGCCATGCTTAAGTCAATCCGGATTCTCTTGTCTATTACCGCTCATTTACAATATGAGATTTGGCAAATGGATGTCAAGATAGCTTTCCTTAATGAAAGTCTTGAAGAAAACATCCACATGAAGTAACCAAAGGGTTTTATTGCTAAAGGCCAAGAACACCTAGAGTGCAAGCTTAAGAGATCCATTTATGGACTTAAGCAGGCATCAAGGTCTTAGAACATCCAATTTGACGAGGTTATCCAGTCATATGGATTCATGCAAAGTCCGGATGAGAACTGTGTATACAAAAAGAGTGACGAAAACGTGGTGGCTTTTCTCGTGCTATATATTGATGATATCTTGCTTATTGGAAACAATAAGGTCTTATCAAACACAAGGGTATGGTTGTCCAAGTAGTTCGATATGAAGGATCTGGGAGAAGCTGGACTTGTCATTGGCATCAAGATCATTCGAGATCACCAAAAAAAGATGTTCTGCCTATCCCAGATGACCTATATCGATACAGTGCTAACTAGGTATAACATGCAAGATTCCAAGAAAGGTTTTATATCTTTCAGGCATGGAATTCATCTATCCAAAGAAATGTGTCCCCAAACACAGTCTGAGATTGATGAAATGAAATGAGTTCCATATACTTCGGCTGTAGAAACCCTGATGTATGCTATGCTATGCACTAGGCCTGATATATGCTATGTCGTTGGCATGGTAAGTAGATATCAGTCTAATCCTGGACATGGACACTGGACTGTGGTTAAGAATATTCTCAAGTACCTGAAAAGGACTCGAGATTATATGCTGGTATACCGCTCTGATAGTCTTGTGCCTTTGGGTTACACGAACTCAAATTTTCAATCCGATAAAGAACAGAGTAAGTCTCCCTCAGGCTATGTGTTTACATTGGGAGGCGGAGCCATTGCATGGAGGAGCATCAAGCAGAAATGCACTGCTGACTCCACCATGGAGGCTGAATATGTAGCTGTCTCTGAGGCTACAAAAGAAGCCGTCTAGCTCAAAGGTTTCTTGTTAGACTTGAGCGTGGTTCCTGATTTACTAAAGAGTATCATGGTATATTGTGATAACTCGGGTGCAGTGGCAAATTCGAAGGAACCCAAAGCCCATAAGGCAAGTAAACACAGAGAGAAAAAGTACCATCTTATACGAGAAATCGTTAAGAGAGGGGACATGGCAGTGGTTAAGATTGCATTAGAGGACAATCTAGCTGATCCATTCACGAAAAACCTTCCAGCTAAGACCTTTGATGGTCACATGGAGAAAATGGAAGTGAGATGCAGACCCTGAGACGCCGTTTGAGATTTAGTTTTGGTTGGAGTATTGGGGTTTTTTCGAATTAAACCACCGCAGGATCATTTGGTTGTTCATTAATCCATGTTCATGCAAATCATATTTTTTATGTCATATGCATGTTTATCACGTCATGCACAAAACCATGTAAAACGAATCTAATAAAGCGGAAGACATAGATCTGAATTACTAAAAATTGTTAGATGGTCTGAGGACAAGATTAAGGATCTAATCTTGCTGTTGAATGAATACAGAATTGGTGCCACCTACACCTCAAAAATCGGCCACTACACAATTCCACTCCAAGATCTTCTGTTGTATTCCCGGACAGTATCTAGATTCAGAGTGGGCTGAAATCTACTAGATAGGGTTGTGAAATATGTGGATAACTTTGAGAGACAAAGAGGGGCTGATTATTAACTATGGAATTTTCACCCCCTCCCCTTTTATAGGGAAGTGGGCGAAAATTACATCTCCAAACCCTATTGGGTTTGGGCCTCTATCTCAAGTTCAATATCCAGTCCACCATCAGTCAATTGGGCTACAACAGAGATCTTGAAGAATATTAAATTGGCCCACTAATTTATTTAATATCCAATATCCAATAAACTTAGAATATAATTAAATAAATTAAGTTTTACTTTTATTCCACTAAAGAAGTAAAACTGACCTACTAATTTAATATATATTTACGAATATGTTTTCTCCTTTAGTCTAGCCATTTTCCATGTTTAAGATATAATGTTCATTAATTAATTATGTAAGCCTCTGACAGCTATAATTAATTAACATCTAAAATCTTGAGTAGTACCACACAAGCTTTACCATGTAAGGAATAAATTCCACCTGCAGGGTTTCAATATGAACTTGTGTTTCCTCAAGAGAACATCATCAACCTGGCGCATCAGGACACGGTGCTCATGCATACTGCTCGAGACATCATGTATACATTGTTGTTACCCAAGATATCGAATTCGATCTATGAAAAGATCTCACTCGTTGATTAATCAAAGTAATAAACAACGCACACATATACTCGCCAATATCACATGAGTTCAGAACCCGAACTCTGTGGATCTTTATTCTCTCAGTAACTGGGTCAGAGACAGAGAATAGTATCCCATCGTGATCCTCCTCAATACACTAACGAGTGTACTAGAATAATCAGTTAGTCAAGATAAACTAACTTATCAGATTATTCTACGGTGTACCGATGGTGTGTTTAGGACCATCTAAGCCGTGAGCTCTTTAATACATTACAAGGTTCTAATGATATGATCTTACCGTGTGACTCCCCACACCATATCATCTATAATGTAAGTATATGGAACATTGCATAGAACAATTATAGAACATAATCTAAATGCAAACAGTGACTGCAATAACTTTCATTTCATATCATCACATCATTAGAAAAGTATACAAAGACAAGTCTTCCAGTATACAAAACTAACAATCTCCCACTTATACTTGAAGCATGTCTTTCAAGCATAATAACTAACTGGCTAACTCTCCAATCAAAACTATCAAGTCAAACTGCACCACCAGGTCTGCATCTCACTCCCATTTTCTCCACGTGACCATCAAAGGTCTGAGCTGGCAGGCTCTTCGTGAATGGATCAGCCAGGTTATCCTCCGATGCAATCTTGACCACCGCCATGTCTCCTCTCTTAACGATATCTCTGAAATCATCTTTTTGAAAATTTTGATCCTAATTTTGTTTTGACCAATTTTGGCCTTGTTAGAAAGGTATCAATCTAACAAGTGTGTCGATATTTTCAAAATTTTAATCTGAGGTCATTTGAGGTTCCAGTGATGAAAATCATATTAAGAAAGCAAATGGATAGTAATTTCCGCGTACGTTCGTGTTTTGAAAAATTTATGAAATCCTTCTCGTTGATCTAAGACTTATTCTGTCAAGCCTATGTTATGGGAAATGACCCAAGGAATCCGTCCAAATTTACGGATTTCCAATCCAAGGTCAATCAAATGCTTGGGAGCAAAATATGTCAGTCTGAATGAATAGTAAAAGAAATTTTTGAAAAGAGAATATTTTCGCGTTTCTCTGTAGACAGACTCTTCTTCATCTCAAGTTGGGTTGGTTCAATAGTATTCGAACCAACGAGTCTTCTGTTATTTTCAGATTTTGTGTCTAGGGTCGTTTGGACCTCGATATCGAATAAAGCAACTTTTAACCAAGTCCGGAATTACTTTAACAGTATTTTTCTACTGCAATAGCTTACCATGGAAGCCAATTTTTCCCCTATAAATACACCCCCTCCTCACCTTATTCCTCACACCACTTCTTCATCCACTTCTTTATTCTAGAGAGAGGAAAAGTGAGGGAGAGTTGAGAGAGAGCTTGGAGTCGAACGAGGAGCATTCTTCGTGAGTGTTCCTCTGAGGTAATGAGCGGAGTGGCGGGGAAGGGAAGTGGTGGAGGAAGGTTCTATCAGACAGCTAGTGGCTGAACTGACCTTCGACTTTTGCCGGAGGGCAGGGGCACCGTCGGGAAGCAGTAGGCGGCTCTGCCGTAGCTGCAACCCGTCGAGATGCCGATGCTAGCCACCTTTTTTCGATACACTCGACTCCGTCCATTATTTTTTGTTGACCCCGGTTTCTATTTTTCTTCTTGTATTTCAATTCCGTATTTTATTCCATTATTCATGTTGTTGTATTTCGATTCCCGTTCTTATTTATTGTTGATCTCATTTAATTCCATTCAAATTCTATTTAAGTTTTGTATTTGAATTTCCATTATAATTTCTAAGTATTCAAAAGAGTTAATAGCATTGTGTCGTTATAATGTCGATTTCAATTTTTCAAGCATGCTCATTTTTATGTTTTACAAGTATTAGGTGATTATCGATCTCCGTTAAGTTTTATTATGGATTAAGGTAAAAATCGGAACCACAGTTGAACAGGGTCCAGCCACCGCAGGGAGCCCAGTCAGCGCTGGGGTGTCCCCTCGGCCAGAAGAGCCCCGCGGGCGTGAAATGCCCCGCCGGCGCTGGGCATCTTACCTAGCCAGCGCTGGGTCACTCCGTTGGCACGAGAGCGTGTGTTCCGAGCCCCACTGGTGCTGGGTGTCTTGTTTCTAAGTTTATTTTCAGAAATTTTGGGTTTTTAAAATTCATCCAACATTTAATTCTCATATTTTATATAAGTTCTAAAGTTGTGCAATCTATAATAAGGTCTTAGTTAAGAAAAGAAGATTTAATCGCGAGTTAAGTTTTTGTTAGAACTTTAGATCTTCGAATAGATCGCTAAGTTGATAATCGACTTTTGTATGAAGAGGTGAACCTCGAAGAGACCCGGGAAAGGATTTGTAGCTCGTTGCTTCGCCCTCCGCTCTATGATTGAGGTGGGTAATTCTATACTCATCTATTGTTTGAGCTAATAAGCTCTAAAAGCATGATAGGGCAAGATGAAATATCTAATTAAATGTTTTGCTCTGCCTGATTGATCTCTGTACAAAGGAAGGAAGGAAGGAAGGAAGGAAGTTATTTTTGAAGGATTATTGTTAATTAAGCTCTTGAGCATGTTTAGATATGATATAAAATGCTTAGCATGAGATGTTCAGAATTGCTTATTTGTTGCAATCAGTATATATATGTGATCATGATCTTAAGATTGATATTGATATTTTGCTAAAGATTGTATAGAGGAGTAAAGCTTTCTAGGGTAATGATAGAACCCCTTGTAGGCTATGAGATCATGCTTTTGATTGAAGCATTAGTCCTAGATGTTATACTCTAGGCTTGATTATGCTAGCAAAGTTAAGGGAGGAAGGAAGGATTGTATCATTTGATTATGCAGGTTTTATGAGCTCTAAAGGTTTGTGATTTTATATCATCAGGATGTGATCTTTGATCACTAAGGGAGTCATTGCTGGGTAACCCCCTCGCATACTGGAGTCACTGCTGGGTAACCCCCTTGCATACTCAGTAGGATATTTAAGGTAACCACTCTCTTATCCTAAGGCATGCCTAAGGGTGCAGTAGACATCAGGTTTAAGCCAGGAAGGGCCCAAAGGAAAAGGAAAGTATTTTGCGGGTATGGAGAGGGCTTTCGTGTTTTGCTCTCCATATACCGCCAATTGATGATTAGATATTTCTACAGTTTTCATTAAAGAAGTTTTATTAAAAACCCATTGAGTACATTAGTGCTCACGCTCTCTTTTTCAAATGTTTTTCAGGTTAAGATGCTGAGGATGTTGATGGTTGTGGATGTGGGTTGGCTGCCGGAATCTTGTTTCGCTATTAAGTGTACTATCCCCACTATGAATTCTGCTACTCTGATAAATCCTAGATATAACTTGTTGTTGGGATTTTTTCGAATTGAACCACTGCAGGATCTAATTGGATGTTCATTAATTATAATGTCATGTAGATCATAATTTTATGTAGCAAATATGTCTTAATTAACCGAGTTTAATTAACATGCAAATCCGGTTTTCGATTCTACTAAAGCGGAAACATAGAATACCAAAAAACGACTTACAAATTAAAAGACGGGTTGAGGACAAGATTAAAGTTCTAATCTTTCTGTTGTATTCTCGGACTGAATCTAGTTTCAGGGTGGGCTGAAATCTACTAGATCGGTATGGAATCTGTGGAGGTCAAGAGAACACGAGAGGGCTGATATTTTATGATGTTAATTTCGTGCCCTCCACCCTCTTATTTATAAGGGGTGGACGAAATTAGTGTCCCAGTTGGACTGGAATTCTATCTCTATCTCTTGTTCTATCTCCAATCCAATTCAGTCTCTTTTTGGGCTACAACAAGGATCTAGAAGAATATTAAATTAGCCCATTAATTTATTTAATATCTAATATCCAATAAACTTAAGATATAATTAAATAAATTAAGTATTATTTTTATTCCACTAAAGAAATAATACTGACCTACCAATTTAATACATATTTCGGAATATGTTTTCTCCTTTAGTCCAGCCATTCCCCATGTTTAAGATATAATGCCCATTAATTAATTATGTAAGCTTCTGACAACTATAATTAATTAATATATTTTCTTTGAGTAGTACCACACAAGCTTTACTCATGCACGGAATAAATTCCACATGCAGGGTTTCAGCATAAACTTGTATTTCCTCAAGGGGACACCATCAACCTGGCGCACCAGGACACGGTGCCCCTACATACTGCACGACCCATCATAAGTGTAAATGTCACAACCCAAGATATCGATATTATTGATCCTATGAAAGAATCTCACCCTTTGATAAATCAAAGCTGCAAACACTACACATATATGTCCGCCAACATATAGGGGTTAAGAACCTGAACTCTGTGGATTCTTATTCTCTCATTTAAGGTCAGAATAGAGAATAGAATCCTAAGTAGATCCTCTTCAATACACTTGCACGTGTATTAGAATAATCAGTTAGTCAAGACAAACTAACTATCAGATTATTCTACGGCGTACCAATAGCAGGTCCAGTGCCATCTAGACCGTGAGCCTTTTAATACATTACAAGGAACTGATAATATGATCTAACCGTGTGTTTACCCACACCATGTCATCTACAATGTAAGTATAGTGAACATGCATGTAAATATAACAATTTAAATGCAAACAGTGACTGCAATTGTATTCATTCTATATCATCATAAAACCATCATCAATAATGTATACAAAAGACAGGTCTTCTAGTATACAAAACTAACAATCTTCCACTTGTACTTGAAACATGTCTTTCAAATATAAAACAAACTGGCTAACTCTCCAACTCTAACTAAAATCTCAAACGGCAACCCCGGGTCTGCATCTCACTCTCATTTTCTCCACGTGACCATAAAAGGTCATAGCTGGAACGTTCTTCGTGAATGGATCAACTAAATTGTCCTCCGATGCAATCTTGACCACTGCCACATCTCCTCTCTTAACGATTTCTCGTATAAGATGGTACTTTCTCTCTATGTGTTTACTTACCTTATGGGCTCTGAGTTCCTTCGAATTTGCCACTGCACCCGAGTTATCACAATATACTGTGATACTCTTAGGCAAATCAGGTACAACGCTCAAGTCCAACAAGAAGCTCTTGAGCTAGACGGCCTCTTTTGCAGCCTCAGAGGCAGCTACATATTCGGCCTTCATGGTGGAATCCGCAATGCATTTCTACTTTATGCTCCTCCATGCAATGGCTCCGCCTCCCAAGGTAAACACATAGCCTGAGATAGATTTACTCTGATCATTATCGGATTGAAAATCTGAGTCCGTATAACCCAAAGGCACTAGACTATCAGAGCGGTATACCAACATATAATCTCGAGTCCTTTTCAGGTACTTGAGTATATTCTTAACCGCAGTCCAGTGACCTTGTCCAGGGTTAGACTGGTATCTGCTTACCATGCCGACTACATAGCATATATCAGGTCTAGTGCATAGCATAGCATACATAAAGCTTCCCACAGCTGAAGCATATGGAATGCCCTTTATCTCATCTATCTCAGCCTGTGTGTGGGGACACATATCCTTGGATAGATGAATTCCATGCCTGAAAGGTATAAAACCTTTCTTAGAATCCTGCATGTTAAACCTAGCTAGCATTGTGTCGATATATGTCGCCTGGGATAAGCACAACATCCTTTTCTGGCGATCTCAAATTATCTTGATGCCAAGGATGTGTCCGGCTTCTCCTAGATCTTTCATATCAAACTGCTTAGACAAACACACCCTTATGTTAGATAATACTTTCTTACTGTTTCCAATAAGTAAGATATCATCAACATATAGCACGAGGAAAGCCACCACGTTTCCGTCACTCTTCTTGTACACACAGCTCTCATCCGGATATTGTATGAATCCATATGACTAGATAACCTCATCAAACCAGATGTTCTAAGACCTTGACGCCTGCTTAAGTCCATAAATGGATCTCTTAAGCTTGCACACTAATTGCTCTTGGCCTTTAGCAATGAAACCCTCTGGTTGCTTCATGTGGATGTTTTCCTCAAGACTTCCATTCAGGAAAGCCGTCTTAACATCCATCTGCCAAATCTCATAATCCAAATGAGCGGCAATAGACAAGAGAATCTGGATTGACTTAAGCATGTCTACCGGCGAGAAGGTTTCCTCATAATCGATCCCTTCTTTCTGAGTGTACCCTTTCACTACCATTCTTGCCTTGAAGGTTTCAACCTTCCCGTCATCTCATCTCTTGCGTTTGTAAACCCACTTACACCCAATGGGTTTTACCCCATCTTGTGGTTCTACAAGCTCCCAAACTTGATTGTGATCCATAGATCCAATCTCAGGCTCCATTACAATTTTCCAAGAATCTGCATCTTTGTCTTGGATCGCTTCGTCGTAGGTCCCGGGATCCAATTCTTTTATTCCTTTAGGGAAATCTGAAGATTCACCCAAACTAATGAATCTGTCAGGTTGGAGTATAACCTTCTCACTACGACGAGGCAGTTCCTGTACTTCTGTGACACGTTGTGCAATAATTTGTGGTTCCTCTTCTTAACCTGTTGGTGTCAGATTCGAATTTTCCCCTCGAAGTTCCTCGAGTACTATCTCACTTCTTGGCCTGTGATTTATCACATAGTCTTCCTCTAAGAATCGAGCATTGGTACTCACAATGATCTTCTGATCCTTAGGACTATAAAATAAACCACCTTTCATTCCTTTGGGATATCCAACAAATAGTCTAACATCCGTACGTGGTGCCAGCTTATCAGCTTCATTATCTAGCACATGTGCTGGACTACCCCAAATCCGAAAATGTCCAAGACTGGGCTTTCGTCCAGTCCAAAGTTTTGTGGGCGTAGATGGGACTGATTTTGATGGAACCACGTTAAGAATATAGGCTGCCGTTTTCAAGGAATATCCCCAGAATGAAATGGGCAGATCTGAATAGCTCATCATCGATCTAACCATCTCTAACAATGTTCTGTTCCTTCTCTCCGCCACGCCGTTCTGCTGTGGCGTTCCCGGTGTAGTCAATTGGGATGTAATCCTATTCTCTGCTAAGTAGTCCCTAAATTCATTCGAGAGGTACTCACCACCACGATTTGACCGTAGTGATTTGATACTTTTACCTGTACGTTATTCTCTGCTCTGAATTCTTTGAAAGTCTCAAAGGATTCTGACTTGCGGTGTAACAAGCATATGTATCCATACCTTGAGTAATCATCAATGAACGTGATGAAATACTCGTACCCTCCTCGAGCCTGAACTGACATAGGGCCACATCAGTCAGAGTAAATCAAATCTAGTACCTCTTCAGATCTATTCCCTTTATCCTTAAAGGGTCGCTTGGTCATTTTACCTTCCAAACAGGATTCACATAAAGAGAATGATTCTAGGACCAATGAAGACAAGGGCCCATCATTTACTAGTCTTTGTATCTATTTAAGGTCAATATGGCCGAGCCTAAGATGCCAAAGATAGGTTTGATTCATTTCCAAAAGTTCTTTTCGTTTGTTAGTGTTTATGACCGATGTTTTCAGTAAATGCATTTGCATAGTGTTTTGTATAGGATTAAGTAAATAAAGATGCCCATCCAATGTGCCAGAACAGATAAAACGTTTATCACTAAAGATAACAACCTTGTTATCAAAAGAAATAGAATATCCATCCATAAAAAGTTTAGAAACTGAAATCAAGTTTCGCCTAAAACCATGCACATAAAGACAATCCTTTAAAACTAAAATCCTATCACTACTAAAAGATAAGGGTACGTCTCCTACTGCAATTGCCGCCACTTTCGTAGCATTGCCCATGTAGACTGAAATCTCTCCATCACTCAGTTGTCTTTTTACCAGGAACCCCTGTAAAGACATGCAAACATGATCAGTAGCTCCAGTATCTACTACCCATGACTGAGTAGAACACGTAGCTAAACATGTTTCAATGACAAGAGATTGAGACGTATCCTTTTTCTTCTTTTTGTTAGGACAATCCGCCTTCCAGTGACCAGGCTGGCCGCACTTGAAACACTTTGTCTTTGACTTAAATTCCTCGGGAGGAATCTTAGTCCTGGACTTCTTCACCTTAGGCGCCCCCTCTACAGCTTTCTTGGGTGCGTTCCTCTTCTTCCTTTTAGTACCGGAAGAAGACACCCTATTTTCAACTAGGTGTGCCTCCGGATTTCTCTTTTGAAGTAACTCAGCCGCCTGAAGATCCATGAGTAGTTCATTCAGGCCGACATCCCTTTTAATAATGTTAAAGTTCAGCCTGAACTACTCAAACCTCGAGGATAAGCTATGAAGAAAATATCGATTTGAGAATCACCATCCAGCTCTCCACCCAAGGTCTCGATCTCAGATAAATACCCCATCATCATGAGAACATGATCCCTAACAGGTGTGGAGTCAGACATCCTCGCATCCATTAGCTTCTTCATTGCCAAATGGCGTGCCGAGTGGTTCTGATGACCGAAGAGCTGCCTAAGGTTGTACATGATATCATAAGTGGTTTTCATAGGTTCATACTGATGTTGCAGCACATTCGACATGGATGCCAGAATGTAACAGCGTGCTATCTCATTAGACCTAACCCACTTATCATATGCAACCTTTTGGGCTTCGTCAGAACCCTCATCTGGCTTCTGAGGACATACCTCTTCAAGTACGAATTTGTGTCCTTCCGCAGTGAGAACGAGATTAAGGTTTCGAATCCAATTATTGTAATTTTCACCGATTAACTTGTTATTTTTTAGAATAGAGAACAGGTTGGAAAGTGCCATGATGATATAGAATAACTGAAAAATAAACATACAGTACAGTCACAAACTTTAAGATACTCACATATAATCGTATACCTCAAAAAAAATTATATGTAATCCACCGACATTTTAAAAATATTTCTTATAAGCCACGTTAGTGTGGATGTTTATAAAATTCATCCTTAAACAGGTAAAACCACCTTTAATTTGCCTCCAGTCAAATTTGCTTATGACAAGTAAATTAATAGTCGGAAATAACCACGGTCATGTAACCTTTCAATTAATAAGCCATGTTAGTGTGGACGTTTATTAATAAATTACACCTAAGTGTGAACACCATCATCTTAGCACCAAGTCCACTATTTCGAACTCCCTGCTCCAGTTGGAGGAGTCAGTTTGTTCTAGTGGTGTTCTACAACTATCTTGATAAAGAAGTTTAATTTCCAGAGATAACAGTGATATGACACATCCGTTATGGAGGAAGACCTATTGTCAACTCGCATGTCAATCACATCTCAATTAAACCAGATTAATGGAGACCATTTGAGATTTCTACATACTTTGGTATGAATCTCTCCCACTTAGTTATTTAAGATTGAGGTTTCATTTTATCCCATTGTAAAACATGCAAACATCACATAAAAGGATAAAACACCATTGCATGCTTCAAACAACATAATAAGAAATAATAATAAAAACCAACTATCATGGCTTATATCTTATGTTGCTGAATGAGATAAAACTGGAAAGTCAGCTCCGGAAACTCGGGCATGGCCGCCGCCCCCATCACTGCACCTCGCCGAAAATCCTAGCTCCAATTAGGATTTCGGGACGTGAATCAGTGACACTTCCTTTCTTGAGCTGTACTACTCTCCTTCTTCGAGTTGATCTTCAAACTTTATTCAATATAGAATTTCTATTCCTTAGAGGAAAAAACTAATATATCTAGAATAAAATTACAACTTAATAACTTGGTCTAACAGTTTTATTTCTATTACATTAAAACAACATAAAATAAAATCTAGACCTAATCCATGGATTTTCTCATGGATTAAAATCACGTAGCCAAATCGGCATACCGCCCATCATACATCCAACATAAATTAAAACATACATCACATAATTAAGGAGCCATGATAGTCGGTAACCCTGCAAACAAGTCAATCTACAAATCCAACAATCACAATTACATGATTAGCATAAAATAACATATAATATCCACACATGACATGATTTTCGAAAATTACAATTAATTAAATTAATTAATTTCGAAAATAGCTTCAAGATTTAATTTGGAAATTACAATAATTATCCACCAAATTTAATCTTGATAAATCTCGAAAATCCCTTAAGAATAAATCTGAAAATTTGTTATAATTATCCACCAAATTTATTTCTTAATTTTTGGATAACACCCTAATTAATTAATATTTGGAAATCTTGATATAAATCAAAAATCTATCCCAAATATTTGAATAGGCTAGGATCGAAAATTACAAAGATAAAATCTGGAAATTTGATTCACTTCAAATTCCATCCAAATTTAAATCTTATCTTCAATCCTATCTAGATTAGAATTAAGTAATTTATGATATACATCAAAAATTACTTTTCCAGTTCTTATCTACAAGAATTTCGAAAATTTCAAGATAATAAATCTGGAAATTTGATCCACTTCAAATTCTTCCAAATTTAAAATCTATTTTCAAATCTTTTAGCATTAGAATTAGATAACTATTGATATATATCAAAAATTACCTTATCCAATTCAAATCTTTATAGATTTCAAAAATCACAAGAAGATTAAATTTGAAAATTTGATCCACTTCAAATTCTATCCAAATCTAATATTCTATTTTCAAATCTATCTAGATTAGAATTAGGTAATTTTAAGATAAATATCAAAAATACCAAATCTAATTTTTATACACATAATTTTTGAACCACCACATTAAATAAATTTGAAAATTTGATTTCAAATCAAAAACCTCTCCAAATTAATTCAATGTGATCGAAAAATACATAGAACAAATCAGGGAAATTAAACATCAAATTTTCAAAAAATTTGACATTCAAATTTTCGAAACCTACACTTAATAAATCTGAAAATTTTGAGTTATCAAAATTACATTCCAAATCCTACTAGGTGTAGATCGAAAATTACAATTCATTCAAAACTAGAATTTTCGAAACACCATCAAAAATTCATCCAAGTTTTGAACACAACCAATTCGAAAATATGAACACATAAATCTGAAAATTTAAGAAACTTAAATATTTCATCAAATTTAAACATATTTTTCAAATTAATCCGAGGATTAAATCTAGAACAGTGCCAAAACCCGCTCTGATACCAGTTGTTGGGGTTTTTTCGAATTGAACCACCGCATGATCTAATTGAATGTTCATTAATCCTAATTTCATGTAGATCATAATTTTATGTAGCACATATGTTTTAATTAACCGAGTTTAATTAACATGCAAATTCGGTTTTCAATTTTACTAAAACGGAAACATAGAATACCGAAAAATGACTTACAAATTAAACGACGGGTTGAGGACAAGATTAAAGGTCTAATATTGTTGTTGTATGAATGATAATAGGCGCCCCTTGATGCTATTCCACTCCTTGATCTTCTGTTGTATTCCCGGACTGAATCTAGTTTCAGGGTGGGCTGAAATCTACTAGATCGGTATGGAATATGTGGAGGTCAAGAAAACACGAGAGGGCTGATACTTTATGATGTTAATTTCGTGCTCTCCACCCTCTTATTTATAAGGGGGTGGACGAAATTAGTGTCCCAGTTGGACTGGAATTCTATCTCTATCTCTTGTTCTATCTCCAATCCAATTCAGTCTCTTTTTGGGCTACAACAGGGATCTAGAAGAATATTAAATTGACCCATTAATTTATTTAATATCCAATATCCAATAAACTTAGGATATAATTAAATAAATTAAGTATTATTTTTATTCCACTAAAGAAATAATACTGACCTACCAATTTAATACATATTTCGGAATATGCTTTCTCCTTTAGTCCAGCCATTCCTCATGTTTAAGATATAATGCCCATTAATTAATTATGTAAGCTTCTGACAACTATAATTAATTAATATATTTTCCTTGAGTAGTACCACACAAGATTTACTCATGCACGAAATAAATTCCACCTGCAGGGTTTCAGCATGAACTTGCATTTCCTCAAGGGGACACCATCAACCTGGAGCACCAGGACACGGTGCCCCTACATATTGCACGACCCATCATAAGTGTAAATGTCACAACCCAAGATATCGAGATTATTGATCCTATGAAAGAATCTCACCCTTTGATAAATCAAAGCTGCAAACACTACACGTATATGTCCGCCAACATATAGGGGTTAAGAACCCGAACTCTATGGATTCTTATTCTCTCATTTAAGGTCAGAATAGAAAATAGAATCCTAAGTAGATCCTCCTCAATACACTTGCACGTGTATTAGAATAATCAGTTAGTCAAGACAAACTAACTATCAAATTATTCTACGGCGTACCGATAGCAGGTTCAGTGTCATCTAGACCGTGAGTCTTTTAATACATTACAAGGAACCGATGATATTATCTAACCATGTGTTTACCCACACCATGTCTTCTACAATGTAAGTATAGTGAACATGCATGTAAATATAACAATTTAAATGCAAACAGTGAGTGCAATTGTATTCATTCTATATCATCATAAAACCATCATCAATAATGTATACAAAAGACAGGTCTTCTAGTATACAAAACTAACACTTGTAAACTTGTTATCTTTATTCGAAAGCATATGAATACCTTCTAAGACATGATTAAATATGATTATATATATTGATGCCTATTTAAGTTATATAAATGCTCCTTGATTCATATTTTACTTTCCGCTTATGAATAGACTTGAGCATGATTGATTATGCTTATTTGTTTCGACCTATGAATGGGTCTATTACTTGTTGGTATCTGCTTAATTAGCCTTATCCCATTCGTTACACTTTGAAACGTTTGAATCCTTCTTGATCGAGTTATTTCATGATTCATTGCATATCTTTCGAAAGCGATTCCCTATTTGAGAACTTTCTTCATTAATCTTCCGCTTCAATCATTAATCTCCTTAATTAATACCCCGTCCCCATTAATAAATTCTCCTCTCAGGACCGGACTGTTACAAATATAGAATATCTATCCCAAAAGAAAAAATCCTAATATATCTAGAATAACAAGGAAATTAAAAATACAACTCAAAACTTATTGATTTTCGAAAATCATTTCCAGGGCTAACAATTTATTTTTCCTATTACATTAAAACAATATAATAAAATAAATTTTCTAGACCTAATCCATGGATTTTCTCATTGATAAAAATCATGTAGTCAAACTAGCATAGAACCAACATACATTCAACATTAAAATTAAATACATAGATCACATAATTAAGGAGTCATGATAATTGGTACCACCTACAAACAAAATGCTCTACAAATACAACTATCATAATTACATGATAAACATAAAATATCATATGATATCCATACATGAATTAATTTCAAAAATTGCATTTAATAAAATTCAAAATTCAAAATTAACAATAAGGTAAAATTTAGAAATTAATTATAATTATCTATCAAATTAAATCTTACTATGCTCGAAAATACCATAAGAATAAATCCAGAAATTAATTAAAATTATCTACCAAATTTAAATCTTAATATTCGAAAAAAAAACTAATTATTCAAACTTGAAAATTTTGATATCAATCAAAAATCTATTCCAAATAATTTACATAGGTTTCAAAAATTAGCAAATAATAAATCTGGAAATTTTGATCATTTTCAAACACTTTTCAAATTTAAAATTCTATTTTCAAACCTATTTATATTAGAATTTCGTAACTTTTGATATACACAAAAAATTACCTTATCCAATTTCAATCTACCAAATTGTTTACTCCATTATGATTTAGATTAAGAAATTTTGATATTGATCAAAAATCTATTCCAAATCCAAAACATTAATATCGAAAAGTACGGATAAAAAATTAGGGAATTTTTAATCATCAAATTTTCAAAATTTGATGACCAAATTTTTTAAAATTTATATGAATAAAATCTGAAAACTTGATGAACATTAAAAATACCATTCCAAATGTTATTTTATGAAGATAAAAAATTACACATTAAAATTGAATTTTTCGAATACATCAAAAAACCATCCAACTTTAAATATATAATACACGAAAATTATGAACAAATAAATCTGAAATTTAAACACCTTAAATTCATCTACAAATTTATACATAATAATTGAAAATTATTCTAAGATTAAAACTAGAGCAGTGCCAAAAGCAGCTCTGATACCAGTTTTTTTTTAATTGAACCACCACATGATCTATTTAGATGCTCGTTAATCCTTACTCATGCATATCATATTTTATGCATGCAATGTAAATAATTAACCAAGTTGAATTATCGTGCAAGTCGAATTTTCGAATCTACAAAATGCGGAAACATAGACAGCATTAAAAAATAACTTACAAATTCGTGTCGGGTTGATCAAAAGATTAAATGTCGAATCTTGTTGTTGAATGATGCGAAAAATGGTGCCCCACTGTTGATATTCTACTTCTCGGTCTTCTGTTGTATTCCCGAACCGCGTCTAGATTCAGGGTGGGTTGTATACTACTAAACATGTGTGAATACTGTAACAATCCGGATTTTCAGAAGGTTATTAAGTAATTCTTAATTTTAATTAGAAAATATTAAGAGAAAATTTTAAGCATAATTAAGATGTTTCGGTTCTAAGCCACGATTTTAGGATCATTTTTCGTGAAATCATTTTTTTTGAGAATTTCAATCCGAGCTCTGTTATGGCCAATTTTGGTCACGTTTGAAAGGCGTTGACCCAAGGAGCATGCCGGTGTTTTCAGATTTTGAATCTGAAGTCGTTTGAGTTCCCGGTGATTTAAAACGTGTTTAAGAAATTATGAATAGTGTTTTTCCGTAGGAGCGCGTTCGTTAGAAATTTGTGAAATCTCATGTGTTGAACCGAGCCTTATTTTTTCAAGTCTAGCCTATAGAAAATTTCTCAAGAAATCCGTTGGCGTTCCCGAATTTTCATTCTGAGGTCAATCGAGCGCTCGGGAATTTTATTTGTCCCTTGTGTGGAATAGTCACTTTAATTTTGAAAAGAGAATATTTTCTCATTTTTCTTCAAGATAACTCGTTCTTTATTCTGAGTCAAGTTGGTTCAATAGTACTCGAGCAAAGGAACCTCCCGATATTTTTGAATTTCGTGAATGAGGTCATTTGGACCTCGACATCGAGTAAATCGCCTTTTAACCGAGCATGATATTTTTAAAGCAGTATCGTTGCACTGCAGAAGCTTCTCGAGGAAGCCAAAATTTTGGCTATAAATAGAGCAGCTCCCCTCCTTCATTTTCTCGCTCATTCCTTCTTCATCCCCATTTCTGTAGTAAGAGAGAGAGAGAGAGAGGGGAGCCTCTTCGTGAGGCACCCCCAGTTGATAGAGAGAGCGGAGTGAGAGGCGCCGCGGGGCTGCGGGGGAGCCATGGGGCTGGGCAAGGAGCCCCGTGGGGGCAAAAGAGCCCCGCTGGGGCAAGGAGCCCGGTGGGGGCAAGAAGCGCCACGGGGGCAAGGGAGCCCCGCGGGGGCAAGGGCGCCGCGGCGCTTGGGCGCGCGGGCGCGCGAGCTGGTTCGGCAGCTCCGGCACCGGCACGTTTTCGTGCGGAGGCCATAACTTTCGTCTCGGTTTGAACCACGAGCTCCATGGGTACTCAAATCGAAGCTCTTTCGATGATCTATGATGTAGCAGTGGCTGATCATCCGGAATCTCAATCGTTCGAGTCGTATTTTCCGTCCCCATTTTAGGAGCTCGAATAAGGTTTCAAGTCATTGATCGACTTTCGTAAAGAAGAGATGAATCCCGAGGAGGCCCGAGAAAGGATTTTTAGCTCGTTGCTTCGTCTATGTGATCGTTATCGAGATGCTCGTCATTGAGGTGGGTGGTTCTAAACCAAGTATAAGATTTGTGCTATCAAGCTCTAAAAGCATGTTAAGGCAAGGGAAATATCCAATTAAAATATTTTATGCTCTGTCTGTTTAGTCTCTATACAAGGAAAGGAAAGGAATAAAGAAATTTATATGCATGATATTATTGAATTGTTGTTTGAGTTTGATAAGGTTAAGGAAGTTGTTATAAGTTAAGTGAGCTCTCATGTATGTTTAGATATGCTAGAATTGTTTAAATACAATTGATGCTAGCCCGAGATCCAGAATTGCTTTTAGTTGAAATCTATATTTATGCCCATTCATTTCCTAGTATTTGGTTATTGGATTTTGCTAAAGCTTATTTAGCTAAGTATTGTCTTCTAGAGTAGTGATAAATCCCTTATAGGCTGAGATTATGCTCAATTAAAGGATTAGCCTTAGACGATTGCTCTAGACTTGGTATTGCTAGCTAAGTCAAGTAAGTAAGGAAGGTTAAGGTTAAGTAAGGAAGAAAGTTAAGGAAGGATATAGTTTCTGTTGTAAGCAGGTTATCGAGCTCAAAGAACAGTTTATTTGTATTATCATGCCGTGACCTTCGAGTCACCGAGTTGAACATTTGAAAGTAAATGGAGTCACTGCTGGGTAATCCCCTCGCATACTCAGAGGATAATTAAGGTAACCCCTCTCTCATCCTAAGGCAAAAAGGGTGCAGTAGACAACAGGTTTGAACCAGGAAAGGCGCCAGAAAGGAAGTAAAAGGTTTTGCGGATATGGAGAGGGCTTTTGCGTTTTGCTCTCCATGTGCCGTCAGTTTATAATTGGATATTTCTAAAGTTTAGCAAGAGTTTTCTCATAAAACCCCACTGAGTACATTAGTGCTCACACCCTCTTTTTCAAATGTTTTCAGGTTGAGATGCTGAGGTCGGTGATGTGCTGCTAGTAGGGTTGTCTGAGTTCTCTGAGGTTTCATGTTTGTTGCTCTGTATGGTTACATGATTTTCTTCCGCTAAGTTTCTGCTAAGTACTCTGATGTTAGTATTTAGTCTTGATATATGTAACTTGATTCTTGATAATAGCATGTTTTAATTGCTCTGATTCGTATTATCAATAAAGTCTTGAGAAGTTGAAGCATGATCTTTTGACATACCCGTCTATGCCTTTATTGATTCTGAGTTATTTGAATAGTCATACCTGTTGAGCATTCTGGTATCTATTCATTTTCAGTTGACTTGTAAATAAGTCTCGCATGCTTGTTATCATTGTCCGCCTACGAAGAGGCTTTTTGTTTCAAGCATGATTCTGTTCGTTCAAGTTAAGTTTTAAGTTAGTTCCTGGTTTGGTCCTATGAATGGGACAGTATGATTTATTTGACTCCGATCTTTTTATGGGTCTTAGCCATTGTGGCTTTCGAGGAAGTCTTACTTAGTTATAAAATTGAATTCTTATCTGTTTGCATTTGGATTCTGTTTAAATTTCGGTTGGCCTATGATATGGCGTTCTTTTGACTCGATTGAATCCTTTGACCCCCCCCTCTTTCGACTTGTTTGAACCCTTTGACCCTGTTGATTCGTCGAAATCGATAGTTCTTCCAAGTCATAAAGTTAAGTTGCCTAAGTTCTTGAGGTGCTAAATTAGTTTAATTCTAAAAACACCCCCCTGGATTTTCGATTAATCTATCTATTTTCTTCGGCTTTTACACCTAACACCCCGTCCCCATCAAAATGACCGCCTAAGGGACCGGGCTGTTACAAATACTATGGGGATCAAGAGAACACAAAAGAGGGGCTGATATCAAGTGCTAAATTTTCATCCCCCATCTCTAACAAATAGGGAGGGGGACGAAAATCCCTTCTCCAAACCCTAATGGGTTTGGTCCTCTCACTCTTGTTCCATCCCCAGTTCACTAAGGTCATATTGAGCTACAACAGAGATCTAGAAGAATTTTAAATTGGCCTGCTAATTTATTTAATTTTCAATATCCACGACTTAGGATATAATTAAATAAATCAATTATTATTTTTATTCCACTAAAGAAATAATATTGACCTACCAATTTAATACATATTTGCAAATATGCTTTCTCCTTTGGTCCAGTCATTCTCTATGTTTAAGATATAATGTTCATTAATTAATTATGTAAGCTTCTAAAAACTATAATTAATTAATATCTTATTTTTTGAGTACACAAGCTTTAAATTTCACCTTTAGGGTCACATGAACTTTATGCTTCCTAAGGAGACATCATCAACCTAGCGCACTAGGATACAATGGCCATATATAATGCACGACCCATCATATATGTAAATGCCACTGCCCAAAATATCGAGGTTGTTGATCCTATCAAAGAATTTCACTCATTGATAAATCAAAGCAATAACATAAAATATATATGTCCGCTAATATATATGAGTTAAGAAGCCGAACTTGTGGATCTTTATTCTCTCACTTAAGGTCAGAATAGAGAATATTATCATATTGTAATCCACCTCAATACACAAGCCAGTGTACTAGAATAATCAGTTAGTCAAGATAAACTAACTATCAGATTATTCTACAGTGTACCGATGGTGCGTTCAAGACCATCTAAGCCGTGACTATTTTAATACATTGCAAGGAATTTGATGATATGATCTTTACCGTGTGTATAACCACACCATATCATCTACAATGCACGTATATGGAACTGACAGATAAATATAACTATAAATAAATACACATAGTGACTGCAATAAATATTTAATCTATATCATCAAATAAAATATTTTTGAATATATACAAAGACAACTCTTGTAGTATATAAGACTGACAATTGGAACATTTACAAGAAAACCTACTGCCGATCTTACCATTGAAAGACATTTTTATGCAAAAATGAATTAAATGCACAATTAGGTTAATTATGAGTTGTGTTTTACATTCATTTTAACTCCTATGAAACCCTAGTCTCTTTCTGTAAACTCCTAATGACAATTTAAACAATAAATAAAATAATCCAGAGATATGGGACATTACACTTTTCTTTATTCACTTTGATTTTTCTTCCACTTGAACAATTGTTTGATATATCTTATTCATCTGCCACGAATATACGTGTCAACTGAAGTTGTGTTAACCTTGAAAAGCGGTCGAAATTTTCGACTTGCACTATAGTTAGTCGATTTAGCTTTTAAGGCGGTGGCTTTTACCACGATGTACCATGTTTTATTTAATTTATTTATATGTATCATTTAACTCCATTTCCTACAAGTATGCCTTTAACTTTGACCTTATTCTCTAAAAATGTCATCAACTTCAAAAAATATAAAAAAAATATCCTGAACTTTTTCATTTTTTGTAAAAATGTCATGGGATTTAATTTCCAACATAGATTAATGACGAGCCATACCGAAGTCCACCATGTCAAAGTAATGTTGAATTTTCTTTTTTCAATCTCAACTTGAAAGGTAGATAATTTTTTCTACAAATTGGGTTGGTTCTATCCGAATTGAGATTTTGGAATGAATGAGAAGAAATCATTTATTTTTCTTTTTTCTTGGGATTGAGAATTTTGAAATTAAAAGAAATCATTTATCCCTTCAAATTAGATTGATAATGAGATATTTTAGGGAATGGGAACTTATGATTTTGGAGAGGAAAGCAGAAAGCAATGTTGTCATTATCTATTTATTTTTAAAATATTAAAAATTCCACATCACTTTGATATGTAGGACTTCAGTATGCTTTGTCATTAATTCGGCGCTGGATATTGAATCATATTGCATTTTTACTAAAAAAGAAAGGAAAGGTTTGGGACATTTTTTTATTTTCTTTTTAAGTTCATGACAATTTTAGAGAAAATATCAAAGTTCAGGACATAAGTATATATTTAGCATGTATATATTCTCAAATTGTTAATCAAGTATTAGGGATGTATGAAATCATTCATTCCACAAACTAAGTCATCGAACATGACAATGCACGTACTTGTATTGGTGGACAAATGTAATATATATACAAATAGTTAGTATTTAATTATATATTATTTCTTCGCGAGTGGATTACCTTTCTCTCATTCAATTGTAAGCATGAAGCGCTAGAACTGTAGTACATAATGGCATTTGGCCTCTTGCGCGCGTTATACCCAAAAAATAAAAATTATATTTTGTATCATAGTTTGATTTTATATTTTATTATTATATTTATAAGTTATAACATATATACTGATAATACCATGTTTCAAAAGGTGTAAAAGATCGAATTAAAGTAGGATAAAGAAGATAGAGAAGATGACTAAAGTTCATATACCCCATTTGGATGTTACTCGTGGTGGTCAATTCTAGAATTCAATTATAGCCAATGATAAAAGAAAAATTAAAGTAGTTTATTTGAATTGTAACATATATCATCCAATCTTTTCTAAACTAAATTTGCTAATAAACTTTTAGGTTATTTTGGGATTCTATGCTTACGAATATTAAGAAAATATCACAATGAATTATGAAGAAGAAAAAGAAGAAATAAGAATTCGAACATGAAATATTATGATATGCAAACATGCACTCAATACTATACTATTACAATATCTATTGACTGAAATAAATTATTTTGTTGGAGGTACGTGTCCATCTTATTAGTTGCAATGGACATTAGTTTCTAGTTAACTTAATGGGGAATATATTAAAGTAATTCATGAAAAAAAAAAAATCAAAGTTGTATATGTATTATTGTTTTGATTGTTTCTAAAAAAATATATTATTTTGAATTTCATATGGATATTTTAAAAAAAATTCACATGGATATTTGATAATATTAATGGTCATTTTCATAAAATTGATTGCTTCAAATGACACGGATTGAAAATGAGCTAACGATATTATTTTATTTTTGAGTCATCATCAATACAATTAATTCTAATGTTCACACTACAAAAAAATCGCAGATTAGCGACGAAACTTTAACTTTTCTCTAAAAATGTCATGAACTTCAAAAAAAAATTGTCATGAACTTTTCACTTTTCCTAAAAATGTCACGGGATTCAATTTCCAGCATCAGATTAATAACGAGCCATATCAAACTCCAGCATGTCAAAGTGACATTGAATTTTCTTTTTTCAATCTCAACTTGAAGGGTAGATAATTTTTTTCAACAAATTGGGTTGGTTCTATCCGGATTGAGATTTTGGGATGAATGAAAAGATATCATTTATTCTTCTTTTTTCGTTGGGATTGAGAATTTTGAAAAAAAAATCATTTTTCCCTTCAAATTAGATTGATAATTAGATATTTTAGGGAATGAGATCAAACTTATGATTTTGGAGAGGAAAGCAGAAAACAATATTGTCGTTATTTTTTATTTTTAAAAATATTAAAAATTTCATATCACTTTGACATGCAGGACTCTAGTATGCCTTGTCATTAATCCGACGCCAGAAATTGAATCTTATGGCATTTTTACAAAAAAAATAAATTTGAAAGTTCAGGACATAAGTATATATTTAGCCTATATATTTTTTCAAATTGTTAATCAAGTATTAGAGATATATGAATTCATTCATTCCACAAACTAGGTCATCGAACATGACAATACACGCACTTGTATTGGTGGACAAATGTACTATATATACAAATAGCTAGTATTTAATTATATATTATTTCTTTGCAACTGGATTGCCTCTCTCTTCAATTGTAAACATGAAGCGCTAGTACTGTAATACATAATGGCAATTGGCCTCTCTCGCGTGCGCTATACGAAAAAAATAAAACATATATTTTGTATCATAGTTTGATTTTATATTTTATTATTATATTCATAACATGTATACTAATAATACCATGTTACATAAGATGTAATAGATCAAATTAAAGAAGGATCAAGAAGGCAGAGAAGAGGACTAAAGCTCATATACCCCATTTGGATGTTACATGGTGGTGGTCAATTCTAGAATTCAATTATAGCCAATGATAAAAGCAAAATTAAAGTAGTTTATTTAAATTGTAAGATATATCATCCAATCTTTCAAAACTAAATTTGCTAATAAACTTTTAGGTTATTTTGGGATTCTGTGCTTATGAATATTAAGAAAATATCACAATGAATTATGAAGAAGTAAGAATTCGAACATGAAACCTCATGATATGCAAACATGCACTCAACACTACTTTATTAGAATATCTATTGGCGGTAATAAACTATTTTGTTCGAGGTACATGTCCATCTTATTAGTTGCAATTGTCTTTAGTTTCTAGTTAACTTAATGGGGAATATATAATTGGCTTTGCTCAATAGATGATATAAACGTTCAATTTGACCTCTATATATATTAAAATAATTAACAAAAATGTCAAGTTGTATATGTATTACTATTTTAATTGTTTCTAAATAATATATTATTTTGGATTTCATATGGATTTTTTAAAAATATATATAATTCACATGGATATTTGATACTATTAATGGTCATTTCCATAAAATTGATTGCTTCAAATGATACATAATGAAAATGAGCTAATGATATTATTTCATTTTTATTAATCATCATCAATGAAATTAATTTTGATGTTCACACTACAAAAAAATGATAGATTAGAGACAAATTTGTCTGTTGTTTGATCTCAATTTTATGTCGTTAAAAGGGTCTAATGATGAATTATTTCCATCATTAAAAGAACTGGTCGTTGGCAGAGCGGGATAATTCAGTCGCTTAGCTTTAACGAAAAACCTCTCCTTCATTAGAAAAGTCATCCGTTTCAGTTATGATAACTTTTTAACGACATAGGCTCAACGACTAAATTATTTCGTCATTAAATAGTATTCATAAACAATCGCCTTTTTTTTAACGACGGACTAGTCCGTCAGTAGATTTTTTTTTGAATTTTTTTTATTTATGCATTTTTGATTGTGTGAATTTGAAAACGTTTTAAATCAAATGAAATAAATACGAAATACTATATAAATATTTGGTTCGAATAAAAGATTAAAAGTATAAAATTAATTATCCAAAGTTATATGTAATCATACATATTAAAATTGTCAAATGAATCCACTACATGTCAGGATGAGGCTGAGATGATGAAGGCCCACTCCTGTCCCTAAACCGACATTGCATTTCCTCGTAGAAGGTTCGCTGCTCCTGCATCTACTGAAGGAGAACAAGCTGCTGATCCATCATCTCCTGGTGCTTCTGCTCCCACTGCTGCAGTTGCTCCTCCTATGCTTGCAGCTTCGTCTCCAAATCTCAGATGGTGGTCTAAGAGTCGTGGTATTGGGAGCTCACTGAATATGCACTGCCACTCCTCTGACTAGGTCTGATGTAGGATGCAGCTCAACAACCCAGTCCAAAGACGCATCTCTTCTCTACATTCATGACATTGAGATAAATCGATGTCGTGTTCACATTCTGCGGCTTAGATGAATCGAGAAGCAGTAGACTCCTATACTCAATCGCAGTATATACCTCGGCCTACATATATTAAATAATTAAATAAAAGCTAACATGTCTGAAAATATATAAGTAAACATATAGTTTGAACACACTTACAACGATACAGGGAGACTTCATATTAGAGTAGTCGCCATCAATTCTGCCATACAATCTCATAAAGGTCTCTGACCCGACCTGAGCTGTCGTGACACCATTTTCATTCGCCTACACAAAGTACCAAGATATTTGTATTTATACAAAAATCAACATAAGAATTAATTAACTTAAAAATAAAATATAATAATTAAGTACAAACTAATACTGTAGCATGCACCTGAGCACATCAGGATCCGCCTATGTACTTGACAATGCTAGTACCAGGACCATCCGGCTTAGACATCCTATCTTTGTTGAAATCTCAGCCTTTTCCTTAGCCTTTGGAGTGTCCTAGTACATCAGCCATGTGTCCCAGACATCCTCAGGAATGCACAATGGCCAACCTTCCCTCCTATGCTTCTTAAATATATGGGCCATGTATTCATACTTCTCAGCGGCCTTCGACGTCCATAATTTCACTATCATAAGAGTGATAGTGGGATCCCAAATGAACTGTTTTGCACCAAATTAGATAAGAATACATCACACAACATATATATTTTATTCAAATATATTTTCGAATACATGAAACATACCTTAAACTTCTCAAATTATCGCATCCTAACATCCTCTAGCACCAACATCCATGCATAGCCACTCGAATGTATATACCTCTTGAAGCTTGGGTTCATAATTTTTATTTCCTCTTGAACAGGTGGTGTGGAGTGAATTTTGTTTTAATTTTATTTGATTAATTGACGTAGCACAAGAATTTTTCACATCATTAAAAAATTAAAGCCAAAAGATACACGTCAGTAACTAAAAGCCTGAAAATTAATTTCAGGCTAGATTTATTGTATATTCAAAATGTCACATATTAAATTGTTATTTATTAAAGGTCGGGACATTTTTGTGAATTACTTGAAAGGTCGGACTAAAATCTGATAATACCCCAAAATATAAAAAACCACAAATGTATCAATTAAATTGCAACATACCCAACATCTGTCTATATCGTCCGTCGGCTAGCAGGATCGACAGCATGTCCTGAAGAACCCTCCAGATCCAAGTCCAACTTCATCACTAAGTCTGGAAAATGATGATGACGGTGATGCTACAGAGGCTCTACGGAGCCTTATGAAGTACGACCACCACCTCTAGCTGGTATATGAGAAATTAAAATAAAATATTCTTAATAAACAAATACAACACAAATAAATCAATTATAGTATAAGAATATTATACAAATGAACCTCAAACTAATCATCATTATCATAATCATAATCATCATTATCGTTAATGTTATCATCTAAGGTGTTAATGTATTCATCATCAACATCATCATTTTTTTCTTATTCAATATAGATCAAACCACCATCTGGATAAACTAGTGACGGGTCATCATCTATCATAGGAGAACGCAGAGTATCTACTACATCTTCTTGCAATGGTGGAGAGATGATTGAATTAGATTCTTCCGTAGAGACTTTTACATTTTAAAAACATTGTGCTTTAGGATTCGGGGGCTCTTCAATGTTATATGTGGTGTTCATGTTTTATTGTGGACCAACAATATCCATCAACATCGAATAATACGAATCAAAATCTTCATCACCACTCAAATTCCATTCAATACGTTCGGGTTTGTTAATTTCCCCTTGAAATGTTGAAATGTGCTAATTCTAAATGAATCCACATTTTGAAATGTGGAGTCGAACGATATACGGGTCTTAGAATGGGATATTCTTACATTTATGGCATGGACACTTAATTTTATCTATCCATGACAGTATATTGGCTACATGCAAACTCGATAAGAGATTCAAGCCTATTCAGAAAGTCTAGACTTAAGCTACCATTATGAAGATATTGTCGGTTCATCCATTGACAATATAAACTCATTTTTGAGGCTCCGAATCTATAATATTTTATCGTTATGAATAAATAAAGTTGTAAAAAAATGAATCACTAATTTTAAAAAAATGACAGCATCTCAGTGAAAATCATAATCCCAAATTCTCGACTCTACGCTAATTGATATATGTTCCACTACATTATTACTAGCAACAAAACCAACAACAAACAATCAACAATTAATATATAAATTAAACATTAAATAAAATTGCAAAAAAATGAATCACTAATTTAAAAAAAATCGGCAGCATCTCAGCGAAAATCATAATCCCAAGTTCTCAACTCTACACTAATTGATCTATGTTACACTATATTATTACTAGCAACAAAACCAACAACAAACAATCAACAATTAATACAAAAATTAAACATCAAATAAAATTGTAAAAAAATAATCACTAATTGAAAAAAAAATCGACAGTATCCCAGTGAAAATTCTAGTCTCAAGTTCCCGACTCTACGCTAATTGATCTATGTTCCACTACATTATTACTAGCAACAAAACCAACAAACAAACAATCAACACTTAATATGTCTAAAGAGGGCATCCCATTCAATGTAATTCTCAAACATGCCTTTAAACATAATTTCAAATCTTTATTATAACTAAACATGTTTTCAAACATAGATTCAAATTGAGTAGATAATTAATTAAACATTATTTCAAACATCTATATATTCAAATGTTTAGTAGAGCTACACATGATTTTGAACATGATAAACTAAACTACTTAGAACTAATTTTACATGTCATAAAATCTCATAGCTTATGATTAGCATATTAATGTTGATCTTCAATTATTAATACCTCGAATAGTTATGAGTCTCGTCTAATCAACACGAGATGACTGATTTTTCCTTGTGATAAAATCAACTGTCAACAAAATCACAAAAATTAATCCTAAACACGTGCACATCCACAGCACACACACACACACACACACACACACACACACAATACAACAACACATGTAAAGAGACACAGAAAAAGATAGAGTGAGATACATACAACTGATGTGGCTTATTGTTTGATAATTAGCGCCGCTACTGCTGTGGGTCGCAGGGAAAGGGGTTGTAAACGAAAAAATTAATCCTGAGAGAGAGCTAGACACACACACGCGCAACCACCAAACTACTACAACACACAGCCACAGCCACCAAGCTGCAACACACATACATATGGATAGCTATCGGGTTGACACACACACACACACACACACTGCAGATAGAGAGAAATGGGGGAGAGCGTGATACCTGTTGTTGCCGGAGTCTAGCCGAAAACTGCTGCAGCTGGTGGAGCGGCACAGAGAGAGAGAGAGAGAGAGAGAGAGAGAGTGAGTGAGCTTGAGAGAGAGAGAGAGAGAGAGAGAGAGAGAGAGAGAGAGAGGCGGTGGAGGTGAGTGGCGGGCTCGGCAGGCGCTGGAGAGAGGTAGAGGAGACAGCGGCGGCATGACAGAAGTTGGAGAGCGAGAGAGAGAGGGAGAGAGGGCAACGTAAAGAGAGGCAACAACAGAAGGGGGAGAGAGAGAGAGAGAGAGAGAGAGAGAGAGAGAGAGAGAGAGAGAGAGACGACGGGGGAGGCGGCGGAGGGGTCGATGGCGGGGGTGGCTAGGGCAAACTAATTTGGGGGAAATGAAGAAGAAAGTCCATGCATATGTTTCTATTTCGATATTTAACAACAGAACTAACGACCGATCGGACCGATCGATCTGTCGTTAAATATAATGCATATGTTTAAATGTAAAAAATAATCTAACGACAGAATATATCCATCATTATGTTTTTCTGCGTTATTTAAATTAATTTAAAATTGTAACGACGAAATCAATTCATCGTTAAAGAATATTTGAATTATTAGATTTAATTAAAATATGCTAACGACGGATTAAATATGTCATTAAAAATTTTCTGAATTATTAAATTAATTCAAAAATTCTAATGACAGAATACATTCATCGCTAAAATTATTATGATTTATTTAAATAAAAAATTACTATTAATGACGGAAATGTTCCGTCATCAAATATGCCAATTTAAAAGCCGTCTTTAATCCGTCGTTAAGTTTACCCAGTAATCATTCCCGTCATTGTTGGTGACTATGAAGGTTATTCTGTTGCTAAGTAATCACTATTAACGATCGATGTTTATCCCTCAGTAGTTTTTAAAGCTACATCACGATTTTCTTGTAGTGTCGCTTTTTTTCTTAATCTTTGCAATCACTTATGAAATAGGCCCTCCTGATTAATTAATTTTATAACCAAGTCTGACTTGAACATGTGTAGTACGTTTCTTTTATAACTGTCCCTACAATTAACGGACCTATTGGCTATTGCTATCTAAACTTAATTATTTGTCAATTACTGATAATAATCAGAAATTCCAATATAATTAATGAGCAGGCCTAAAACACCCTGATTAATCATGATAGATATTTTAAAATATATGTAGGGTGTTTAAGTCTAGTAATTATATTGGAATTTCTGACTATATATAAATTAGTGGTTGGTATATTTATTTAACGCCAACTCTTGTACATCCTTATGTATGGGCCCGCCTATCAGATGACCTGATCCGACCCGTTTCGACCTACGTGCTCTACAAAAAAAAAAAAAAAAAGTGGTAAAATACAGTATCAATCTTTACAATAAAAAGTATCATTTAAAGTTCAAAAAGTATCAATTGTATCATTAAAAGTAATTGGTCAGCTACTTATCTTTTATGAGTTTATATAATTCAAATTGCGATTTTTTCCATTTCAATTAATGTTTAGAGTTTCGGAGGGGATTTAGATTTTTTTAGGGTTCATAGTTTTTAGGGTTCATAGTTTTTTAAGGTTTTTAGGGTTTATTTTTTTTAGGGTTCATGATTTTTTATGATTTTTTTAGTATTTGTAGGGGTTTTTGTTGTGTTTTTTTAGGGTTTATGTTTTTTTTTTCAATTATCATTTATATTTGTTTCGAAAAATTAAATTAATTGTCGAGTACAATGCACGAGCCCACGCATTAGCGTTGGACGAGTGCATTTTGCGAGTTGCCGAATTAAAAAAAATCATTCACTTTAATTTTAGGGTCCACTAAATCAATTTTAGGATATATATTTATATTATTTTAAAAAATTAAATTAATTCATTTCAATTTTTAGGGTTCACTAATTTTATTTTAGGGTATACAAATCGAAAACCAGAAAAATCGAAAAAATAAAATAAAAAAAATTCGAAAAAAAAAAAAAATCGAAACAAAATAAAAATAAATTAATTCAGGCGCATGTACGACATGCGCCGCGCGTGGCCCGTGCGCATGAGGTACACACACCTGAAATAGCGACGGTTCCGGAACCACCGGTTCTTGTTTCCAAATATTTGGAATCGGAACCAAACCGTGAAAACATGGTTATGGTTCGCAGTTTCGGAACCGGCGTTTCCACGGTTCCAACCGTGTCAAAATTTTATTTTATTTTTTTTAAATAATATTTAAATTTCATTTATAAAATAATTATAAATTTGAGTAGAAATACCCACAAATTAAAAAATATTCAAAATTATGAGATTATGAGAATTCTCGAAGAAAATATTAGTGTGATGATAAGTAAAGGTTCACTATCATTTTATATGATGAACCAAACTATTACCTTTCAGAAAAAATTCGATGTGGGAAATTTGGTTTGAGAGTTGGGAGATTTTTTTTTTGTCCCACATTGGTTTGTATCAAAGATAATTAATTAAATCTTCTTATAAATTGATATTAAATCTTTGTTTATAGGTGCACTAAGAAACCAAATTAAAGGTTAATCTCAAGAGAATATGGTCATATAAATTATTAAAATGACATTACGATTTCTAATTTTGATGGATTTTCTTCCTAGTATAATATGATATAATAAAACTTTAAATAATATAATTGTTATTACAATTATTTAAATGAAACTTTAAAAATAATAAAGTAAATAAATAAAAATAATATTAAAGCAACTTGAAATTAGAGTTTAATTTAATTTCAAATAATTAACTCCACATTTGTATTCAATTGATTTGTTTATCATATGATTCATAAGGAGTTAGGAGGTTATTTTCTCCTTTTAAAATTAAGGTATATATATAAATTGACAAGTAATAAAAAAAAAATTAGATTGATAATTTAAATAAATTACTTTTATAGAGTTGATGTACCCACAAATAAGGAATTGGAAATCTCAACAAATAATGAAATTTCTAATAAAATTGATGTAATGATAACCAATAACCTAATATTTTTTTATAGGATAAATCAAACCATTACTTTTGATAAAAAATTGACGTGTGACATTTGGTTTGAGAGTTGAAACTTGAAAGTTAAGAGTTGAGAGTTGAAACATATCTTTTTTATCCCACATCGGTTTCATATCAAAGCAATGAGTTAGACTTTTCTTATAAAAGAATATTGATTTTTAGTTCATTTCACAAATTTTTTTTTTTAATAATATCTCGTTATGAAAATCTCGTATTATTTTTTTAATTTCTAATTTATGGGTATTTTTATTCAAGTTTGTACAAGTTTAACGTTAACAAAAAAAAATTGACAGTTCGTTGTTAAAACCGGTGGTTCCCGGTTCCAAAAATTGGGAACCGGAACCGAATCGTCAAATGACGGTTCCGATTACATTTCGAAACTGTCGGCCATAGTTCCGGTTCTTGAACCGGCGGTTCTGATTCCGATTACGATTTTAACCGCCGTTCTGAAATTTTTTGCCACCTCTATTATCAGACTTATGCACAGGAGAGTCCCTCTTTATTTAACTATTGTAATGAAGACGCCATTTTTTGACAATCATAGTCCGACTATTTAATTTTCTTCCAACGTTCCGTCTCGTGGATGTACAATGCGATGAAGACGGCGTTTTCACCCTCTCCCTCTTTTGTTCCTTTTTTAAGTTTTTTTTTTTATAATGTTTTATCTATTTTTAGTTTTAGTTAATAATTATCTATTATAATTGATTATTTCATAATTAGGATTTATAATTTTTTTAGTAAAGTTTCTTTCTATTTATTGCTTTTTAATATTTTTAAAATTTTAGTTATTAATGTTTAATTTAATTAAGGTCGATTATTCAATAGTTATTTTTTATTTTAGTTTTTAGTCAATGGTTGGTGAATAGAACTTACATTTTTTTATATTTTTAATCATAAATAAAAAAATAAAGAAGTTAATAAAATAAATAAAAATGCTAAAATTAAACAGAAACATTACCAAAAAACCACGCTGTTTATTTCAAGAATTCAAGGGAGTGAAGGGACAGAAATCATGCATGCTGCCATTTTGCGGCGGTAGCGAATCCGGACTATGGTGCAATGAAGCTGAGATAATTTATGAGTTTAATTAAGGAAATTCGATCAGATAAAAAAATATGATAAAACTCAATTCTTAGATTTGTGAAATTTGAAGTTTTGACCATGATATGATTAATATTTTTATTTTTTATTTTACTTATATCTACACATGACATTTAAGTTTCAACATATTAAATTTAGAAACAATCAATCTTTGCATCCATTGGACATCAACTCTCGTCCGTTGGTAAGAAAATTGCCCACGTGCTCGTCAGAGACTCGTAATCAAAATTTTGAACCCCTACAGGAATGATATATGTACATACATATGCAACAAAATTTAAGATTAAAATATAATATGGTTAAATATATCTAATTAATGAATTCATTTTTAAAAAAGTGTGAGTATATCCTTTACAAATCAATTACTTGGGGTAATGTCTGTGGAATTGTCACGTTGCTTGGAGAAAGGAATCTAGTCTAGGTAATGAATAATGCATATATTAGCTGGGTGGGGGTTACAGGTTCAAGCTCTGGAGGCGTCAGTGGGGAACACTATTCAGTGGAGTAGTTCGACTTCGAACCATATAACTGCCCCCTCACCACTCAACTTCTCTCC
This sequence comes from Perilla frutescens, assembly GCA_026008535.1. NCBI lineage: Eukaryota > Viridiplantae > Streptophyta > Magnoliopsida > Lamiales > Lamiaceae > Perilla > Perilla frutescens. Next base: position 14,840,725 of record BRKX01000004.1, read on the forward strand.
TTTTCTTTTACTTTTTTAATTTATATGACCAATAAATTATATCATAATATTTCCCTCAAAAAATATATATATATATATCATAATATTTGAAACTGTATTTTGGATTGACTTTTTATCTCAAGTAATATTCGCAAACCACATAATTAAGAGATAGGAAAATCTTCGACTATTTTCCTCCCAAGTATACACGATAAATTCAACCAATAAAATATTAATGATATTTGAATTTGAGAGTTCTTGAACACAAGCACCCCACCCTATTGATAAGGCCACCCCGAGTCTAAAACGCTAAGTTTATACCTTTTTTTTATTATTCCGTTTATTATGAACTCTAAATTGCTGAACATACATATCAATTAATAAGTCATAATGACATAAACTTCATAAGGAGAACCTTAATTTCTTAAACAGAATAGCCGAATAGATAGGTACGTATGATATATAAACATATATAATTAAAATAATATTAATAAACTAGGGTAAATAATCCGACAAATGTGGAGAACCCATACCCTCTGATCTCTGATTGACCGGCCACTTTCACAACATTTATTATTATTATTATTATTATTATTATTATTATTGGTTGTGCTTCTGTTGTTGTTTATTTATTTGTGTGAAGACGCCACATTTATGACATTAATTAAACTTTCAACTTCCCAAAATTTGTGCAATCGCTTTCGAGAGCACACATCTCTTTAGGATCGATTATTATATTATTATAAATAATTGAAGATCATTCTAAAAAAAAATTAACTTTCTAAAGATGACCCTCCATCTTGAAGTTCTACTGTTTGCATTTCTATAGCTTGGGAGTGCTTTGTAGAAGTGTAAATTTCTATCACGCGCCATGGTGCAATGCACTTTAAATTAATTATGATATTTAAATATTACATTAATTATTTATTGTGACATTTAGTATAATACATGATAAAAATGATCACAGATCCGGGGGGATTGGGGAGCCCACCCCAAAGAAATTTTTAATTTTTTTTTATAAGTTTGTTTCTCATCGTCGGTCGTTTCGACTCCTCATTGTCTACTGATAATATATTCGTTATAGACAACGAGTGAGATTCCCCAAATATTTTTATTTGGATTCATTAGTGAGTAAGTCAATTAATGAACGAATGTTGTTAGTTAAGATTTAAGAAGTTATACAAGTATCTTTTATATGTGAATTAATTAATTTGTCATGTGTATTATTTACTTTTTAGAGTAAATGACATTTTTGGTCCCCTAAGAATAGAGTCCAAATACTTTTAGTTCCAAAATGTACAATTTTGGTTTCAAGTTTAATTTTTCGACATTTTTGGTCCCACATATTATATTTCAACATTTTTTATCCCAAAAACTAACGGACTATATTTAACATCTGTTAAGTACCTATTTCCGTGTCAAAAATAGTACCTATTTTGGATAAAATTTTCACTACATTCCCTCTATTTTTCACCATTAATTAGTCGGTGCAACCAAGATCAACAAAATAGGTATTGTTTTGGCTCCAAAATAGGTACTTAAGGGATGTTAAGTATGCTCCGTTAGTTTTTTAGAACAAAAATGTTAAAATATAAACTGTGGGACCAAATGTGTCGAAAAATTAAACTTGTGACCAAAACTATATATTTTAAAATTAAAATATCAGTACTCTATTCTTACGGAACCAAAAATATAATTTACACTACTTTTTATTTGTGCTCTACATTCACGTATCAAGTGAAGTTTATCTATATCATGTCAATAAATATCGATAGTGAGTTTTTCGTTTCTAGATGATGATATGTCCTATGCGTACTGATTGAATTGAAATTGGTCAAATAATAAGTTCGGAATATATTTTAATTTCTTCTAAATGTATATTCTATTTTACTGTTATTTTAATTATTCAATATCGAAGTAAAGTTCGTGTAAAGACTAGGGTTAGTCGCCGTTAGGGAAGAGACCAAGTCAAAACCCTTTCACAGATGAGATTGGACTCAGTCTCTAGAAAACTAACCCCGAAAAATAGGGAGTGGCTTGTTCAAACCCTCCCTGTAAGAAAACTTGAACACAACTAAAAAATGAGGGAGCATTTTCAGAACTCTAACACGAGCATTCGACTTCACTTTCAACCTCTAGTCCTCTATAAATCCAACATTGTTCTTCCCATTTAGTTACTTTCATTTCGAATTTTACATTTTTTTTATAGATTTTGACTTGATCTTCGAAATCTATTCCATCGTCAAACCCCCTGATGGTCAATCGATTTCACGCTTTATTGTTATATACCCTTTATTCTAAAAAAGTCTAATACAAGCAAAATCAAGTTCTGTTTGATAACTAACACTCATTTGGAAACTAGGTTTCGAACCTCCTTTAGCGGGTTCGAAATTAATTTGCGAACAAGTGTTAGATTTTTTGAACACTGATTTTCAAAAACTTAATTTAAGTAACTTTAAAATTATTTCATTTGTGTTTTTCATTTGTGGTGCAAAGAACAAATTTCGTAGTGCAAATAGAAATACCCTTTAATTATTTTATCCGTCATAGGTTAACTGACAAAAATACCATTTAAGAGTAATATTTTTATTTTTTAAAACATTATAAGATTAATTACTTAAAAAAAACTTATTCATTCAAAATGACACGCTAAAAAATGAGTAACTTATCATGTTTCAAAAATAAATTATTTGAATAAAAGATAAAACAACATTTTCAATAATCTCAAAAAGAATTTCCACTACTTCACCTCCACAACAACATTCGAGTTTCATTAACTTGAAATCATAAATAATTTTGGGGTGAGTCTTATTAAATCACTAAATTAACTCAATTATAAATGTTACAGTAAAAATAGATCGTAGCATAGATTATCATAGACTATATTAGCCAACATATATAGAAAATAACTCGTATTTTAAACATAAAAGTAGCCTGAAGGCTCATAGTAATAGCCCAAAAGTCTGATATCCCGCAAGCCCTCCTTCATAGAGCATATATAAAAATTGAAAAAAATATGGTTCATAACAGGAATAGTATATTAAAATAAACTGATTACTTAGTTACAGTGACAGAACCAGAAAAAAATATTAGGGAGGCTATACAACCTATACTATTTTTTTATATTTCACTTTTACTGATTTTTTTTATTTTAATTAATACTTTATCCGTTTCGTTTTGACTGGTGTATTAGTTTTTTTTTTTATTTTATGTTAAAATATTTGTTGTTTTATATATTTTCATACTCTCTCGTCTAATTTTAACCCTATTCCAAATTCTCAAAATATATGAAGAGAGAAAATATTTTTCTTATTTTTAAGAAAATATAAGTGAATAAGATTTTATGTTATATATAAGGGATGTGTATATTAATTAGTCCATAAAATTAATTGTTAATTCTAGATAGAAAAACAAACTAAAACAACAATCAAAACGAAATAAGAGGAGTACCATATATACTTTGAAAGAGACTAGATCTAAAGATAAAACATACATTAGTATGGGCTAATACTAATACAAAGTGTAAATGATTTTCTTAGTATTAGAACTATTCTTTCTCAAATAATTCATATTTAAATTATTATATTTTTTTATATTTAAAGCCTCGAATTGATAGATATTATATCTTTGTGTTCCTAAACTACTAAAACTAATATTAATAATATCAGTGTTGATTAAATTTCTTGGGGCTTGTTTAATTTACAAGCAATCACTTTATACCCACCACTTAGACACGTGTTGCTATTTTTTTATTTTTATTTTGACGACGAGAGTAACCCGCAAGCAGCAGTCACTATTGAAGTCTAAACTGAGTAAAATCTACTCATGTGTAATAACCTACAAATCACACAGAAGAAGGTGAAGGTAAATCACACTTGAAATCAAGTGTGACATTTTACTAATTTTTTTTGTTGCCCGACGATAGTAAATCGCAGCCGCTACTGAAATGACCACTAGGTAAACTCTGCTAATGTATAATAACCGACAAAACACACAAAAGAAGGTGAATATAAATCACACTTGAAAAATCAGGTGTGATAGGTGAATATCGCTAACCTACAAACTACACAGAAGAAGGTGAATATAAATCACATTTAAAAAATTAGATGTAATAGGCGAATACTCAGCGGTATTGGTGAAATTAGAACTTGAGACCTTTGAGAGCTCAAGCTTACACCACACAGTAGCAAAACTAGAAAAAAATGTTAAGAGGGCTACATTTTGTGTAGTGTATTTTTTCACGTGATTAAATATTTGTATTTGATAATAACATAAAATGAAATAAAAATTAAAATCATAATAGAGATTAATATATATATATATATAGATTAATCATACATTAAAACTAGTTAAATATATTGAAAATAATCTAAAAATAATAAAAAAAACTGCAAAAATCGAATAAATAAAATGATACATAAGAACAATTAGTATTATATTTTTAGAAGCTTGGATGAGCAATCCATCGAAAAAAAATAGAGAAAAATTGTAAGATTTTTTTTTTATTTGAAATTAGTGTTGTGATACATGCAGCTGGGATAGCTCTTGAATTGATTGCTCGGTATATGGAGCAGTGCATGGAGTGTGAATGCAGCCAATCATAGCCTTGGTTACTCAATTGGATAAAGGCTAGTTATTTATGTTATTGGCGGTTATGAAAGCTGATACATAATCTTTTCTCAAGTGCTGCGGTTAGCTTAGGTTTTTTATATATTTCATTTTCCTTTGCTAGTTAGATTGAGATCAGAAATCAAGAGAGAGAAAACAAGAGAGCTTCAGACATTATCTTTTGTGTAGCATAGCAAGAGAGTGAAAATATGAGAGCTTGTAGTTTGTGTAAATCGGTGAAGAAAATAAAGCAAACATCTCTTTTGACAGTGGACGTAGATCTAATTGATCGAACCACTTAAATCTTGTGTCCCTCAATTCGCTTTCATCTTGTTCTTGTGTGGAGTGCATTCAATCTTAGTCATCAAAATAAATTTGATCAAGTCTTGTTCTTGACAATTGGCATGGTCTGTGGGAAGCGGAAGATCAAGATGAGTGCAGCGCGGTTCGATGTGGAGAAATTCACAGATAAAACGAACTTCGGGCTGTGGAAGGTGAAAATGAAAGCACTTCTGATACAATAAGGTCTTGGCGATGCTCTGAAGGAGGAAGTTGCTGCTCTTTTGGGAAGGAAAAGGGTGACAAAGATAAGGGTGAAGAGAGTGCTCTCATGCTGGAAAAGGCACACAACATGATTATATTGTGTCTTGGTGACAAGGCATTGAGGGAAGTCTTTAAGGAAACAACTACAATCAAGGTCTGGAAGAAGCTAGAGAGTCTGTATATGGTGAAAACTCTAGCAAACCATCTCTACATAAAACAAAGACTCTACTCTTTCAAAATGACAGAGGAGAAGTTAGTGTTGAGCTAGATGGATGAGTTCAACAAGGTTCTTGATGACCTTGAGAACATTGAAGTGAAGTTGGAAGAAGAAGACAAGGCTCTCATCCTTCTGTCTGCCTTGCCCAAATCTTTTGAAAACTTTAAGGATACTCTTCTATTTGGTAGTAGAGACTCCATTACTCTTGATGATGTGCAAGTGGCCCTTAAATCAAAGGAGCTTCAGAAGACTGCAGAGCAGATGTTGGTTCCTTCTGGTAGAGAAGGCCTAAATATCAAGAAAGGCAACTTCACCAAGAAGCAATCCAAGAAAGAAACAAAATCTGGAGCCAAGAAACCAGGCAAGAAAGGAGCTGAAAACTCAGCTGATCAAGAAGTAAGGAAGTGTTTCCATTGTCATGAACCTGGACACTACAAGAAGAACTGTCCTAAATGGAGAGCAATGAAAGGAAGGGCTGTAGAAAACATAGTCCCAGGTTCAAGAAATCAAGCAAATCAAACCTCTGATAATACTGATGCTGACTATGTTTTCTGTGAGGCTTTAACTATAGCCTCTGCAGAAATTGGAACTGAATGGGTGCTAGACTCAGGTTGTAGTTTTCATATGTCACCCAAGAAGGAGTGGTTTTCAAAATTCAAGGAGCTGAATGAAGGAACTGTTCTCCTAGGAAATGATCAATCATGCAGAATCAAAGGCATTAGCTCAGTTAAAATCAGAATGTTTGATGGAGTAGTAAGAGAACTATCAAATGTAAGGTATGTTCCTGATCTCAGAAGGAACTTAATTTCACTGGGAATTTTTGATTCAATGGGATACAAATTTGAATTAGAAAATGGCAAGTTGCTGGTATCAAAAGGGTCTTCAACTGTGATTCAGGGAATAAGGAAGAATGATCTATATTTCTTGATTAGAAATATAATGAATGGTCAAGCTCATGCTGTCAGTCAGAGGGATAACACATATATGTGGCATGAGAGGCTGGCTCATGTGAGTGAAAGGGGTCTTCAAGAATTAGCCAGGCAAAAGTTGTTTTCAGATGATACAATACAGAAGTTGAATATGTGTGAACATTGTATATATGGCAAGGCAAAGAGATTGAAGTTTGCTGAAGCAGCTCACAACTCTATTGAAATCTTGCAATATGTTCACTCTGACCTGTGGGGACCTGCCAAGATCACTACCAGAGGTGGAGGCAGATTCGTCATGTCTATCATAGATGATCATTCCAGGAAAGTCTGGATATACATTCTTAAAACCAAGTCAGAGGCATTTGAGAGGTTTAAAGAATGGCTACCAGATGTAGAGAACAAGACTGGGAAAATGTTGAAATACTTGAGAACAGATAATGGACTAGAATTCCTAGCTAAGGAATTCCAAAGTTTCTGTAGAGAGAGAGGGATAACCAGGCATAGAACAGTACCAGGAACACCTCAAACAGAATGGTATTGCAGAGAGGATGAATCAAACTCTTCTGGAAAGAGTCAAGTGTATTTTGAGCAGTTCTGGGTTTCCAAAGTCCTTTTGGGGTGAGATAGTTAATACTACAGCATATCTCATAAATAGGTGCCCAGCCACTGCACTCAAATTCAAAACTCCAGAAGAGGTATGGAATGGAAGTCCCTCAGACTACAGTTACCTGAGAGTTGTAGGGTGTCTGGCCTATGCTCATATCAAACAAGACAAATTAGAGCCAAGAGCTGTAAGATGTGCTTTTGTTGGCTACCCTAAAGGAGTTAAAGGTTACAAACTATGGTTTATTGAAGGACAGAAGTTTATCATCAGCAGAGATGTGTCATTTGATGAAAATAACTTCCTTTTAAAGCAAAGTCCTGGTCAGAATAGCTCTCAAGTGGCAGGAACAGAAGCTCAATCTACAAGAGATAGTACTCAGATTAAGGTGGAGCCTCAAACTCAAGCTATTCAGTCCATATAAGTTTCATCTAATAGAGAAGTAATAGTTGAAGACTCAGAAGAAGAAGATGATCAGACTCACAGCAACTGCCAACTTACTAGAGACAAATCCAGAAGTATAATCAGACCTCCTGCAAGGTTTGGTCAAGATGATATAGTATCTTTTGCTCTGTATTCAGCTCTTGAGGTGGAGCAATTTGAACCAAGAACATATCATGAAGCCATCAGCTGTGCAGAAAATGAGAAATGGCTTGTTGCCATGGAGGAAAAGCTGCTGTCTCTAAGTAAAAATGAAACCTGGGAGATTGTGGAAAAGCCTAAGAAACAGAAACTTATAGGGTGTAAATGGATCTACAAGAAGATACTAGGAGCCAATAAGGGAGAAGGACTGAGATTTAAAGCAAGGCTAGTAGCTAAAGGCTTCTCCCAAAGAGAAGAAATAGACTACAATGAGATATTCTCACCTGTGGTAAAGCATTGCTCAATAAGGATTCTTCTAGCCCTTGTAGCTCAATTCAATCTGGAGTTGCACCAGATGGATGTAACCACAACATTCCTTCATAGAAGGTTGGAAGAAGACATTTACATAAGAATTCCAGATGGAATCTCTATGGAAAATGCTCAGAACAAAGCATGTAAGCTTCAGAGGTCTTTATATGGCTTGAAGCAGAGCCCCAGGCAATGGTATCTCAGATTTGATGACTATATGTTATCTCAAAGTTTCAAAAGAAGTAGCTATAATCACTGTGTATACTTCAGAACTGAGGGGGTATCCAACACTTATCTTTTGCTTTATGTGGATGACATGCTCATTGCAAGTGACTCAGTGGAAGGGATTACAAGTGTGAAGAATATTCTAAAAGTAGAATTTGAAATGAAAGATCTTGGAGAAGCCAAGGTTATTCTGGGAATGCGGATAAAAAGGAGGAGGAGTGATAATGCAGTGGTTCTCACTCAAGAGTCTTACCTTGGAAAATTTCTGAAGAGGTATAACATGAACCTAAGTAAATCTGTTTCTACACCATTCAAACAAGGCCTGAAGTTGAGTCTAAGGCAAGAAGATCCTACTGCTGCAGATCAGACTGAGATGGATAGCATACCCTATGCTAGTGCAGTTGGAAGCTTGATGTATGCTATGGTGTGTTGCAGACCAGATTTAGCATACTCTATGAGTGTTCTAAGCAGATTCATGTGCAAACCTGGAAGAAGTCACTGGGAATAAGTGAAATGGGTTATGAAATACATTCAAGGTTCAGCTAGGAAAGGTTTAAAGTTTCAGAAAAGCACAGATACAGGTAATGCTTTGGTTGGTTTTGTTGATGCAGACTTTGCGCAAACATGGATACCAGGAAGTCTCTCACTGGATATGTGTTCACCTTGTTTGGAACTGCTGTTATATGGAAGTCAACTCATCAGTCTATAGTTGCTCTGTTAACTACAGAGGCTGAGTATGTGGCTCTTGCTGAGGCAGTTAAGGAAAGTGTCTGGTTAAGAGGTATTCTGGGAGAGTTTGGGGTGTCTCAGGATTGTGTCAAAATATTTTGTGATAACCAAAGTGCTATTCATCTGTCAAAGCACCAAGGTTATCATGAAAGAACCAAGCATATTGATGTGAAGCTGTATTTTGTAAGAGACTTGGCAGAGAAGAAAGTAATCGCAGTTGAAAAGATAGATACATCTGAGAATCCAGCTGATGGTTTTACTAAGGCCCTACCAACTGCAAAATTTGAATTGTGTCTGAGCCTTATTGGTTTGAATTAAAAGAAGAAGTATAGTCTGCAGCTCAAGGTGGAGTTGTGTATGCTGTTTCAAGACAACAAGTTTTGAATCTTCTCTTGCTTTAGAGGTTGATTCAAGGCTAAGGTGGAGATTTGTGATGCATGCAGCTGGGATAGCTCTTGAATCAATTGCTCGGTGCATGGAGCAGTGCATGGAGTGTGAATGCAGCCGATCATTACCTTGGTTACTCAATTGGATAAAGGCTAGTTATTTCTGTTATTGGCAGTTATGAAAGCTGATACATAATCTTTTCTCAAGTGCTGCGGTTGGCTTAGGTTTTTGATATATTTCATTTTCCTTTGCTAGTTAGATTGAGATCAGAAATCAAGAGAGAGAAAACAAGAGAGCTTCAGACATTATCTTTTGTGTAACATAGCAAGAGAGTGAAAATATGAGAGCTTGTAGTTTGTGTAAATCGGTGAAGAACATAAAGCAAACATGTCTTTTGATAGTGGATGTAGATCTAATTGATTGAACCACTTAAATCTTGTGTTCTTCAATTCGTTTTCATCTTGTTCTTGTGTGGAGTGCATTCAATTTTGGTCATCAAAATAAATTTGATCAAGTCTTGTTCTTGACAAGTGTTTTAGCCTTTTTTACGAGTTGTAGTTTCTTATGAGGTTAGGAGGAGTATTTTAATACAAACGTTCTCCAACACAACACTTTTCGCTTAATCGTTTAAAGAGGTAAAATATTTCTTCAACCTCTCCTTTTCAATTTCTTAGGTCTCGGAGCTATGAAAAAATAATTCTAACACACCAATAAAAAATGAGGTAATTTTTCACTTGGGGGAGTTCCAGCCCCCTGATCCGCCTAAACACCATTTCACCACTACCTTATCTGGTGGGGACGCGCATATATAATTATTACTTTTTTGAATTGAAGTTCATCCTTAAAAAAAAATAAAAAAATTCAGACCCATTGTTCCCCTAATAAGAGAGGAATTGAAATGTCCCCTTGGGGATGGTCTAGTGGTGGAGTGGTGATATCTTGAGGCCAAAGGTCTCAAGTTCGAATCCCACCAACACCACTAGGTGTGAGCCTGTCACACCTGGCTTGCCAAGTGTGGTTTACCTCCCCTGTGTGGTTTGTAGGCTATTACAGGGACGGGGTTTACCCAGTGCGCACCTTGGTAGCGGCTGCGGGTTACCTTCGACAACAAAAAGAGAGGAATTGAAATGAGATCTTAGAGCATCCCCAACAGCTCCTTTAAACTCTATATTTGGAGCAATTTTGGCCAAATTTCCACTCCAACAAAATCTTTATCCATAGCTTTAAAATAGAGATGGAGCAAAATGGCTCTATATTTACAGCTCCACTATTCATCAGCTTTATCACTGTTCCGATTTTTGCTTTTTTTTTCTTTTTGTTAATTGATATATCATGAATTTGTTTGTTGCTTCTTTCTTTTGTTAATTGATATATCATGTGTTGGTTTTGTATACTAGAAAACCTGTCTTTTGTATACATTATTAATAATGGTTTTATGATGATATAGAATGAATACAATTGCAGTCACTGTTTGCATTTAAATTGTTATATTTACATGCATGTTCACTATACTTACATTGTAGATGATATGGTGTGGGTAAACACATGGTTAGATCATATCATCAGTTCCTTATAATGTATTAAAAGGCTCACGGTCTAGATGGCACTGAACCGGCTATCGGTACACCGTAGAATAATCTGATAGTTAGTTTGTCTTGACTAACTGATTATTCTAATACACGGTCAAGTGTATTGAGGAGGATCTACTTAGGATTCTATTCTCTATTCTTACCTTAAATGAGAGAATAAGAATCCACAGAGTTCGGGTTCTTAACCCCTATATGTTGGCAGACATATACGTGTAGTGTTTGCAGCTTTGATTTATCAAAGGGTGAGATTCTTTTATAAGAATCAATAATCTCGATATCTTGGGTTGTGACATTTACACTTATGATGGGTCGTGCAATATGTAGGGGCACCATGTCCTGGTGCGCCAGTTTGATGGTATCCTCTTGAGGAAATGCAAGTTCATGCTGAAACCCTGTAGGTGAAATTTATTTCGTGCATGAGTAAAGCTTGTGTGGTACTACTCAAGGATAAGATATTAATTAATTATAGCTGTCAGAAGCTTACATAATTAATTAATGGGCATTATATCTTAAACACGGGGAATGGCTGGACTAAAGGAGAAAGCATATTCAGAAATATGTATTAAATTGGTAGGTCAGTATTATTTCTTTAGTGGAATAAAAATAATACTTAATTTATTTAATAATATCCTAGGTTTATTGGATATTGGAAATTAAATAAATTAGCAGGCTAATTTAATATTCTTCTAGATCCCTGTTGTAGCCCAATATGACTTTAATGGACTGGAGATAGAAAAAGGGATAGAGGCCCAAACCCAGTAGGGTTGGGACACTGAAATTTCGTCCACCCCCTTATAAATAAGGAGGTGGGGGATAAAATTTTAAAGTAATAGATCAGCTCCTCTTGTGTTCTCTTTATCTCCACAGATTCCATACCGATCTAGTAGATTTCAGCCCACCCTAAAACTAGATTCAGTCCGGGAATACAACAGAAGATCAAGGAGTGGAATATCACTGTGGGGAGCCATTTTTCATACATACAACAACAAGATTAGACCTTTAATCTCGTCCTCCACCCGTCGTTTAATTTGTAAGTCGTTTTTCGATTTCTATGTTTCCGCTTTAGTAGAATCGATTAAACCGGCTATGCATGTTAATTGAACTCGGTTAATTAAAACATATGAGATGCATGACTTTATGATCTACATGACATTAGGATTAATGAACATCCAATTAGATCCTGCGATGGTTCAATTCGAAAAAACCCCAACAACTGGTATCAGAGCGGGTTTTGGCACTGTTCTAGATTTAATCCTAGGATATTTTCGAAATTCATGTATAAATTTGTAGGTGAATTTTATGTCTTTAAAATTTTCAGATTTATTTGATCATGAATTTCATGTTTAATAGATTCAAATTCGGATGTAATTTTTATGTATATTGAAAATTCGAATTTGTGGAAATCTATGTAATTTTCGGCCATGGTATTATTAGATTTGGAATAGAATTTTGATGTATCAAAATTTCCAGATTTAATAAGGTGAGTGTTCGAAAATTTGAGCATCAAAATTTTCAAAAATTTGATGTCTCAAGTTCCCTAATTTTTTGTGTTGAATTTTCGGCCACTATGAATTAGATTTGGATGGATTTTTTATCAAGATCAAAATTTCCAGATTTGTTTTGAGTGTGGTTCGAAAATTTGGTGTATTAGAATTGGATTTGGTGATTTTTGATGTATATCAAAAGTTATCTAATTCTAATCAAGATAGGTTTGAAATTAGAATTTTAAATTTGGTAATTTTTGAAGTGGATCAAAATTTCCAGATTTTAATTCTTGTAATTTTCGAATCCTATAGCTATATAATTTGGAATAGTTTTTTGATTAATGTCAAAATTTCCAAATGTGAAATATAGTGTAATTTTCGATTTTTGATAAATTAATTTGGAGAAGATTTTGATGAAAATCAAATTTCCAGATTTATTAATTAATGTGGATCGAAAATTTGGTTGTTGAATTAAAGATTTGATGTTATTTGATGTATATCTTAATTTGCCTAATTTTAATCTAGATAGATTTGAAAATATAATATTAAATTTGGAAGAATTTAAAGTGGATCAAATTTCTAGATTTATTATTTGAGTATTTTCGAAAATCTATAGATTTAAATTGGATAAGGTGATTTTGGATATATACAAATAATTATCAAAATCCAATTGTGATAAGATTTTAAATTTGAATAAGTTTTGGAAGATTTTGGATTGGAATGAAATCTCCAAACCTTATCCTTGAAGATTTAGATTCTTATGGATAATATTTGGATTAGATTTTTGATTTATATCAATATATCCAATTATTATTTAATTAGGGTGGCTAGAAAATATTAAATAAATTTGGTGGATAATTTGAAATAATTTCCAGATTTATTTTAGTAATATTTTCGAAATTTAACAAGTTTAAAATTGGTGGATAATTATTTAATTTCCAATTTTTATCTTGTGGATAATATCGAATTAATTAATTTTATTAATTGAAAAATTCGAATATTATTTAATATGTCATGTTTGGATATCATATGTTATTTTATGCTAATCATGTAATTGTGATTGTTGGTTTTGTAGACTGACTTGTTTGCAGGGTTACCGACTATCATGGCTCCTTAATTATGTGATATATGTTTTAATTTATGTTGAATGTATGATGGGCCGTATGCCGGTTTGGCTACGTGATTTTAATCCATGAGAAAATCCATGGATTAGGTCTATGTTTTATTTTATGTTGTTTTAATGTAATAGAAATAAAACTGTTAGACCAAGTCATTGAGTTGTAATTTTATTCTAGATATATTAGTTTTTTCCTTTAAGGAATAGATATTCTATATTGAATAAAGTTTGAAGATCAACTCAAAGAAGGAGAGTAGTACAGCTCAAGAAAGGAAGTATCACTGATTCACGTCCCGAAATCCTAATTGGAGCTAGGATTTTCAGCGAGGCGCAGTGATGAGGGCGGCGGCCATGCCCGAGGTTCCGGAGCTGACTTTCCAGTTTTATCTCATTCAGCAACATGAGAAATAAGCCATGATAGTTGGTTTTTATTATTATTGCTTATTATGTTGTTTGAAGCATGCAATGGTGTTTTATCATTTTATGTGATGTTTGCATGTTTTACAATGGGATAAAATGAAACCTCAATCTTAAATAACTAAGTGGGAGAGATTCATACCAAAGTATGTAGAAATCTCAAACGGTCTCCATTAATCTGGTTTAATTGAGATGTGATTGACATGCGAGTTGACAATAGGTCTTCCTCCATAACGGATGTGTTATATCACTGTTATCTCTAGAAATTAAACTTCTTTATCAAGATAGCTGTAGAACACTACTAGAACAAACTGACTCCTCCAACTAGAGCAGGGAGTTCGAAATAGTGGACTTGGTGCTAAGATGATGGTGTTCACACTTAGGTGTAATTTATTAATAAACGTCCACACTAACGTGGCTTATTAATTTGAAGGTTACACGACCGTGATTATTTCCGACTATTAATTTACTTGTCATAAGGAAATTTGGCTGGAGGTAAATTAAAGGTGGTTTTACCTGTTTAAGGATGAATTTTATAAACGTCCACACTAACGTGGCTTATAAGAAACATTTTTAAAATGTCGGTGGATTACATATAATTTTTTTGAGGTATACGATTATATGTGAGTATCCTAAAGTTTGTGACTGTACTGCATGTTTACTTTTCAGTTATTCTATATCATCATGGCACTCTCCAACCTGTCCACTATTCTCAAAGAAAACAAGTTAATCGGTGAAAATTACAATGACTGGATTCGAAACCTTAATCTTGTTCTCACTGCGAAAGGACACAAATTCGTACTTGAAGAAGTATGTCCTCAGAAGCCAGATGAGGGTTCTGACGAAGCCCAAAAGGTTGCATATGATAAGTGGGTTAGGTCCAATGAGATAGCGTGCTGTTACATTCTGGCATCTATGTCGAATGTGTTGCAACATCAGCATGAACCTATGAAAACCGCTTATGATATCATGTACAACCTTAGGCAGCTCTTCGGTCATCAGAACCGCTCGGCACGCCATTTGGCAATGAAGAAGCTAATGGATGCGAGAATGTCTGACTCCACACCTGTTAGGGATCACATTCTCACGATGATGGGGTATCTGGCTGAGATCGAGACCTTGGGTGGAGAGCTGGATGGCGATTCTCAAATCGACATTGTTCTTCATAGCCTGTCATCGAGGTTTGAGCAGTTCAGGCTGAACTTTAACATGATTAAAAGGGATGTCAGTCTGACTGAACTGCTCATGGATCTTTAGGCGGCTGAGTTACTTCAAAAAGGAAATCCGAAGGCAGACCTAGCTGAAAATAGGGCGTCTTCTTCCGGTACTAAAAGGAAGAAGAAGAACACACCCAAGAAAGCTACAGAGGGGGCGCCTAAGGTGAAGAAGTCTAAGACTAAGATTCCTCCCGAGGAATTTAAGTCAAAGACAAAGTGTTTCAAGTGCGGCCAGCCAGGTCACTGGAAGACGGATTGTCCTAACAAGAAAAAGAAGAAAGGTACGTCTCAATCTCTCGTCGTTGAAACATGTTTAGCTACTTGTTCTACTCAGTCATGGATAGTAGATACTGGAGCTACTGATCATATTTGCATGTCTTTACAGGGGTTCCTGGCAAAAAGACAGCTGAGTGATGGAGAGATTTCAGTCTACATGGGAAATGCTACGAAAGTGGCGGCAGTTGCAGTGGGAGACGTAACCTTATCTTTTAGTAGTGATAGGATTTTAGTTTTAAAGGATTGTCTTTATGTGCCTGGTTTTAGGCGAAACTTAATTTCAGTTTCTAAACTTTATATGGATTGATATTCTGTTTCTTTTGATAACAAGGTTGTTATCTTTAGTGATAAACGTTTTATCTGTTCTGGCACATTGGATGGACATCTTTATTTACTTAATCCTATGCAAAACACTACGCAAATGCATTTATTGAATACATCGGTCATAAACCCTAACAAACGAAAAGAACCTTCGGAAATGAATCAAACCTATCTTTGGCATCTTAGGCTCGGCCATATTAACCTTAAATGGATACAAAGACTAGTGAACGATGGGCCCTTATCTTCATTGGTCCTAGAATCGTTCCCTTTGTGTGAATCCTGTTTAGAAGGTAAAATGACCAAGCGACCCTTTAAGGATAAAGAGAATAGATCTGAAGAGGTACTAGATTTGATCCACTCTGACTTATATGGCCCTATGTCAGTTCAAGATCGAGAAGGGTACGAGTATTTCATCACGTTCATTGATGATTACTCAAGGTATGGATACATATACCTGTTACGCCGCAAGTCAGAATCCTTTGAGACTTTCAAAGAATTCAGAGCGGAAGTGGAAAAACGTACAGGTAAAAGTATCAAATCACTACAGTCTGATCGTTGTGGTGAGTACCTCTCGAATGAATTTAGGGACTACTTAGCAGAGAATGGGATCACATCCCAGTTGACTGCGCCGGGAACGCCACAGCAGAATGGCGTGGCGGAGAGAAGGAACAAAACATTGTTAGAGATGGTTAGATCGATGATGAGCTATTCAGATCTGTCTATTTCGTTCTGGGGATATGTCCTGGAAACGGCAGCCTATATTCTTAATGTGGTTCCATCAAAATCAGTCCCATCTACGCCCACAGAACTTTGGACTGGACGAAAGCCCAGTCTTGGACATTTTCGGATTTGGGGTAGTCCAGCACATGTGCTAGATAAGGATGCTGATAAGCTGGCACCACGTATGGATGTTAGACTGTTTGTTGGATATCCCAAAGGAACGAAAGGTGGTTTATTTTATAGTCCTAAGGATCAGAAGATCATTGTGTGTACCAATGCTCGATTCTTAGAGGAAGACTATGTAATAAATCACAAGCCAAGAAGTGAGATGGTACTCGAGGAACTACGAGGGGAAAATTCGAATCTGACACCAACAGTACAAGAAGAGGAACCACAAATTACTGCACAATGTGTCACAGAAGTACAGGAACTGCCTCGTCGCAGTGGGAGGGTTGTACGCCAACCTGACAGATTCATTGGTTTGGGAGAATCTTCGGATTTTCCTGAAGGACTAAATGAATTGGATCCCAGGACCTACGACGAAGCGATCCAAGACAAAGATGCAGACTCTTGGAAAATTGCAATGGACTCTGAGATTGGATCTATGGATCACAATCAAGTCTGGGAGCTTGTAGAACCATAGGATGGGGTAAAACCCATTGGGTGTAAGTGGGTTTACAAACGCAAGAGAGAAGCTGACGGGAAGGTTGAAACCTTCAAGGCAAGATTGGTGGTGAAAGGGTATACTCATAAAGAAGGGATCGATTATGAGGAAACTTTTTCACCGGTAGCCATGCTTAAGTCAATCCGGATTCTCTTGTCTATTGCCGCTCATTTGGATTATGAGATTTGGCAGATGGATGTCAAGACAGCTTTCCTGAATGGAAGTCTTGAGGAAAACATCCACATGAAGCAACCAGAGGGTTTCATTGCTAAAGGCCAAGAGCACTTAGTGTGCAAGCTTAAGAGATCCATTTATGGACTTAAGCAGGCGTCAAGGTCTTGGAACATCCGGTTTGACGAGGTTATCCAGTCATATGGATTCGTGCAATGCCCGGATGAGAGCTGTGTGTACAAGAAGAGTGATGGAAACCTGGTGGCTTTCCTCATGCTATATGTTGATGATATCTTACTTATTGGAAACAGTAAGAAAGTATTATCTAACATAAGGGTGTGGTTGTCCAAGCAGTTCGATATGAAAGATCTAGGAGAAGCCGGACATGTCCTTGGCATCAAGATAATTCGAGATCGCCAGAAAAGGATGTTGTGCTTATCCCAGGCGACATATATCGACACAGTACTAGCTAGGTTTAACATGCAGGATTCCAAGAAAGGTTTTATACCTTTCAGGCATGGAATTCATCTATCCAAGAATATGTGTCCCCACACACAGGCTGAGATAGATGAGATGAAGGGCGTTCCATATGCTTCGGCTGTGGGAAGCCTTATGTATGCTATGCTATGCACTAGACCTAATATATGCTATGCAGTCGGCATGGTAAGCAGATATCAGTCTAACCCTGGACAAGGTCACTGGACTGCGGTTAAGAATATACTCAAGTACCTAAAAAGGACTTGAGATTATATGCTGGTATACCGGTCTGATAGTCTAGTGCCTTTGGGTTACACGGACTCAGATTTTCAATCCGATAAAGATCAGAGTAAATCTACCTCAGGCTATGTGTTTACCTTGGGAGGCGGAGCCATTGCATGGAGGAGCATAAAGCAGAAATGCATTGCGGATTCCACCATGGAGGCCAAATATGTAGCTGCTTCTGAGGCTGCAAAAGAGGCCGTCTGGCTCAAGAGCTTCTTGTTGGACTTGAGCGTGGTTCCTGATTTGCTTAAGAGTATCACGGTATATTGTGATAACTCGGGTGCAGTGGCAAATTCGAAGGAACCCAGAGCCCATAAGGCAAGTAAACACATAGAGAGAAAGTACCATCTTATACGAGAAATCGTTAAGAGAAGAGATGTGGCAGTGGTTAAGATTGCATCGGTGGACAATTTAGCTGATCCATTCACGAAGAGCCTTCCGGCTAAGACCTTCTACGGTCACGTGGAGAAAATGGGAGTGAGATGTAGACCCGGGGTTGCCGTTTGAGATTTTAGTTAGAGTTGGAGAGTTAGCCAGTTTGTTTTATATTTGAAAGACATGCTTCAAGTATAAGTGGGAGATTGTTGGTTTTGTATACTAGAAGACCTGTCTTTTGTATACATTATTAATAATGGTTTTATGATGATATAGAATGAATACAATTGCAGTCACTGTTTGCATTTAAATTGTTATATTTACATGCATGTTCACTTTACTTACATTGTAGATGATATGGTGTGGGTAAACACATGGTTAGATCATATCATCGGTTCCTTGTAATGTATTAAAAGGCTCACGGTCTAGATGACACTAAACCTGCTATCGGTACACCGTAGAATAATCTGATAGTTAGTTTGTCTTGACTAACTGATTATTCTAATACACGGTCAAGTGTATTGAGGAGGATCTACTTAGGATTCTATTCTCTATTCTTACCTTAAATGAGAGAATAAGAATCTATAGAGTTCGGGTTCTTAACCCCTATGTGTTGGCGGACATATACGTGTAGTGTTTGAAGCTTTGATTTATCAAAGGGTGAGATTCTTTCATAAGGATCAATAATCTCGATATCTTGGGTTATGACATTTACACTTATGATGGGTCGTGCAATATGTAGGGACACCGTGTCCTGGTGCGCCAGTTTGATGGTGTCCCCTTGAGGAAATGCAAGTTCATGCTGAAACCCTGCAGGTGGAATTTATTCCGTGCATGAGTAAAGCTTGTGTGGTACTACTCAAGGATAAGATATTAATTAATTATAGCTGTCAGAAGCTTACATAATTAATTAATGGGCATTATATCTTAAACACGGGGAATGGCTGGACTAAAGGAGAAAGCATATTCAGAAATATGTATTAAATTGGTAGGTCAGTATTATTTCTTTAGTGGAATAAAAATAATACTTAATTTATTTAATAATATCCTAGGTTTATTGGATATTGGAAATTAAATAAATTAGCAGGCCAATTTAATATTCTTCTAGATCTCTGTTGTAGCCCAATATGACTTTAATGGACTGGAGATAGAAAAAGGGATAGAGGCACAAACCCAGTAGGGTTGGGACACTGAAATTTCGTCCACCCCCTTATAAATAAAGAGGTGGGGGACGAAATTTTAGAGTAATAGATCAGCTCCTCTTATGTTCTCTTTATCTCCACAGATTCCATACCGATCTAGTAGATTTCAGCTCACCCTGAAACTAGATTCAGTCCGGGAATACAACAGAAGATCAAGGAGTGAAATATCACTGTGGGGCGCCGTTTTTCATACATACAACAACAAGATTAGACCTTTAATCTTGTCCTCCACCCGTCGTTTAATTTGTAAGTCGTTTTTCGATTTCTATGTTTCCGCTTTAGTAGAATCGATTAAACCGGCTATGCATGTTAATTGAACTCGGTTAATTAAAACATATGAGATGCATGACTTTATGATCTACATAACATTAGGATTAATGAACATCCAATTAGATCCTGCGGTGGTTCAATTCGAAAAAACCCCAACATCATGAATCTGTTTTTTGCTTTTTTTTTGTTAATTGATATATCAGGATTATGTTCACGATTTTTGTTTTTCTTTTTTTTTTGTTAATATATACGATTTACATTTATATATATATATATATATATATATATTAATTTTATACTTTAATTTATTTCTTTCTTAAAAATATTAAAATAAAAAAATGGGGATCAAAATAAAATGACATTTAATAAAATTACGTAATAAAACTATTAGACATAAAAAGAAAGAAAATACAAAGCATTAAAAATACAAATAAAGCATTGAAAAATACACCAGAAAAATACTAATCATAAAACACTGAAAATATAAATAAAGCAACACAATAATATTATCTAATAATCAGATAGACCACTCCCACTTCCTCCTCCAATATTATAGTTTGTAATTTTTATTTTTATGTGCAGCAATATTATTATGTTTTTTTTTCTATGTTGCAATATTATAGTTTGTAATTTTTATTTTTATTTGTAAAATTAGTATGTAATTTTATTTGTTGCAATATCATTATGAAACGTTTCCATATTTTATTATTATTTAGTTTCAAAAATTTTAATAGTTATTTTTGTTGGAAAAATCTTGATTAAAATAAATATATAAAAAGGAATATTATGAAATATCTCTTTTTAGAGTAGAATTTAGAGTAAACTGTTAGAGATAAAGTGAATACTATACTGTATAATAGAGATAAAGGTGCTCTAAGATAGAATCAACTTTTGGAAATGATCTTAATTACAGTCTTGTAGTCGACTTTGTTTGTCTCACTTCTGGAAATACGCGAGTTGGTTGCTGTCCTAATAATCTGACGTGGAGAAGAGAATCTCAGCAATTAATGAATAGACAATAGGCAATGTATAGTGATAAGTCATAACTCTTGGTGCTGGTGGTCGCACTGGCACATCCCTTTTTTGGCTCTCCAAGGCGTATCTAATTCATATTTGTCTTTTTTTTTAGCAATATTAATCATATTTTCAAATTTTTGTTTTTGAAAATAAAAACTCAGTACAGTAATGGCTATCTATGGCTGTAGTAAATTCCACAGCCCTACAGCCTTAATAGTTAATTCAACAGTCCATACTTGTAAATAAATACTCCCCTTTTCAATCCACAACCACACCCACACACTGACTTAACTTTGCTGGATCAATCAATCAACAATAAAAAAGATGACAGATCCACACCCACTACTCTCACACACGGCGGAGCCGGACTCCCCGCCACGACTGACAGAGGTGAAGCTCCACCGCCGCTCCTCCCTCGACGACACCATCGAGCATTGCATCGGCGACTTCGGCTGGAAACATATATTCCAAGCCACCCTTGTATCCTTTGCCTGGTTCTTCGATGCACAACAAACATTCATCAGCGTCTTCACCGACGCCGAGCCCAAATGGAGCTGCACCAACACCAATCAATCGTCGTCTTCATGCACCAACCTCTGTCGGCTCCCCGACGGCGCGTGGAAGTGGGACTCGCCGCCGGATGCATCCATCATCTCGGAATGGTCCCTCCAGTGCGCCGGCTCCATCATAAAAGGCCTCCCGGCGTCATCCTTCTTCTTTGGCTGCCTCGTCGGCGGCTTTGCTCTCGCCACATTAGCAGACTCGTCGTTGGGCCGGAAGAATTTGCTGGTGCTATCGAGCCTGTTCATGTCCCTCACCGGAGTGCTCACGGCTTTCTCTACTGACGTTTGGATGTACACCGCGATGCGATTTCTCAGCGGCTTCGGCCGCGCCACGATCGGGACATGCGCTCTTGTTTTGTCGACGGAGCTCGTCGGAAAGAAATGGAGAGAAAACATCGGAATCATCGGATTCATATTTTTTACTCTGGGGTTTCTGTCTCTACCAATGATTGCATATTGTGCTCGAGATTCTTCGTGGAGATTCATGTATCTCTGGACTTGTGTTCCCTCAGTTTTTTACTCGTTCTCACTGGTTTTTCTAGTCCGGGAGTCGCCGAGATGGCTGTTCATCAAGGGCCGGAAAGAAGAATTTGCCGAGACGCTGAGAAGCATGGCGGCGCCGACCAACCGGAGCAGCCTAACGCAGAGCTTCTTCGGCAAATGCGCGGAGTGGGATCAGGAGAAAACGCAAGAAACCGACATTTTCTCCGCCGTGAAGATCCTGCTGAAGAAAAGGTGGTCGTGCCGGCGGCTGGTGTCGATGATGGTGGTGGGATTCGGCATAGGACTGATTTACTACGGAATGCCATTAGGCCTGGGGAACCTGTCGTTCGATCTGTACCTGAGCGTGACCTTAAACGCATTGTCGGAGTTCCCAGCGTCATTGTTCACGTTCTTGCTGATCGGGAAGCTGAACAGGAAGTGGTCCGTTTTGGGATTGTGTGTGTTGAGCGGAATATGCAGCGTGAGCTGCGTGTTGGTGAGTTGGCAGGGAGTGCAAATCGTGCTGGAGCTGCTCTCCTTTTTCTGCGCATGCACGGCGTTCGACATCGTCTTGATATACACGTTGGAGTTGTTTCCGACGTGCGTCAGGAATTCGGCGGTGTCGATGGTGCGGCAGGCGCTGGTGTTCGGCGGCGCTCTAAGCCCCTTGTTGGTGGCGGCCGGCAGAAACAACAGCTTTCTCTCTTACGGTGTGTTTGGAGTGGCGATATCGGTTTGTGCGCTCTTTGTTGTGTGTTTGCCGGAGACTAGGGGGAGGACTATGTCTGATACTTTTGAGGAGGAAGAACGCCGGGATGCTGCTGACTGCAATCAACGGACCCTCTTCTGTTTAATTTAATTGAAAACCGCTTTCCTTTTCTTTCTTTCTTTTTTCTTTTTTCATTTTCCTGATACTTGTTCAAAATTAAGTTGCGTTTTGTGCATGTAAACATATCTTTTCTATGTTTTTGTTCATAAGGATTGGAATTCATACTTGAAATGACCATATTTTATATTGGAGTCTTCCCTTTTCGGGTGTTTATGAGAAGACAATGTAAACAATTCGATCGTTTACATAACATGACCACCGGTTTGTAGTTGTGTATTTGGTGATAACCGTTCTCTTTCCTCTTCTATATATATACAAAAAATATAGTCCCCTTGGGGATGGCCTAGTGGTGGAGTGGTGATATCTTGAGGCCAAACGTCTCAAGTTCGAATCCCACCAACACCACTAGGTGTGAGCCTGTTACACCTGACTTGCCAAGTGTGGTTTACCTCCCCTGTGTGGTTTGCTTGTCAAGTGTGGTTTACCTCCCCTGTGTGGTTTGCAGGCTATTACACAGGGGTGGGGTTTACCCAGTGCGCACCACGATAGCGGCTGCGGGTTACCCTCGACATCAAAAAAAAATAAAATATCATTGTGTAAAATTTATACTTTTTTTACATTTAATTCATTCAAATTTTTATATTTAACTCATTTTAATATTTTCATATGAAGATATAGTAACTTAATTATTTTATTAATATATATGCATTTATCTATAATTATATTTATTCAAAAGGGACGAGAGTAGTATTTTGTAATATTTTTTCAAGTTGAGAATTGGTGGTCAATTTGAACTTAATTAATTGTAACCTCACTTTTCGAGCCAATCACCTCAATAAACAAGAAATAAACAAATATGAGGATCGATGAAAGAGAAATGAAGGATCTCGATTGATTTAAGAGTACTTCTAAATGGATACATTGTGGCTGGCCACATTGCCATTTCTTTTTTATCTCTCTTAATCAATATCATTTTAATTAAAAATTAAATTGTGTTTGGACTATATTACCCTTTTCTTCTCAATTTAAACTTCTCTCCTATCATTTAATGAGCAGACAAACATTAGAGAATAGAGATAGGTATAGCACGCCTAACTGCTCCTAAAAACACAATTTCTCACGCTAATTAATATTCCAATAAAAACACGTCCGCACGATAACTACTCCCAAAAACACTTCACAAATTCTTTCTCATATCTCAAAATCTAATTTAAGATACATTTATAGAGTTTCATATATCTCAAATATAAAATTTCTTACGAAGAGGGAGGATGGAGGAAATCAACTATGCTCTTAGTGAAACATTTCTTCAATTATTCGAAAACGAAGACGATTTGGTTCGAACTATTGATTTAAATGCATATCCAGATTTCGACGAGAATCGATCAGATTCTAATGAAGAAATGCTCGTTGCAACTCCAGAAGAAGTTTTGGCAGAGGGTAATGAAGAAGAAGAAGTTTTGGCAGAGGAGAATGAAATTGAATTCACCGAAGAGTTCCTCAATGAGGGACCTAAAACTGGCGTTGTATATGTGAATAGAGAATATCTATTTCAAGCTTATTTGGCTCATGCAAAGCATAAAGGCTTCAGTATTGCTACTAGAACAATACGGCGCGGAAAATATCTTATGATTTGTTGTGATAGGGGGTGCAAGTCTGAAGTGAAGAAGTGTACAAAAAGGATTAATTGCCCGGCTCGTTTGAATGCTATAAAACGGGATGACGGCTCTTGGACGGTGTCTACTGTATGCTCATCCCACAACCACGATCTCGATCCGCAGTTCACAATTTTCATGCCCGGTCATCGTAGTTTGTCAATTAATATGAGGAGACCATTAGAAGCCAATGATATAGCAGGTTTACGACCTTGTAAGAACATAAAGCTAGCTGAAGTTCAATCGGGAGGTCCACTAAATTTAGGCTGCTTAGCTAAAGATTGTCTAAATTACATTGAAGAAAGGAGAAGGTTGAGACTTGGTGATGGAGACGCTGAAGCAATTCGTGGCCTTTTTATGAGATTACAGAGACAAGATAAGAGCTTTTTCCATTTAATGGATATTGGCGATGATTCAAAGTTGAAAAATGTGATGTGGATTCATCCTCGGAGCATTGCTGCGTACGAAGAATTTCATGATGTTTTGACTTTCGACACTACTTATCTCGTCAATCAATACAAAATGCCCTTTGGAACTATGATTGGTGTTAATCATCATAATCAATCAATCCTATTAGGATGCGCTTTGTTATCTCATGAGACCTCAAATTCGTTCAAATGGTTTTTCAAAAATTGGTTGGAAGCAATGGGAGGTATTGCTCCTAGGGCCATATTGACAGATCAGTGCCCAAGCATTAGAGCAGCTATTGCGGAAGTTTTCCCAGATTCTATTCACCGTTTTTGTTTGTGGCATATTGTGAAAAAAGCCGGAGAAAAGTTCAAAGGTATGAAATCATTCTCTCATGTTGTTTTAGACTTCAATGCAGTTGTATATAATAGTCGCTCAATTAGGGAATTTGAGCATGATTGGGATGAGTTCATTGAAAAGCATGCATTGTATGATAATGAATGGCTTAGAGATTTGTATAAGGAAAGACAATATTGGTCAATGGTCTACTTAAATCATACGTTTTGGGCTGGTATGGTCTCCTCACAAAGGAGTGAATCAATGCATGCTTTCTTTGATAGTTACATCCACTCGAGAAGCACATTGAAGCAATTTGTAGAACAATATGAAATTGTGATCACTGCTAAAATCATGAAGGAACTACAAGCTGACTATACTTCAAAGTGTAGGCCGCTTCAGTGTGTATCCAAATTCAAATGGGAAGAACAATTCACATCGGTATACACTAACTCTATAGTTAAGTTATTCCAAGATGAAATAAAAAATATGTGGAATTGCAATGTGTCTGCATTTGAAGCCCATGATGTAGGAGGAATATTGAAGCATGAAGTAACAGAATCTCGTACTATAAATGAGACTTTTTCTAAGGATTTTAACTCCACTGTGGAGTATAGATCGACTGGAGAGTATTTAAATTACGATTGCCGAAAGTTTGAATCTAAAGATATTTTATGTAGTCATATCTTGAAGGTACTACAGTATAAGAAAATTGATAGTGTTAATAAGAGATACATATTATCAAGATGGAGGAAGGATGTTTACAGACGACATTCTCGAATAATTTTCACTGGTGGATATCCTCACATGACAGCTGAGTATAAGAGGCATCAACGGGTGGAAAGAGAGTTTCAAGAATGCAGCGACATAGCTTATTACAGTGATCTAAAGATGGATTTCCTCTACAACTGGATAAAAGAGGGGAAGGCTAAGCTGAAAAATATGGATCCATTACATACTGCAGAAGATCCTTCGAGTGAGAATAATACAGATGAAAATCTAGAGTTAAATGCTATCCTTGATCCAGATATAGCTCGAAGTAAAGGAAGACCAAAAATGTTGCGATTTAAATCAATTTTGGAAGGGAAAAAGTCAGCTGCTGAAAAGAAAAGAAAAGCTATGGAAAAGAAACAAAAAGCTGTGGAAAAGCAAAAGGATGGAGATAAGGGTGTTTCTACTTCTAGAGGTCGTGGTCGTGGCCGTGGTCGTGGGCGTGGGCGTGGTCTGAGTGAAAAAGATCCTCCAAATGTGGAGGATACGCATGTTGGTTATAATGTTTAATGCAATTGCCACATGTAATCAATGGCAGAATTTTGTTTGGCACTCATGTTTTAATATGAGAATTTTCTTTGATAATCATGTTTTAATGCCAGAATTCAGTTTCGTTTCTTGTTGAATGAGGCCACTTTTTGGTGTTTGTTGGTTATGTTCATTGGTCTGCAGCGGAGGAAAACTAACATGTATTTTCTGAAATATGATATATTGGTCACAATTGGTCTGTAGCTCTTGGATCATGCTTGTTTGTATTCTCTTGCTATTCTGGTTTGTATTTGTTTTTACGTGTTACTCATCTTGCTATTCTGGTCTGTATTTTTCTTTTATGAAAACAATGGAATGGTTTTAGTTGAATATAAAAGAGAGGAAAAAAAACGTCTGAAATTAATTTAAGGAACAAAAATTAAAAAAAAATGGGCCTAAGAATTTCTATTATTGATAGACCAAAATCATGTACATAGAGGCCCAACAGGGCTAACTTTCATATAGAGATAAGCCCAAATAGTGATTAAGTGTTTCAATGGTTATAGGATAAGACCACATAAATTGACACTCATCAATAAGGAAAATATTAATATATACCAGATTGATATTTACTAAATTTTTGACGTGGGACGCTATTTTTTAAGATGTACAACAGATTTACAGAAGAAGGAGCTGGCTTCTGAGGTAGTCTGTCAATCCGCCTTGAGATAGCGGCGAGTTTTGAGATGATGGGACATCAATCATCTTTTTGTTGATTTAAGCTAGGAATAAAAGATATCATACTGAAAGCACAGTTATGTCGATCATCACCTTGAGCTTGTAGATTTGTATATTTTCTAATGAGCTATTTTTCGATCTCAACCTTCCATTGCCACTTTGGAATGTTGCTGACATTATCGAGGTCACAAAGCAAAATATATATATATATATATATAGAGAGAGAGAGAGAGTTGTTATGAGATTATATTTCAAAAATTGAAATCTAACATTATATTTGTAATTCGTAACTTTAAGATATAATCTCCCTAATATCATAGTAGTCTACGTGACTTATGAGATTATATTTCAAAAATTGAAATCTAACATTATATTTGTAATTCGTAACTTTAAGATATAATTTCCCTAGTATCATTGTAGTCTACGTGACTTATGAGATTATATTTAAAAAATTGAAATCTAACATTATATTTGTAATTCGTAACTTTAAGATATAATTTCCCTAGTATCATTGTAGTCTACGTGACTTATGAGATTATATTTCAAAAATTGAAATCTAACATTATATTTGTAATTCGTAACTTTAAGATATAATCTCCCTAGTATCACAGTAGTCTACGTGACTTATGAGATTATATTTCAAAAATTGAAATCTAACATTATATTTGTAATTCGTAACTTTAAGATATAATTTCCCTAGTATCATTGTAGTCTACGTGACTTATGAGATTATATTTCAAAAATTGAAATCTAACATTATATTTGTAATTCGTAACTTTAAGATATAATCTCCCTAGTATCATAGTAGTCTACGTGACTTATGAGATTATATTTCAAAAATTGAAATCTAACATTATATTTGTAATTCGTAACTTTAAGATATAATTTCCCTAGTATCATTGTAGTCTACGTGACTTATGAGATTATATTTCAAAAATTGAAATCTAACATTATATTTGTAATTCGTAACTTTAAGATATAATCTCCCTAGTATCATAGTAGTCTACGTGACTTATGAGATTATATTTCAAAAATTTAAATCTAACATTATATTTGTAATTCGTAACTTTAAGATATAATCTCCCTAGTATCATAGTAGTCTACGTGACTTATGAGATTATATTTCAAAAATTGAAATCTAACATTATATTTGTAATTTGTAACTTTAAGATATAATTTCCCTAGTATCATAGTAGTCTACGTGACTTATGAGATTATATTTCAAAAATTGAAATCTAACATTATATTTGTAATTCGTAACTATAAGATGATATCCCTAGTATTATAGTTTGGTAGTGTATCTAGATCATTCCCACACTAGTGACTTTTGAGATTATATTTCGAAAATTGAAATATAACATTATATATTTTATTTGTAAATATAAGATGATACTAGTTTTCCTAATATTATAATTTCGTAGTCGATCTCATACCATAATGACTTATGAGATTATATTTCAAAAATTGAAATATGATATATTGTATAGGTGATAATAATTTTTATAATCTCACGGTATAGTTTGGTGGTATATCTAATACGTTACTTATTATGAGATTATATTTCAAAAATTGAAATAAGAGACTATTTTGTAATTCGTAACTTTAGGATATAACTTATGAGATTATATTTCAAAAATTGAAATACAACATTATATTATAATTCGAAACTATTAGATCTCATACATATTTATTGATATGTTCGCGATTCTATCATATCTGCATCTCCAAAGCTGAAGAAAAATGGCTGTATCAAAAGCCAAACAAATTAGAGAGAGAAAGAGAGATCAGATGGCGCATGCAGATTAGAGAGAGAAGGAGAGATCAGATGGAGAGATTTCAATGATTACATCTACTATCATTTGGGCCTAATAGGGGTTTCTTTACATTAATACAAGAAACTGACGCATTAAAGCTCCATCTCACGCCTCCATTGAAATCTTAATCACGCGGATTCGAACAACAATTAAGATCTAATAGCAATTAAGAGACTGTTCAGCTTTTGTTCAAAATTTATGTCTCACTCCATTCTTTATATAATCTGGCAACACATAAATTGTATTTACTCATTTTTTCAAAGCTAGTTGAATCTTTGCAACATGACAACCCCAGCGAAAAACTCGAGCACCACTCCCAAACGGAAACAAACCCCCACCAGAAAAACAAAAGTTGAAACTCCTCCTGCAAAAAATACACCCTCCTCTATGAAAAAAAATGCTACGTCGCCTTTGGGTGTAAAGCACAATACCCCTACTGCTAAGCGCGTACGTGCCCTGGAATGGAATGTCCCTCCAAGTCCAAAAAGTCTCGAAATCCTTTATAGGAATATTCGAGACGATAATAACAAACTCAAGGAAGAGCTTCACGAGCTCCTTCACCGGCTTCTCCTCACTTCGAAACACGACACCGTTTCGGCAATGCTTTTGGAGAGTTATCCTCTTCCTAAGCTATACGAATGGTTCCTCGAGATGAGCAAGTCTAGCGAGGAAGACACGGAAGGAACTTCCTCACCCGCCCCCATAATTGTCATCACCGACGACAGCGGCGATGCCAATATCTAATGTTTCTTATGTTAACGTTGTTGAATCCATCTTTTGCATGTGCGATGTACCCTAGCTGAAATTTTTAAATTTCTGCAAATTTTCAAGATGATGAGGGTTGTCTCTTAATCACAATTATCAATATATTATCCTTTTTAGTATTTATCTAATGTTGTACTATCATTCAAATCTGTTTAAGAATTGGAATGTAACACCCTAAATTCTGTAATTTAAAATGTTACTCTTTCTATTCTTTAAAGCGGAAAATGATTACCAATAATAATTGGTAAAGTAATTTTTTTTTTCCTTTCTAAAATAATCATGCTAGAAATCCTGAGAAGAAAATAGAACCATACATTTTCAGAAATATATGTACTTAGATCAAATACCTGCATTTCATAAACACCAAGTTCATTTCAAAAAGTAACTCATAAGTTCAAAAATATTAAATTCAAACTTGGAACATTGGTAAAACCATAATATTCAACCACTACATTAAGTTAGTTCAAAAAAACAACTAAACATACACAGAATATCAAGTTCAAAATAGTTTACTTTCAGAAACTAGTGCAAAAGTTAAGGTCAAGCGTTGGAAACATTTTGAGAAAGTTCACCCCCATTTCCATCGCGCCGCTCCCAGCTCACTGACCTGAAAATATTTAAAAATGTGGGGTGAGCACTTTTAAAACGTACTCAGTGGTGGGAATTATGGATATTTCTTTCTATTTTATCCAACTGAAATAAATCGCAGGAATCATGGATTTAGGGTACTCTTCTTCTGATTCTAGAATACATCTTGAACTATGCATAGGACATATTCTGGTGCGTACAAAACGCTTCTGTGCGTATAAAACGCTATTCTGTGCGTATGAAACGCTATCCACATTCCATCCACGATAATTCAAGTTGGATTAAAAACATTTCTGACTCAAAGAGCATATAACATATACTTTTATTTCAAAGATAATAATTTCACCCACCTGAGAATAATGAGCACGCAAAATTGAGCAGATGATCGCAAAATGGATGATGGTCCTAACTGCGCCGCACTTAGTATTAAAATAATATCATTAAATTATTTAGTCTAATTCTAGTTTTTAAATAAAATCTAAAAATCAGAGATCTTAAGACTAAATAATTAATTTATAAAGTTCTTCAACCTTTTGACGTCATTTTACATTTTAAAAGAAAGCAAATGGGTTCCAAAATAAGTTATTTTCAGTTAAATCCTCCGCTTACTTATCAAGACATACGACTAGAATTAGAAACAAATTCCTAAAAAGTGAAAATAAAATCAAATCCTTAATTCTCACTCTCTCTTCCACCTCTACTTCTTCTCTACCAACACCTTAAATATAAGAATTCAATTAAAAGGAATTGGATCAATAGGATTTCAAGCTACCAAACTTATATCTATGGTAATTATTCAACAAGAAAAATTATTATAAACTTCTCGAGAACAATTATATTATATATGAAATCCTATCACAAGTATATATTAGATCTTAGTTCTATACTTGAGCAAAATCTCACGATTTAATAAATCATTTATATTTGTTAAAGAATATGTTTTAAAAATTAGTGTAATCACAAAATCATCTATATATGCTATTGTAATAGAAACCCTATCTTCCCAAAATCTGTAAATTTGATTTATTTTAAATACTATATTTAATTAGTAATTAATTAAAGTATTGAATTTAATATTTTAGTTAATTACCATGCAGGGGAATCATGAATCATGTTATTATAACCATATATAATTCATAAACATATTGCTCTTGTATGTAATAACGGTGATATATAATTAAATGATTATAATAGAAAGATAATTAACTTACCTCAATGATACATTAGTTGATGAAAATTTTAGGAAAGTCAAGTTCTTAGATTAGGCTATAGAAGGGAAACATGCAATGTAAGAGAATATACGAAAGTGGTTTTTCATCCCAACTCTATTAATATAACAAAAATTATTATATATATATATTTTTTTAATTATCCTTTAAACCTTACTCACCACTTCTACAAATCCCTCCTTGTGACACATCACCCTCTTAAACTCTCCTTATGACACGTATAGGAGGAGAAAAAAAAATAAAAAGAAGAAAAGAAAGAGAACAAATGCAATCCAATCCATTTATATGCAAAATTTTTGTTTATTTACTCTATTATTTTATTATATTATCAATCATCAAATAAACTTTGTTTAATCTAAATTTCGCCCACCAAGAATTATAAATTATACAATTGTATTCACTGTAGATTCAATACTTGCTTTATTCAAAATCTTAAATTTTATTTTGTATATTGAACATTAATCTTTACTAGGGGCGCAATGTCGGACTCCATCAAGTCCATCTAATTTTTATCGAGCATTACCACATAAATTAAATCTCAAATTTAAAGCAGTTAAATAATTAAATAGTTTAAATCACGTAAAAGTGGGTTGTTACATGGAAAGTTCCGCAGATTGTTACTCCAACTCTCTCTCTCTCTCTCTCTCTCACACACACACACACACAATGTGTGTTTGTATGTTCTTCTTTATACGAACAGGTTACGGGCATGACATATCTCTCTCAAATCATACTATTTCTCATAATTTCTTCAAAACTTATCCAAACTAATTAAATTAGCATAACAATCAATCTTATACATATGTTTACTACAGCTGAAAGATAGAGTTTCATTTCTTCAATAAAGTTCGTACATTGGCCCTTGTTCAGTTTCATCCCGAAGCCAGCTCATTTTGTAAATCTATTGTACATCTCAAAAAATAGCGTCCCTCATCTAAAATTTAGTAAATATCAATCTGGTATATATTAATATTTTTCTTATTGATGAGTGTCAATGTATGAGGTCTGATCCTATATCCATTTAAAGATTTAATCACTAGTTGGGCTTATCACTATATTAAAGATGTGCCTCTGTATATTTGATTTGGGCTTAAGCCCTTTTTTTTTTTTTAATTTTTGTTCCTTAGAATAATTTCAATCTTTTTTCCCCCACTGTTTTTTTCAACTAAAACCATTCCATTATTTTCGTAAAAAAAAATACAGACCAAAATAATTTTTGTTCCTTAAATTAATTTCGGTCGTTTTTTTTTCCTCTGTTTTATATTCAACTAAAATTATTCCATTGTTTTTGTAAAAAAAAAAAATACAGACCAGAATAATTTTTGTTCCTTAAATTAATTTCGGTCGTTTTTTTTCCTCTGTTTTATATTCAACTAAAACCATTCCATTGTTTTCGTAAAAAAAAAAAAATACAGACCAGAATAGCAAGAGGAGTAACAGAAAAGTATTTTTCTAATTTCCAATCTAAGTCTCAAAAATTTACAATCTCGTATGCTTATAAAAGTTTAAAACTCAAATAACCTCATATTGTATATTCTTGTATATAATTTCTTGTAAAAAGATGGAGAAAGAGAGATATATACCATTTTTTGAAACTACAAATTATAGTAATAAATGGGAGGAAAGAGGAGAGAGGAGAGAGGGTCTCATTTCAATTTCAAATTTTAGAGGAACACCCTCCCTCTTAAATTGGTGGGAAGGGTAATCTAGTAAAAATATAATAAAATACCATTTATGATTATTAATATCTGACATGATAATGATTCTAAATTACTTTAGTACCCTTGTGTGGCTGGCTACATTGTAGCTGAACAGATTTATTGTTGATTTAATATGGATGTCGTATAGTTTGGTGAACCATATATATTTATCGATTAAATTAAATATCCTTGTGAGAATTAAGTACGTCTAGATTTTTTAGATTGCGGAACTAGCTATTTTTATTTTTTTTTCTTTCCGAGAGGCAGAACTAGCTATTTTTAATTTTGTAATTTATTTTACGTTTTGTATCGCACGTGCATTTAATATTTGGAAGAAAAATGTTCACATTAGCGGTCACAGCCCATGCATCTAATATAAAAATCGTGAAATTTTTTTATTTTAGTAGTCATGTCGTACCCTCACTTATGATTTCTAGGTGAAAATTATGGTTCCGATGTAACTTTGTCCTCGATTCGCTAGGACTCTATAAATTAATATCAATAAGTTGCCAACCATGCTTCTCGTGCGTGTAAATGGGGAATTCAGATCTATGATCTATCC
The DNA here is from genome assembly GCA_026008535.1 of Perilla frutescens. Taxonomy (NCBI): domain Eukaryota; kingdom Viridiplantae; phylum Streptophyta; class Magnoliopsida; order Lamiales; family Lamiaceae; genus Perilla; species Perilla frutescens. The sequence goes on from BRKX01000004.1 coordinate 14,874,345, forward strand.
CACGGTAAACAGGTCGGTCATCCTTCATTGTAAAATTAATTTTATATTTTACCCTATTAATTGCTATTCACGATGTATTTTCATTTTTCTATGGGGTAGGAAACTTGGGGAATAACTATAAACTTGTTCGTACAGCATATGATAAACTACACCACTAACTAAAGTTGCAAAGCTAATGAAATTAATTGTATATGCCATGGGAAAGAACATCTGCAGGTTAATCAACAAAGGTTTTAAGTTATTGGGGTGAAAATATTTGTTTCATAATTGATGTAGAAATTATATAGGTCCGATTTGGCTTTTGTAGCAGGAATAAAATCATGATTCGCACGTTCAATTCTAATATAATAGTTAGTATATTTTACTGTCCGAAATCATTATTAATCTGGTGAGAGTCTTATTTTGAAAAATTGAGATTAGTTATTCATTTCGACCACACGTGGTGTTACATCTATGTCTATCTATATATACCTATATGAAAAATACAAATCATTTTTTACAAAATATGATTTGTTTATTATATTCATACTCTATACTTAATTTAAGGGTAAAAAGATAATATAATATATTGTTTTGTTGTAATTGAACTCAATTATATAAAATTATTTATAAATGACTATTTGTAAATATAATATATTATATTTATTTCAATAATTTTGGTATAATTGAACTCAATTATATAAAATTATCACAAATAATAACAAAAATATTTCTTTAATTTAAAGGATAAAAAATATTTCGCTGAAGAATCTTATATGTTTTGTTATTTTTCAGTAGAAAAATTAAAATATTAATCAAATTGTCAAATTTTATTATGTTTCAAATAACTCAAATAAAATAAGTAATTAATTAATTTTGTTTGATGCCTCGGGCCGAATCATGGAGTGATCGCCGGTGCAAGGTACGAATATAGAGCGGCTCTTGTAAGACTTCTAAGTGAATGGGCACATGAACGAACCGAATCCACCCGAAAGAGAGAGATTTCGAGGCGATACAAGAATGTGACTATATAGTCGAGGATAGCTTAAATGATTTGATTGATCCTAGTCATAACATAAGCTGCATCGTCTTTTCTGGCACGCGTTCCACCAGAATTCTAAAGTTAAGCGTGCTTGACTTGGGTGCGGTTTTGGGGAAGAACCAAGCGAAAGTTGGAGGACATGTTACACCTGGGGCAGAAAGTATGAAGTGATCATCGGTGCAAGAAGCGGACAAAGAGTGGCTCGTGTAAGACTTATAAGCGAAGGGGCACTTGAACAAACCTAATCCACTCGAAAAAGAGGGATTCCGAGGCTATACATGAATGAGACTGTATAGTCGAGGAGAGCTTAAATGATTTAATTGATGCTACGCATACCACAATGTGCATCTTCTTTTCTGGCGCTCATTCCACCAGAACTTCAAAGTTAAACGTGTTTGACCTGGAGTAATGGTGGGATGGGTGACCCCTTGGGAAGGGAGCGTGCGAGTGAGGACAAAAGTACGCTAGGAAGACTCGTATTGGTTTATGAGGACAAACTCCCAAATCACATTCAAAATTCACGAAATGTACACTCTCTTATTCCTCTCATAAGCTAGATTACTTTTATACAAGGATTTATTTGATTAGGTGCTCAGAATGTTGAAAAACGAAACCAAAAGCAATCGAGAGTTGTTGTTTTGCTGCCAGGCATCACTGCCTTCTCGAGATGCAATTTCCGATCAATCCAACCATAGGATTTGCTCAAAGTTTATCTCTGGGAACCTCTTCATGTAGGCTACAAGTATCTGGTTTTGGGTCATCGATCGGCCGTTGTTTGCTCCATCATATTTATGCCGAAAGTGGACACTGAATCTCTTCTAGACGCCGATCTGTGCTGCCGCAGCTGCAAATTTGGCAGCTTGATTCAAGCCTGTTAGGAAAAACTATCAAGAGTTACCTAATCCCTACTGTGATTTTGATGAAATGACAAAACATGTCAAAAGCCTTGAAAAACTGAAAGAAATTCAAGCAGAAAATCGAGGATAATCAAAGCAGAAGTCTGAGCTAAACCAAGCTAAAGATTGATCAATCCAAAAGAAAACGAAAAGAAAATAAAAGAGAGAAAAGAAAAAAAAAGAGAGAGAAGAGAAAAAAAAAGGAAATCCTGCAAGGGCTGAGAAAAAGAAAAGGAAAGTTGTAGCTTGATTGCTAGATTAGTTAGCAAGACAAACAAACTGAAGATGCAGGAACTAACAAAGTTCAAAGTACTAATTGAAGCACTTTAGTCTACAGTTCGTGAGCTAAAGAAAGTACTAGCTCAAGGCACCTGTTCGAAAGTGCCAACTGATCATCAAGATCAGAACGAAGTACAAGCTGAAGAATATGCCAGCTCAAAGTACCAATTCTGAGAATATCAGCTGAAGATACATCAGTTCAGAATACCAGCTGGAGAGGCACTAGTTCAATGTCCTAACTGAAGAAAGTACCAGTTCAAGAAGTTCTAGTTGAAGGGACATCAGTCCAAAGTACCAGCTGAAGAATGCACTGGTTCAACACGACCAACTGAAGAAGACCAAACTGGAGCTCAAAAAGTATCAGGCCAGAGCCCCAGAACTGCCAGCTGAGGAAATGTTCCAAACTGAAGATCACAACTGCCAGCTGAAGTCCAGAACTGACGATGAAGATAAAAGACGAAATTGAAATTCAAATTTCAGAACTACGGACATGAAGATCTTGAAGTTAATGCAACCAAGATCCTAGAACAAAAGCTTGTCAGAAGAACAAAGGCAGCACAACAGCTACTTCAACAAAAATCTCCTCAACGTTTTTATCTAATCAATGGATCATTTATGATCATTTATTGATCAGCAAACAGTCACAAGTCTCTCTCCTATAAAGGATGAGTAATACGATCTGTGAAGAGACTTTTGCTTGCAAGACTTTTGCTGAACAGACTTTTGCAAAAAGACTTTTGAGAATCAGACTCTTTTTCTGATAAACTTCTCCAGAAAATAGAGAACAGCTCTCAGAAGCTCAAAGCTCAAATTCATCTACAACAAAGTCCCAACTGAGAAGAAGAAGAAGAAGAAGAAGAAGAAGAAGAAGAAAAATGCTCATCAAGCTAGCTGTTGAAGAAGTCTAGCGAGAGCCAGTCTCTTAGTTCAGAATCACACCGATCAACTAGCCAGCTCAAGCCAAAGGAGCTTATCAGTTGATAACAGTTTCAAGATTGCATTCTTAAAGATCAAGAGAGATCTAAAATCTCGTAAAGACAAGAAATATCACCTAAAGTTCCAGTGAGCAGTTGAAAGCGGTAAGTGTGAGCTGTCGACCATCACCGGCTGAGGAAGGGCGTATCGACGGGTCCGTTCTTCTGGGACAGCTCCAGTTGAAAAGGGGACTGTGCTCGAGAGAAGGGTCCCGTCATCAAGTTCAAAAGTTTATCTTCACTGTGTAACTGTAATAAAGAAACTTTACACTTGCAAAGTGGATTGCCCTATTCAGTTAGGAAGAGAGGACGTACAAGTTTAAGCTTTGAACCTCTATAAATCATCTCTGTGTGCTCAGTTTTACAGCTTTTAGTTGCATACACTAACTGCACACCTTTAGCACACAAACTGCACATCAAACTAATCAACTCAACTGATCAACTGCACCGATAAGTTCTTATAGAGAGTCAAGGGCCCAATATATTCCGCAACTATTTTAAGTTTTGGGATCAGTTTATTCACCCCCTCTCTAAACTGATTCAGACTCGTCCCGGGACCAACAAAGCCTTTTCGTCTAGAGAAATTCTTCGTGCCATACATGGGTAGAAAGCTCTCCTTAAAAGCTATTCATATATATACATTCAATTTATAAATTCGATGTTGCATACATTTTTGTTTATATGTCGGAACTTGTCTGAAAATCATGTTTAAAATCCAAGTTGCATTGTTTTTTATTTCAATGAGGTTTTTAGAGTCGTAGATACTGTGTGTGTGTGTGTATAAGAGATGTTATTTTGTACATATTTATGTATATTGGAGCTTCATTTGAAAGATGAAATGAGATGGATTACATAAATAATGGGGTGTTGGCCGAAAGTTGTGAATAAGTGTGTTAGTGCCATCTGCACTAAGGTGTTCGAGATTATCATGATCTATATGGCAATATCAAAGAACACAAAGGTTTTGGTTGTTCAAGATTGAAGACCATGTTCTGGACATTATACTATGAGCATTTCACTGCCAATCTGATTGAAGATCAATGAATGTACTTGATCATGTTCATGAACATGATCATGTACATAGTTGTCCAGAGAGTTTACAAGAGGCATGCCATGCTGTATTCAAGGAGTTGAAGATGCCGATTTAAGATGGATGTTTTCAGAATAGAAGCTACCTTGTTCGTGATGAAGATCAAAGAAGGAAAGTAGGAGTTCTATTCAAGAAAGATATCTAAACTAGGGTTGTCCGAATCAAATAAGGAAATAATTCTGATTACCTTGTTAAGGCTATGTCTTTTTCATCTATAAATAGCCTGGGAATCAGACTAGTTTAAGAGGCACATACACAAATGCACAAAATTGAATAGAGAGTCTAAAAGACTTCACGTCTGAAGCATTAGGAATTCGGTATTGTTAGGCTAGAGTTGATCTATTGATCATTATTTTTCTAGTCTGTGTTTAAATCTGTTTCATTCACAGTTAAAGAAGTCCCGGGAGAGATTTCCTGTGGAAACTAGATGGAATCTAGGTTGTGAGGAGAGCTCACAATTCAGTTCAACGAAAGAAGTTGTAGTGGGTAAGAAAGGGGTTAAGTGACGGGAGGTCATCGTGTAAAAGCTTCTGTAACCATACAACGAAGTAGTGGATTGTTTCTCACGGACTTGGAAAAGTCCCTCTGACGTAGATCAGTTGATTGAACAAGGTTATCATCCTTATTCTATTTATCTGTTTTCATTATTATTTTCTGATCTTACATGTTCTTAACAATGTACATGTACATGATAATGAACATTATCGCACAGTTTATGTAACTTCAATTGGTATCAGAGCGGGTCATCTTTGGTTTTAGTGCGAAAAGAGTCCTGAAAAGTACATAACTGCATGAAGATTTTGGTTGGAATTCAGTCATGAGTTCAATCAAAGAAGGAGGATCTACGGTCAGACCACAATTGCTTGAAGGTAGCAACTATCCTTACTGGAAAGCAAAGATGAGGCCGTTTCTGAGATCAATAGATGAGCTTGCATGGAAAAATGTCACTGAGGGATGGGAAAAATCATGTGGAGATTAAGAAGGAGAGTGAACTATACCACAGAAGAACTGGTACAATGTTAACTCCAAAACTCTCAATACTATATTCTCTACAGTCGATCTTGAAATGTTCAGTCTGATCTCAACTTGTGAGACTGCTAAAGCTGCATGGGATATTCTGGAAACTACCTTTGAAGGGACTAGTTCAGTAAGGTTGTCAAGGCTTCAAAACCTTACTTCGAAGTTGAAACCCTCATAATGGAGGATACTTAGTCCATTGGTGAGTTTAATGCCAGACTGAGAAGCATATCCAATGAGAGTTTTGCTCTTGATGAGCCTATCAATAATGAGAAGCTTGTAAGGAAAGTTCTCAGATCTCTTCCAAAGAAATTTGCATACAAAGTTGCTGCAATTGAAGAAGCCAAGGATATCAGAAGTATGAGGCTTGATGAGATGATGGGATCGTTAAGGACGTTCGAGATGAATCTGAAAGATAAAGACAGCAGCTCAAGGAAGAGAGGTATTGCTCTTAAAATTGAAGTCTCTGAGGATGTACCTGAGCATGTACAGAAATAAAAAACTATACTTGATTCATATACAATGAATAATATGGTTTTGATCACCAAGAACTTCAGTCAAATGTTAAAAAGAGTCAATAAACGGTCTTCTAGAAGGTCTAACAACAGACGATAACCATCTGGTAATTCTCAGCAAGATAGAAACTGTAGCAGTAAGCAGAAAGAGTTTCAATCTCCAAATTCCAGAAGAGGAATCCAGTGCAGAGAATGTGATGGATTTGGGCACATTCAAGATGAGTGTGCAAACACTCTGAAGAGAAACAAAAAGAATTACAATGCATCTCTCAGTGACAATGATTCTAAAGGAAGCAGCAGTGATTCAGATGATGATACTATTGCTTTTACAACAAAAGTCTCAGAATTTCAGAATCCCTTCAAACTTATAGAGGATGAAGATTCAGACAATGAAGATTTCAGACAGGAAGAATTTGTCAAGACATACAAGGAAATGTATGAAAAATAGCTGGAAGTAGCAGAGATCAACAAGACTCTACAATCTTACAATAAGGATCTTCTCAAAGAAAAAGAGGAACTAATCAGATCTGATGCTGAGCAGAAGATCACTATTCAGCAACAAAAGAAGGAGATTGATGAATTGTCTACAGAACTCAAATCCATCAAAAGGAATGTCAACATGCTGAATAGTGGAACTAAGAATCTTGATAAGATCTTACTACTCTAGGACATTCAGGAAAGAGTCATCCAGGTCTTAGATACAGTGGTGGACAGTCCAAGACAGTGTTTGTCAAAAAAAGTACAAGCCAGCCAGTGCATGTACAAGATAATGTTCAGATCATCCAGAAGAACATTATTAACAAGAAGATCACTGATTATAATGGCAACAGAAAAGGAATCATCTGCCATTATTATGAGGAGAAAGGCCACATTCTTCCACATTGTGAGAAGTATCTTTATGATCTCTAAAAGATAAGAAGGAGATTTGTGGTTTAGCATTCCAACAACAAGAATAGAAGATCAACTGCATAGAAAAAGAAGAAGCCTGTATAAAAGAAGCAATGGGTTGTAAAGCAAACCAGTCTGATTGCCCACACATCTTTAAGAGTTGAAGACAAGAGCAACTGGTATTTTGACAGTGGGTGTTCAAGACACATGACTAGATATTGCTCAGTTGTGTAGAACTTAAAGGCTTGCTCATCTGACTTTAACACCTTTAGAGATGGAAAAAGGGGAAAAGTAATGGGTAAATGTGAGCTGATTGTCGAAGGAATGCCTAAACTAAAGAAGGCTATGCTAGTTGATGGACTCAAAGTAAATCTTATCAGCATCAATCAACTATGTGATGATGACATGACCATTGTCTTCACTAAAGAAAATTACAGGGTAATGAATAAGAACATGACAGTTGTCTACATGTTCTTGCACAATGTTCTTTAACATGTCAAAGAACATTGATAGAAGAGTTAGAGATCTGGCATCAGAAGCTTAGACACATCAACTTCAGGAATCTCCAGAAGATCATTAACAAGAAGATTGTTAGAGGACTCCCCCATATCAAGATTGACAGAGATAAAGTATGTGGTCCATGCTAGATTGGGAAGTAGTCAAGTTCTCAACACAAAAAAGTTCAGGACTGAACTTCAAAAAGAATTTTAGATCTTATTCATTTGGATCTAATAGGGCCAGTGGCTATGGAAAACTACGGAGGAAAGAAGTATGTTCTTGTCTGCATAGATGATTTCTCAAGGTTTATATGGGTAGACTTTCTCAGAGACAAGAGTGAAGCTTTCATGGAATTCAAGAAACTAGCTTGCAAGATCAAAGTTGAGAAGAATCAGCACATTATCAGAATCAGAAGTGATCATGGCAAAGAGTTTGAGAATCAGTACTTTGACAATTTTTACAGTGAGAATGGAATCAGTCATGAGTACTCAGCCCCTAAGACTCCTCAGCAGAATAGAGTTGTTGACATGAAGAACAAAACTCTTTAAGAGATGGCAAGAACCATGATTGCTGCTAAAGGAGTTGCTGCTATGTTCTGGGCAGAAGCCATCAATACTGCGTGTTATATCAGCAATAGAGTTCATCTTAGACCAGGTACTTTGACTTCACCATATGAGATCTGGTATGAAAAAAACCTACTGTGAAGTATTTTCATATGTTTGGTAGTACCTGCTATATACTCAATGATAGAGAGTACCTCAGAAAGATAAACAACATAGGAGTCGAAGGCATGTTTATTGGATACTCCAGAAACAGTAAATCATACAGGATTTACAATAAAGAAACAAAGATGGTTATAGAATCAGTCAATGTTAGATTTGATGATTAGAATGATGCTGTCAACCCCACTAAAGAAGATGTACACACAGATGTCTTTGGACATTCTGAAGTATTTGATGATACTAATGAAGAATTTGAAGATCAGGGAGTGAAGTAAAGGAAGCCTTCAAGACAGATCATTAAGAATCATCCAACTACAGTAGTAATTAGAGATATTCATGAAGGAAGAATGACTAGAAACAGACTAAGAAAGAGGTTGCATGAAGAAATATCCAATATCTGTTTCACATCCAAGATTAAACCCAGAAATGTTCAAGAAGCTCTCAAAGATGACTACTGGATTGAGGCTATGCAGGAAGAGCTTCTACAGCTTAAAAAGAATGATGTCTGGGATCTTGTGAAGAAACCTGAAGGAGTAAATGTAGTTGGAACTAAGTGGATATTCAAGAATAAGACTGATGAATCCGGGAATATCACAAGGAATAAAGCTAGAATTGTTGCTCAAGGATCTTAACAGATTGAAGGTATAGACTTTGATGAGATGTTTGCTCCAGTCACAAGGATAGAATCAGTCAGACCACTCTTTTTAATGACCCGTATAATGAAGTTTAAGCTATATCAGATGGATGTTAAAAGTGCATTCCTGAATGGATTTCTGAAGAAGGATGTATTTGTAGCTCAGCCTAAAGGATTTAAAGATCCTCATCATCCAGAGTATGTTTTCAAACTCAAAAGGCTTTATATGGTTTGAAGTAAACCCCTCGAGCTTGGTATGAAAAACTGGCCATATACCTGGTTAGCAAAGGTTACAACAGAGGAGGAGAGGACAGAACACTTTTCATCAGAAAGGAAAACACACAAGTGATTGTGGTTCAAGTATATGTAGATGACATAGTGTTTGGCTCAGTGTCTGATAAGATGGTCAAGGACTTTATCAAGGACATGGAAACTGAGTTTGAGATGAGCCTAGTTGGAGACCTAAAATACTTTCTGGGACTTCAAATCAAGCAGTCAGAAGAAGGTATATTTATCTCTCAGTCCAAATATGCTAGAAACTTGATCAGAAAGTTTGAATTGGAAAACTCTAAGCACAAAAGTGTACCAATCAGCACCACGATCAATATTAGAAAAGATGATGCAGAAGCTGAAGTTGATCAAACTCTATACAGAATTATGATTGGCAGTCTTCTCTATCTCACAGTAAGCAGACCAGATATAGCATATAGTGTAGGAGTGTGTGCTAGATATCAATCCTGTCTGAAAGAAAGTCACTTGAAGGCTGTGAAGAACATCATCAAATACATCAGTGGAACTGTAGACTATGGATTATGGTACACTTCAGATACAAATTTAAGTCTTATTGCCTACTGTGATGCTGATTGGGCAGGATCTCCAAATGATAGAAAAAGCACATCAGGTGCTTGTTTCTTTTTGGGAAACAATGTTATTTCCTGGTTCAGCAAAAAACGAAACAACATCTCATTATCAGCCACAGAAGCTGAATATATTGCAGCTGAAAGCAGCTCTACACAGATCATGTGGATGATGCATATGATGAAGGACTATGAGGTTGCTCATGATACACCTATATTGTATTGTGACAATATGAGTGCTATCAATATATCCAAGAATCATGTTCAACATTCGAGGACAAAGCACATCGACCTCAGACATCACTTCATCAGAGAACTAGTTGAAGAAGAAGTTCTGAAAATTGAACATGTGAAGATAGAAGATCAACTAGCTGATCTTTTCACCAAGGGACTGGATGCTACTCGATTTGAGAAACTTAAAGCATCCCTTGGGGTTTGTTTGGTTCAGTATAACCAAAAGAAGGGATATGAGTGTGTTTATTTCACACTTAGCAGAAAAGAATCATTCATGCATAAAGGGACCGAACATTCCCATAAATGTTCATCCGCATGTACATGAACAATTTTCAAAATCTTGTGTACATTCTTGTCAATGGCTAGTTCTGACTCGCAATTATCATCTCTGGATTTTCAGGATTTTTCTCCAATTTATCTGTCTAACGGATACCTAAAATTCGTATAGAATGGAGTTCTCTCTTATATATATATTTAGCCATTTAGAGATATCATTCATACGCTCCAACATTCTGAAACTTTGAGTTTTTCTCTCAAATTTTTATATCTTTTCGATCATCTCTTTCTGCCATTGTCATTCTCCCTGATCACTCTCAGAAAATTTCTATTATCTTTCAATGGCACCCAAAAGAAAGCTTGTCCATCCAAAGAAGGTTGTCAACCCAAGAATGAGGTACGGAAAGGTGACTTATTCCAAACCTCAAGATCAGTTCTATGAAGATGATGATTTTGACATACAAGTTCGTGGAGAATCTTCATACAAAAAGCATGTTCAGAGGGCACTTCAAGATGAATCATCTAGTAAGGACACTGAAGAGTATATCGAGACATTTCATAAAGAAGAAGAAGACTTGGAGAAAGAAGATTCAGAAGTTGTATCTTCTGCAAAGAAATCAAAGACTTAGAATCTTACTCACCAAGATCTCATGAAAGAAGCAGCGAGATCATACAATGTCAACAAGAAAGCTGCTACAAAGAAGTCCAGAACAAAGGGTGCTGTAGTCAAGAAATCAAAGAATACTACAACCCCTCTCACAAAGAAAATCATTATAGATCCTGTTGCTCAAGTCTTTCAGAAAAAGAAGAGACCTGCTACTGATGAAAATGTTGTGCCTGAAGATGTTCCTTCACATGAAGAGGAACATCTTGCTGCAAAGGATAAATCACTTGTCAAAACTGTCCCAGAGAAGGTGATTGCAGAAAAACCGCATGTTGTTGAAGAAGAAAGAGTTTCAGAGGAGGATGATATTCCTCTGAGTTTGAAGATGAAAGTTATTGTTGCTGCTGTTGCTAAGGGAAAGAAGAAGGTCATCAAGAGACCTTTAGTTGCTGACCCCACTGAAGAAGAAGAAGATGTTCGTAGTTCATCTTCAGAGTCCGCTGAAAAGACTACTGTTCTACAACAAGAGAAGCTATTAGCGTCAGCTCAGTATGATCTGTTTACTAGATCACTTGTGAAGAAGAAGATTCCAAGAAAGAAGACCTTCACTACTGTTGTCCAGATAATTTAGAGAATGTCAGTAACAAGAAGCAGAGCCTTAGCCACTCCACCATCTACTGCTCCATCAACCAAAAAGAGGAAAGCTACCTCAATAGTTGAGCCATCCAAGAAGGCCAAGAAGTCTGATCAACCTAGAGATGTACCTGAAGATGTTCATTCCCATTCAAGTGAACATGATGCTAATTTTCACAATTAGATTATTCATCTGCCAGGTATCTCTAAGCATGCTCTCTTTCGATCAACAAAACATGCTGAGTTATGGAAAAAGGTGAAGTAGAGGTCTATGATCTTTGAGAAAAATGTGGAAATGATACACTCCTAGCTGCTGGGGTCTATTCACTGCTGGAGAAAGGAGGATTGTTAGGAACTGTGCAGAGGGTACACAAATTTGTTCCTTTGATTGTATCTGAATTTTATTGCAACCTGACAAAGAAGATTGATGATCCTGATTCTGAAGACTTTCACAAAGTCTTTATCATAGAAGAAATGCTGAATTTCTCATCAGAACTCATCAATGAATTTATGGGATGCACTGGTGAGGGGGAGATATGACATACACGTATTTTAGTCCTAATCCGAGCATTATTACTTCTGTTTCTTTCCTATTTTAGTTTGTTAATTCGTTGTTTAGGGTAATATTAGCTTCTTTTTATAATAAGTGTTGCTAACACAGTTAATTTAGAAAACAGAGTCGAAAAATGAGCAACCCAAGGCCCGAGAGTTGAAGTGCGTATAGGAAAGGACTGAAGAGCCGAGCCGGACATGCGAGAGAACACAGAGACAGAGTCGGAGCCGGGACGCCGGGCACAACCTGCAACGCGGCGCGACCGGCGTCACAGGCCGCGACTCACGGCCCTGCGTCCGCGGCGGAAAAACAACCGCCTGCGGCGTGGCCCGAACCAGACCCGGGGCCGCTTGGGTCGCGGCTCATCCAACCCGGCGTGAGCCACGGGGCGCGACCGGCCTCGTGTCGCGCCCCTGTGTCACATTTTCGGGATTTCCGGATTTTGCTTTATTTTTCACCCCAATTTTCCCCACTTTGTATAAATACCAACCTTAGTTCGAAATTGGGGCATTGCACTTGATATTTTTCCAATTTTAGAGAGAGAAATGATGTTTATGCTTTGGAGCTTTGGATATTGAAGAACAAGGAGTTTCTTGAAGAATTTTAGTACAAGTTTTTAGGTTTTTTCTCCCCCTCTCTTATGTTTTTCTTTTATGTGATGTATTTCTCTATTTTGGTTATGGATAGCTAAATTTCTAGGCATCTAGGGTTTTGAGATTTGGTGTTGGATATGAGAATCTAATAGGGGTTTGTGCTTGATTTTCCAATTTTCTATCATAAATCAATGTTATATATGCTTGAATCTATGCTTGGATTGGCCATCCTAGGATAGAAATTTGTGTATGATTAGGTTTGAGAAAACTAATTGTGCATGGGTGTTTGCTTTATGATCCCAATTTGGCATGAGATTGAGAAATTAGTGTTAAATTAGTGTTAATCAACTTGAATGAGCTTAATTTAGATTAAATTGCAATTGAGCCCTAGAGATAGGGGAGTTGTGTTTAATTTAAAATGTCTTGGTTGCTTGAGAAAGGATTTGGGAAATTGAAGCATGATCCCCCTATTTGATGATTGTATCCTTGCCAAAGATCAATTCCCTAGAGCCGTTTTCTTTTAAGTGAGTTTTACTTCAATTTAATTCCCGTCTATTTCTTATGTTGCTAATTTTGTTTAATCTTTGCAAAATTTCACTATTCTAGTTAAAAATCCAATCCAAATTTTGAATGGTTTGACTAGTGAAAATGTTCGATGTGACGGTACTTGTAGGCTCATTTATGCAATTAATTCCCCGTGTTCGATCCGGTCTCCTATGCTCTGTATGTTCACTTGCATAATTGAGATTTGGTAAATTAAATCTTGTGTTGATAATCATTGTGAAAGAAAAATCTCATCAAGTTTTTGGCGCCGTTGCCGGAGATTTATTTGTTTATTTGAGTATATGCAATATTGTTTCAAGAATCATTTTGCTAGATTAAACGTGTTGTTTACTTTTAAACTTCAAACTTACTCTAAGTTGTTCACAGGTGCTGTATGCATACAAGGGCACGTGGTGACCCGTTGCTCGAGTTAGATACCGAGATTGAAGCCACGAGTCGTCATAACAATGCTCAAAGAAGACGTAGACATAGAATGGCGGATAATCCACCACCCCCGCCTCCCATCCAACATCCATTGATTCTTCAAATGCAAAGACAGCTTGAGGAGATGAGATGACAACTTCGGGCCCAAGAGGAGGCTAGGGCTCGAGTTGAGGAAGCCCCGATTAGAAACTTGTTTCAACCAATGCTTAATGAGGGGGTTGTCAATGAGCTGGCTATACAAGCCAACAACTTCGAATTGAAGCCGGCATTGATGGCTATGGTGTCCCAAAACCAGTTTGGTGGAACGGCACTTGAAGATCCGCACGAACATGTCTGCCAATTTTTGGAGATTGCTCGAATGGTCAAGATTAATGGGGTGCCCGAGGATGCAATCCGTTTGAAGTTATTCTATTTCTCATTGCGGGATAAAGCACGAACATGGTGGTTGAACCAACCACCCGGTTCATTCACATCATGGAATGACTTGCTCTCTAAATTCCTTCAGAAGTTCTTTCCTCCGGGAAAGACATTAAAGTTGAAGGGAGAGATAACTCAATTCAAGCAAAGGGAAGAGTCATTGTGTGAAGCTTGGGAGCGGTTTAGAGAGATGCTTCGCAAGTGTCCGGGCCACGGTTTTGGCACGGATCATCAAGTTTGCATTTTTTATGGGGGTTGCAAGTCCAACATTTGAAGTATTCTTGATGCGTCGGCCGGAGGATCGTTACTAAATTGAGGACCCGAAGAAGCCGTCACAATCATCGAGGAAATGGCCTCCAATGCCTATCAATGGCCGGGGGAGCGGAAAATGTACAAATCTTGAAAAAAGTTGAAACTATAAATAATGATGCCATAGCCCTTTTAGCCACTCAGATGACTACTATGAACTCGAAAATAGAGGCTATGGCATCACCAAGATTGGAGCCTTCGATTATGCCTAACTTGGAGGAAGCGAGCTTCGTTGGTCAAGGGAACTATGGGGGTTACCAAATGCCCTTCAATCAAGGTTTTAAGCCTCACTTTGGAGGACCACAAGGGCAAGGTGGAAACCAATACCATCTTAGGCCACCACATCCGAATCTCTCTTACTCAAACCCAAACAATCATCTCCAACCACCTCCTGGATTCTCGGTTACAAATGGGGTCATCGATGATGAAAAGAAACCAAAAATGAAAGAACTTCTCATGACTCTATTGAACAAGACCGATAAGTATATGGGTGAATCCCAAACAAGATTTGAAAAGCTTGAGAGCAACCAAGCGGCGATAAATACCCAATTAAAAATGCTTGAGAAACAAATGGGGCAACTAGCTACCGCCCTAGGAGGTCAACATCAACCGGGACACTTTTCCGCCAATACAACGGTAAATCCAAAGGATTGCAAAGCCATTACCTTACGGAGTGGAACCACATATAAGGGCCCCGAAATGCCAACACAAGATGATGAGGCAACCACTGACGAAGGGAAAGAAGAAGAAGTGGTAGGAGAGGAAATGAATGCCAAGAAAGATGAATCCATTGAAGAAAAGGCAAGACCTCAACCAAAGAAGGTAGATGGATCACATGCAAACATACCTTACCCTCAAAGACTTCAAAAGTCCAAAAATGAGGAGCAATTCTCCAAATTTCTTGACATATTCTGAAGGATTCAAATCAACCTCCCTCTCGTGGAGGCCCTTCAACAAATGCCAAGCTATGCCAAATTTCTCAAAGACGTAGTGACGAGAAAGAGGAAATTGGACAACTTTGAGACCGTGAGTTTAACGGAAAATTGTAGTTCCTTGATTCAAAAGAAACTTCCCGCCAAGATGAAGGATCCCGGGAGTTTCAACATTACCGTCACCATTGGAGATTTCCATGAGAAGAAAGCCCTTTGTGATTTGGGTACAAGTATAAATCTTATGCCATTGTCGTTCTTCTTGAAGCTTAATGTTGGAGAAATCAAGCCGACAACGATATGTTTGCAAATGGCGGATAGGTCCTTAACTTATCCAAGAGGAGTTGTGGAGGATGTCCTTGTGAAGGTGAATGACTTCATTTTTCCCGTGGATTTTGTTATCTTAGATATGGAGGAGGATAAGAATGTGCCACTTATTTTGGGAAGGCCGTTCTTGGCAACGAGTAAGGCACTAATTGATGTGTCAAAAGGGGAGCTCACGTTCTGCTTGAATGATGAAAGTAGTACATTTTCAATTTATAATGCTATGAAGTTTCATGATGATAACGAAGAATCCATGAGAATGGAAGATTGTAAAGTGATGAAGATTGTAGAAGAATGTGTTGAAGAGACAATGATGGAGCGTTACATCTCTCAAGATCCCATGGAAACCATCTTATTTGCATCTCTATACTCCTCTTCCTCTTTTGATGATTTTGATGATAATACCGACATTTTGGATTGTGCATTTGCTCTTGATTCCCTACAGGAAATCCTAAGACGAGGAAATCATTTTTTACCATTAAGGGATAGAAAAGAGGAGGCATTGAAAAAGAAAGGAGGTGAAGAGAAAGATAAGAAGGAAGAATTGAAACCACTTCCGAGCCACTTGAGGTATGCTTACTTTGGCCCAAATGAAACATATCCCGTAATTGTGTCATCCTATTTATCTTCATGTGAGCTTGATAAGTTACTAAGAGTTTTGAGGAAGCATAAATCCGCGTTAGGGTGGTCCATTGGGGATTTGAAGGGGATTAGTCCCACAATTTGCATGCATAGAATTTTGTTAGAAGAAGATTACCAACCTCGTGTCCAACTCCAACATCGATTGAATCCCATAATGCAAGAGGTGGTTAGGAAGGAAGTTCTTAAATGGCTTGATGCGGGTATAGTCTATGCTATTTCTGATAGTGAGTGGGTAAGTCCCACCCAAGTTGTAGCCAAAAAGGAAGGAATGACCGTGATAAAGGATGAAAGCAATGAATTGATAGCTACTAGGCTTGTGAATGGTTGGCGAGTGTGTATTGATTACCGTGCATTAAATGCGGCCACTAGAAAGGATCACTTTCCATTACCTTTCATTGACCAAATGCTTGATAGGTTAGCCAGGTATGAGTTTTATTATTTTTTAGATGGTTATTCCGGATATAACCAAATTTTAATTGCACCCGAGGACCAACATAAATCCGCTTTCACATGCCCTTATGGAATTTTTGCTTTTAGAAGAATGTCCTTTGGATTGTGTAATGCGCCGGCTACTTTCTAAAGGTGCATGATGTCAATTTTTCATGATTTGATTGAAAAGATAATAGAGGTCTTCATGGATGATTTTTCGGTTTTTGAAAACTCTTTTGATGATTGCTTGAACAACCTAACCCGAGTTTTGCAGCGTTGTGAAGATACTAACCTTGTTTTGAACTGGGAGAAATGCCATTTCATGGTAAGAGACGGAGTAGTCCTTGGACACAAGGTGTCCGCTGCAGGGTTGGAGGTGGATCGAGCCAAAATAGTAGCCATTGAGAAGCTTCCACCCCCCACCAATGAAAAGGGTGTCCGGAGTTTCCTTGGTCATGCCGGGTTCTATTGGTGTTTTATTAAGGATTTTTCAAAGATCTCTAAACCTTTGTGTAAATTTCTTGAAAAATCTAATGATTTTTTTTTTATGATGAATGTGTGCAGGCATTTGAGACGCTGAAGAATGCCCTAATGACGGCCCCGGTACTTATTGCCCCGGATTGGAGTAAACCCTTTGAGCTCATGTGTGATGTGAGCGAGGTAGCCGTAGGAGCTGCTTCTGGGCAAAGGAGAGAGAAGTTGTTCCGAGTGATCTACTATGGAAGCAAAACTTTGGACCCGGCGCAAATCAATTACACAACCACCGAAAGGGAGTTGTTGGCAGTCGTATACGCTTTTGACAAGTTCTGGCCCTATCTTATTGGGGCCCGAATAATTGTCCACACGGATCACGCCGTGTTGAGGCATCTCTTTGCCAAGAAGGATGCCAAGCCCCGACTTATATGGTGGATTCTTCTCCTACAAGAATTCGATGTGGAAATTAGAGATCGAAAGGGGTGTGAGAATGTGGTGGCCGACCACCTATCTCGTTTGGAGCATACCAAAGAAAATCAAGATGATAAAATGGAGATCGATGATTGCTTCCCAGATGAAAGGATCCTAGTTGTGGGGACGATGAAGGTGCCATGGTTCGCGGATATAGTGAATTACTTGGTGGCGGGAATTGCACCTAAAGAGTTAGAAGGATATCAAAAGAAGAAATTCTTCCATGATCTGAGATTCTTTGTGTGGGATGAACCGTTTTTGTTTAGAAGATGTGCAGATCTAGTTTTGAGGAAGTGTGTGCCCGAAGAGGAATGGGGACACATTCTAGAAGCATGCCATGCGGGATTGAGTGGGGGACATTTTGGAGCCAATCGGACGGCTAGAAAGATTTACCAAAGTGGATTTTATTGGCCAAGCATTTTCAAGGATGCAAGAGAGTTTGTTAAGAGTTGTGATAAATGCCAACGTATGGGATCTATATCTAAGAATGATGAAATGCCCATGAAGAATACCATTGAAGTTGAGCTTTTCGATGTGTGGGGAATAGACTTCATGGGACCGTTTATTGCATCAGAAGGAAATATGTACATCTTGTTAGCTGTAGACTATGTGTCACGATGGATTGAAGCCACTCCAACAAAGACAAATGATGCAAAAGTTGTTCTCAAATTTCTCAAAAAGAATGTCTTGACAAGGTATGGAGCCCCTAGAGCTATTGTGAGCGATGGTGGCTCACACTTTTGCAACAAATGGATGGAAGCATTGCTTGCTAGACATGGAGTTAAGCATAAGGTAACGACACCCTATCATCCTCAAGCCAACAGCCAAGCCGAGTTGGCAAACCGGGAAGTAAAACAAATCCTTCAAAAGGTAGTCTGCACAAATGGAAAAGATTGGTCTTCACTTTTGGATGAAGCACTATGGGCTTATCGCACGACTTACAAGACCCCACTAGAAATGTGTAATACCCCAGAATTCTGAATAAGGTTTAGAGGAATGTTAATGATAAGTTAATTAATTAAAGAAGGAATTTAATTAAGATTAGCTAAGGTTGGATGTCAGTCACGACTTTAGGAGTCATATCGCCTTTTTGACAAATGTGATTTTAACTATTTTATGACCATCTGTGGTCTCGTTAGAAAGGTTTTAACTCAAGGAGTATGCCGGTGTTTTCGGATTTTAATTCTGAAGTCATTTGAGTTCCCGGTGTCGAAAAACGCATTTAAAAGAAGAATGAATAGTAACTTTTGCGTGCGTTCGTGTTTTGAGAAATTTACGAAATCCTCCTCGTTAATCCAAGTCCAGTTCTGTCAGGCCCCTCTTATGGGAAATGACTCAAGGATTCCGTTGGCGTTCACGGATTGACATTCTGAGATCAATCGAACGCTCGGGAACCAAATCTGTCAGTCTGAGTGAATAGTAAAAGTAATTCCAAAAAGAGAATCTTTGCTCGTCTTCCTTCTGACGAACCCGTCTTCTTCACGAAACAAGTTGGTTCACTAGTATTCGAACCAACGAGTCTCCCGGTATTTTTAGATTTCGTGTCTGAAGTCATTTGGACCTCGACATCGAATAAAGCAGCTTTTAACCGAACCGGGGGTAACTTTTGCAGTATTCCCGCACAGCAATGGCTTCCAAGGGAAGCCAAAGTTTTTCCTATAAATAGGGGACCACCCCTTTAGTTTTTCTTGCTCATTTCACATTCACTTCACTTCTAAATCGAGAGGGTGAAAAGCTTTGAAAGCCGAGAAGGTTCTGTCGAATTAAAAATCGTTCTTCGTGAGTGTTCTTCAAAACGACGAGCGGAGTGGCGTGGAAGGGATGCGGTGAGGGAATGTGCTAGGGGCGCCGTTCAAATCGTAGCAGGCGGCTCTGCCGCCGTTGTGACTCGACGAGACGCCGAGCTAGCCACATTCCTTCGACGCACCTAACCCCGTCCATTCGTGTTCGTCGATCTCGATCCTATTTCTTTTCCGTCTTTTAAATTCCGCATTTACTTTCCGTTCTTTATGTTCTTCGCGTTCTTCATTATTGTTCGTCTAAAGTAGTATTTCAATTCATATTGAAGTTCCAAAATAATAACGCTTACGTTATATTTCTCGTTCTATTTTCGTTATTATTATTCTAGAAGATTAACATCGTTATTCCGTTAAAATTTCCGTTCAAGTCATATTTATTTATTTCGGAGGATTCTCGTGTTTATACCGTTGTAATGCCAAAATTATTTTTAAGTTAAAAGCATGTTATTGCATGTTAAATTCAAGCACGTTGTTTTTGGAAAATTTCGGGTTTTGCGTTCTTCGCGTTCGTCAAAAATCGACGAACACGAAGAACCCAGTTGAAGATCGCCCAGGAGAGAGAGAAAAAGGGTCCCGCGACCGTGGGGGGTGCGCGGCCGCGCGACGCCTCCCTCGGCCCAGGACCCCGCGGGCGCAGAGGTTGCGTGGGCGCGGGGCTGCGCGGGCGCGCGGGGTGCCGCCGGCGAGCGACGCTCCCTCCCCGTGTTGTCCGACGCTCGTCCTTCCGACTTTTCAAGTTTTCCTTCGAGTCATGTTTTCCGAGTAATTCTCAAGTTTAAACTAAGAATATTTTTCGAGATTTCTCCGATTTATTTCGAGAAAATTTTTAAAGATCTTTTCCATCTAAAAATTTAGAAATCGAGTCGAGAAATTCCTTTAAAAAAAATAATAAACCCTTTTCGGACCCTCATTAGGTCAAAGTCGTGCTATCCATATTAAGTCCTAGCTAAGGGGTTATTATTTGGGTGTTATTTAATATCATGTTATCAGAAATCTTCGAAGAAGGCTTCTAAGTCGATGATTCGACTTTTGTAGGAGGAATCGAGCCTCGGAGAAATACTAAGGAAAACCACCAGCTCGTTACCCCGTCTTCCGTTCCGTAATCAAGGTGGTTAAATCTATACTCATCTAAAGTTTGAGCTAATAAGCTCTAGAAGCATGTTAGGGCAAATGAGATATCCAATAAAATATTTTGCTCAACCTGTTTGATCTCTGTACAAGGAAAGGAATAAATGGAGTTATGCATGATTATGCTGAATTATTATTTGGGGTAGGTAAAGTAAAGAAAGCTAGTTTAAGTTAAGCAAGCTCTCAAGTATGTTTAGATATGCTAGAATTGTTTATCTACAATTTATGCTAGCATGAAGTGTTTAGAATTGCTTTATTTGCAATCAATATTTATCCACGTTCATTTTCTTGTACTTGAATGTTTATGCTTTAATAAAGCTCGTATAGTTAAGGTTCAAGGATTGCCTTGTTAGGGTAGCTTTACCCCCTCTGTAGGCCGAGATCATGTAGTGATAAGATATTAGCCTTAGACATTGTTCTAAGCCTGGTAATGTTAGCAAGAATAGGAAGAGATGGACTTAGCATCCACTTAAGCAGGACTCGAGCTCAGAATTATTAAGGTAGTCGCTGAGGGGCTTTTTCCTCGCAAACTCGTTCGGATATTTGAGGTAACCCCTCTTCTATCCTATGGCATGCCTAAAGGTACAGTTGACGACAGGTTTGAGCCAAGTTGGGCCCAAAAGAAAAGAAAAAGGTTTTACGGATACGGAGAGGGCTTTTGCGTTTTGCTCTCCGTATACCGTCTATTAATCATTGGATATCTTGAAAGTTATAAAAACATTTTCGCTAAAACCCACTGAGTACATTAGTGCTCATGCCCCCTCTTTTCAAATGTTTTCAGGTTGAGATGCTGAGGATGCTGGTGGCTGTGAATGTGGGTTGGCTGCCAAGACTATTTTGCTATTATCTAATGTTCTAATAAACCCCACTTTGTGATCCGCTACTCTGATACACTCTTTTCAATTCTGCTTAAGTCCTATTATGTTTAGCAAGACTCTATGAATAATCTCCCCAGAAACGATTTAATACTTATAAGATGCATATTATGTTATCTCTGTTTTTAAGTATGATCTTCGTTCACCTGTAAAGAGATCTAACGAGTTGGTATCTGATTAATTAGCCGTTCTTTCCGCTTAAGCATATTTTCTTTTAATCCAAGTAAACCCGAGCATTCCATATAACTTCTAAGGCACGTCTTGATTTTTAAAATTCTTGATAAATCCCCCATCTTTATTCATTAATCTCTTAATAACACCCTGTCCCCACTCGTAAATCCTTATCTCGGGCCCGGGCTGTTACAGTTGGTATCAGAGCAGGTTTGCAACTCTGCAGACCTGTCTCTTTGTTTGAAATAAGTCTATGTGAATATAAGTTGTTCTCTGATAAGTTAAAGCAGCAACCCACAGCTCGCCATCACCCTCACACTCTCAACCAAAAATCAAGGTATGATAGTATAGAAATTTTAGATTTTGGATTCATGATTTTGGAATACAGGAAGGGAAAAGATTTGAGCAAGCATACCTGTTTTATGGACAAGAGAAAAACCGTGAGAATGAAATTCCAAGTAAAAGGTGTTCGGGTAAGATGATTTCCCAGATGGAAAGTTTGTGAAAAGATTTCTCGATTCCAAAATGACTTAAAAATCATCTCTCGAAATTTTGACTCAAAAGAAAAGGTAAACAATGTATGTTTAAAGAACTTTGGGCACCAAAATTTTTATAAAAGTTGTCAACTGCTCCATAAAATGGAATTAAGCATGCAAGATTAAATCCAGACATTAGGAGGACCTTAGGTCTCCCTTTTTGAATCTAGACTGATTAAGTTATTCTCTTCTAGATGGTTAAGTGTCGTTCGACAGCTAGGAAGAGCGTGCCTCTTTTCCGCCATGTGCAAGAAAGAGTTGAGAGATTCAAAAGAGAAACTTAGAATGGTAACGAACAGTTGCTGTCCTACATGGTGAGATACCTCGAAAGGTGGGCTTGGGCAAATGGCTATGGAGGATAGCCCGGGAGCGTATCCGACTTGGAAACGTGCATCCGCATGTGCGAGCATGCACCACCTGCTTGGAGGCCTACAATGTACCGTATCCTGCAAAGCACGATCACCCGCGATCCCGAGACGTACGCTGAGATCGGAAACCTGACGGAATTCTCATCAGCCTTAATGGCTTGTTGGGTATCGGAGTATGGCCATGTGCACACCTTAGCCGAGCAGCAAGAAGATGAGCAAAATCCCTCTCTCGTGGTAGAGCTAGAATTGCAAAGGGCGACTCTCAATAGTCCCCCTGGATTTCAAGTGCCACATCCTCACGACGAAGGAACCACAGGAGCAGGACCGTCAAATGGCCGAATCGTGAACCACACCGAATCTCTATTCTCCTGCACTCCTCAAGTGAACCAGTGGACCCCTGTGTTCGCTTCTCAAGGTCTGGGACAATGCATGCCCCATCAGTATCCTGAAGGGAGCGTTCGCATGAGGACATTCAAGTTTACCGTCCCGGAAACGGTTGATATTGGAGACGAAGAAGAAGAAGACGAGGACCCAGAAGAAGGCGAAGAGGAAGTAGGATCGCCATGCAAGGAAAAGGGTAAAGGCCCGGCTCATGATTAAGCATAGAAAGGAGGTGTAGAAGGTGTTGCTGTTAGAACACCTAGATGTTTAATCCATCTGTTTTCCTGTAATCTAATATCCGCTCTGACCAAGACTTTAATATGTAATAGATGCTTTAAGACTTCTAAACCCAATAGTGGCAGTGAATTTTCCAAGAGACTGCCCTATCCTAGTTGCAACCCATAATTTTATATATCGATGCCAAAGTCCTCTAAATGAGGCAATTTTCCCATCATGTTTGAATGACGCCTAAATTTCATTTTGTTTGATCTATCTTGTACAAATTAAAAGACCTTATCAAAAGGCATTCTTGCTCTATGTGAATTTGTTCAAACCTCGCTAATATTTAGTTCTTTAGAATGCCGCCCCGAAGACGTCAAGCCGAGAATGAGGATGAGAACGAACCTGAGCAAGCCCCAAACCTCGGTCCAAAAGCCGAAAGTGTGTTTCTCAAACACAACCCTCCATCGTTTAATGGTTTAGGAGATCCAATGGATGCCGAAAAATGGGTTCGCTCCTTAGAAGGAATCTTCGATTTCATAGCTTGCTCGGAAGGAGAGAAACTAAGTTGCGCTCTTTTCATGTTAACGGAGGATGCGGACTACTGGTGGGAGTCCGTTCGAAGGACCATAACCCCGGATCAATGGGAAGACTATAGTTGGGATGATTTCAAGCACGATCTGTATCAGAAGTATATCCCGGATTGTTACCGAGAGGCAAAAGAGATGGAGTTCTGGAATCTAAAGCAAGGAAATAAAACAGTATCGGAATACGATAGAGAATTCAACCAGTTGTCGAGGCATGCTCCACATCTAGTGGACACAGACGGGAAGAAAGCACGCAAGTTCAAGAAAGGACTCAGATCCGAGATTGGCATAGCCCTCGCTGGGCAAGAAGACATGTCTTATGCCCGAACCTTAGCCAAAGCATTGAGCATAGAAGCCATCCTTCCTCAGAAGATTCAACCCTCTCAGTCGTCTAATGATCCGAAGGGGAAAAGGAAGTGGGAAGGAGGGAGAAGGAATGACAGAAGGAAGAAACCCCACTGGCAAAAACGAGAGTCAGGGGTGCCTCGAAATCAACTTAGCAACGCCCCTAGTTTTAGGCCGTGTCAAAAGTGCAGAAGAATGCATCCTGGAGTCTGTTGAGCAAATCTAACTGGGTGCTACAACTGTGGTGAGGAGGGGCACTTCAAGAGAGAATGTCCTAAAGGAAACAACCAACGATCCCAAACACCACAGCAACCCATGTACCCGCAACCACTTCAGCAACTTCCTGGAAACCAGCCAAGACTGCAGCAAGGAGGACCTCAGGGTCAAAGGCCGGGACTGAATCCGAGACCGAACCAAGGACGAGATCAAAGGTCTAATCCAGGACAAAGGCCACCTCAGCCAGCTCGAACTTATGCTCTCAATCAGCAGCAAGCTGCTAAGGCCCCAGGTAATCTAGCAGGTATGATTACCCTCCTCGAGACGCCAGTTTTAGCTTTCTTTGACACTGGAGCATCGCATTCGTTTATAGCTGAGTCTGTTTGTAAGAAATTGAAGATTGAACCCGAGAATGCTGAGAATGCTCTTGAAATAAGTATTCCATCTGGAAAGAAAATGATGTCTAGGAAGGTCTGCTCTAACCTAGAATTGAACATAGAAGGGGAAAACTTTAAGTCAAATCTTTATGTGATAAAGATTCAGGACTTCGACATAATCCTAGGGATGGATTGGTTAGCCTCAGCTAATGCTTCCATAAGCTGCCCCGAGAGGGAGGTAACATTTCGACCACCCGGGAAACCCGAGGTGAAAATCTACAGATCAAGGTTGGGAACCAAAATCCCAGTGATATCCACCCTGAAGGCCACCGAGATGATAAGGAAGAACAATTGCCAAGCATTTTTAGTTAACCTAATAAGGAAAGAGGAAGGAGAGCTTTCCATCGAAGACGTTCCAGTCGTAAGAGAATACCCCGACGTATTTCCAAAGGAGTTGCCAGGACTACCTCCAGACAGGCAAGTGGAGTTCGCTATCAAGTTGGAACCAGGAGCCGCCCAGTTTCAAAAGCCCCCTACAGAATGGCGCCTAAAGAGTTGCAAGAACTCAAAGTTCAACTGCAAGAGTTACTAAACCTAGGTTTTATCCAACCTAGTGTGTCGCCTTGGGGAGCCCCAATCTTGTTCGTAAAGAAAAAGGATGGCACGTTAAGAATGTGCATCGATTATAGAGAGCTTAATAAGCTAACTATCAAGAATCAATACCCTATCCCAAGAATAGACGATCTCTTCGATCAACTCAAGGGAGCAAGTGTCTTCTCCAAGATAGACTTAAGATCGGGGTACCATCAGCTGAAGATCCGAAAGGAGGATATCCCTAAGACCGCTTTTAGAACTCGCTATGGGCACTATGAGTTTGTGGTAATGCCATTCAGATTAACCAACGCCCCAGCAGTGTTCATGGATTTAATGAACCGGGTTTTTCACCCGTACCTTGATAAGTTTGTCCTAGTTTTCATAGATGATATTCTCATCTATTCCAAGGATGAGGAAGAACATCAGGAACACCTAAGGGTGGTGCTAGAAACCTTAAGAAGAGAAAAGCTTTATGCTAAGTTCAGCAAATGTGAGTTTTGGCTCAAAGAAGTAACGTTTCTGGGTCATATAGTCTCGGTAGAAGGAATCAAGGTGGATCCGGCCAAGATTGAAGCTGTAAGCAACTGGAAGTCTCCAAGGAATGTGAACGAGATAAGGAGTTTCCTAGGACTCGCTGGATATTATCGCAGATTCATTGAAGGATTCTCGACTATATCCAAGCCTATGACGCGACTGCTACAGAAGGATTCCAAGTTCAAATGGACGCCTGAATGTGAGGAAAGTTTTCAAACCTTGAAGAAGATGCTAACCACAGCCCCTGTTTTAGCCATCCCCGAAGGGAATGAAGATTTCGTGGTTTACGCAGACGCATCAAGCAAAGGATTAGGATGCGTACTAATGTAGAAAGGAAAGGTGATTGCTTATGCTTCTAGACAGCTTAAGAATCACGAACAAAACTACCCAACGCATGACTTGGAACTGGCAGTGGTTGTTCATGCGCTAAAGATCTGGAGGCACTACCTCTACGGAGCTAAGTGTGAGATCTTCTCAGATCACAAAAGCTTGAAGTATTTTCTCGAGCAAAAGGATCTTAATATGAGACAAAGAAGATGGCTAGAACTCATAAAAGACTATGACTGTACGATTCACTACCACCCAGGGAAAACAAATATAGTAGCAGATGTTTTCAGGTTGAGATGCTGAAGATGCTGGTGGCTGTGAATGTGGGTTGGCTGCCAAGACTATTTTGCTATTATCTAATGTTCTAATAAACCCCACTTTGTGATCTGCTACTCTGATACACTCTTTTCAATTCTGCTTAAGTCCTATTATGTTTAGCAAGACTCTATGAATAATCTCCCCAGAAACGATTTAATACTTATAAGATGCATATTATGTTATCTCTGTTTTTAAGTATAATCTCCGTTCACCTGTAAAGAGATCTAACGAGTTGGTATCTGATTAATTAGCCGTTCTTTCCGCTTAAGCATGTTTTCTTTTAATCCAAGTAAACCCGAGCATTCCATATAACTTCTAAGGCACGTCTTGATTCTTAAAATTCTTGATAAATCCCCCATCTTTATTCATTAATCTCTTAATAACACCCTGTCCCCACTCGTAAATCCCTATCTCGGGCCCGGGCTGTTACAAAATGTCTTCCTATCAACTTGTGTTCAGAAAATCTTGTCATTTGCCCATTGAGCTTTCGCATAAAGTGTTTTGGGCCACCAAGAAGTTGAACCTTGATCCCGTGTCATCCGTTGGAGAGCGAATCTTCAAATTGAATGAATTAGAGGAATTCCGGATGGAGGCTTTTGAAAATTCAGCTATTTACAAGATGAGAGATAAAGTTTACCATGACAAGCTCTTGAGATAAAAAGATCTTACACCGGGAGATGAAGTTCTTTTGTTCAATTCAAGATTCAAGATATTCCCGAAAAACTTAAGACCAAATGGAGTGGTCCGTTTACCATAGCCCAAATTTTTGATGGCGGGGCAATTGAGCTCAAAGGCAAGGATGGGAGCTTGTTCGTGGTGAATGGGCACCGGGTTAAGAAGTTCTACAAGCCCGAGGAGAAAGAAGAGGTGTTTGTTTGCTACCTCAACGACGCCTAGATGTTTTGGTACTTCGTCGAGCTAGCAACGTTAAACTTAGCGCTTATTGGGAGACACCCCAATACTTTTTCTTTAATTTTCTTATCTACTTGTTTGCTTTTCTTTGATTATTTCTTTTTCGTCGATTATCTTTCGTTCTTTGTAAATTGTAGTTGTGGTGTTGTGTGCTCTTTTGTAGCCTTGTTCTCTTGGTTTTGGTGTTATTAAGCAGGGGAATTTCATCCGTAAAATGGTTGATTATGAGCATAGGAGCAGTTTAGGTGAGAGTGATTTGTCGACAAAGGCCGGATTGAGCCAAAATGCCGAGAGGGCCTGCAACGCGGCGCGACCCGGAGCCGGAGGTGCAACCGGCTGGCCCTGTGTCCGCGGCGAAAAAACAGTCACCTGCGGCGCGGCCCGAACCACAGGATCCAACCCGGGTCATGGTAAAGAGGCGCGACCCGACCCGGCATTCGTGCGGCCCGGGTCGCGCCAACCTGCTGCGGATTTAAACCATTATCTCTCCCCTTTTCACTTCACTTCTCACACCTCTCACTCACCTCTCAACACTCACACACTCATACACGTTCTCTAGTGTGTCTCTACTCTATTTCAAGGCCCAATCTCCTCAAGGTATGAATCTTCTTCTCATCTTCTTCCCTCTCTTCATGGTAGCAAGTTCATGGTTTTTCAAACTCTCTAATGGGGGTATTTATGGTATCTTGATTGTGTATGGTTTGTTTTCAATTTTATTGCTTCCATTATGAAATTCTTAGCTTAAGAACCTTGGGTGTGCTTTCCATTTGTATATCTATGGATGTGTTGTTGAGATTTCTCATTCTCGCTTAGATCTAGGGTTCTAAGGTAGAAATTTGGGGAAAATCTTGTAGATGAGAAATTCTTGCTTTATAATCTTCGATCTATGCAATTCCATGCCCCTTAACTTGTTTTATGTGGTTTATTGGGTAAAATGGGTTTGCTATGGAAATTGTGTAATCATTTTGAAGAAATGCTCTTTACTTAAGCAAAAATTTCTTGTTCTATTTTCTTTGATATAGCAATTTATGCTTGAATAAGAGATGTGTGACAATGATGTTTTAGGTTGAGCTTGGTCATGAAAATGTTGCTATGTTTTTTTTTGTGTTGTGACTTCGCTCATGAATTTTCTTGTTTGATTGACCCATTCATGGATTTTTGTCTAGCAAAGAGCCAACCTTTGTTTTGCAATAGGGTTCTCATGAGCATCACAAAATCTTACAAGAAGTCGTGTTTACGTTGTTCTTTTTGCCCAATGGTGTTTTTTCTTAAGACATGAAAGTTTAGACATTGTGCTTTAATCCGGTTGAAATATCCTAGCAAAACACTACCTTGTACTTCTTACCTTTGTTATGAAGTTTTGATGCCCTTTTATCTTGTAAGGTACTTAATCCAAAAGCTCCTCCCACAACAATGGTGCAAACTAGGTAAGGTCGACAAGCGGGAGGAGCCCAAAGACGGCTCATTGATAAAGATGAATTCCAAGAAGAAGAGGTTCTAGAATTATCGGAAGATGAAGAACAAGAGGAGGAACAATCGGAAGGTGAAGAACAAGAAGATGAAGAAGAAGAAGACCAAGAAGATGAGGGGCCAAACAAAAATCGTGCACTCTTGCCTCCTCTCAACATGGGGGCCAATGACCCCGCGATGGTGAACATTTACTTGGAAGACTATGATTACAAGAAGAAGTGGTTGAAGCTAGACAAAAGTTTCCAAATTGCGGCTACTAGGTTCATGGACGTTAATACAACTAGAAAGCTAGGCATTCATGAGAGTGTGATGGGACTCCTGCGACACATTGGGTGGACACATGTCCTAGGTGGAAATGATTGGAAGACATACCCTTTGCTAGTTCGTGAGTTTCTAGCCACTCTGAAGGTGAAGTCCACTCCATCAAAGGGGCCTATTTCTTGCACATTCCGGCTTGGAAACCGTGATTGGAGGTTCAATGTAGACCGTCTCAATGCAATGTTTCAAACTCCGGCTAATGGGACCTATCACTCTCATCCGTCTTTTCGCTTCAATGCCTTTCATGATCATGTCATGGAGGCGAATCCAAATATGCTACAGTATGACTCCAGCAAGAGCAAGGCCTCTCATTTTCCTAACCCTGTCTTCCGGTATATGCAAAAGCTCCTCTCCTCTACCGTTCTAGCACGACATGAAAACAGTGGCCTCAAGACACAGGAGCTTTACATGATGTGGTGCATGTTAAATGCTATCCCGATGAACTTTGCTGCTCACTTCCTTCTTCAGTGCCAAAGGTAAACAGTATCTCGGACGGGCACTATTTGCATTGGGGGCCTGATCACCCTAATTACCGCAATGTTGGACATTGACTTGTCCAACTACCAATGCGTGTCCGGCCCTCGATCTCTTAATATGGAGCATCTCCGGAATGCAAAGTTTGTCAGCTCCGCCTCTGCACCATTTGACTTCATCATGACAAACAAGCGTCAATTCCCTCTTCCCAATCCGGCTTTGACTAATGTGACTACTTTCGATGAGAGTGAGAATTGGTTGATGGACACCCCAGCTCATCTTGCCTTGATAACCACGTCTGAAGGCACACCAAGGAGGACACCTAGGGCAGACGATGCTGGGGGCTCCACATCACAAGCACAACCAAGAGAAAGTCGACGAAATAGGGAGAATGTTCAGGAGGACCACTTTGGCACTTTGGAGAACTTGATGAATGACATGGCGACTAATATGGGAAATATGCGAGTGGACATGAATTCCAGATTTGGAGAATGGCGGTCCGAGGTTGATACTCATTTGACAGGGATGCAGGAGAGCGTTGATGCTCACTTCACAGGTTTGGAGGAGGAGATCAGGACCCGTTTTACGTGTATTAGTGCTGAGATTCAGGGCCTGCAGGGAAGCTTCAATACCTTCCAGTAAAGCATGGAGAATATGATGGGCCAGTGGATCGGACAAGGAGCACCGCATCAGCGACCACCACAGATGCCACCATATCAGCACTACCCTCCATACCCCAACCCTCCGTACCCGTATCCACCATATCAGCCGCCATCGGACTCCACTCCACGCCGCCCTCCTGCTGATGAGTGAAAGAGTCTGCCCCTCGATTTTGGTCCCACTATCTTTCCACTCAAACTTGTCCTTCCTTTGGCATGAAACAAGTTTGGGGGAGGGGGTATGCAGTGGTGACCGGTAATCGCCCTCTATCTGTCTTTATTTTAATTTATTTGGATATTTGGGATGACTGTTACTAGGATTTGATAGTTGAATTTAATGTTATGTTGGTTTGTATGGATTTATTTGATCTCTAGGATCATTTCTATTCTATATATTTGGGTCTGTAATAGTAAATGCTTGGATTAGGCTTAAATCGTGTGTGGTAATTTATTTCCCTGCTTGAGCTTATGTTTGTTTTGAATGATTTGGTAAAAGAAACAGGGAATGATAGACATAGAAAATCATGCCGAGCTTATGATGATTTATTTTGTGTTTATGTGATAATTTTGAAAAATTCATGCAAGAGAAGAATGATAAGCCAAAGTATCATTCGAGTTAAAAATCGTGGAAATTTGGCTTGATTTCTAGCCACTTGTGAGATTTGGGCCTGTTTTGTTCTTTCATGTATGATTCGTCAATGATATTTGCATCCCTAGAACTTGCTTCATAACATTCATGTATTCTATATGTGCTTAGAACTTGAAGATGATCTAAGGCGGTTTTTGTCGAACATTTTGAGCCTTATTTATTCCTTCATTTGAAATTTATCGT
Organism: Perilla frutescens; assembly: GCA_026008535.1. Classification (NCBI taxonomy): domain Eukaryota; kingdom Viridiplantae; phylum Streptophyta; class Magnoliopsida; order Lamiales; family Lamiaceae; genus Perilla; species Perilla frutescens. Next base: position 14,905,051 of record BRKX01000004.1, read on the forward strand.
TGTTAGCCGCGTTGAGCCTTTGGTGATTGATTTTTGTTGAATAGCCCGGGGTAGAGAGAATTTAAGGAATGAAGGAATTGTTATTTCAAAAATCGTGGGTAGCAAAATTCGGATAGAAAGAAAAAAAAATTGTGAAACAAGTTTTAAAGCCTAGAAATGTGAAGTTCAAAGCCTTTCCCTTGAAATGAAAAAAAATGGGAATCAGTAGAGTCGTGATGTTGAATTAAATTGAAAAAATGAATTTAATGCCGACTTTAGTTCCTTGTGGAAGAATGTGTGAACCAATGTCTTAGGGGGAATGAATTAGAAGAAAAAGAAGAGGCTAAGGATCATCCGTCTTTTGCTTAAGCTTGCTCATTTTGTGTGACATGGGTGGAAGAAAACTTTTAGTTTTACTAGGTTTGGAATGCTAGTAGAATGTGGGAAAGGACTTGGAGTCACTCTTACCTAAAAATCTCCCTACCCGTCCAAAGAGCCAAGCGCTACAACCCTAAAGACCTATGGGATTCTTGTTTAGAGCACATTGGTGAATCATGTTGAGTTATTTTGCAAGCCTATGGTGGTATGCCTTTAATACTTGATGTGGAGTGAAAATATGTCCCTTATCTCCATGTGTGGGGATCGGTGTGATAAGAATTGCCATTAAAGAGAGTGGTCATTTTCCTCATGATTTTGTTCTTATGATATGAAGCTTTGATCTCGTTCTTTGCATGAGGATTGTTGATTAAAGAAGCTGAGGCATTAGTGGCCATGTTTTTTTTCTTTTTGTCTTGACATTCTCTTGTTCTTTCCAAATGCTTATTTGAGGACAAACATGAGTTCAAGTTTGGGGGATTTTACATAGTCGTATTTTAGTCCTAATCCGAGCATTATTACTTGTGTTTCTTTCCCATTTTAGTTTGTTAATTCGTTGTTTAGGGTAATATTAGCTTCTTTTTATAATAAGTGTTGCTAACACAGTTAATTTAGAAAACAGAGTCGAAAAATGAGCAACCCAAGGCCCGAGAGTTGAAGTACGTATGGGAAAGGACTGAAGAGCCGAGCCAGACATGCGAGAGAGCATAGAGACAGAGTCAGAGCCGGGACGCCGGGCACAGCCTGCAACGCGGCGTGACCGGCATCACAGGCCGCGACTCGCGGCCCTGCGTCCGCGGCGAAAAAACAACCATCTGCGGCGCGGCCCGACCCAGACCCGGGGCCGCCCGGGTCGCGCCTCATCCCACCCGGCGCGAGCCACAGGGCGCGACCGGTCCCGTGTCGCGCCCCTGTGTCACATTTTCAGGATTTCCAGATTTTGCTTTATTTTTCACCCCAATTTTCCCCACTTTGTATAAATACCAACCTTAGTTCGAAATTGGGGCATTGCACTTGATATTTTTCCAATTTTAGAGAGAGAAATGATGTTTATGCTTTGGAGCTTTGGATATTGAAGAACAAGGAGTTTCTTGAAGAATTTTAGTACAAGTTTTTGGGTTTTTTCTCCTCCTCTCTTATGTTTTTCTTTTATGTGATGTATTTCTCTATTTTGGTTATGGATAGCTAAATTTCTAAGCATCTAGGGTTTGGAGATTTGGTGTTGGATATGGGAATCTAATAGGGGTTTGTGCTTGATTTTCCAATTTTCTATCATAAATCAATGTTATGCTTGAATATGTGCTTGGATTGGCCATCCTAGGATAGAAATTTGTGTATGATTAGGTTTGAGAAAACTAATTGTACATGGATGTTTGGTTTATGATCCCAATTTGGCATGAGATTGAGAAATTAGTGTTAAATTGGTGTTAATCAACTTGAATGAGCTTAATTTAGATTAAATTGCAATTGAGCCCTAGAGATAGGGGAGTTGTGTTTAATTTAAAATGTCTTGGTTGCTTGAGAAAGGATTTGGGCTATATTTGTCATCAAGTGTTGTTTAATTGGGAAATTGAAGCATGATCCCCCTATTTGATGATTGTATCCTTGTCAAAGATCAATTCCCTAGAGCCGTTTTCTTTTAAGTGAGTTTTACTTCAATTTAATTCCCGTTTATTTCTTGTGTTGCTAATTTTGTTTAATCTTTGCAAAATTTCACTATTCTAGTTAAAAATCCAATCCAAATTTTGAATGGTTTGACTAGTGAAAATATTCGATGTGACGGTACTTGTAGGCTCGTTTATGCAATTAATTCCCCGTGTTCGATTCGGTCTCCTATGCTCCGTATGTTCACTTGCATAATTGAGATTTGGTAAATTAAAGCTTGTGTTGATAATCGTTGTGAAAGAAAAATCTCATCAAGATAGCAGAGGTAGGTGACTAGGGGGGTGGTTGTTGAAGAACTGACCCGGGACATCTATTCCAAGTGGCCCTCTAATCCTTTGACAATTCCATCTTCAAAGCTGTCACAGAAGTATGGATGCCAATAAAGCACAGAGCTATAGTCACACAAGCACAAGGAAGATTTCTATATCACTTAGGAACTGGCAAGAAGTTCAACTATGGTGAGTTTGTGTTTGGGAAGCTTACGAGCAGTGCAGAGTCTACAGTGGTAAAAGGACCTCTATGCTACCCTTCTCTGATATTTGGCATCATAAAGCAACAAAAGAAGAATGTCTCAACAAAGAATGACAGAGTCATTCCACCCAAGAAGCCTCTAGTAATCAAAGTTGCTCCGGAGATTGGTGATCATCACATGCATCTTCAGTTGAAAAGGTTCATAACCTCACAGAAAGGAGGTGATGCATCTGTTGAAGAGTCTTCACCAAAGTGTCTTGCATTGAAGTTTCTATAATGAAGTCTGGAGTTCCATGCTCGATTGATCTCTGAGCATACTTCTAAGAAGATGAAGATTCAAGCCTTGATAGTTGAACTCCCATCTGGAGAAGAGTTTGTCTCCCCAGTAGCAAATGTACCTGAACATGTTCATAACTTGCACAAACTTGCAAGTACTGCTGTAGCTGCTACTTAGAAGGGATGTCCATTGGCTCCAAAGCAAGGTGAAGTATAGCAAGATCAATCTGCAGAAAAGGAAGAAGAAACTGAAGCTGAAGAAGTAGAGTCTGCAGAAGAGGAGTCAGAAGCTGATGAAGAGGAGCAAGAGGCTGAAGAGGGTGATGAGACAGACTATGATGATGCTGAAGAAGGGTATGTTGAAGAAGAAGAATCTACAACTGACAAATCCGAGTAGTTCTTTTTACTCTTTTGCCTTTCTTGGTGGCAAATATGGGGAGTAAAACATATAGTTTTTAAATTTCCTGTAGGAACTAGAGGGAGTCTAGGTTGTGAGGGGATTTCACAATTCAATTCAACGAAAGAAGTTGTAGTGGGTAGAAAAGGGATCGAGTGGCGGGAGGTCATCGTGTAAAAGCCTTTGTAACCATACAACGAAGTAGTGGATTGTTTCTCACGAATTTGGGAAAGTTCCTCTGACGTAGATCAGTTGATCGAACAGGGTTATCATCCTTGTGCCATTTATCTGCTTTCATTATTGTTTTCTGATCTTGCAAGTTCATAACAATGTACGTGTACATGATAATGATCGCACAACTTCAAAGTGTAATTGTATTATTCAAAATTATATGAGTTGTTTCAATATTTTGAAATAAATTGGAAGCTAATTTATTTAAACATTATAAAGGTGTTGGACAGTTTGCAAATTGAGAAAATTTAGACAAAAGTTTAGACTAAACTACAAATGTTAAAAATATGATTTTTCTCCAAATCTTTCGAAAATTTAATACTTAGTCCCACATGCTATATCAAATTTATTTTATCAAATAATCTTTTTTTAAGGTTTGGTAACCTCTCAAAAGTAATCCAAAAGTTTGATTATAATGTGAATTAGAATTTTTCCTGGTTTTCGTTCGATCAAGTCTATTTTATTTTCGAATGATTCCGAATTTTAGGGAAACATATAAGAATATTGTAACCTATAAGTATCATATTTTTCCGTAAATGCTCATTATTTATGTGAGTCCAAGGCCAATGGTCGTGTTAGGCCCAAAATATTAATTAGGCCTATTAAGCTTCGATGACTTCTGTATGAGCCCACATTTTACGAGAAGCGTAATTTAATCCTATGTTTTAGAATAAGTTTTGGGTTGTCATGGCAATACTAAGAGGTAGTTCTTCTTGTAGGCCATATACAAGAATATACGGCTAAGAACCTATCGGGAACGTGGTAAAGACTTCATCTATTATTAGCTATAAGATGGGTTTTGCTAACTAAAACATATGTTCTTACATGTTTTTGTCCATAAATGATTTACTACTGTTTTTTTGTGGATATGATTTGACATGTATGATGAGCATGGTCAATTATATGGAAAGATAGTGATGTGATCATATAGGGTCTGTATCCACGCATGGTTAATTGAGCACATCGGCTTTTCAATAAATATATTCTTAAGTGCATTGACATGATAATGATATTGACTTGTTCACTTTTGAATGACTATTCTTAAGCACATGGGAATTTGAATGGATATTGATTTATCGGCTTTTAAATAACTATTCTTAAGCACATGGACATTTGAATGAATATTGATTTATCGATTTTTGAATAAATATTCTTAAGCACAGTGACATGATTATAAATATTGGATTATTGGCTTTTGATATGATAAGTCCTTACATGTGTTTGGACGAACACGATAAGCCAACTGAGTATTTTCTGGCACTCAGTCCACATTTTCTAAAATGTTTTTCAAGTATGAGATGATGTAGGTAGCTGACATGGACATATGGGTTTTTTAAATTTTTGACTAAAATTATTTTTTGAATGTTGAATGTTGACTTCAGTCAATATTTTGTCATATGCTTCCGCTGAATGTTTTGAATATTTTTTAAGAATATTAAAATCTTACACATCTCGCTATTATTTCAGACTTGTTCAAATGTTATACTTTTAATATTGACTAGTCGTTTGTGAAATTTATTTGTGATTGGTTGTTTGAAAAGTCTTCCCAAATTGTGATTAGGTGATTTTTATGTATGTAATTTTTGGAAAATTAGGAAATTTATTTAAATCTTGTGTTAGCGCCTCAGATTTCCGAAATTGCGACATTACACTTTGTTAATATAATTCTTCTCCTAATTATAATAAGGCTCTAAAATTATCTATATAAACCATTGGATTTCATCTTGCTATAATTGTTACGAGCAATAGTTCAGAAATCCGTACTCACTTTACAAATTGCATTGACAATTGTCACAAAATTGAATCACTTGAGCAAGCTTTTATAAGTCTTTTTATACCATTTTCTCAACATAATAGATTCATTATTTTGAAATTTTCACAATTATGAATATTTATACATTGTCCATGTTAGTACAATTTGCACTAAGCGTGTTTATCAAGCGTTGTACTTTGCAATTGCAGTAGTGATTGATTGCCATTAATCTTTATGGCATAGAATCATCACTAAGCATTTAGTTTTTCCAAGTACTTCTGGATAGCGTTCGTAAGAATGTACACGAACATGATCTGAATTTCTTAAAAACAACTCAAACATGAAGATATGATTGAGTTGAAGATGAAAACAGTTGTGCATCGAGACACAATAGAGATTGTTCAACACATACTTCCAGCTAGCTTGAGTGATATAGCCAGAAGTCAGTTTGTGAACATACAAGACATTCCTCTAATCCTATGAGATATCTAATAAGGATATTTCTTTATTTAGCTTCAAAACTGAGGGCATGCCTTGTTAGAATTCTTCCATCTTTAGACTTTTATCTTATCTTCAATCACGTGTTCTTCAAGCTGAATAAGGCATCTTCTAGAATGATCTCGAATCTCTTCTTGGTTAGCAACTTTAAACAACTTTAATGAGCTTGGAAGAATAATCTGGACAAAGGATGTTAATGCAAGATTTACGAACATTGTAATGAACATTGTTGATCTCTGAACTTTCACATCATGTAGCACTGCGGAATGTCTTGTATATTCACAAACTGACTTCTGGCTATCACTCAAGCTAGCTGACAATACTTAGTGTGGTGAACAATCTCTGTTGTTTCTTGATGCACAACAGTCTTCATCTTCAACTTAATTCTATCTTCATGCTTGAGCTGTCTTCAGGAAGTTCAGATCACGTTCCTATACATTCTTATGAACATTGTCGAGAACAACAAGTGTGCTTAGAAAAACCAAATACTTAGTGATGATTCTATGACAATCAATCAATCACTATATCAAGTGCAAAGTATATCACTTGATAAACATGTTTAGTGCAAAGCATGACACCAGCAATCTCCCTCTTAGTGGTAGTGTTAGTGTGTTTTAACGGGTATTATTAATGCCCTTTCTCTCCGACTCCATCAATTGGATGATAAAAAAAGGAACCAAATTAAACGTTTAAAATAGTTATGGGATCACTTTAAACTAAAAAGTTAAACATGAGCCAAAGTGCTCATACGCAAATAGTTATAAGATCAAATTTGACATCTATATATATATAATAATAGACTTGTGCAGCAATCTTTTTCCCGTCCATTTGCCAAAGGGTAGTTTAGTCAATTAATAAATATCATAAATCAATAATCAATAATTATGCCAAGTTATAAATTGATGCAATTCATAATTGTATAGTTAATTGGTTGTACATTGAAAGTGATATATTAATTGAATATAGTTGTGTGATTGATTCTTTTATTAATCACCCATAATATATACATATATATTTTATATATTGTATTATACATGTCATATATTTCTATAAATTCATTTCCTCAATTATATATATAGATATATAATTTCTATAAATACTTTAAACTTACAATAATTTTTAACAATACATTTGCATGAATATAAACAATCTAATTAATTTCTACGTTTAATTATATCACGATTCATGCAAATTGATTACATTTCTATAAATTACATACATATCAAATCCTAAAATTTCCAATAATTACGTTAATCAATTACATTATAAAATTCATAATTAATTGAATGAATTTTATAATGTATCAAATTTGGATAGAGCCGTAGAGGTATGAAGATGAAGGCTTGAAAGAAAGAGACGACTAAAACATTTGTACTGCCGGAGGCTATGGAATATGTTATAAGAGAATTTTAAATTTTGGAGAAAAATAGTATGTAATATATCATTATTAAATTTGTGAAAGTATATATTCAAGAAAGATAAGAAAATCATATTGGACCAAAAACATGGTTTCTCAACTTTGAAGAAGAAACTTAGATACAACTTTGTACATAGGTGATGTCATATCAATATGTCCTCTCTCGATTGCTATGCTGACAACTCTCTCTCTCTCTCTCTCTCTCGTTTTACTTCTAAACAATATTAATGTTGTATTAAGCAAAATTAATAGTGTTTCTACAAAAGTAGGATTTCAGAAACCCTCTAAATTTTATTTAGTATATTTTGTCTTTATTTAGTGTATTTCAACTTGGTACTTTAAATTTTAATATTATTTATCTATATTTTTTACAGATTCATGATTAAATTAACAGCCCTACATACTAGACGCCTCCTCACCCTATCTATTGATGAAAATTTGCTTGCCAAATATTGCATATAGTTTGATAGAAAAAATTATATTGCACAACTCTATTATTATATAGATATATAGATTTTATTATGTAATTCTATGTATTAATTGTTTTTTAGATAAATAAATTGAGTAGATTATTTTTTATAATATTTAATTTGGAGAATATAAGGGCTTGAAGTATTGGGAGGTGCATCCCCAAAATTTTAACTATCATCTTCGAGGTTTTAGATGGCTACATTGAACATTCATTTTCAATATTAGTGATTACATTTTATCATATAAAAATATCACAAGAATTTCATAAAACCTCTGTATATCTTTCTGATGAAAAGATAGATGCTCTTTTGTTGAATTTGTTAGCATATAGCATATGGCATTTTTTTTATGAACAATCAATTAGAATAGATTTTTCTGGTGTACTTCAATTTTTTTTAAAAAAACATGCTTATTAATCAATTTAATATATAAGATATTGCAGTAAAAAATTAGCAGATTTTGACCTATTAAAACATTCTAATAATCTTCGAGTTTATCATTTCTTCCCTAAAAATTGGTATTGCAAAGCAGAACATCATCTTAAATTTTAAGGCGTACTAAAATTGGCTAACAAAAATAAAAATAAAAAATCAATGATGGTAAAATATAAATTGTTTGTTCAACAGTTCAACTGTTAGAAGATGCGGTGATTTGGAAATTTTATTATGTGATATGATGACAATGTTGGTATTTGTAATTTAATGATAGATGTAAATCATAGAATACATGAAATAATATCATAAGTTTTGCAAATAATTTTCCATTCTTTGTATTTGTTAATTATAAATTTTTCTTTTTTAAAAAATTGCAAATAAGTTGTATTTATTATACTAATATATGGCAGACATTAAAATTAATTTACGTTTGTAATTAGCATTATATATTTGAACATATATAATTACAATTTTAAAGTCTTAAATACATTCTCCGTGCATCGCACGGGAGAAAGACTAGTTTTTCCTTAAAAAAGTGTGTGATTGCAATCATTATAGTGCTGGAAGATTTGAGTATGTGTCTCCTACTTTATGTTGTGATAGACTGATAGTGGAAAAACTCTACTTGCATCTTCTATTGTATTATTTAATTAATTATTTTAATTAATTTCATTTTCTACTTATACATAAAACAACTTATGGGAATATACATTTGGGAAGATATGGCGATGAATGAAAGACATCAACTGCAACAAAATGGTTAAAAAAATCGAATTATTACCATCATAAATGCTACCGCAAAAAAATATACTTAAGTAAAATATAATATTCATATATATATATATATATATCTGTGTTATGCATTTATTTTATAATAAAAATAAATTTTGTTTACCTTTCTGACTAATTTTTTTATGTTAGGTGATTTACAAATCCAAATTACAATGAGTTACGCATTACAAATCAAACCACAATGTGAAGATCATAGAAGAGACTGAACAAATAATGTATGAAATAATGACAAATTATATATATATATTATTTTTTACAATAATAATATTATTGATCAATTATTCAATTTACTTATGTTAAACTGATATTATACGTAGTTCCTCAGATATTTATGATCCGTTGAGAATTAATGAGTCGGCAATGATCTTAAAAAATGACAAATGCAGAAGAAGTAACTATGCAACAGCTCATGAAAAATCAACATAAATTATCCAAGGTACTATCTTTAACTATTTATATATACTTTAGGTGTCATTATATTATGTTGTGAATAATTGTCTTAATTCTTTATATGGTTGACCACTATTTTATTAGTAGTAAAAATAACAGCAAGTGTACGGTGCAATTGTAATACGTAGTGAGCAAGAGTATCGTATCCACATGGATTGTGATGTAAACAACAATGTGAAACTAAAACATAGACACCTTATTAATATCTAGACACTCAAATGATAAAATAGAGAACATGTAAATAAATACTGAAAAGGAAAGAACACAATTGACTTAAATAAAACAATTAATGAAAATAATGGATTCTAGAGGAGAGTTCATACAATGGCTTGCAGGACAAATTTATTGACTACTTACCCTTATTTAATTTATTAATGGTGGAAAATCACTTAACTGTTATCAGACTATTCTCATGAATATATATCATAACATAGAAATAATGAACATACACTTCACTGCGGTCGGTTCTTCACACACGTCATTACTCACAATCAAGTACCTTAGACTTAAACTCCTATGTAACACTTGTTCACTTGGTCGGTCCTTCCAAGCATCACATAATATGAGTAACCTATTTTATTCAATTAATTAATCAGTCATGACTAAAATTTTCCAATTAATTAATTGTATACATATGCTGCTGCAGTCAACATACACATGAGAAATTCAAACTAGGAAACCAAATACCCAATGATAACCGGCAAATATTTATCAATGGTGGAAAATCACTTAACTGTTATCAGACTGTTCTCACAAACATATATCATAACATAGAAATAATGAACATGCACTTCACTGTGGTCGGTTCGTCACACACGTCATTATTCACAATCAAGTACCTTAGACTTAAATTCCTATGCAACACTTGTTCACTTGGTCGGTCCTTCCAAACATCACATAAAATGATTAACCTATTTTATCCCATTAATTATTCAGTCACGACTAGAATCTTCCAATTAATTAACTTGCACACATATGTTGTTGCAGTCAACATACACATGAAAAATCCAAACTAGAAAACCAAATACCCAATGATAACAGGAAAATATATATCAATAAATCAAATCATGAAATCTAATGTACTTACAAACCAAAGAATCCAATAAACTAATTAACTAGACATAATTAAATAAAAAACTAAAACATAAACACAGTAAATAACTTAATGTTCAACACAATCAAGAACCCGGAGTCTGTTGTGCCTCCATAATTAGCCTCCAAGGCCTCTGTAGTGCCTCCAAAATTATGTTCACCTTGGCACGCCTTGTCTTCTCTGCTGTATAATCTTTTGTACGCCTCTTTTCTAATGAGTAGAGGGGGTATTTATAGTGTTAAAGGGAACCCTAGGGTTAAAATGAACTCCAAAGTGGAGAAAAGCCACGAAAATTCTGAACTGGATCCATCCGGGTCGATTGGTAGGTCGAGTGGCTGGGTCGACCTCCGGATTGACCCAACCATGTGTAAAAAAAGCTCTCTGGGTCGACTGGTGGGTCCGGTCGACCTTGCGCACGCAAGCTTCACTAAAATGGCATGTTCTCACTCATTTCTCTTCTGATTGAGCTTATTCAACTTGCACAACGCTCCTAACTCGATTCTTCATCTTCCTAGGCCCTTAAATCACCTATTTAGATTATGTTGAATTATTTTCATCAATTCTCATGGGCTTTGCTCTTTTAAATCCAGTCTAAAAGCCCAATTGGTGATACGATCCAAGCCAAGGAGATGTCCGATCCAATCAAAGTACCGGAGGGGCCAGTTACATGATCAAGAGCTAAGAGATTCAAGGAGAGTATCAGTGGATTTATATGAGGAGTTTGGACCCAAGAGGCGTCAAAGAGACCCATCGAAGGAGTTGAAGCCCAGCATCGTTGGAAGATGAAGATCACATGCGAGTACGGGACGACAGGAGGACGCGGCCCGAGCACAGAGGCGGCGCGACCCAGGCGCGACCCGGGGACAGACACGGCGTGATCGAGCGTCGATGCAGAGGGGTGAAAAGTACCCAGGGAGGCGCGCCCCGGGGACAGACGCGGTGCGACCTCACTCACGCCCACCGAGGCGTGACCTGACCGAAGGTGGCGCGACCGAGCCCGTGTCGCGCCTGTACGGGCGGTTCTGAATTTTGGCTTATTTTGTTTCCTAGTTTGTGTAGGATTTTATTTTGGGGCTTGATGTTTTGGACCAACTATATAAGACCGTGCCTCTCTTTATTTTCATTAGAAAACTTTGATATTAAATTTAAACGTGAGTTTTCACTTTTCTCTCTGAGAGAATTATCCGAGTTTCACAACATAACGTGAGATTCAATCGACTTATCAAACGGATTCACATCCCTATTTGTGGCGTCTTCATTACAATCCGAGTTCATGTCTTCAATTGTTCGAGGGTCTCATCTACGTTGTATACGGGGTTTGACATCGTTAAAGGCTAGGGTTTGGATCATTCCATCCATTATTCCGCGCGAATCTGATACAGTCCTGGACAACAACTGGCGTTCTTGTCGTGTGCCGGCGAGGATCGCATCTAGTGGTATCAAAGCTTCGGCTTTGTATCAGGTTCCAATTTATCCCTTTAATTTCTGAATTTTAATTTCTCGCCTATTAAAAAAAAAGGAAAAGAGTCGAAATCAGCAAAAAAAAAAGACGCTGAAATAAAAAAAAAATAAGTAAAAAGGCGGGAAAAATTTTGGTGTTTTCGTTATAATTGATTGTGATATTTGGGTTGTTGGAGACGCGTATATTGCCTGGAGAGAAGTCGAAATTTTTTTTTTTTCGAAAATTTTCAATTTTCGAAAATTTTCCGGCACATATTTTAGTGAATTGTGATTGGTCTTTTGAGGTTTCATTGTTGCGTTTGTGTTCTAGTTTAATTTTCTTTGGAGAGGAAAATGAGTGGTAAAAGGCAAGAGTGTGTGAGATTATTAGAGTGAAAAGAGCCGATTGTGTGAAACACGAGAGTAAACACGTGAGTTGAGAGCTAGACTTTATAGGATTCTTGTTTTTGTTGCTCATTTTATTTAAATTCACTTTATTGTTTAATTGTAATTCTTGTTTAGTTCATTGAGCATAAAAAAAATGGACGAAAAAAAAAATTTATAAAAAAAAGGAGTCGACATGTCTAACAAAGGTGTAGGTACGAAAGATAAAGCAGCAGGAACGAGTGAAGAGACGCTCACTACATTTGATCCGAAGAATACAGTGGAGGCCATTCAACAACATCTGACGAAGTTGTTCAAGACTGAGATGGCAACGTTGAATGAAAGACTCAACAAGGTGGAGACTTGATTACAAGAGCAATCCCAACAAGCTCCACAAGAGAACCGTGGCGGTAAAGGTGGAAGAGGCGGACGAGGAGCCCGGATAGAGGCTCGACGCTATCCACATGTGGAGAGACAAGGGGCGGAATACTATGACATTGAGGGTGGAGATTCAGAGGAGGAGGATAGGTACTCAACTACTGGAGGAAGGAAACATGGAAAAGCAAAGAATCGAGAAGATGACGACCTCGGCAACATCAAAATGAATGTGCCTTCATTCCAAGGTAAAAATGATCCAGCTTTGTACCTTGAATGGGAGCGCAAGATCGAGATGATGTTCGACTGTCACAACTATTCCGAGCTCAAGAACGTGAAGTTAGCAGTTGTAGAGTTCTCAGACTATGCCATAGTATGGTGGGATCAGTTGATATCCAACAGACGGCGTAATCTGGAACAACCAATAGAGACATGGGGAGAAATGAAGGCGGTGATGAGGAAGAGATTCGTGCCAAGCTATTACTACCGGGAGCTATACAACAAGTTACAAAACTTGAGACAAGGTACGAATAGTGTTGATGAATACTTCAAGGAGATGGAGATTTCAATGATCCGAGCAAATGTGGAGGAAGATAGGGAGGCCACAATGGCTCGATTTCTAGCCAGTTTACATAGAGAGATCCGAGAAGTGGTGGAGTTGCAGCATTATGTGGAGATGAAGGACATGGTGCAGATGGCTATAAAGGTAGAGAACCAACTCAAGAGGAGGGGTAACAACAATCGAGCGAGTTCTTCTACATGGAAGTCGAACTCAAATTCCAACGCAACCCCGTGAAAGACTACAAATCAAGGAAAGAAGGATGAGAAGCAACCATTCACTAAGCTGAAGACCGAGGCGCCTACAGTGACAGGATCGAGTAATCAAGACTCGTCGGGTAACCGAAACCGAGACATTAAGTTTTTTAAATGTCAAGGTAGAGGTCACATAGCCAACCAATACCCAAACCGACGTGTGATGATCTTGAAGAAAAATGGTGAGATCGTGACGGATGAAGAAGAAGTTGATCCGGAGATGCCGGGATTATCCGAGTCAAGTGAGGACGAGGAGTACGCAGTGTCCAACGCTCTCATTTTGGTTGCACGCAAGTCACTTAGCTTGCACACCAAGAGCGTCGATGAGGAACAAAGGGAGAACATATTCCATACCCGATGCCACATCAAGGATAAGGTATGTAGTATGATTATTGATGGAGGTAGTTGTACTAATGTTGCAAGTGTTGTGATGGTGACAAAATTAGGATTGCCGGTTCTCAAGCATCCTAAGCCATACAAGCTGCAGTGGTTGAACGACAGTGGAGAAACCAAGGTGAACAAGCAAGTTCGAGTGCCATTTCGGATTGGCAAGTATGAAGATGAAGTGTTGTGTGACGTTGTGCCTATGCAAGCAGGACACATTTTGCTAGGACGTCCATGGCAATTCGATAGGAGGGTGAAGCATGATGGCTTCACAAACAAGTACTCTTTCATACTTAACAAGAAGACGGTGACACTAGCTCCTCTAACACCATCCCAAGTATATGAGAACCAAGTGAAACTACAAGAGGAGGCCGATACCATGAGGAAGAAAGGAAAGGAGGCCAACATTGGAAAGGAGGTGATCCAACACGCTTGTTTTGCCACAGCTAGCGATGTCAAATGGGCTGTGCAAAATGAGAAGCCAATGTACTTGATGATCCGCAGAGATGTATTAATGAGTACTAACCAATTTGACCCATCTTTGCCTAGTTCCATTGTATCTCTTTTGCAGGAATTCAAGGATGTGTTTCCCGAAGAGATGTCACCGGGTTTGCCACCAATTAGAGGAATCGAGCACCAAATTGACTTTGTGCCCGGCGCCACATTGCCAAACCGACCGGCCTATCGGAGCAACCCCGAGGAGACAAAAGATCTAGAACGTCAAATACAAGAGCTGTTGGAGAAAGGACAAGTGAGGGAGAGTTTGAGTCCATGTGCGAGTCCAGTTTTACTCGTGCCAAAGAAGGATTCATCCCTACGGATGTATGTCAACTGCCGAGCCGTCAACAACATTACGGTAAAGTATCGACATCCCATTCCCCGTTTAGATGACATGTTAGATGAATTACATGGTGCACGCATATTTTCTAAGATAGACTTAAGAAGTGGGTACCATCAAATTCACATCAAGGAAGGGGATGAGTGGAAAACGGCGTTCATTACAAAATTAGGATTGTATGAATGGTTAGTTATGCCATTTGGTTTGACAAATGCTCCTAGTACATTTATGCGTCTTATGAACCATGTTTTACGTGCTTTTATAGGTAGATTTGTTGTGGTTTATTTTGATGACATATTGATTTATAGTAAGAGTGAAGAGGACCATGTAGAGCATTTGAAATTTGTTTTGCAAGCTTTGAGGAAAGAACAGTTGTATGCTAACCTAAAGAAATGCACCTTTTGCACAGATAAGGTTGTGTTTCTTGGTTTTGTTGTTAGTGCAGATGGAGTACAGTTGGACGAAGAGAAGGTTCGTGCCATCCAAGAATGGCCGACGCCAACAAGTATGGGAGAGGTTTGAAGTTTTCATGGACTTGCGAGCTTCTATCGACGTTTTGTTCCACACTTCAGTAGTATTGCAGCACCCATGACTGAAGTGATCAAGAAGAATGTGGAATTCCAATGGGGAGAAGCGCAAGAAAAAGCATTTCAGACGCTTAAGGAGAAATTGACACATCTACCGGTACTATCTCTTCCAAACTTTTCTAAAATGTTTGAAATTGAATGTGATGCTTCTGGTGTTAGAATTGGTGTAGTGTTGATGCAAGAGATCCGGCCCATTGTTTACTTCAGTGAGAAGCTTGGCGGTTCCACTGCAAACTACCCGACATATGACAAAGAGTTGTATGCACTAGTGCGGGCATTGCAAACGTGGCAGCATTATCTGTGGCCCAAAGAGTTCGTGATCCACACCGACCATGAATCATTGAAGCATTTGAAGGGGCAACACAAGTTGAACAAAAGACATGCCCATTGGATGGAGTTTGTTGAGACGTTTCCATACGTCATCAAGTATAAGCAAGGGAAGGAGAATGTAGTAGCCGACGCACTATCGAGGAGATACGATTTACAATCCACTTTAAATGCTAAGTTGCTTGGTTTTGAGTGCATTAAGAACATGTACATTGATGATGATGATTTTAAGGATGTATATGTTGCATGTGAAGAATCTGGAGATGGGAAGTTTTATAGGCATGATGGATTTTTGTTTAGAGAAAATAGGTTATGTATGCCTAATTGTTCCATGCGTGAGCTTTTATTGTTGGAGTCACATAGTGGTGGTTTAATGGGGCATTTTGGGGTAGCTAAGACTTTAGCTGTTTTGAATGAGCATTTCTTCTGGCCTCATATGAAACGTGACGTGGAACGTTTGTGTGCTAAGTGTGTTACATGTAGACAAGCCAAGTCTAGAGTCCAACCACATGGTTTATACATGCCTTTTCCTATTCCTACATCACCTTGGATAGATATATCTATGGATTTTGTGTTAGGATTGCCTAGGAGTAAACGTGGTCATGATTCTATTTTTGTGGTTGTAGATAGATTTTCTAAGATGGCACATTTTATTGCATGTTCTAAAACAAATGATGCTTCCTACATTGCTGATTTATTCTTTAGGGAAGTTGTGCGTCTACATGGTATGCCTAAGATAATTATTTCTGATAGAGATGCTAAGTTCTTGAGTTATTTCTGGAAGACATTGTGGTGTAAGTTAGGAACTAAGTTATTATTTTCTACTACTTGTCACCCACAAACAGATGGTCAAATAGAAGTAGTAAATAGGACTTTATCTACTTTGTTAAGGGCTTTAATTAAAAAGAACATAAAAACTTGGGAGGAATGTTTGCCGTATGTTGAATTTGCATATAATAGGTCTGTGCATTCTGCATCTCAATTTTCACCATTTGAAGTTGCATATGGGTTTAATCCTTTGACTCCATTGGATTTAATTCCTTTGCCTGTGCATGAATATACTAATCTTGATGGGAAAAAGAAAGCTGATTTTGTGAGACAGATTCATGAAAGAGCTAGAGCAAACATTGAGAGACGGACTGAGAAGTATGCCGAGAAAGCCAACAAGGTACGACAGAGAGTAGTGTTCGAACCCGGTGAATGGGTTTGGTTACACATGAGAAAAGAGAGATTTCCGGCTCAAAGGCGTTCTAAGTTACTTCCTAGAGGGGACGGGCCATTCCAAGTTGTAGAACGCATCAGTGATAATGCATACAAGTTGGACTTACCAGGTGAGTATAAAGTAAGTTCATCATTTAATGTTGCTGATTTAAGTCCTTTTGATGTAGGTGACGAGCTGGATTTGAGGACAAATCCTTTTCAAGAGGAAGGGAATGATAAGATCCAAGCCAAGGAGATGTCCGATCCAATCAAAGTACCGGAGGGGCCAGTTACACGATCAAGAGCTAAGAGATTCAAGGAGAGTCTCAGTGGATTTATACGAGGAGTCTGGACCCAAGAGGCGTCAAAGAGACCCGTCGAAGGAGTTGAAGCCGAGCATCATTGGAAGACGAAGATCACATGCGAGTACGGGACGACAGGAGGACGCGGCCCGAGCATAGAGGCGGTGCGACCCAGGCGCGACCCGGGGACAGACACGGCGTGACCGAGCGTCGATGTAGAGGGGTGAAAAGTACCCAGGGAGGTGCGGCCCGGGGACAGACGTGGCGTGACCTCACTAGTGCCCACCGAGGCGCGACCCGACCGAAGGCGGCGCGACCGAGCCCGTGTCGCGCCTGTACAGGCGGTTCCGAATTTTGGCTTATTTTGTTTCCTAGTTTGTGTAGGATTTTATTTTGGGGCTTGATGTTTTGGACCAACTATATAAGACCGTGCCTCTCTTTATTTTCATTAGACAACTTTGATATTAAATTTAAACGTGAGTTTTCACTTTTCTCTCTGAGAGAATTATCCGAGTTTCACAACATAACGTGAGATTCAATCGACTTATCAAACGGATTCACATCCCCGTTTGTGGCGTCTTCATTACAATCCGAGTTCGTGTCTTCAATTGTTCGAGGGTCTCGTCTACGTTGTATACGGGGTTTGACATCGTTAAAGGCTAGGGTTTGGATCATTCCATCCATTATTCCGCGCGAATCTTATACAGTCCTGGACAACAACTGTCGTTCTTGTCGTGTGCCGGCGAGGATAGCATCAATTGGTCTCTCATTTAGCTTTCCAAGCACATAATTGATCATTTTGCACCAAATAATCATCAAATTCACCACTATTACTGCAAAACTCACAAATACATCAAAAATACCAAATGATAACATAATGAGCACAAAAGCTATGAAAATCACACAACTTATCAACTTAAACATCATCAATTCGTATCCAAAAGTATGTAAAATACACAGCTGTCAAGCCCCCAAACTTAAACTATTGCATGTCCTGAACAACGAAAAAGAAAAAAAAAATATATGAAGTGATGATCGCAAAACTTGCCTCAGATTTCTTCTATATGCATCAAACTGAACATAAAAAGATTAGACAGATAAAATTAACAGCGCATCAATCAATTTCATTGGAATTACACATCTTTCGAAAGGTAAATAGGAAAAGTTCACTCCACACTCAAGTGTTTAGGGTGTACTCTCAAATCAGAAATACACAACAATCAACCATTCACTCTCAAAAGTTCACTAGTATGAGTTCATAGTCAAGATAGACTAATTTCAAATCACATTACAACTATACGGATAGTTCATCTAACTTCATCTAGGTTGTGAACTCTTCTCATACTTTATAAGAAACTGATAATATGATCTTCTGTGTGTATTGCACACACCATATTATCTACAAAATTAAGTATAAGATGATTTACATTATTTATTATATAAAATAAATACAAAATATGTGAACATTATTCTCATTCATAATTTAAGAGAAATAATTATATACATAAAAGACATGCTTTTAGTATACAATCCCAATATCCCACTCATGTGTGTAATAACCTATGCAAACCACACTTGGGTAAACTCTGCTCCTGTGTAATAGCTTGTACATCGTTCATGTGCAATAGCCGTATTACCACATAGTGGTTCTACACAGAAGAAAATAATATGTCATAGCCTTGGTAAACCACCCTCATATGTAGTAAATCACACTTGGTAAGTTAGGTGGTGCGACAAGCGAACATCTAGCGGTGTTGGTGGAATTCGGACATGAAATATTTGACTTCAAACTTACACCACTCCACAATTAGGTCATTTCTAAAGGGACAAAAAATTGTTCTTCCTAATTATATAGAGATAAATGTTATATATTATATATTTTGTATGTTGTATTATTTTAATGGATATTAATACATAATTAATTAATTAGTTTGAGAACAGTTGAAGTTTTATATTTAAGATTGTCTATTTTGGTATGCCACGTGAGCGAAAATACATTTATTTAATTTTTATCTCCAATCAATCTTTTAAGTGATGAAGGTGCATCATTGGGCATACCTCACATTCAGTATTCTTCTTATATATATCATACGAAAAAATTTGCTAAATTCTCTAATACATGTATTCATTAAATCCCGTAACCTGACTCTTGTCTTTAATCTATCAGTGGTAGGAAATCACTAGTTTGTTATCAAGCTACTTTTAAAGGCATAAACCATATCATAGGTATAATGAGCATGCACTTCACTGCGGTCAGTTATTTTCACACATGTCATTGCTCCCAATTTAGCACACAAATATTTATTCAACCCTATGCGAAAGTTGTTTACTTGGTCAGTCCTTTCAAGCACACATAATCTGATTTCTATCTTTCTATCACTAATTATTCTTTGGTCAATACTTCAAATTAATGACTATCATGCATAAATTGTGATCAAGCATCCTTACAAGATATAAATAAACTCATAGAAATCAAGCGCTGAGAGATAGTAGAAAGAAAGTAATTAAATGATATTATAAAATCCATAACATCCAATCCCTAAAACCTAGCTATGAATTTAGCTAGATATAATTAAATAAAAAAAAACTAGAGTGTAAGTGTTCATGACAAAATTAACAAAAGAACTGAATAACACGGAGAAATCCAGTGGTCTTATCTCTTTTATAGTAGCACACTGTCTCTAGCAACCTTGCCAACTCCTCTCAAGTAGACGACAACCCTCTATCTTCTTCTCCTCTCTCTTGGTATATTCTAAGTGTATGGTGTGGTATTGGGCATCTTCTTTTTGTGTATCAAAGTGGGAGCTTTTATATCTAGGTTTAAAATCGTAAATTGGAGATAAAAATCATATTTCCGCGGACCCGAACACATGGGTCGACCCATGTGAATTTGGGTCGGGTCGACCCAAGCCTTAATCATTTGTATTGGGTTGAGTTGACTGACACTTTTTGAGTCGACCAAGTCATTTTCACACTGGGCTTCGAATTTCTTCGGATTTTGATCATTTAATCCAGTCCATTAGGCTTTATTTTAGTATTTAATTAAGCCTAAGAGCCTAATTAAATCCCTCTTCAACTCCTCTTATCCGTATTTAACTGTTTTACTTCAAATATGCAATGAAATCACAACTATTACTGCAAAACTAGCAAACGCATCAAAAACTTTAAATGATAACATTATAAGCACAAAAGCTATATAAAATACACAACTTCATCTAATAAACATCATCAATTCATATCCAAAAGTTGTGTAAAATACACAGTTGACATTTATGATACACCAGTAAGTTATATGAATGAAACTATTGCTTCCGCTATTGGTCAACGTATTGGGAAGATTGAAACCATTGATTTTGAACATCGCTTATTTGGTAGATTTCTTAGAATGAAGATATGGATTGATATAACTAAGCCCTTAAAGACAGAGGTGGAGGTTAAATTAAGGGGTAAGGAACTCTGGTTGCCTATGAAGTATAAAATTCTACCAATTTACTATTACAAATGTGCCATAGTGGGACACTCTTTTAAATCTTGTAAAAACTTTCAAGACGCTGATAATTCCAACAATAGCAGCCTCCCGTATGTCAGTGCTATCAAAGCTTCGCCCACAAAGAAAACCCATGATATCCTTCAAAGAGATGAAAGAGGGATAGTAAAAAAATGAAAGCAGTCCTTATCATCCACCTACAACCATCAACTCTTTCTTTGATACTGAACATTTTCCCCTTATTCAAATGCATACACTTCCAACTGCTTCTCAAAATGTAGCCCTATCTATCGCTACTCACACATCTGGGAAAAATCTCATTCAAAACAAAGAATCATAATCCTATGATCTACTTGATATATTATCCATACTGTTGAGAATGATGGATTTCAGATGATGTTATCACTTCATTGATAACATCGAAGTCAATGTCGTATCCAATGTCGTCCGTTATTCTCGCTACATCGAGTGTAACACTCAGGATGCTAATCTTATCATTTCCTAGTTTTTAAGATTAATTTATTTTAAATTAATCTGATTAAATTGTGATTTTTGTCACATTTTATTTTCCACGTATTTAGGATTTTATTGCTGATTTAATTGTGGAATAAATCGTGGATTATGCTTGATTTTGACTAGGTCAGAATCTATTCCGAGTTTCAAGAGACGTGATGTTCCCCACTTCATCTTAGATACTAACCATTGCAAAGAACATGGGTCGCTGGAGTAACCGCCATTATTACACGATGTTGAAGAACGTGTGCCATGCAGTGCAGAGGTCGGTTATCTCGAGTCCAGTTCAGCAAGGGTAGTGGAAGGTGGTGGTTTTGCATCAGACTCATCAAAGATCGTGGAGAAATTACCCAGCCGAGATGGAGGAAGTATTTAAGGCATTTCCAAGCCTTAAAATCATTTATGCAAGCAGGTTATCACCGTGGTTTGTAAGAAGCTCTGAAACTTGCATCTAGTGTCATCTCTGAAATCCAAGACATCTTCCTCGACATCTGCCTAGCGTCCCAATCAGCTGGAGACTTTCATACCAGTTGTGTGTGTAGGTTAGATAGTCAGCTTTGAGAAGTCTAGGATTTAGAGTGACTGATTATGATCTATCTATGTGTTTAGATAGGTTTGTTTTTAAGTGATTATTCGAGTGAGTGAAGCTAGGATATTCCTCTGTATGTTTTATGCTGTGCTGTTAAGAGAGTGAACCGAGACAACATTTGCACTGTTTTTTTTATCACTTATGATAGTGAATTTCGCCTTGAGACAATCACACACCGTAAGGAATGTGATTTAAAATTTAATTTGTGCAAAGTGTTGTTTACATTTCCGCTGTATGTTGAAGGTAATGTGGTAACACTAGCTTCAACATTACATTTAACTTTGCAATTTACATCCATATTCACATTATTTCAGGCAACAAATTCTAACAAATGGTATCAGAGCCGGTACTTGACACACTAAGTACTCGATCCGGTGTTGCTTGAAATCTGTGATGGATATTCAGATCAATCAATGCCATCCTCCTGCTCTAGATAGCAATGGTGGTAACTATGTTATGTGGAAATCTCGAATGAAGATTTACATCAAATCTATCGATGAAAGAGCATGGATGACAGTGATTGAAGAATGGAGCCCCCCTAGGATGGAAGGTCCAAATGGAGATTTTGTATTAACTCCAGAATCTCAATGGAAAAATGATGAGAGAATAATCTCAAATTTTAATGCTCGCGCTTTGAATGCAATTTTTATTTCAGTCGATGTTCCATGCTTCAAAATGATTTGCAATTGTGTTACTGCATATCAAGCATGGACCATTCTTCAGGAACATTGTGAAGGGTCTGCCAGTGTTAGGAAGACCAAACTGAGGTTGCTCACATCAAAATTTGAAAATTTGCGCATGTTTGAAGATGAAACTATTTCATCTTATGCTGAAAAATTATGTGCGATCTCAAATCAATCTACCGCTCTTGGGAGTCCAATCTCTAATGAGAACATGGTTAGCAAGTTGCTTCGAACTCTCCTAGAAAGATTCAATATGAAAATTTCTGCAATTGAAGAAGCACATGATGTAGGAACCATGAGTATGAGTGAAGCGGTCAGCATCTTGCTAACATTTGAGATGAACCTACAAAATCAAAAGCAAACTCAACTTCAAGGAGAATTGCTCTCCAGACAACAACGGTGTCATATGATGTTCATGATGATGTTGACGGTTTTCAGAAAATCAACGAGGAAGAGAATCTAAGCGTTGCACTCCTGACAAAGAAGTTCAACTCACTGGTTCGTTCCATGAAGAAAAGCCCCCTAAATATCAAACCTCGACGGCTGTTTGACTCTCCATCCTCATCAACATCAAATTCTGGAAGATCAAATGTGAGGAAGGAAGTTGTTGACACTGGTAAAGACATTGATTCAGTTCAATGTAGAGCATGCTCTGGGTATGGACATTATTCAAACGAATGTCCAACAGCACGAAGAAGATAAAGAAATAATTTTAATGTTGTTCTCAGTGATGATTTTGATGTTGAACATGACTCAGATCAGAGAGTGTTGTTCATCAATGTCATGGAAGATGATGATCAGATTATTGATGCTCTGAATGATATTGATGAACTTGATGAACTTGACATTGAAAAATGTGAAGTTGAAGATGAAGTTCTTCCAGATGTTGAAGCAGAAGCTACTGAGATTTCACCCAATACGACAAATTGGTATGAAATGACTCTTCTAGATGAATTCAATCAGGCTTCTGAAATCAGAGAACATGATCCACATGAAGAACAACCTACTGCCTCACTTCAAGAACTCAATAATGTTGTGAATGAAGTCTGCACTCAATGGACAACTCAATCAAAAGAGCTGAGATTTCTCCTGGAAGAAAACCAGTTTCTAAGAGGAAAGGTTGTAAGTCTGGAAATTAGACTTACCAGGAGTGATGCTGAAATCAGCAAACTAAAGAAGGAAGTGGAGGACACCTCAAGAACATTTCAGAAGTGGAATAAAGGAACTAATGTCCTAAATGAAGCCTTAACATTGGGACAGACAGATAGAACTGGATTGGGATTCTCTAATAAATCCTCCATGTCTTTCTCAAACAACAATGTTGTTAAGTTTGTGAAAGGTAGCAACTCAAGCACGACTACAAGGAACAATGTTCAAGATGATGATCAGAAACAATGCAAGGGCTCAAAGGTGCGGAAATATGTGTGCCATTACTGTCAGGAGCCTGGACATATCAAACCACATTGCTTCAAGTTTCACGATGATGTTGCAACTGGAAGAACAACATCAGGGATCACATCTAGGAACAAGAATCTGAAAAAGTCCAAAAAGATGAAGGTTACATGCAATGTTGTGTACACATCACTGAAGGCCAACATTACTGGAACATGGTACTTCGACAGTGGATGTTCTTGATATATGACAGGCAATAAGGAGTTTCTTGAAGAATATACCACTACAAACAAAGGCAAAGTCAGTTACGGAGGTGGAGCTCAAGGAAACATTGTTGGAAAAGGTACATTAAATGTCAAACATTTTCCTAAGCTTCAGAATGTCCTACATGTTGAAAGATTGACGGCCAATTTGATCAGTATTAGTCAGCTTTGTGATGATGGTATGCATCTCAAGTTTAACAAAAATACTTGTGAAGTGTTTGACAAACACGACAAATGCATAATGTTTGGGAGCCGTGCATCTGACAATTGCTATCATGCTGACAAAGATGAAACCTGCAACATGACTGTAAATGATGAAGCAAAATTGATTCATCAAAAACTCGGCCATGTGAGCATGGTAAATTTGAAAAAGCTGATTGTGTCTGATGCTGTTCGTGGCCTACCAAAACTGAATGTTGATCACGATGTTGTATGTGGTGCCTGCCAAAAGGGAAAACAAACCAGAATTCCTCACAAAAGCCTGGGTGGTTGTCAAACAACAAGATGTTTTCAACTCTTACACATGGACATCATGGGACCGATCGATACAAAGAGTATGAGTGGTAAGAGTTTCATTCTTGTCATTGTTGATGATTTCTCAAGGTATACTTAGGTTGAATTTCTGCAGGAAAAATCTGAAACATTCAAAGTATTCAAAAGATTCTGCCGCACAATGTGTCTGCAATTTGATACTAACATTGCATGCGTAAGAACAGATCATGGAAGAGAATTTGAGAATACTACATTCGATGATTTTTATGATAAAAAAGGAATACTCCATGACTATTCAGCTCCTAAAACTCCAGAACAAAATGGAGTAGTGGAGAGAAAGAATCGAACTCTGCAGGAAATGTCATGTGCAATGTTACAGGCTAAAGGACTTTCAAAAAGGCTATGGGCTGAAGTTGTTAACACAGCTTGTCACATCGGGAATAGAGTCTATCTTCAACCAGGAAGAAAGGAGACTCCGTATGAGCTTCTAAGAGAAAGAAAGCCAAAACTCAAATATTTTCATGTGTTTGGATGTGTCTGCTACATCCTGAACGACAAAAACTATCTTGGAAAGTTTAACTCGAAGAGTGACAAAGGATTGTTCTTGGGATATGCTTAAAACAGCAGAGCATATCGGGTTCTTAATCTAAGAACTAAGGCCGTACAAGAATCTGTCAATGTTGTATTTGATGATCTTGCAGGTCTAGCGATAAGAACTGAAGAAGATGATGTATCATTTCTCTTACATGAACCAGATGTTGCCGACAAGGAGTCCAGTAACACTGACAAAAGTCCTAAGAAAAGTCCTGATGTAAAAACGAATGTTTCTTCTCCATCAGTGAATGAATCAACATCACTCCAGACACCAGATTCAGACTCCTCATCTGAAAGCGATGATGAACAACTTCCACTGGCTCAATATGAACCAAGACATGATCCTCTAAAGAGAATAAAAAGAGATCACCCAAATTCCCAAATCATCGGTGATGGATCTCAAGGAGTCAAAACCAGAATGAAGAGCTCAACCGATTTTGCTGAATTGGTCAAACAGGTTTGCATGTCATTAGTTATTAACCTTGTGTCCATTTCATGTTTTCTATCTAGTGTTGAACCTAAAAATGTCAAAGAAGTATTAAAAGATGAATTCTGGGTAGAAGCAATGCATGATGAACTGATTCAGTTTGTTCGAAATAATGTGTGGGAATTGGTTCCAAGGCCTGAAAATAAAAATGTAATTAGAACTAAATGGATTTTTAAGAACAAGACTGATGAGTCTGGGAATGTGGTTAGAAACAAAGCCAGGCTAGTGGCACAAGGTTATACACAAGTAGAAGGAATAGACTATGATGAAACATTCGCTCATGTTGCTAGAATACAGTCTATCCATCTCCTACTTGCCATTGCTTGCCACATTGGATTTACATTGCATCAAATGGATGTCAAAAGCGCATTCTTGAATGGGATTTTGAATGAGGAAGCCTATGTTGAACAACCAAAAGGCTTTGAATGTCACGAAAAACCAAACCATGTGCTGAAACTACACAAGGCTCTGTATGGGCTTAAATAAGCTCCTAGAGCTTGGTATGCTCGCCTTACGGAGTTTTTAATTGACTTTGGCTTTTCAAGAGGCGTGGTTGATAAAACCTTGTTAATCAAAAGGATTCACAAACACATCACTGTTGCATAAATCTATGTTGATGATATTGTGTTTGGATCCACTTGCTCTAACCTCCTCAGTGAGTTTGTTGATGCAATGTGTAGCACTTTTGAGATGAGCATGGTCGGTGAATTGGCCTACTTTCTTGGTCTCCAAATCAAGCAAGATAAAGATGGGATTTTTATATTCCAAAGCAAGTATGCCAAAAATCTGATCAAGCGATTCGAGCTTGAAGCTGTAAAGCCTATGAAGACACCAATGGGATCCTCTGAAAAACTGAGCAAAGACGATGTTGGAGTCAATGTTGACCCAACAATGTATAGAGGAATGATTGGAAGCTTGCTCTACTTGACTACCAGCAGACCTAACATCATGTTCAGTGTTGGAGTATGTGCTAGATACCAAGCTCAACCCAAGGAGTCTCACTTGAAAGCTGTCAAAAGAATAATTCGATATGTTGCTGGTACAATCGACTTTAGAATCAGGTATTGTAAAGATACAAACACCAGCCTTATTGGATACAGTGATTCAGACTGGGCAGGTGATGTTGATGATAGGAAGAGCACAAGTGGTGGTTGCTTCTTTTGGGGGAGCAATATGGTTTCTTGGTCAAGTAAGAAACAAAATTGCATCTCCTTGTCAACAGCTGAATCTGAATATGTTGCAACTGCAAGTTGTTGTGCTCAGTTGGTGTGGTTGAACCAAATGATGAAGGACTATGGCATGACAAGCTCATCACTTACCTTGCTATGTGATAATGCCAGCGCTATTGAAATTTCCAAGAATCCTGTTCAACATTCACGCACTAAGCACATCAACATTCGCCATCACTTTATCAGAGACTTGGTAGAAAAGGAGATCATAAACACCAAGTATATATCCACGGAGAACCAACCAGTGGATATTTTTACCAAGCCCCTTGATTTTGAGAGATTTTCTACCTTGAGAAAGTCTCTTGGAATGTGCTCTGTTTAATTAGATCTTTATGTTTACTGATGTTGAACTCAATGTGACTTTGTTTTTATCAACATCAGTTGTTTATCTTGTTAGTATTTTTAGTTTTTTTTCTCTTAAGTAAAGTTCAAGGTGTACTTAATGAAAATATGGTTTATCTGTTCGTAATTTAACACAATCAGCTACTTGAAATTATTTATCTGTGTTTATAAATGAAATACCCTTGACCTTAAAAAGGTAAACTATAAAAATTTTGGGTTTATTTCATTCATTGTAAATGTTGTAGCTGATGTTTTGTGCAAGATTGCAGAGAAACCATATTCTTCAGAAAATATATGCCTAGAATTATATTTGTTATGTATATGGATTCCGTCTGTTTATTATTTTATTTAATTTAAAAAAAAAACAAAAAAGGGACGAATTTGTTCAGGGGGCCCATGAACATCTCTAATTGTACTTTGGTGATAATTACACCTTCAGATATCCCTATCCACTAATCCGATTTTTGAATTTTTTATTCTTGTTTGTAGCGATGTGACAGTTTTGGAGAGTTCTGAGATTTGAGGGATTTGGCATCTATATCTCGAATTAAATTTCAAATCTCTCACTCATTCTCTTTCTATCGAGTCGCTTCATTTTTCTTCATCTTGTCTTTCTCTCTTTTCTCTATTTTCTTCTCAAGCTTTTTCAGAACATCCATGGCGGATCCAAGTGAAATAGCTGCTATGTTTCAAATGATGAAACAAGTGTTAGAGAAAACCATGGGCACTCCATCTTCAACCTCAGTTCCTGCTGGAACTTCAACATCAACTCTCGCAGTCACTGTAACAACATGAGTGCTTGAGGAAGGTGCTAAATCTGAGTCAGAGAAGCCCTCATCTGCTCCGACTGAACATGCTGATACTCCAATGCAGGAAGCTGAGATTCCTGAAGAGCTTCAAGTACTGAACCCAACACCACTTTAACAAGTACGCCTAGAAGAAGAAGAAAACCCCATAATCCCGATCTTGGGGTGCACATTCAAGCTATTGCTAGCAAGAAGAAGAAGGCCGGGCTAACTCGTAAATCTAAGAGGCTTTATAGTTCTCAAGACACTGAAAAAGAAAAGGTTGAAGAAACTAGCAAGAAGGCTAGGAGAACTCTGAAGATGGAGACCAAGCTGATGAGGTCTCTAAAGGATGAGTCGGATGATGAGGAGAATCCTCCTGAGAACTCTCCCATTAAAGTCTCTGCTGATGTTGAAGTGGATGCTGAATAAGAAGAGGAAGCTGCTTCGGAGATTCCTGAATCTGTAAAGAAAGGAGTTTCTTCTGAGGCTATGAAGAAAGCCACTTCTCCCACTTCCTCTCATGATATGGTCTCTTCCGGCACTGCTCGAGATGTTTTCTCCCCCACTCAGTCAGGCAATGTCAAAGATGATGCTGAGTCTGGAGATTCTGAACCAGTCTATCCACCAGGTTCCCCTCATGATGTTACTTCTGCTTTTAGTAAGACTTTCTACTCTAAGCATGCTAAGGCTCAATACAAAATTATTTGCAATCGTCCTGTGCGTGTTGAGAAACAAATTGATGTCTTAAGCTTTAAGAAGTATGGCATGGATATGTTTTTGAAAGAGAGGGGTCTGTGGAAATCTGTTTCATTTTTGTCGACTTTTGAGCCTGATGTGATTGTTGAATTCTATGCCAATGTGTCTCCTGATATGGATGATAAAACGAGGAGTAAATATGGGGAAATTTATATGCGTGATCATGTGTTTAAGTTTAATCCGATGGTGATCAACAAGTTCTTGGGTCTAGGCAATGACAATGATGTTGTTAGTCTAGATCTTATTGATGATGTTGTGTCGACTATAACTGGTGGATTGGTAACCAAGTGGACAAACAAAATTTCCACTTCTAAGCTTACATTTTTATACTCTGTCTTACACAAGATTATTGTGTGTAATTAGTTACCTACCACTAACACTTCAGTCCTTACTGTTGATCAAGCATTTCTGCTCTTTAAACTTGGCACTAAGATCCCCTTCAGCCTCGGAGACTACATTTTTGATTATGTGATGAAGGCTGCTACAAAGACCAGCAATACCAGCATCCTTCCTTTTCCCTGCCTCATCTATGCAGTTATGGTTGAGCAAGGTGTGAAGCCAAATAAGAAGAAGATAGTCACTGAAATGTCGACTATCACAATTGTCAAACCAAAAGGGAATGATGATGGTGTGATGGATCTCCCTTACAACCTTGCTCTAAGCTCCACGGCTGCCTCCAGAGATGTTGATCAGGATGTTGGAATAGAGATTGCTCTCTCTTCCCCACAATCTGAGAGTGAATTGGCTAGTGCATCTTCACATTTGGTGACATTTTCTGTGCAGGTGTTAAATTCCTTTATCAAGCAGATGGATTCTATGATCCATAAAAGCACAGTCCTCACTAATGCTATAGTTGAACATCGCAAAGCTCTGCGAAGTGCATTTTCTGCACAAAAAGGGGGAGTAGCATCGAATGTTGGTGGCCCTGCTGGTGAAGATGAAGCGGAAAAGGCTGGGAAGTCGGTGGCCAAGTCCAAGGGAAAGAAGAAGATTTAATTCTTCTGTTTCAAAAACAATTTTAATTGATGTTTCTATTATGTGCTGGACACGTCTATATTTTTGCTCTATGTGCTGGACACATGTTTTATTTTAATGTTTGGATATTTTGGGTATTCAAGTTTTGAATATCCTTGAATAGTTGATTTTAATCATCAGTTTAGTCTGATGATTTTGATATCTATATATGCTTGATTTTTGCATATAGTTTATATGGTGATAATCTCAGTATTGTTGCCTTATTGTTCGCATATTGTGCAATATGTGATGTTTTATGTTGGAAATGATCTTAACATTGTCATGCACATAGTTTAACCTATGTTATGTTTATGTTGGGTGTATTCTCAGCATTGCCTGTATAGGGGATGATTACCCACTTGTATTTGTATACTATTGTATAGATAATAACTTAAGGGAGGGCAGACCTTAAGGGGGAGTGGTTGTATCTCCATGTAGTTTTGATCGTATTCCGCTGCGGCTTTAATTGTATATATTGTGTTTTGTGCAGAAAGGATAAGCTTAAGGGGGAGATTGTTGAGAATGATAGATTTCAGATGATGTTATCACTTCGTTGATAACATCGAAGTCAATGTCGTATCCAATGTCGTCCGTTATTCTCGTTACATCGAGTGTAACACTCAGGATGCTAATCTTATCCTTTCCTAGTTCTTAGGATTAATTTATTTTAAATTAATCTGATTAAATTGTGATTTTTGTCACATTTCATTTTCCACGTATTTAGGATTTTATTGCTGATTTAATTGTGGAATAAATCGTGGATTATGCTTGATTTTGACTAGGTCAGAATCTGTTCCGAGTTTCAAGGGACGTGATGTTCCCCACTTTATCTTAGATACTAACCGTTGCAAAGAACGTGGGTCGCTGGAGTAACCGCCATTATTACACGATGTTGAAGAACGTGTGCCACGCAGTGCACAGGCCGGTTATCTCGAGTCCAGTTCAGCAAGGGTAGTGGAAGGCGGTGGTTTTGCATCCGACTCATCAAAGATCCTGGAGAAACTACCCAGCCGAGATGGAGGAAGTATTTAAGGCATTTCCAAGCCTTAAAATCATTTATGCAAGCGGGTTATCACCGTGGTTTGTGAGAAGCTCTGAAACTTGCATTTAGTGTCATCTCTGAAATCCAAGACATCTTCCTCGACATCTACTTAGCGTCCCAATCAGCTGGAGACTTTCATTCCAGTTGTGTGTGTAGGTTAGATAGTCAACTTTGAGAAGTCTAGGATTTAGAGTGACTGATTGTGATCTATCTATGTGTTTAGATAGGTTTGTTTTTGAGTGATTATTCGAGTGAGTGAAGCTAGGATAGTCCTCTGTATGTTTTATGCTGTGTTGTTAAGGGAGTGAACCGAGACAACATCTGCACTGTTTTTTTGTTTATCACTTATGATAGTGAATTTCGCCTTGAGGCAATCACACACCGTAAAGAGTGTGACTTAAAATTTAATTTGTGTAAAGTGTTGTTTACGTTTCCGCTGCATGTTGAAGGCAATGTGGTAACACTAGCTTCAACATTACATTTAACTTTGCAATTTACATCCATATTCACATTGTTTCCGGCAACAAATTCTAACACATACCAAACATGTCTATTGAAGCCTAAGATAAACAAGCCAATCTAACCACTGATCAAACCATTGCTGAAACTAGCATCTCTGATCCAACCTTAACTACTTACCAAAACAAATCTTCATGGAAATGTTGAGCCAGAGCTCGATCTAAGATGGTGACTGAACATGAAATACATCTGGATAAATGAGAAAATTATGAAGATATTAATTCTGATGCTTTTGATTTTCAAGAATCCAAATGTTTACGTGTATTAAACATTGATGCTAATGACACATCTTCAACCATAGGAATGGAGATTGCCTCACAATAGTTCTGCCAAGAACAATGAGTTGCTTAAGTTAGAATTATTGCATGCTTGGGAACTTAGCGACAGTTTCAGTACTTAAGTGAGAAATCAAAAGGAAAGATCCCACTATTGTCTTCTTGATGGAGACCAAATTAGTATGAACTGATATTGAGTGACTTAAAAATCAACTTATTTTTTATTGTGTTCATTCGATTGATTGTAATATGGTGCATGAAGGTAGAAGAGGTGGCCTTTATTTGTTTTGGAAAGATTCAATTAAGGTTAGAATTATTTTTAACTCTTTTAACCATATTGATGCTTTTATATCTATTAAAGGAGATGAGTCTGATTGGAGAATAACTGGATTCTATGAAAGCCCGGTTGAGCACCTACAATACCACACTCAGGATCTTTTAAAATTACTTGCTCATGAGCCTCATGTTGGGTGGCTATGTATGGGTGATTTTAACGAGATCCTTTATCATTTTGAAAAGCTCGGTGGAAAAGCTTGAGATGATGGAAAAATTTCCTTATTTCATAAAACTCTTGAAGCATATAGTCTAGAAGATCTTGGTTATAAGGGATATCAATTCACATGGACAAATGGCCATTATGGAGAATCAAACATTTAGGAGAGACTTGATTGTTCCATCGCTAGTTCAGGATGAATAGAAAAACACCCAAACTCACTGTGGAGCACCTAATACGACAAGAGTTAGATCACTGCCCAATTTAGATTTCTTAGTAAAATAAAAATCTCACAAGGCGCATGAAAAATAGGTTGTACCGGTTTGAAGCCATGTGGTTTCAAGATGATTCATGTTGGCAGATTGTTGAGAAAGCATGACATGGTAGCTTCGAAGGTTCATGCCAGGAATATATAAAAGAGAAACGAACATTACTCAGGCAAGAGCTGAAATGTTGGGAATCTAATCATTTGGCAGTGTTAGAAGAGATATTGAAAACCTAGGAGAGATCTTTATTATTTGCAAACTTGTGAGAAATCCTTTGAAAATGGCAAGGTTATTCAAGAAGTGGAGATCAAGCTTAGAACAATTATGTAAAGAAAAGAGACCATGTGGCACCAGAGATCCAGGTCAAATTGGATCAAAGATGGGGACAAAAACACAACTTTCTTCCACCATATTGCCTCTGGCCTTATAAAATGGAACACCATTTATTGGATTAGAGATGCTAATGGAAATCTTATTGATGATGAGAATAAGATTGAACTCACTATTTGTGAATACTTCCAAAATTTATTTTGTGTAGGTCCTATTAGTGGCATCGATGATGTACTTAATATCGTGGAACCGAGGGTGACATCAGATATGAATAATTGCCTAGACTCAATGTTCGCAAAGGATGAAGTGATTACAACATTGTTTTATTCTACACTAAGTTTTGGCCAATATTGAAAATGATGTCATTTCTTATGTGCTTAGAGTTTTGAATGATGGTGCTTCATCGGGGCCTATTAACCGTACTCATGTAGTCCTTATTCCTGAGGTTAAATATCTTGAGAACCCTATGTATTTTCACCTTGTTAGCCTATGTAATGTGATTTTAAAGTTGATCACTAAATGTATTGCTAATAGACTGAAGCCCTTTCTCCCAGGTCTCATTGGTGAATCCCAATATGCTTTTGTTCTGAAATAGCATATTATTGATAATGCTTTATTATCTTTTGAATTATTTCATAGTATGAAATCTAACAAGTATGTACAATATCCTACTTTTGTGCTTAAACTTGACATGGTAAAGGCTTATGATCGAGTCAATTGGCAGGTTCTCAATTGTATTTTACGGAAGTTGGGTTTCAGTTCTTTTGTTGGCCTAGTCATGTGTTGTGTCACATCTGTCTCATATTCTATCATTGTTAATGGCATTCCATCTAACTCTTTTACTCCTTCTCGTGGCTTATGTCAGGGCGACCTATTATTGCCATATCTTTTTCTCTTTTGTGCAGAAGTGTTTTCAACCCTTATCCGACATGAAAAAGTAGATGGATCTCTTCATGGAGCTAGAGTGTGCAAACAATCTCCCCCGAGTCTCTCATCTTTTCTTTATCGATGATAGTCTGATATTTGGAAGGGCCTCAAAGAATGAGGTTGAAAAGATTAAAAACATCGTACATAAGTATTGTGCAACCTTAGGTCAAAGTGTAAATTTTTACAAATCAACAATCTTCTTCAGTAAGGAACTCGATTTGAGACAAGAGGGTTATTAAGTCAAGTACTTGGAGTTCCATTGGTTCTTAATCATCCCATATATTTGGGACTTCCTACTCACATTGGTAGGTCCAAGAAGAAAAATTTTCACATTATTGTAGACCGAATTGCTAAGAAATTGAAGGATTGGAAAGCACACACACTTTCACAAGATGGGAAACTTTTTTTAATTAAATCTATTACACAATCGATTCCGACATACTTAATGAGTTGCTTCTTGATACCAAAAAAAGTTATCTAGCGTCTAACGAGCCCTTTTCTCTAATTTTTTATGGGGTCAAAATGATAATGAACGAAAGATTTACCAGACTTCATGAGATTACCTTCACCTACCGAAAAATATGAAGGTCTGGGGCTTCGGAATCTTAAATGCTTTAACAGAGCTTTACTGGCTAAACAAGGATTGAGGCTGCTAACAAACACAAACTCTTTGCTCTCCAAATCCATAAAAGTAAGATTTTTTCCGAGATCAAGTTTTCTTGATGCAAAATATGGTTTTAGTCCTAGTTATTCGTGGAAAAGCATGGTCGCAGGACAAGAATTGTTATCCAAAGGTATCTCCTAGAATGTCGGTAATAGTTTGTCTATTAACTTTCGAAAGGATCCTTGAATTCCTAACCGTCCTTTTTATCGAACTCCCACTTTAGGTGAGGAGTATAGTAATCTATTTACAGTCCATGACCTTTTAAATGAAGATGGAGTTAGCTGGAATATTAATTTGATTAAATGCATTTATCTAAAGGAAATTGCTCATGATATTTTGTTGATTCCTATTTGTGATTCGAGCTCCCAAGACTGTATCATGTGGAACAACACTAAGAGTGGCACCTACACGGTCTGTTCGGGTTATTGGGTTGCGATGAGTTTAAAAGATGCGTCAACATCGAAAGCTTCATCCTCCTATAACTCAACAGACCGATGATGGTTTTGGAAGCTCTCTATTCTACCGAGGATTAAAATTTTTCTTTGGAAGTACATTGCCAACTAATACAAATCTTGCTAAGAATGGAATTGTTTTTTTATCATACTTGTGTTCGTTTTGGCCTTTATGAAGAGTCATTGGAACAGGCCCTTCGTGATTGCCCTTGAGTTATTTTTTTCTGGAAGATTTGTATCATGTGTCTTCAAAGGACTCTCACTTCATCGAGCCTTCAAGAATGGATTTTGGAGATCATTCATAATAGAGAAGAGAATTATTTAAATGTCTTTGTTGTCTATCTTTGGATTATTTGTTATTCCAGAAATAAAATGGTGTTTAATCAGATTAATATGAATTATCGGACTTGTTTATCCATGGCTCTCTCCACTATATATTAGTATGAAAGGGGGGGATGAGTCCATCAATAACAAGCTTTGGAAATGTGTTTCAATGCAAAGTTGGAAACTTCCCCCATAAGTGTCTGCAAATTAAATATAGATGCTTTGATTAATGATAATGGCAATACAGGTGATGGAGGCGTGATAAGAAATAACAGAGGACAGGTTATTTGAGCTTTCACATGAAGTTATCGTTGTTCGAGTGTGCTAATGGCTGAAGCGTTTGCGTGTTATCAAGGGCTTCAGCTGGCTAAGAAGCGTGAATTGCAAAATCTAGCGATTGAGGTGGACAACCAAGAGCTTGTTAACATTCTTCTGAATAGATCTATCCCTTCTAACTATATTGGAAATATTATTGCTGATATTCATTCATCATATCATATCGGATTTCCATATGGTGAGTTTTTATTGGGTTAGTCTTCACTCAAACAAACTTGCTCATGAACTTCCTCATCTTTCACTCTCAGATAAAGCTACTGGGGTTTCTTTTGATTCTCTGCTTCATTTGATACCTCCTCATGTAAATACTATTGTAGCTGTTGAAATAGTCTTGTATTCTTCTTAATTTTAAGGTAATCTAATTTTCTTTATAAAAAATGATATTTTTCTACGATAACGTATGTCCCACAATAAAAAAAAATAGAAATGAATCAATAAAAAAATGTAAAAAATGTTCATATCTCAAACAAAACACGTTAATAAGCAAGCCCCAGCAACACTATTTTTTATAAAAACCAATCGATACCCTCCTCCCGCTAAATATATATATATATATATATATATATATATATATATAGGGGATGGATCAAATGAGACCATTTTCCTGGTGTGAGAAATGAGACATCATCTTACACCATCCAATTTAATGATCTAATGGTTGAGATTTAAGGTGACAATTTCATAAATAATAGGGTAAAAAATAAAGAAAGGAGGGCTATTTTCGTCCAAACTCATTCAAAATGATGATGTCAGCAATTAAAAAAATCTTAAAAACTTTAGACGATCATAACTTGCTCGTTTTTAATCCAAAGCACACAAAAAAATATCAAATTAAAGCTCTCTTTGTGCTCTTTGATTTAAGATGTCGAAAAGTTATGTTTAGATGAATGAACGAAATATAAAAATGATAATTTTTTACGCGTGCCCAGGTTGTAAATGCTTTCGTTAGCATATAATAATTCTTCGCCAGCATTATGATAACATATGATAACGTCTGCTAACGAAGCATTTGTCATATGCTAACATAATGTATTTGCTGTGCTAACAAAGAATTATCATAATGCTAGCGTAGTACAAATTTATTAAGGTTTATTCAATCTCAATTATGGTTTATTTCATCTCAATTATGGTTTATTCCATCAAATTATAATTTTTTTAATTTTATTTTTCGTTTATAGTTCCTAATTGATTATTATGGTGTCCAATATTTGTCTATCTTTGGATTATTTGTCATATGCTAATATAGTGTATTCACAATGCTGACGAAACAAAACTATAATGCTAACGTAGTACTCATTTAGGGTTTACCACATCCAGTCAATGTTTATTTCATTTAATTAGGTTTATTTTATCAAATTATGATTTTTTCCATTTAATTAGGATTTATTAAGTCAAATTAGGTTTATAATTAATTTTTATAATATATTTTTAACAGTATTTGAAAACTTTAATTAACATAACTATAATGCTTCGTTAGCATGATGATAATACTTCGTTAGCATGACGATCTGTTATCATATCCTCCGCGATTTTTATAAGAATTACCAAATTATAATAATACCCCGCGTGAAAAACTCTTCAAATATTACAGAATTGCCACCACCTTTTTCATCAAATATGGGCTTTTGATTTTTGAGGATTGTATGATGTTAGATGTAGTCTTATTTCTCACACTAGGGAGTGTTTTTATATAACCCTCCCCTATATATATAAAGAGAGAAACCAATATTTATAAAATTGAGGAGTTGCCCGCAAAAATTACAACCCGTAATTAGAAGAAAACAAAAAATGGAAATTAAACGTAAATTAACTAAACACAAAATTATCTTACCCTTCTTCCATATGATTACAAGTATAAAAAGAGCAAACAAAAAATAAAAAATATAAAGTATATGTAATCAAAGAAATTTCCAATATATATAAAATAAAAATCACAGCTAGATCTGAAGAAGTGGATGGGTCAGTTTGATCCTGCATAATTTTGGCAGTTGATGATGGTATTGCTATCGTGCGTCGAACATAAGGAATAAATCTCCTCCAAAGTTGCAATCCCGTTGAGACAATCCTTGAATCTATCACATCCCATGTAGGAGTATTCACTATCCCTCAAATTGTCCATCTCTGGGATGGGGAAGTGCTCCACCCTCAGCGGCGGCGGATACCAAGATTCGTACAACACCCCCGTGTAGTCCTGCAAGCATACATGATATATGTAAATTATTTTTTTGGCAATAAATTAAATATTAATATATAGGAGATGCGACGTGATTTTTGATTTTGGAAAATTAAATTATAGTATGTGATGAGTCAGAAAATAATATATATTTGACGGAAAGACATTTTAGGCAGTCAAAAGAATTTATGGAAAATGGTGAGAAAAGCCATTGGATTCACTCGTCATGATCGGTGGTCTCCGGAAATATATATTTTCCAGGCCTGCTTTTGAGAAAGATGTTGAGTTCATTGCTCTCGACTTTTCTCACTTTTAAATTAAAAGAGATCCATCAAAGACAAAGGGATCATCTCTCTCTATAATCTCTATATATATGCATATTTCATTTCTACCTAATTTGAATTGAATTTCTTCTAATAATATCAATCAATTAATTAATTAATAATTGTTTTTGAACTGTATAGTAATATACCTGCAGGATGAAATTTGATATGTTTTCCGTGCCGTGGCAGTAAAATTGATCGATTGAACTATTTACTTCATCGGATGCAATCTGAGCAGTCGGATCGTCTTTCGAGACCATGGCGATGGGTGTCATTTGTGTGACATCCGAAGAAGATGCCTCCGACGGGTTAACTTGTTGGTTTTTGATTGTGCTTAGATCGTTTTCTCTTTGATCCCGTGACGTTTCCGGGGTGGCCCCGCTGTCGTCGTCCCATAAAACTTGATCCACGGCGGCCCCAAGTGATTCTTGGTTGCCACTCTTATTAGGTATGACTATGTTTTTCTTGAAAACCCGACATAGTGCATAAGAATCCTGTGAATTGAAATATTAATTAGTAGCTAGCAAGTTTTAATTTTGACAATGGGCATAAAGGAATGGAATTTCAAAAAGGAAGATCGTGCTGCTTACTTTAACTAGTTCACATCTGTAAAATCGGTCCGTTTCTAATTATTTGTTTGCTTATCTTTCAAAGTTCTCAATTATGCAATTAATTTAAGACCTTTTCATTTCTTTCAATTCTTAGTTAGAGATGTTCGTTCCAATTAAGTTCAAACACGAATTAAAGAGCCTAAGATTCGAAAAATAAAAATTCAGAAGATTGATTGCTAAGGAATTTCAATTATGCGCTGATAATAATTAAATAAATTAACTAAAAATAGTACGTTTGCCACGCTTTTCTTTTCCTATCTATCTAATTCATCAAATGTTTTAACCCTTTACTCTCAATACACAACCGAATCAAAACAAATGTCATTCCATGAAATTAAATTTCAAGATGCATTGATGTTATGACTTGAAGAAATTAAATTAAAATTAGCTTATAATTAACACACCTTGAGAGTTGATGCAGTGCTGCCGGAAACAGACTCAACGAGGCGATATTCGTGCATTACCCAATCAGTTCTAATGCCATGAGGCGCTCTCCCTCTGTAATACACCAATGTCTTCTTCATGCCAACAGCCCGCTTTTGCGACTGCACGGCGCGATCTTTCCCGGTGGCCTTCCAGTAACCCGACCGGGTGGCACGGTTAGTCCGTGACCCGTTCGGGTACTTCCTGTCCCGGGGACTGTAGAAATACCACTCCATGTCTTTGCTAGGCAAGAAAGATTTATCTGCAAGGGTTGCAGAATTAATCAAATTTATTCAAATTTAATTTGGATGCATATTAACTTCTCATGATTAATTAAAATGAATTACCTGGTAAATCCCAAGGTTCACATTTGTAAAGATCAACCTCAGGGATGACCTCAAGCTCGATGATGCCACCGTTGATCTTCCGATCGAGATAGTAGGCAACGAGCTCCTCATCCGTTGGATGGAACCTAAATCCTGGAGGAAGTGTCATTGGCCCCATAATTAATGTAGCAAATATGTAAGAGTTTAATTGAATGATTATATATATTTATTGATTGATTTTGGTAAAGAAAGAAAGGAAATTAAATAGTGAGTGAGAGAATGGATTTGGAATAGATATAGATATAGATATAGATATAGATGTGTGTGGTTTCAACTCTCAACTCTAAACTGGGGTTGGACGACAATGGAATGGAGTTGTATTATATATATATGTAGCCCACTGTTGAGGATCAAAAGCCATTAAAGTGGTCCTCGTCATCCTATGTCTTTTTTGCATCAACGATATGTTTTTTTAATCTCTTTTATATTTTTAATTGTTTCACACTATTGAACTGTTTTGTCTTTAAGTTCACACTTCCAAAATAAGGCATCGGTCGATCTACCTTGGATATATATATCTCAAGCTGATTACCAATTATGTACTATATATAGATATGATAATTAATCGACTACATATACCTGCATATTTACTATGATCCCGGTTATTTGTAAGAAGATTTAGGGATCGAATTAACACAAAATAATTAGTTAGACCTTAGAACGTCCCATCTTAACTACGCGCGTACTCTGCAGATTCAATGACTATAAATTAAAAACAAAAAAAAATGGAGTGAAATACCTCATCAGGAGTATATATTATGCATCAGTTAAAGTGATCACAAGATGATGTAAGAATTGAGAGAGAGAGAGAGAGAGAGAGAGAGAGAGAGAGGGTAGCTTTACAAGATTCTGGGCAGGTATGATTGGGCGAGGTGTGTGAAAGCAGAGATGGAGAAGAAGAAGCTTTCAGTGCTTTTGTCTGCTCAGAAACTAACAAAAATGAGGGGGGGGGGGGGGGGGGGCCTCCCCCCCCCACCCCCTTCCTCATAACACGCGATACCCCACCCCTACCCCGCCTCCTTTTTCTCTCATCCTCACCTCAGATCACTTGTAATCATTACACCTTCATTTCATTCTTTCGCGCATTCCATGAGTATACTACACAACACTATATTGTATATATGTATATTAATATACACTCAATTTAATAATACGTACGGACAGCTACACATGGATTTAGAAATACATTACAATTACATCGATGCAGATGCTGTGCTTGTAGTAGATATATACACAACTAATTAATTGATTTGCAGTTCACTGTGTGCCGTGTGTGAAACACACGACAAGAGACACTATATTCACTAATTTTATACTAAAGGGTGGTTCCACTCTGTTTTCCTAGCTTCAAGTACAAATAGATCATTTTTAATCATCAAAAGGGTAGATACATCGATCCATCTGTCATGGTTTCTTTTTTTTTTTTTTTTTATCGTAAGTTACAAATAATTGCTTGAAACAATTTTAAGTACAAATACGTATTAAATGTAGCTTCCCATGTTCACTGTGTGTCAGTGTGTTTTGTGCGAAACACACGACAAGAGACATATAAAATAGAATGTTTAATTAATATTATATATGTATATGCTTTGTCTAAGTTTTATTGAAAATAGGAGCTGCAATACAATTCACATTAGAATTATGTAAAGTGTGATGGACAGAACATCATGAAATTAACATACATTATTGGAAGTAATGTAAAAATTCAAAATTAGATCACGACTGCCATTAGTTATATAAAGACAAGATAAACAAGTGATGATGCTAATAGTGTGCGCAAATTGGGACAATACTTACCACATCTACTTCATTACTCGTTTTTCCTGCCATGTCACACTCTCTGACCACTATATCGCCTACATGGAGGCCCCCCTTGTAATTTCTTTACGCAAACAAAACATGAACTGCAATAAAGGATAAATTATCTCATACTACTAATTCTATATAATTAGATACACATAATTATGTGGTTCCGAACTTTCCTTTGTTACCCAAAGAAAATTAATGAGGTGAAAATTTGAAGTAGTCTTACTCATACATAAGAAGACGAAGATATGCATTACTATAAAATTAGTTGTGACACGACCTTGTCAATACACCCTCTACTTCCATTGGCACATGATTTAATAATTTGGCATTCTCAAATTCTATTTTTAGTGATTTCCATTCATTTAGATTTAGAACTTTAAAATACAATCTTGACCATAATTTAATTTAGAGCCAATTTTTTTTTACCCACTAAAAATTTTAAAAAACTTGTTTTAGCCACCAACTTTGAAACATACATTTTTAGCCACTTTAGATCAAAATGCCATTTAGACGTTAAACAAATTGAAGTAACCCACCTAACCCATCACATCTCAGATCAGCTTTTCGTCATTTCTTCATCTTCCCCATCACACTCCACCCCCAACCTACCTCATCTTTATGAAAATCTTCTTGAACCATAGTTCTCGTCATAGTTCGACCATGTCGAGCTAGTGCAGTGAGCAACCAAGTTCAACTTTTACAAAAAAAAAGTGATTTTGTTCTTAACTTCATGCTGAATTGTTCTTAACTGCACTCAAGATCCGGTGCACACAAGGTGTGCGCACGTGCAACAACAAATATCGGCAAAATATCAGCAAACATCGGCATAACATTGACTGACAATTACCGACCATCGACTGACAATTTGGCCTCGGGTGCATGCATGCGGGCACAAAGCGTGCGCACACAAGACATGCGCATCATTTTGTTCTTAATCATTCTTAACTGTGCGCTGAATTGTTCTTAACTGCGCTCAAGACCCGGCGTGCGCACGTGCAACAACAAACATCGACAGACATCAGCATAACATCAGTTAACAATGGTCGAACCTCGATTGATAATTTGGTCTCGGGTGTGTGCGTGCGGGCACAAAGTGTGCGCACAAGATGCACGCGCATACAAATGGCTACGCGCGCAATAACAAACATTAGTAGAACATCGGCTAACAATTTGATCTCGGGTACGCTTGTGCGAGACACGAGCAACAACAAACATCGGCTGACATTGGCGCAGGTACATCGACCACGCACTGGTAATTGCACGTAGTTAATAACTTTTTTTCAAATTTTTTGAAGGTTGTAGAAATACTGATATTTTTTTCCAGATTTTCATAAATGAATTATATTATGGATGATTTTTAAGTACTTCTAATGTCAAAGCATGTCTATTATATCTAGAAAATTCTTCCACTCAATTTTTTCCGCAGATCAAACTTTAAAACCAAACAACACCCAACAATCTAACAA
The DNA here is from genome assembly GCA_026008535.1 of Perilla frutescens. Lineage (NCBI taxonomy): Eukaryota > Viridiplantae > Streptophyta > Magnoliopsida > Lamiales > Lamiaceae > Perilla > Perilla frutescens. The sequence continues at coordinate 14,947,451 of BRKX01000004.1, forward strand.
TATTAATAATTAGATTTGAAAGCACATAGGAGAACTTTTGTCAAAATTTTCGAAAATCTTCCAAAGTGGTTGACGGGTTGGTGAAGAATTTTCTATTTCTTCTCTTGAATTTTCGAAAGTCGATGATGGCTCGGTTGGTGGAGAAATTAGGATTTCTTCTCTTTAATTTGTGTATTACATTACTGTTGCAGATTGTAAAGATGATGAGATGGTAGAGGAGAGAGAAAATTTTCAAAACCAGATTTTTAAAATGTAATATGGGCTACTGGTGGGAGATATAAAGTAGAGTTTTTTTTATAAAATGAATATAAAGATATTTTGAAAATTATGAGTAAAAAAATATATTTAAAAATTTATGGCTAAAATAAATTTTTTAAAAGTTTAAGTAGCCGTTTTCCCACATTTCCACTTTCATCTATGTAGATAATAAAAATATTGCAGTTATGAGTATGCATAAATTTTATTAAACGGTTTGTTGATGGGGTCCATTGTATGAAGGCAAAATTATAAAAAACTTTACAAAATCCCAAAGGAGTAAAAAACACTTTGATCATTCAAGAGTTGAAGGAGATGAGCAAAACTACCTGGCACCCCATCACCCCCTTGCTTTATTTTTCCCCCTTTTGATTTTTTTCAGTCCACCAATCTCTACTTTTCCTTTTTCTGTTTTTTACTTCTTTTAGTTTCCTTTCCTTAAAATATCATTTTCACAACGCCAAAAAGATATACTAACAAACTCTATAATCATTACATAACCCTATCTTTGACTGGTCTCTCTCTCTCCCTCTCCCTCTTTTTTTCACTGTACTTCACCTGTACAACGTATGACATGCATCAAATTTCATGTAATTAAGCTCATCTTTTTAATTTAGGAGAACAAAAACATGAATGATAAAGAAATACGCGCAGTACCCCTCAAATCTAATAAACTCTCTCCTTATGAAAACAAATACTTAATATTATTCTCGTCTAAAAAAAAAAAAAAAAATCCCAATACTTGGGTAAACAATATTTTGCTTCATGCATGTTTGAGTTGAATTCATTAGGGGGGGGGGGTTCAAAACTTTCTCTTTTTTACATTTTAGCCATTTTTTTTGTCTCTATGTGAGGGATATCCATAGCTAAATTGGAAGGAAAAGATGCACCCAGCATACATGATGAGTGATGACCTATTCATGTTAAGATCAGTTGCTTCTTATTTGGGGTGATTCATTCTTCATTGTATAAAGTGTTTCATTTCTTTCAGAATTAATTGACACCCTCCCCCCTCCCAAATATATATAATTATAATATGAGGGATAAAATAAAAAATGAATTTAATTAAAAGAAAGGACAGGAACATGCAAATAAATTATGTCTCTAAATAGAATTAAAAATAAACTAGAGATCAATTAATTCGATATATATCTGATTATTACGTTCTGAAGGAGGAAATTAAGCAGCTAGTCCATCGAAGAATATTTAATTAGCTAGTATATATATAATGGCATGTCTCGTGTACAGTACAGTAGGTAAATAAAATTTATGTATAATATGTATCTGTTTTGAGAAATAAAATCTATATATAGTTTCAAGTAAATGAGTAATACTTTTGTTCGTAATACTCGCGCGTGATACTTTCGACAGAGAATTTGAAAGCACCAAATTTGAGGGTCAACTGTAAGTAAATAACAATGGCAACTTATATATTCAAAAATTATGTGCACCTAGCTTGTTTCATACAGTGATGAGTTCAAAAGTGCTCAAAAGTAAAATTATTTTTAATCAAATTTTGGAAATTTGACTTTTATCCCGGTTTTTTTAGTTAGACAAATAGACAATTATATTCTTACTTCTTCATACTGATTAAAATGAGCTCGTAAACATGCATCAAAAATCAGCATGTGCTATTTAAAATATGCATCATCAAATAATTGGTTCAAATTTTATGTTGCATTTCTTCATATTTCATTCCATGTTTTATTGTCAAATTTTAATTTTAATAATAATTATAATAAATTAAAATATAATTATAACATAAATAATCATAATTAAAATTTATCAACAAAAAAATGAATTAAAAAAAATTATAAATTTAGTTATGAAATAATCGAAAATATTAGTGAATTATTAATTGAAAACTTAAAATTAAATACTAAAAATTAATTATAGACCCTAATTGGGTGGGCTGAACTATAATAAACAATTGTAAAATTTAACTAAATAAAAAAAATCAAAATTGAAAATAAAAATACAAGAAAAACTCGTCATTTGAACGTAAAACACAGAAGGTGCAACAAAAAATTCTCATTTGTCAAAAAATAGCTCATATGTACCATCTCAACACACAGTGGCTGACGTGTGTAGGAGCCAAAGGGGCCATGCCCCCCCCCCCCCCCCCCCCCCTCCCTCAATTTTTTTTAAAAAAATAAATTTAATATTATAGTTTAAATATTTAATTTAAAATCTTAATAAGTTTAATAAATTTTAAATTCCATGCATCATTTATATACCACTAAGTGCCCCAATATAATTTTCATTCTCATTCTTTATTATTAACTTTATCATATAAATTTAAAAGTTAATTAAGATTTACTTAAAATTTACATATACTCACTTTAAATTCAAACATAATTGGTTTCTTTCGTATTTTGTTTAATTCTATGCTTGTGTTTTTTTGTTTATTGTTTTTCTCAATTTGGCCGGGGTCTTCTAAAATTAATTTTTATTACATTTATGAATCATAGTTTATTTTTTTGATTAAATATCTTTAGTTATATGTTCTAACTATAAGAGCATTATTATTGCACACAACCAATTTTAAATGAGAAATTTTTTATTTGGCTATGTAACCAATTGAAAGTTATTAAAAAATGATGTACGATGATATGATTTTGTTAACCAATTGATTTCTTAATGTTGAAACGTAATTAAAAATCTAGTCTTTCTCCCGTGCGATGCACGGAGGATGTATTTAAGACTTTAAAATTATAATTATATATGTTCAAATATATAATGCTAATTACAAACGTAAAATAATTTTAATGTCTGTTATATATTAGTATGATAAATACAACTTATTTGCAATTTTTTAAAAAAGAAAAATTTACATTTAACAAATAAAAAGAATGGAAAATTATTTGCAAAACTTACGATATTATTTCATGTATTCTATGATTTACATCTATCATTAAATTACAAATACCAACATTGTCATCATATCACATAATAAAATTTCCAAATCACCGCATCTTCTAATAGTTCATGAACTGTTGAACAAACAATTTATAATTTACCATCATTGATTTTTTATTTTTATTTTTGTTAGCCAATTTTAGTACGCCTTAAAATTTAAGATGAAGTTCTTCTTTGCAATACCAATTTTTAGGGAAGAAATGATAAATTCAAAGATTATTTGAATGTTTTAATAGGTCAACATCTGCTAATTTTTTACTGCAATATCTTATATATTAAATTGATTAATAAGTATTTTTTTTAAATTGAAGTACATGACCAGAAAAATCTATTCTAATTGATTGTTCATAAAAAAAATGCCATATGCTATATGCTAACAAATTCAACAAAAGAGCATCTATCTTTTCATCAGAAAGATATACAAAGGTTTTATGAAAATCTTGTGATATTTTTATATGATAAAATGTAATCATTAATATTGGAAATGAATGTTCAATGTAGCCATCTAAAACCTCGAAGATGATAGTTAAAATTTTGTGGATGCACCCCCCAATACTTCAAGCCCTCATATTCTCCAAATTAAATATTATAAAAAATAATCTACTCAATTTGTTTATCTAAAAAACAATTAATACATAGAACTACATAATAAAATCTATATATCTATATAATAATAGAGTTGTGCAATATAATTTTTTCTATCAAACTATATGCAACATTTGGCAAGCAAATTTTCATCAATAGATAGGGTGAGGAGGCGTCTAGTATGTAGGGCTGTTAATTTAATCATGAATCTGGAAAAAATATGGATAAATAATATTAAAATTTAAAGTACCAAGTTGAAATACACTAAATAAAGACAAAATATACTAAATAAAATTTAGAGGGTTTCTGAAATTCTACTTTTGTAGAAACACTATTAATTTTGCTTAATACAACATTAATATTGTTTAGAAGTAAAATGAGAGAGAGAGAGAGAGAGAGAGAGAGTTGTTAGCATAGCAATCGAGGGAGGGCATATTGATATGACATCACCTATGTACAAAGTTGTATCTAAGTTTCTTCTTCAGAGTTGAGAATCCATGTTTTGGTCTGATATGATTTTCTTATCTTTCTTGAATAGACGAATTCTCTTCTTCATAGTTCGATAAGTTTTCCTAAATTCTCCATTACTTAAAATTCAATAATGGCGATTATTTACTCCATCAAATTGTTTGGACAGAAAGAGAAATCGAATGGGGCAAACAGCGAGAAGATAGAGGTATATATGTGCAATGATTGTTGAATATATATATATATATATATATATATATGCGTTCACAAATTTAATAATGATATATTACATACTATTATTCTCCAAAATTTAAAATTCTCTTACAACATATTCCCCGACAGTACAAATGGTTTAGTCGTCTCTTTCTTTCAAGCCTTTATCTTCATACCTCTACGGCTCTATCCAAATTCCATACACCACAAACCCACAATCTTATATAGTGTCTTTTTATTTGTCTTCCATATATTTCATTTAATTAATTATGAATTTCATAATGTAATTGATTAACGTAATTATTGGAAATTTTAGGATTTGATATGTATGTAATTTATAGAAATGTAATCAATTTGCATGAATCATGATATAATTAAACTTAGAAATTAATTAAATTGTTTATATTCATACAAATGTATTGTTAAATTATTGTAAGTTTAAAGTATTTATAGAAATTATATATCTATATATATAATTGAGGAAATGAATTTATAGAAATATGACATGTATAATACAATATATAGTATATATCTTTATATATATAAAAGCAGAACAGTTCTATAAATAGAAATTCTCATATTTTCCGACCCAAATTCCCTTTCCATCTATAGTAAGTCTTATAAATATATTATATGTAGTTAATTAATTGTATTCATTGCGCAATAATTCATGTTTTGCAATAAAATTTAGCTCATATCATATTCTATTATATATATATATATACCACACACACACACACTATTCTATATTTCATATTCTATAGAATACATGCATACATATATTTAAAAAATAACATGCATATATGTATACATATAATATCATACATTAAAATACAAATAATATAATATAATATAATTTTTTTGGAAAACAATATAATATAATAGTTACCAATAATTATATATATAGGGGTCCTATCTATATAACATAATGTAGTAAGCAAATACTCCATTAATAAATATTATAATTTTCCATATTTTAATTTATTGGAATTTATTTTGATGGATCGACTTTAATTGATTAATTTTTGTCCATCAATTAATATTACAATTTTTCATATTGGATATATATCTATATTTACGGTCCTTAATCATGATTATGTCTGAAATAATTACATGAAACTTAAATAATTGCAAAATACACGCAATTACGGAACAATTGCATGTAGCTCGAAAAATATAGTATTAAAATTCCTTTTCATGATTACATTAATCATGGAACATTTGAATTATCTTAATTACGCTAAACTATCTGAAAATGTATGCATTATTATATGTATTGCATATAATGATATTAGTTATTAATTACTTAGTCTAATACTATTAAGTATTAAAAAATTTAAACAATTACCATATCATTATTGGAACTTATATAATTATCATATTAATATACGAAAATATATAAGAAATAGATTATATGTATTTCATTTGAATTATATACCTTGCATTGTACGTGCATTAAATAAATTTATTTTTTATTTGCAACGAAAATATAATTTCGTGGCGGCCATCACTTTAATTATGGACATAGATTGACCATTCTATTACATAAATCACGCTATTTATATTAATTGTAATTTGTAACACATTAAATATTTTAATCATGACATTATGTAGTCCTTGAAAATGAATCTATATATGATGCTTATAAATTATATATAGACCCTAACTGTAACAATAACGATGCACGATCTCTAGCTCCTGAGATAAACAAATACAACTTTTCAATATATTTATATGAATTTTCTGATTATTGTGTTCGTGTGAATATTCATATCACTAATGTGATTATTAATTTTAATTTGATGTATTTCGCAGATTTTTACAAATAACAAAACAATCTATATATGGCTCCAATTTGCAATTCGGTGAAAGAGATTGGCTACCCTCTTTCATCAAGATATGCGATGAATATCTACGAATGATGAAACTATCTATTTTAATCAGTATAAGAGGGAGCTAACAAATTCATCAAATTATATTATGGAAGGAGAGCGAATTTCACAAGATCATAATTGTAATTTATTTGCATACATTTTTTTTTTTAGTTTGGTCAGATATTTCATTCATTAATTTACTAAATGAAATGTAAAATTTTAACTAAAAAAAACTTAGATCTATCATTATATATCCACATTATTCTATATATATATATGTAGTTTATACAAAATGAAATGTAAATTCTAAATTAAAAAAAAAAGTCTTTTTACATTCTCATTATTGTAGTATTTTTTTTTTATCAAATGTTAATTTGTCTCCACATCAAAACTGAAGTGATTTTTGTAAAGAAGTTACACACACACACACACACACACACACACACACACACACACACACACACACATACATACTTTAGTGTTTAGTTTATGTCATTCTATTTATTATCAAAATATATCTCGGTGCAAATTAAATTTAGAAAAAAGATTGTATTTCATTACCTATCAAATGTGCATACATATTCTAATTTAAACTGTTGTTATTGGCATATTTGAACTAATTTTTGTGGCTCATGGAGTACAATAAAATTCTGTATTCATACAATTTTGGTCCATTAAAATCTAAATATAAAATTAAAAAAAAATCATTCGCATAATATTATTTCCTTATTTGAATTTTTACTATTATCCGATTTATTGGTCATAATTAAAATGAATTAATCAAAGTTATTTGTTAAAGGTATTATGTCAAGTACGGATAATACTAAATTAGTTATTTATTAAACTTCTTTTAGTTTTTAATTTTAGATTAAATTTTTTATATAATATAAAAATTATTATATATAAAGTATTTGCAATATTGCAATGTGTGAGCAGTTTAGAAAAATACAAATATTAAACATTGATTTTATTATTTTAACCCAAGTGTGATTATTTTATATAAGTATTATATTGTGCTTTATTTATTTTACCTTTTTTATGTTAATTGATTTGACAAAATGATTTTATGCACAATAGTACAAATTGGTTGAAAAATCTAAATTATACATTATCCTGGCACGAGTCAAATGATTTTGTAAATAAATGTACACAATTGGCTAGCAAATTATTATTAATTCTACATATATTTTCTCAAAATTAAAATACATTACCACCTACATATTTATCAAGAAAGTAAGGAGTTAAAAGATTGCTCCAAAAAACTATAAATGATATTTATTAGTTTTAAAATTTAACAGATAAATAATGCTTAAATTATATGGTAAATCGGGCCTTGAATACATATTATATGTTATAAAATATTTTTTTAATTACATTATATGTATATATTGCTAAAATGGTGTATAATACTAAATATTATTATGTATATAAAAATGATAAATTCCCATTTTTTTTAATTCATGTAGTATTATCATATTTATTACATCATGAAAATAACAAATTAAAAATGTTGTATATCATCTATATCTCTATTATTGTATACTGTTCGATTTATCGGTTACATACTTCAATATTATAAAAGTCGAAATCTTCCGTGCATCGCACGGGAGAAATACTAGTATGTATATATTATGGGCGATTAATAAAAGAATCAATAACACAACTATATTCAATTAATATATCACTTTCAATGTACAACCAATTATCTATACAATTATGAATTGCATCAATTTATAACTTGGCATAATTATTGATTATTGATTTGTGATATTTGTTAATTGACTAAACTACCCTTTGGCAAATGGGCGGGAAAAGGATTGTTGCACAAGTCTATTATTATATACATACTATATATAGATATATTAATATTTATTAAAATTATTATACATTAACTTATCACTATTTTTTAAGGTGTATATTATTGTTGTAAGTTGGGTCCCTCAATAAATTTCATGGGTCCGGCACCGTCAACACATACCTGCCAACTCATGCAAGGGTATTATTATCAAAAAGGGAAAAAAATTGAATATCTAGTTTCAAAATTTTGAAAGTGATATATCAATTGAATATAGTTGATTTGTTGTACATTCAAAGTGATATATTAATTAATATATCACTTTTAATGTACAACCAATTAACTATAATTTAGAGCTGCTACTTTCATATGCAACTATATAAGCAAGTAAATGCTTAATTTGCAAGTATCAGGATTAGTTAACGAAATCAAATTAATTAGACATGATTCTATATATATACAACGCTAATTTGTTTTACTTTCCTACTATATGCAAAACAAAATTTCCACTTTCCTTCTCTAATCCATTCATTATTAGTTAATGTTACATAACCAACTTACGTCATTGAAACTTACCGACAAAATTATGTAGGAACTTTTTTTCTTTCCTCTCTCATTCTCTAATTTGATCTTATATTTTATTTGATTATATATGTCTTAAATACAATAATAATGATATTACATATACAAATAATAAAAGTTGGAAACAATTAAAGAATCTAAACTGCTAATAAAGTTGGCCCTTGTCATCAACCGAGATTGGAAGCAAACCAACAAAAATAGGTCTTTCATTTGAAAAAGGGGTTAGTGGGATAATTATTTTAAAATGAGTATTAAATATTAGTAGTGACTAATTCTTTCCTCCATTAGTAGCTTAAGTCTTTTTCTTTGCCGAAAGATCCTTTCTCTCATCCTTTGCCCACCGCCCTCCCCCAATTCGTCAAGATTTATCTCAACTATCTATATATCAACTCACAAAAGTAAACACTAAAATTTAAATCTATGTGAATTTGGAACACAAGGTTTTTTTTTTTAATGTAGAATTGTAATATTTTTATACTTCATACATTATGTTTGGAAAATAATTGGTGTGTTGTGTATCGGAAATGCTCAAATAAAGAGTAAAATTTCCATTTCGTGATAATAAAAAACAATAATTACATTTTCATTTCGAGAATTTGATAACGTTTGCCAAATTAACTGTTGATATGCTTTCTTTATATTTAATCTTACAAAGAGTTAATTAGTGTAACCACCCAAAATCGATTTAAATTGGTCGTTGCCCTTTTTCCTAAGAATGATTGTTAAAAAAAATGATATTAGTCATGATGGGGACGACCTAGTGGTGGAGTGAGGTTGCTTGAAGACCAAAAGTCACGGGTTCGAATCTCATCAATACCACCAAGTCATATGTGTGAGTAAAAAATAAATAAAATTGATACTTTATTATGTTCCTATAAGTCACGCTGAAGTTATTAGTAATATATATTTAAAGATTACTATTAGTAATATATATTTAAAGATTACTGCATCATTTATATTTAAATTATTGTGGATTTTCCAGTAATTCCATGTATATTTTTCTTCCATATGGGGATTTACATAAATTGAAAAACATCAATTCTGTTCAATCAAAATATTTAATCAACCAATTTTGTTCATTCATTTCCTCAAATCACAATCGAATTTGATCCTTAATTCAATATTCTTATATTTTAGCTCTAGTTTATTAGTATAAATAATACACAGAAATCATTTCTCTAATATAAAAAACTTCTCTTCTCACAACTCAAACTTTCAAAAATTATGAACTCTTTTTATGATTTTCTTTCACTGGCCTTTTAATGACTATATATACACATACTCTTATGCACACACACATGTCTATGTACATATAGACATGTCCACGGTTTCGGTTTGTGCCGGTTTCGATTACAAACCGATGGTTCTGAACGACACAAACCGAAACTGCACCGTCCACCGTAGGTTCCTAGTTACAGTTTGTAAACCGTAATCGGCGGTTTGTGTCGGTTAACCGGCGCAGTTACACGGTTAAATGCTCTTATATTTATATATATCGCTCGCGCACACGCACACACATATATATTATCCCAAAGCTATTTTATATTCGCAAATACTCTTGTACATAAGATGTACATCAGACGGTCAACGCGCGTTGACCCGATTAAAGCATTGACCAAAAAAATCTTCAAAACGGGTGATACTTTTTAGGGAAACAAGTGATACTTTTTTTTAGTGTTTAGATTGATACTAATTTTAACAATTTTTTTCTTTATTTTTTTTCTGACCGATACTTTTTAATGATACAAATGATACTTTTGAGCTTTGAAATTGATACTTTTCAGTATTATGAATGATACTAATTTTGACGGATTTTTTGGTCAACGCATTGATCGGATCAACGCACGTTGACCCAATCAACGTGTTGACCGTTTGATGTGCACCCAGTGCACACAAGACCTGCCATTTTAGTTAATTTATTATAATATTGCTAGGCAACGCGTGTGAATATATTTAATGTGTTACATTTTCAATTCAAATAAAGGTGGCATATCCAACATTGAAATTAAAGTATATTTAATTTATTTCTATTATTTGTGTACATGATATGCAGTTTTAATTGATGACACCCTCCATGTTATTTGATGATAGCATACATGCTTTACGTTTATGATGCCCCTCTGGATAATTTATGATAGTCTGCGGGATTTATGTTTATTGATGACACCCTCCGGATTATGATGTGATGGTCTACGGGCTCTATGCTATGATGACTTATTATGTTATGTATTTGTATATTTCAGATAATGTGGACCCCACTGAGTAAATAGTACTAATCCCAAAGTTATTCTATTTTCAGACTTATAACACTCGGACGATGACATGGAGATAGAGTGATGGTCAAGATGAATAAATTTTTATTGTTTTTTTTATTTTAAGCATTACTTCCACTGTATTAAACTTTATTATTGAATAAATAAGATATTTATATTTATGAAATTTTGGAACGTCACAATTAGTGAGCTAATTATTTTAACTTATAAATGAAGTGAATATTTATGAGAAACAATATTGTTTCTCATTCCAAAATTGGAAGCTACCAACCTACACCGAACGAAGGTGATATAACCGTTTTAAAGGGGATAGAAAATACTAGCTACAAAGCTTATGCAAGTGTGAAACGTTATTTTGAAATGGTTGTTGTAAATTAATAGTGCCGGATAAATGGGATTCAATATTGTTATACAAAAGCAAATGTAGGTTAGAAACTTAGAATTAATGTATTTAAATGAGTTCATAATAAAGTAAAATATACTATTAATTCTCAAAAAAATTAATAATAATTGGAGACAGAGAAAGTCTTTACATGTCATGATGTCAATGATATAATTATTATTGTTGTGGAAAAGACTAAAGAGAGTCAAGTCTTTCGCTAAACGCATTCACACGAGCTTACGATAGCTGAGGGCAGTTTATGTAAGATTTGGGGCCCATTACATGCTTTTAGCCCAATAATTCACAGAGAATTCGAGGCTTTCAAAATGGCCTTTTCTTTCCTTTCTCTCTCTCCGAGCATTCAAAGATTTATGGACCAATTAATTTATTTTTTAAAATATCCGAATATTTTAATCATTATTCGAATAAATTTATAGTATTGCAATGTGGTTTTTTTTACCTCATTTTTATTGTATTAACGGACGTAAAACTCCAATATTAGGACCCACTCCTCCCAAATTAAGCTAGTGGTCCTACTTATGTAGATCCATGAAATGTTACACTCTGATGTGATTCCGTCATGCTCGAAAACATGAAAGAATAACAGAAGACGCAGACAACAGAATCGAACGTACGACGACGGTGTAAGGGTTCAAACTAATACCGGGAACCGACAATAAGACTTGAAATATAGCGGAAGACTTACAAATTATGACTTAGAAGAACGATGGCAACGGAAAGGATGATGATGACGATGGCGTTGATGGGGATGGTGGAAGGTAGAAGAAGGTGGCCTTCAATTGAACCCCGAATCGACACGAACTCGGAACGCAATTTCTTCGAACAACTCCGGATAAATTAGCAACTTCTCCTTAGAACTTGAAGAACTAAAAAGAAACTATGAATTAAAACTTCAGATTTGCTGGACCTAAAGAATTGTTTGTGATCAACCAAAGGATCAATAAAAGTATTCAACTAAAGGAACGTAAGACAGTTGAAAATAAGCTTCAATTATCATTCAATGTCTAAAGAAAGTAAAATACATGGATCCCTTATTTATACATAAGGGGGGCACGAAATTCTACCTAAAAAATAATAAAAAAGCTTGTCCAAATTGGACTAAAAGAACTGCCTAAACTAGAATTCTATACAAGGTAGGAAATTATCTTAAATAAAATTCTAGTCACGCCTAATTTAATAATAACGAAAATTACATCAAATTAAATAATAAAACTGATCTAAATAAATAAATACTATAGTCTAAAATAATACTATAGTATAATAAAATCAGCCCCTTAACTAAATTAATTAAGAGGGACGAAAACTCCAAACAACTCGTCTATGCAACGTGAATCTGCCATGCATGCAAAACTTGATGGGGCTTGATTTGAAGCTTGTCATGGTCTCATCAGTGATACCACATAATGTGATTCCGTCATGCTCGAAAATATGAAAGAATAACAGAAGACGCAGACAACAAAAACGAACGCACGACGACGGTGTAAGGGTTCAAACTAATACCGGGAATCGGCAATAAGACTCGAAATACAGTGAAAGACTTACAAATTATGAATTGGAAGAACGATGGCAGTGGAAAGGATGATAATGACGATGGCGTTGATGGAGATGGTGGAAGGTAGAAGAAGGTGGTCTTCAATCGAACCCCGAATCGACACGGACTCGGAACGCAATTTCTTCGAACAACTCCGGATAAATTAGCAACTTCCCCTTAGAACTTGAAGAACTAAAAAGAAGCTATGAATTAAGACTTTAGATTTGCTGGACCTAAAGAATTATTTGTGATCAACCAAATGGTCGATAAAAGTGTTCAACCAAAGGAACGTGAGACAGTTGAAAATAAGCTTCAATTATCATTCAATGTCTAAAGAAAATAAAATACATGAATCCTTTATTTATACATAAGGGGGGCACGAAATTCTACCTAAAAAATAATAAAAAAGTTTGTCCAAATTGGACTAAAAGAACTGCCTAAACTAGAATTCTATACAAGGTAGGAAATTACCTTAAATAAAATTCTAGTCACACCTAATTTAATAATGACGAAAATTACATCAAATTAAATAATAAAACTGATCTAAATAAATATATACTATAGTCTAAAATAATACTATAGTCTAATAAAATCAGTCCCTTAATTAAATTAACTAAGGGGGACAAAAATTCCAAGCAACTCGTCTATGCAACGTGAATCTGCCATGCATGCAAAACTTGATGAGGCTTGATTTGAAGCTTGTCATGGTCTCATCAGTGATACCACATGATGTGATTCCGTCATGCTCGAAAACATGAAAGAATAACAGAAGACGCAGACAACAAAAACGAACGCACGACGACGGTGTAAGGGTTCAAACTAATACCGGGAATCGGCAATAAGACTCGAAATACAGTGAAAGACTTACAAATTATGAATTAGAAGAACGATGGCAGTGGAAAGGATGATGATGACGATGGCGTTGATGGAGATGGTGGAAGGTAGAAGAAGGTGGTCTTCAATCGAACCCCGAATCGACACGGACTCGGAACGCAATTTCTTCGAACAACTCTGGATAAATTAGCAACTTCCCCTTAGAACTTGAAGAAATAAAAAGAAGCTATGAATTAAGACTTTAGATTTGCTGGACCTAAAGAATTGTTTGTGATCAACCAAATGGTCGATAAAAGTGTTCAACCAAAGGAACGTGAGATAGTTGAAAATAAGCTTCAATTATCATTCAATGTCTAAAGAAAATAAAATACATGAATCCCTTATTTATACATAAGGGGGGGCACGAAATTCTACCTAAAAAATAATAAAAAAAACTTGTCCAAATTGGACTAAAAGAACTGCCTAAACTAGAATTCTATACAAGGTAGGAAATTACCTTAAATAAAATTCTAGTCACCCTAATTTAATAATAACGAAAATTACATCAAATTAAATAATAAAACTGATCTAAATAAATATATACTATAGTCTAAAATAATACTATAGTCTAATAAAATCAGTCCCTTAATTAAATTAACTAAGGGGGACGAAAATTCCAAGCAACTCGTCTATGCAACGTGAATCTGCCATGCATGCAAAACTTGATGAGGCTTGATTTGGATATAAATTGATGCATTTTATTATATGAAATTGTATATTTTATATAGCTTTTGTGCTTATTTTATTATCATTTGGAGTTTTTGATGTGTTTGCTAGTTTTGCAGTAATTGTTATGATTTCATTGCATATTTGAAGCAAAATTAATGAATATGGATAAAAGGAGTTAAAGGGGTGTTTAATTAAGCTCTCGATCTCAATTAAATACTTAATGGAAGCTTAACAGACTAAATTAAGTTATCAAAACTCAAAGAAATCTGAAGCCCAACTCGAAATAGGGATGGGTCGACCCGGGAGAGCTCAATTGACCCGATCCAGTGCAATTTGTGAAGAGGTGGGTCAACCTGGCTTAGTTGGCCTGGGTCGACCCTGTGTTAAAAGAGGGCTTTGGGTCGACCCGGATGGCTTAGTCAACTCGGGTGTGACGGATCCACATGAATGCGAGTTTCTTACTCCAATTCAGGGTTTCTAACTTACATATAAAAGCCTCCATTCTGATACACAAGTAAGAGACGCATGAGACAAGTCTTAGATAAGAAAAAAATCATACACGAGCTACACTGACAAGAGATGCCTCATACACGTCCGAGAAGAGAGAGATAGAGTTGTCGTCTACTCAAGAGGAGACGTTAAGGTTGTTAGAGACGTTAGAGATGAAGTACCATTGCAGAGTAGACGAAGTCATTGGTTTACATCTTGTTCTTCAGTTTTCTTTATTTTTTCTGTCATGAATACTGAAACTCTGATGTTGTTTATTTATTTTATTATGTCTAGCTATATTTGTAGTTGGGTTTTAGGGATTGGAACCTATGAATTTTTATATATGATTTGATTACCTTTTCTTCCTGCTATCTCTCGCAATTTTGTTCCTATGATTTATTTTATACCTTGTATAAATGCTTGATTACCATTTATACATGCTAGTCGTTAATCTGAAGCACTAATCAGAGAAGGATTAATGATAGAAAGATAGAAATCATATAGGGTTGAATAGATCATCGAGTACTTGATTAGGAGTAATGACATGTGTGAAGAACTGACCGCAGTGAAGTGCATGCTCATTATATCTATGTTATGGTATATGCTTTAAAATAGCAGCCTAATAATAATTTAGTGATCCCCCCGCTATTGATAGATTAAAGACAAGATAATTAGTCGGGTTGAGAGAATCAATGAATATAGTAAGATGATGTAGTAAATCCAACTTCCCTGAAACCTAATGTTTTCGCTTATTTATGTGTTTTAGTATTATCTTATTTTATGTCTTTATTTATGCTTGTTATTTTTATTCGTCTTTATTCGAGTGTTTTGAGTCTAGATATTAATTATGTCCTTGTGTTTAAGAATAGGTAAATATGGTGTATGTGGGATACAATACTCTTGCTCACCTAGATATTACAATAACATCGTGCACTTATGGTATAATTTATTTGTTAATAAATAGCGTGTTAAGATTTTAGCGTCGTTGCCGTGGACTGTTTATTTTATTTGTTCTTATTCTAGTACTGCGTTAGTAAGCTAGAATTTTTTTTAGTTATTTTATTTTCGTTTCTTTTAGTTGTGGTACTTTACCTTTTCTTTTGGTGTTTTCAGGTAGTGCATGATCACGAGATCAAAAAGACCCCACAGATTTCTCTTAATCCGGAGCTTGAATCTACATTGAGATTACTGAGAAAAGAGTTGAAGAATAGGATGGCTGATCAACCGCAGAACAATCAGTTGCAGGACAACCAGGCGCAGAACAATTAAGGAGCGACTGTCTAAGACCTCCAATGCCAGTTGGAGGAGATAAGGATGACGCCAATGTCACTGTTAGAGATGTGTTCTAGTAGTCTGCCAGACCTGTTCGAGTGGTCGGGGGACCTGGAATCAATGCCGCCAATTTTGAGCTGAAGACATGACTGATTAATATGGTGCAACATAATCAGTTTGACGGTAGTCAGACAGAAGATCCCAATGCTCATCTGTCATAATTTCTGGAGCTCTGTGGGACTATCAAGAACAATGCAATGCTGTATGATGCTATCAAGTTGTGTCTGTTCTTTTTTTCCTTAAGAGACAAGACAAAAACTTGGTACATGTCAATCGATCACAACACGATCGACAACTGAGAGGATCTCAAACAGAAATTTCTCTACAAGTTCTTTCCACCGGAAAAGACTATCAAGCTGCAGATTGAGATCACCCAGTTCGCATAGCTCCCGGATGAGTAAATTTATGAAGTATGGGAGAGATACAAGGACATGCGAAGGAGGTGTCCACAACATGGTTTCGCTGAGGCACAACAAGTGTGCCATCTTTACAAAGGATTCACTACAACCACAAAAACTATAGTGGATGCTTCTGCTGAAGGATCTCTGTTGGCTAAAACTTCGAGAGATTCTATGAGAATATTGGAGGAAGTTGTCTCCAATAACTATCTGATGCGGTATTTAATACCTCAAATAATAGATCGTGCCAAGTGCAAGTGTACACGAATGTAGCAAGCAATGATACAAGTCGAACCACAAGGAATAAGAGTTATGATTTTAAGAATGCAAGTAATGTTAACCCAAGTTACATTCACTATTTAAACAAACATCATTTCATAGAAAGGTTTTGTTCCAATTTCAACAATGAACACAAATTGTACTCTTAAATGTAGAATGCTAAAAACTTCAAATAAGAGATTTAAATGGAAATAAAAGGGGGTTTTAGGATGCTAGATCCTTGATTTAAGGTATACTAAAAAACCATAAGAATCACATATCTATCCTCTCTTCAACATGATTTGAACAATAGATCATCTAAGCATTTTCTCAAACAAATAGACATACAAGCAAGTGCAAAACTCACTATCTCTAGTAAATATTTCACTCAAGCCTTCCAAGGTCCCAAATCACCATTGACAAGCCTAATACTCATACTTATCTCAAAACACAATTAAAAGATCTCATGGATCAAATACACATACATAATGAGCAAATCTAATTACACATTAAGTACACAAATGAATCTAAATGGAGGCCACCCACATACATTTACAAATCAATACATTGATCCAAAAGATTTAAAAAGGGAAATGTACATTCATCATACATTCATCTCAAACACCCATCATCAAAGGACCTAACACCCCAAAACCTAAATAGATTAGCTACTCATACTTTTGAGATTAAAATCACAAACTTGTAAGTAAAACATAGATAGAGATTAGATTAAACCAATAGATTGTACAAAAGTATCCACAATGGCCCTTCCACTTCAACTTCAACTTCTTCAAGAACAATATCCACCAAACCCTTCTCCTCCTTCTCTCCTTGGCTATTTTCTACGTTTTACAATTAGGGAAAAGTTTTAAAGGGAATGAGAAGAGTAGTTCTTCTATTGGGAAAGTTGGGTGAAAAAATCCATTCTAAAAATGGATTCCAAAATCGTCCCCAAATAATAGAGGGAAGGAGATTGGATAGGGTCCACAAAACAGAGCACCAGGGCGTGACACGGGCTCGGTCGTGCCCATGCTTGCGCTGCAGGTCACGCCAAGCTAACGTGTGAAACAGGTACGGGCGTGAGCGGGTCGGTTGCGCCGCCCGTCGCGCTATGAGTCACACCACTTGAAAGGTAAAACGGGTCGCGGGCGCGAGCGGGCTTGCTCGCACCATTGATCGTGCTGTGGGTCGCGCCACGTGGTGCAATCGGACTCGCACCCGCGCTCGGGCTGTGGGTCATGCCTGCGGTACTGGATACCTCGCTTCAGGCCCTGGTCACTCGGGTTGCGTCCTAGCTCGCGCTGTGGCTCGCACCTGTGCCTCGAACTCTTGGTTTTCCTCTATAACACACCTGGAATTCGTATAACTCATCTCTTTTCACCAGTGTGCTGAAAATAAGGATCACATAGGTCTTAAGGGTTGCAACGTTAGGCCTTTTGGAAGGGGTAGGAAAAATATAGGTTAAAAGTGACTTCAAAATCAATCCCCGGAACCTATTTCATTTTTCAAAGCAAGCAAAACTATTTCGAGTTTTCTTCTACCCTTTACATTGCTTGGGAATTTTAAATGGATTTTGGACTTCTATAGCCAACAAAACACTAATTGCTCCTCTATTTATTTTGATTTTTCTTGATTGTTCCTTGACAGTTTACAATTTATTCTTCTTTCAATTTGTGAGGCTCGCAATTTACTTATGATCAAAAAGGGCTATTCAACAAAACAAATTTTTGTTCAATCCAAAAATAACTCCCATTTTTTTCATTTATTTCAAGCTTACTTGATTTCCAAATTCCTTCTACCCTTGGTTTCAAATAAAATCAATAACAAGCACAAAGGGGCTAACAAGGGTTGTATTTGTAGGAAAAAAGTTTAGGCACAAACTTGACAAAGGATGCCTTAGGTCATCTCCATGTTCTAAGCACAACTTATAAAATCAAGAGAGTTCATCGGGCAAGTTCTAGAGATACCAATATCATTGATGATTTACACATGAAAAACAAGATCGAGGCTCAATTCTCACGAGATGGCTACAAGTTAAACCAATATTTTCACAATCTAAATCAAGTGTATATCAACTCGTGTCCTTATACATGCGATTTATTTTTACAAAATACAACATCATAGGTAAGTCAAGATTTCCCAAAACTGAGCATGACAAAAATTTACTCAATAAGCAAGAAAAGAGTTGAATCACACGATCATGGCTAAACCTGCTTGACATCAAGGCTATTACCTACCATTAAACCAATCATACGTATTAACAAAAATAAATACAAAACTATAAAATATCACAAAACCCATGAAATCATGAAATATCCAAAAATCAAGTAGCAAATCCCATAACAATACTAAAATAAATGAAAGCATTCAAATAAAATGAGTTTTAACAATTCTAAAAAGAAAAACGTCTAAAAAGTGAGTACTAAATCAAAAGAGATCAACGATACACACAAATGTTCACCCCCCATTCCCCAAACTTATTCAATACCGAAGTAAGAATAAGTTTAGGGGGA
This sequence comes from Perilla frutescens, assembly GCA_026008535.1. Classification (NCBI taxonomy): domain Eukaryota; kingdom Viridiplantae; phylum Streptophyta; class Magnoliopsida; order Lamiales; family Lamiaceae; genus Perilla; species Perilla frutescens. Next base: position 14,966,881 of record BRKX01000004.1, read on the forward strand.
CAGGTTAGTGGTATCATTGATCGACTAACACAACCTCAGGCATCAGCATCCAGGGGCGAGCGTGGACGGGGATTCTGCGGGTTTGAAAATTAAAATGGCCCCAGGTATGGATACGGGTACGACTGAAAGGGCGGGAACGGTGGTGTGAAGGTCTGGGATGGATTTTGCGATGAAGATCTGATGCCACCCTACTGTCTCATCATGGTGGCAATGTCGGAGGCGTCAGACCTCAAATAGGAGAAATCCCCTTGCAGATTCGTATAGTTGCTCTGCAGCCCTTGGAACTTCGTCCTCATGCCGGTGAACCAGCCATCAATGTGAGTCTGCAGGCTCGTGAATCGTGAATCAAAATCTGCCCACATGTCGGTGAATTGATTATCAATATCCTCTCACATATCCGTGAGCCACGTATCCAAATCCGTCCGCATGTCGTTGAACTGAGTAAAAACATTTCCTTGAAAGTTAGTAAAATTTATATTTATTTGAGTCATCATACCTTCAAGGAAAGTCAATCGTTCATTTGCCACATCTCCTCGATTTCTTCTCTACCCACGGGGTGCTCTTGGCTACGCATTTTCTCTTTGGAGATGCACTCCCATGGGTTCCAGAGCAATCATCAAAGCATTGTGCTCCGGAGTGTTCATCAACCAATTGCTTTGATCCTCGAAGTTCATGATTGAGGTGAGCGCAGGATTTGAGAGTGGGAATTTCCGTCCATTCTTCATAATGAACTCGATCGGGGCGGCATTTGGGCTGATCATCCGGATATTTTGAAGGTATGCCAAATTAAGGGCTCGGGGTCCGGGAAGTGGCTCATAGTTGGACAAGTCGATGTCCAAGGCCATAGAAATAGGAGTGATCATGCCTCCAATGGCCACGGTGCCCTTACTGGGCTGCACCTGCCTTTTAAACTGGTCTAGAAGGAAGGCAGCGAAATCCACGTAAATTGCTTGGAGCATACTCCACAACATGTATAGCTCGTCCTTCTGAAGTCCACTGTATTCATTTCGAGCCAGCACAGTGGAGAAAATTATTCTGTGGAGGTAGTGGAAGACTGGATTCTGAATCTGAGAAGCTTTGGCCAACCCGAAGTCATACTGCACCATCCTCTCATCCGGATCAAGAATCAATCTCCAAAACGGCTCAGTTCTATAGTTGCTATGGTAATGGAAGTAGCCATTTGCTGGAGTTTGGAAGATTGAGTTAAGCTGGGCCACTGTGAGCTCATGGTCTCAGTTTTCCAGCCGGAAACTGCATCCAATCAGCCCTCGACTTGGGAGTCTGTGAACTTGGAGTGACTAGAGGAACTCTTTAACAAGCACAGGATAGGTGAGCCACCTTACTTGCATAGCATTCGCCCACCCGATGCGAGTAAACATTCTCCAGACATCGTCATGGATCCCCATGGCTTGGGTGGCCGAGTCACATGAGTATTTGGTAGGCACAATGTTGAACGTGGTGGACAACTTTTCCCAGTTGTCTCATTCCTCATGTGTGCGAAAGAAAACACCCACTCTTGTGGGGTCATTCACTCCAATATCCGAAAACTCTGGCAAAGGCATTTCTGGTTCCACATATTCATCTTCTTCCTCCTATTCTTGTTCTTTATCCTCTTGTTCTTCCCCTACTTCTTCTTCTTCCTCTTCTTCCACTTCTGAGAGGTCGACACTTGATTCCTCTTTCTCCGATTCTTCAACAACATGTCTCCTAGAAGCTTGTCCCCTGCTTGGTGTTGCCATCACTATATATCGTTTCTTTTACAAGCTAAACCTTGCAAAGAACAAAAAAAAACAAAAAGTGAGGGCTCAATTGTAAAATAACAAATCAAACCAACAAACAACAAATCAAACCAACAAAATACATCTTGCAGGCCTTAGCATAATTTAAACATAAGCACAGAGCATTTCCATGTCTAGGCACTACAATGTTCAAAAAGAATCATAAAATAGGATCGGGGTTGCACATATAACTACCCCCCATTTCACAAAAATCCAACAACATTTTAGTTATCATGGAAGTAGAGCACATAAACATCTAGCAACATCCCAATCAATAGCATTTCACCATTATTCAACATTTCACCCAACAATCTCCAATTTAAATACAAACTTCATCCTTCATCCACACACAACACCAACATATGCACATTGCACCACTCACATCACTTGCAATATGTACCAAAAAGAGTTCATAAACATAAATAACTAAAGAACAAGCTAAGAACATCAAAAACCCAACTGTGCTAAGTCCTAGTTCTCAATTCACAACCATTTATGAACGCGCATCTCTAATTTCTTCAATCCTTCAAAATAATGCTCTATCATGCTTAAGGAAGAAATTAGAATCAACAAAACCAAGCAAATAAAATCATCCCAAGCAAATTTCCCCAATTTTGCCCTAAATTGAAATCTCTACAATTCCAACCACAAATTTTCAAAATTACATGTAATTCATAGACATAATCATGGGCAAAACAAAAACGTAGAAGATAGGGGAGGATTTACCTTGGCTTCTTGCTTGGAATGTGAATTTTAGAGTGTGTGCGTGTGTTTGTGGGAGATGAGAGAATATATGTGTGAAAAAGTGAGTGAAAAATGAGAGGGGAGGGTTTAAAAACCCGTTCAGAAATTATTAGGTCGGGCGCGAGCGGGGCCAATCGCGTCCTCGCTCCCGCTGTGGCTCGTGCTCATCTCACGTGGAAAACTAACGGGGGTGCGAGCGATGTCGGTCGCACTGGCAGTCGCGCTTAGCTCGCGCTAGTTGGCGCGACCGGGGCTCGCACTCTGGGCCGTGCTGTGGGTCACGCCAGCCGCTCCTCGTTTTGACATTTTGAGCTCTTTTTCTCTATATACCCTGGTTTTTAATTCCAAAACTACACAAATACTCAAAACAACAGATTAAATATGTCAAAGAGTAAGACTTAAATAAAAAGATTTGAAAATAAATGAACAAAATTTACAAAGGTAATAAGGTTGGGTTGCCTCCCAATAAGCGCTTCTTTATTATCGGTAGCTCGACGAAGTCTCTTCTCAAGAAAGATTTGGTTGGGTGGAACTGTTGTCATCCTTCACCTCCGGTGTATGGGAACGTTTAACTCGTTGTCCATTGACAACAAATTGATTTCCATCCCTTCCTTTTAGTTCGATTGCACCTCCATCAAAGACTTCTGTGATCTCGAAAGGGCCACTCCATTTGGTTTTCAGTTTCCCGAAAAAAAGTTTCAAGCATGAGTTGAACAAAAGAACTACATCACCCAACTCTTTTTTTCTCAACAGCTTGTCGTAATATAACTTTTTCCTCATTTTTTACATGGATGAATTTTCAAAAGCTTCAACTCTAAATTAATCCAATTCATTCAACCAGAAAATTCGTTATCCTCCCGACATCATAAAATCCATATTGAGCTTTTTCATGGCCCAATAAGCCTTGTGTGACAGCTCGATGGGAAGATGACATGATTTCCTGAAAACTAATTGATAAGGCGACATGCCTAGAGGGGTCTTATATGCCGTCCTATAAGCCCATAATGCATCATCTAAGAGGTTGGCCCAATCCTTGCCGTTTGTTCTCACCACCTTTTGTAGAATCTACTTCACTTCTCGATCGACCAACTCGGCTTGGCCATTTGCTTGAGGATGGTAGGCCGTGGTGATGTTATGCCGGACTCCATACTTTGCAAGCAATGTGGCTAACTACTTGTTGCAAAAGTGTCAACCACCATCGCTGATTAGAGCTCTCGGGGCTTCAAATCGTGTCAACGTATTCTTTTTCAAGAATTTCAACACTACATTTGCATTATTGGTTGCGGTAGGAACGACTTCAATCCACCTTGAGACATAGTTAATGGCCAACAAGATATATTGTAAACCATTTGAAATTACAAAAGGGCCCATGAAATCGATGCCCCACACATCAAATAGTTCCACCTCGACTATGTTCTTCATTGGCATCTCGTCCATTTTTGAAATGGAACCCATCCTTTGACACCTCTCGCACCTCTTCACATATTCAACACAATCCTTGAATAGTGAAGGCCAATAGAACTCGATCTGTAACACTTTTCTTGCGGTTTTAATGGAGGCAAAATGTCCTCCAGTGGGAGAAGTGTGGCATGCTTCTAGAATTTCTTCCCATTCTTCTTCCGGCACGCATCGCCTAAGCACCAAATCTGCACATCTTCTGAAAAGGTACGGTTCATCCCACACATAGTATTTCAACTCCTGGAAGAACTTCTTCTTTTGATAGGCTTCCAACTCCAATGGTTTCACTCTTGCCACCAAGAAATTCACAATGTCTGCAAACCAAGGCACATGAGACTTGATTGCAAGGATCCTTTCATCGGGAAAGAGCTCATTAATAGGCCTTGTCGACCCCATTTCATCGTTCACATGCTCAAGGTGAGAAAGGTGGTCTGCTACCACGTTCTCACATCCCTTTCTATCCCAAATCACTACATCAAACTCCCGGAGCAACAAGATCCATCTGATGAGCCATGGTTTTGCATCCTTCTTTGCAAAAAAGTGCCTTAGAGCGGCATGATCGGTATGCACGATAGTCCGGGCCCCAATGAGATAAGGCCTAAACTTATCAAATGCATAAACCATAACAAGTAGCTCCCTCTTTGTGGTGGTGTAGTTTGTTTGAGTCGGATCTAGGGTCTTACTCCCGTATTAGATAACTCGGAAAAGCTTATCTCACTTTTGGACATATGGCAGTTCTTCTGAGCCATAAGTTTATGTTCAATCATCAAAATAAAACGCCTCCTCAGTCAAACTATGTTCTTAGCAATCTCGTAAGTGTTTACAAGTTCAGCCTAAGTTCAACAACTATAGGCTAAGTTAATCTTACGTTATCAAGATTTCAAGTTCTCGTACTCATTTAAGAGTATATATAACAAACAATTTTCAACTATGACATTTTATAGCATGCATTCTGCACGTTCCCAACATCACAAGTATGCACAAGGCATAGATAAACAAGTTCATACATATATGTAATCAACATAGTTTTTCGACATAAACCAGTATGCCCACAAACATATTTCAAAACCAGTATGCTATCAAAATAGCAACAAAGTACGCAATCCGCGTAGTTAATCAGAGTATGCAATCAGCATAAAAATCAATCTTTCGAGGAATTCCCATCACTATGGCGAATCTTAATCTTTCGTTTTCAGACAATCTTAACATTTCAACAAATAATGTAAACTATTAAAACTAAAATCCGCATAAAAATATGCGTACCTTTTAGGCTGTTGCGTGAGTAACGAGCTGAGAGTTGGACCAACAGGTCTGCAGAGTTGCAAACCCGCTCTGATACCACTTTGTAGCGCCCCGATCCCAAAAGATCGTGAAAATAGACACTTTGGGTTGGAATTAAGAAGCGGAAAAGAAATGAGGTAATTAAATTGATGATGGGGTATTAATCCAAAAAATATTAATGTTTGGGATAAATTTAACAACTGAGTATGCCAAAGATAGGTTATGCCATCTAGAAAATCGGACAGCATAACCTCTGTAACTAGAGAGAATCCCTGTTTATAACGTCTTATAAGAGAAGAATTGAAGCTGTAACAATTCAATAAGCCCTTTCAAAGGCCGAACGTAAACAAATAAACAGATACCAACAATCAATAGACCCATTCATAGGTCGACAAAAGAAACAGACACTAATATGCTGAACAAATGAAGCCCTTCAATAGGCAAAAATGAATGATCAAATAGACACAATGAAAGACGGGGCTTCCTCCCCTTAGAATAATTATATAGTTAAGCATATGAGACATGTTTACTTAGGAAGTTAACAAATGTTCAGAATCAGAGAAGCAGAATCATATCAACAAAAATACCTTTTAGCATTCAGTAAAAGAATATCATAAGTGGGGAAGCTCAATTATTAACAGAATACTAACAAAAAGAGACAACGGAAAAATATGTAAATTACAATAGCCCATATCTCAGCCTCGTCACCTCCACGCTTCAGCCTACTGACCTGAAAATATTTGAATAGATTTGGACTGAAAACTAATGCACTCAGTGGGTAAGTTCTCACAATTTAAGCTATGCAAATCATTTTGTAAAAATAATGTATCTGTGTCCATGCAGGTAGTGAAGCTTAGGAGGTTTAAAAGTTGGAAGCAACCTAAGTTCACTAAAACATTTTATCGTGAAGCGCTTAAGAGTATAACCAGTCACTGCCCGCAACCCGTACTACATCACCAATGCGTAAAGTTGAGTATGGCCAAAGTATACCCAATGAGTGTAACCAATAAGTGTTTCATTTTAGTCTCAGCGAAAAGGAGTAGGGCATGACGAATAATGCATGCGTACTGTAGCTACTTATATTGACACATCACTGGTTTATGAGACTCCGACAACATACAGGAGCACGTAAATATTTAACACAGATAGTCACATATGCAATTTTAACAAAGCAGAGCTTAATAGCTCGAAAGATCAATTTGCAAAGATATAATAGCCCACCTTTCTCGGGACTCTGAAAAGCTAACTCTTGAAGAATTAACCCTAATACTATTTCTCTAGCTCAGGTGGTACTACACAAGGTAAGCTTCAACTCAGGATAATCACTATATTTTTAGGAATTAATCTACTATAAACAGAGCTATTATTAATTATATTCTATTCAAAAATAGATTGCGTGACACTAGAGACCTCGAATAATTTCAACGAATGAGGAAATAAATTCCAAAACTTTATTCTTGCTTTACTGGGATCAACTGATTTGATAGAGGTCTCTTTCCGAACTTGCCATTTATCCAAATTTTACCAGATCTACACCACAACACTTTTTAACTGCTCGAAAACTATGAAAATATTCAGGGATGATACTATACATGCCAAGACTAACGAATGAGAATTTTAGAATTTTTCAATAACGCATGTTCCCAGTATAAAAATAACTGCTTTAATTAAATAATCGAAATTATTCAAAACTCGCAACAAGATCGTGAAACTTGGCAGGCATATAGGAAATAATTTTTGGAGCAACTTTTGAGAAGAAACTTTTTCAATTTGACGACCTGAAATGTGTGAAATGGGGCAAAACGTGAACAGTTCGGCGCACAATACTATTCACGTTTTTCGGTGATTTGGCCGGTTTTCAGCCACCGGATGGAAAAGTGTTCAACATACGAAACATAGAAAACACTTAAATACACGATATATTAAAATTTCAGCTTAAAAGAATGAGAAACGGACCGAGACGAAGCTGCGCAAAGTGGTTGCTGTATTGGCACCTTTTTCCGGCGATGGGGGCGGCTCCGGCGAATATCCGGCTACTGTAGCAGTGGCGTCGAGGCGGCAGTAGGGCGGTGGTGGAGGTGGCTCCTCCCTCCTCCTCTCTATCCCCCCCTCCCTCTCTCTCTCTCACTCTCTCCCATCTCTCTCTCTCTCTCTCTCTCGCCCCTCAACTCTCTCTCTGTAATTACATATAATTTGGGGATGATTTAAATGGGGTGGGGGCTGGTATATATAGACAAAAATTTGGATATCCGGGTAGGAATTTTCGGATATAAAATACTGATAAAATAATTTTCGGATTGATTAAAAGCTGCTTTATTCAATGGCGAGGTTCAAATGACCTCCAACACAAAATTCGAAAATACCGGAATACTCATTGGCTCGAGTACTATTGAACCAACCCATTGAGGAAAAATGAGGTAGTCGACTGAAGGAAAATGAAGAAAGATTCCTTTTTCAAAAATAGAATTACTATTCATCATAAGCGACATATAAAATTCCCGAGCATTCGATTGATCTCTGATTGAAAATTTGAGAATGCCAACGGATTCCTTGAGTGATTTTCTATGGGGACGGCTTGGCGAAACAAGACTCGAGTCAACACACAAGATTTCATGAATTTCTAAAAATCACGTCTTTATGGAAAAACACTATTCACAATCTCTAACAAATTTTCAACTCCAGGACTCCTGTAGATGTCAGATTAAAATTCTAGAAATACCAGAAGCTTTCTTTGGGTCGTTACGTTTCAGAAAATACCAAGGTTGACTATCTTCCGATGTCAATCGCAAAATCTCAAGAAGACGATTTCCGAATAACGTCATCTAACGTTGCGACTTATATTCGTTTGATTGCTATGAAGCCCTAGTCTCTTCAATTAATCTCTTAATGATAATTAAGCTCTAAATAAAATATTCTGAAGATACGGGGCGTTACATTCCACCATCCTTAAAAAAAATTTCATCCCGAAATTTCCATATCCTTGAGAATGAATATCAAAGTACATCATTAAGGTTCAATATCCAACTTTCTTCACTTGTCTGTCTGGAACTAATAAGGTTCTCATACTTTAGATTGATTCTCAACCTCTAGCCCTCTATCCGCTTTCTTCCTGATTATATACTTCTTTGAAGAGTCTATACTCGTTCTTCTTTTTCTCCTGAAAGCTTGAGCATTTACCATCTTTTTCTTCCTTATGAGATCTCTCTCAATACAACATGATGAGGACATCCATATCAATGAGGAAGTCAATGAAGAGTTGCAATTCAAAGGACCCGTCACAAGACTACGAGCTAAGAAGTTGCAAGATTATTTGCAAGCTACAATTCGCAAGAAGCTCGAAGAAGAAGACGGCGTGCAAGGAAGCTTTAAGATGATGACCTTGTTGACGTTGGAAGATGGAGATCAAGACATGGAGAACACTACATGATGTTGTGCACGTGTGCAAGTGTGCGTGTTCAAGAGTTCATGGCCGAGAATGAAGAGAAGCCAAAGTTTCGGTCCTTAGTTATTTTAATTAAGGGGTTATTTTATTTTAGACTATAGTATTTATTTTATTTAATTGGACTATAGTATAGATCAAATTTATTTAATTTAATTAGAGTAATTTTCGGTTATGGAGTCAAAGAGTCATAGGTTTGACTAGAATTTTAATTAAGGGAAGAAACTATCTTAAATAGAATTCTAGTTTAGGAATTTTCCTAGTCCAATTGGAGATCTATTTGGACTCCAATATTTTCGCCCCTTTTAGCTAGAATTTTCGGTCCTCCTATGCTTATAAATAGGGGATCCATGTTACATTAATACTTTAGACTTTATTTGATTAAATTAGCTTTTGCTTCAATATTGTCTCATCCCCATTTAATCTTTGTGAGTTTAGATATTAAATTCATACTCTTAGAACTAGCAATTCTAGGTTTTACAAAGGGAATTCATCATCAACGTTCGAGGGATCGCCGGAGACTCGCTAATCGAAGAACAACTTAAAGAATTTGGCCTTGTGTATGTTCGAGATTCAAGGCAACTTTCGAGTTGTGATTCACATCAACAAAACACCATCACCACCGCCGTTCGACGTCATCCACCGCCACCACCGTACGCCTCAAAGTCCGGCCTCCACCGAGCCTAGTTCGTGTCCATCTCGTTCAACCGTAAGTCCGTTATAACTCTATCATATCCTATCTACTCAAGGCCCTCTTCACCCATATCTCACGACCAAAATACCTCCCCCATACCCGTCCATCTTGCCGTCCAAAATAGCCCCATAATTCATTGGATTTGTGTTATTTTGTGTGTCATAGTTTAGGTATTTTATTAGTTCTAGTCGTCTAGTTTATTCCGTTATCTTCCGCATATTTTTCATTAGTTGTTTGAGTTGTAGAAGACACAAAACCTTACGTGTGTCGACGTGTGTTCGTTCCTTCATCCCGGGTCGTATCATAAAAGTGGTATCAAAGCCACGTCGGCTTTGGTTCGTCTTTTGTGTTTTTATTTTATTTTACGTTTGATCGAGTTGTAATTTATTTTCCGTATTGTTCATTGTAAAAAAAAAAGAAGAAAAGGCACGATCAAAAGTTAAAAAAAAGAAAAGAGCCGATCGAGTTTTTTTTTTTTAAAAAAAATCGAATATATAAAAAAAAGAGAAATCCGAAAAAAAAAAAGAAGAATATTCATTGTTTCCTTTTAAGTTCAATTTTTATTTTGGTACTTTCCTTTTGGTACTAGATCATAGTTGGTAATTACCTAGTGAGTCTTTCTTATTTTTGGTAGTTTCCTTCTAGTTTGATTTTATTTTTGGAACTTTCCATACAAGTCTATTTTCTTTTTGATAACTTCCATAAGAGTTTTATTTTATTTTTGGTTCATTCCTTCTAGAGTCTAGGCTAATTAAGGTATTTAGATTGTATCACATAGATTGATACATATCCAAATCACCCAATTACCTTATCTCTTTCTTCTTTCCTTATCCATTCTACTTCTTTCCTTCCTACCCTATTCGACCAACACTCCCATACACACCAATCCATTCGACCACCACCTATACTACACATATACAATCGGCCACCACCATTCACACACATACTCGACTAATACCCCATACACATACCAAATTCATCCTTGTTCCTAGAGTAGTGAATCTGTTCCATTCCCAAAACCGTGACACCCATTCCCCGAGTTCAAGAACCAAATCTCTTTGCTAGTTCCTCTACTTCATATACACAATACACACATATCACCATACACTTTGAGTGCAAACACGAGTGGTAAAATCAAGAGTGAAAACAAAAAAGTGAACGTGAGATTGTGAGGTCCTACCTCGTTCTTCTTACGTTTGTTCGTTTTGTAGGTATCATGAAGAAAGGAACCCGCTCCGAATCATCTTATACACCTCCAGTCGACCCCCAGTCGACCTTGCCTCCTTTGGACCCGTCCAAAGATCCATCCAAAGCACCCATGGAGTCTTCCTCGGATCCACCCGCACCGTGGGATCCTAAATATCACTTTGAAGCACTGTCCAAACACGTTCAAAGACAACACCAGGCTCTATCTGACAAGATTGATGATTTAGTGCATGCCCTTGAACGCACTAAAACAACGCCCGTTTTTCCTCAAGCCATTCGAGGCAATAGGCGCCTAGAGCGTCAAAACGAGCCAGAAGAGGAGTACTTTGATGAGAATACAGATGCCGGAGATGATACTCCAGATCGTGGGTGCCGCCAACGGCGTGGGAACCACAATGATGACTATGGAGAAGACCGAATGCTCAACAACATCAAAACAAGCATTCCAGAGTTTGAAGGCCTACACGATCCTGATGTCTACCTAGATTGGGAACGTAAGGTGGAGAAGATTTTCGCATGCTATGATTTTTTAGAAGCTAAAAAGGTGCAGCTAGCATGTTTGGAGTTCCCAGGCTACGCAGCCACTTGGTGGGAGATGCAGCAAGAAAGAAGATGAAGAAACTGAAATCCACCCATCGATAATTGGGAGGAGATGAAAGGTTTCATGCGTGGATGCTTCATCCCAGTCCACTATGAAAGAGAGCTTAAGAAGAAGCTCAACCGGATCAAACAAGGCACCCGTTCGATTGAAGAATATCACAAAGAGCTCGAGACTGCCTTGAACCGAGTCGGGAAGGAGGAGACCTTAAATGCTACCATTATTCGGTACATTGAAGGTATGAATCCCAATATTGCATGTGAAGTAGAGCTCAAAGAATTCACAAGCATAGAGAGAATGGTGCAGTACGCATCAATTGTGGAAAAGCAGTTGCGAGAAGGCTGCCGTCGATCTAGTCAGAATTCAGCTCCTATTCACCAATCTTGGAGTAAAGGTACGCCTTCCACATCACCTTCTACTCCTTCTGTTGAGTCTACACGACCCCGTGGTCAATCCGGACCCTCGGAACGCTGTTTCGACCGTTCTACACCGCAAGCAAGCTGTAGACCCGAGTCTACACCCAGGCCACCATTCCAACGGCCCAATCAGCCCAATCCAACACCGAATTCAGCCCCTAGTCGAGCCCGTGACATCCAGTGTCATAAATGCCAAGGTTGGGGCCATTTTCAGAACCAGTGTCCAAACCGGCGTGTTCTGTTCCTCAATGAACAGAATGGACTTGAATCAGCCAGTGAAGATGAAGAAGAGCCTCATGCCGCCACCCCTGAAGCCGTTGAAGTCCCTGAAGTCGAACCAGATGATGAGGAAGCCGAGCTACCTCATGTCAGCTTAGTATCTATTCGCAGTCTGAACATCAGTCGTGAAGAAGAAGAGCAATCGCAGCGAGAGAACATCTTCTACACTCGAGTTGCAATCAAAGATTAGACTTGTGCGATGATCATCGATAGTGGGAGTGTAATCAACGCAATCAGCTAGTACGCCGTTGATAAACTCGCCCTTACTACAACAAAGTATCCAAAACCGTACAAGTTGTAGTGGCTTACTGATTAAGGTTCCATCAGAGTTACAGGTCAGGTACACGTTTCTTTTACTAAAGGTCGTTATTCTAAACTGTTCTTTGTGATGTTATTCCTATGGAAGCAGCCCACATTCTTTTAGAAAGACCGTGGCAATTCGACAGAAAAGCGGTTTACGATGGTTTAACCAACACCTACTCGATCACGAGAGATGGTCGAACCACTGTGCTCAAGCCACTCACTCCTAAAGCCGTTGCAGAGGATCAAGAAAGGATGCAAGAGAGATTCAAACAAGAACGGGCAAAGCAAGCTGCAACCGCCGCCCGAACCAATTCGGCCGCCACTTCTCAGCCGAATTCCACACCATGTTCAACCAATGCAGCCCCTAAGATGCCTTCCAATGATGCCTTAGCTCGTGGGAAAGCATCCGGATCAGCCCCTACAGTTGAACAAAATCGATCCCTGTTCATCTCAGTTAAAGGCGTAGAGAAAGCCCTAAAAGCAGGTTTACCTTTCGTTCTTTTATCGTATAAGGACAGTGCTACTAATGGTATTTCTTTACCTTGTGATGTGCAGCCACTTATGGAGGAGTTCGCGGACGTGTTCCCGGAAGAGATTCCAAGTGGATTACCTCCAGTTCGTGGGATCGAGCACCAGATCGACTTCGTGCTCGGCGCCATTTTGCCCAACCGACCAGCATACCGCACGTCGCCCGAGGAGACGAAGGAGATCGACCGTCAAGTGAAGGAGTTGCTAGAGAAGAAGCAAATCCGAGAGTCGATGAGCCCTTTTGCAGTTCCAGTCATCCTAGTGCCAAAGAAGAACAACGAATGGAGGATGTGCATGGATTGCTGCGCCATCAACAAAATAACAGAAAAACGACCCGTTGCATACTTCAGTTAGAAGTTAAATGGTGCCTTCCTTAGGTATTCCACGTACGATAAAGAGCTCTACGCTTTGAAGCGTGCGTTGGACACATGGCAGCACTATCTCTGGCCTAAGGAGTTCGTCATCCACACGGATCATGAAAGCTTGAAGCACTTGAAAGGGCAAAACAATCTGAACAAGAGACATGCGAGATGGGTCGAGTTCATCAAGTCTTTCCCGTATGTTATCAATTACAAGAAAGGCGAAGACAATGTGGTCGCCGATGCTCTATCAAGAAGGTACGCTCTTTTGAACTTAATGCATGCTAAGATGCTTGGTTTCGAGTTCATTAAGCCATTATATGTTGAGGACGCCTACTTCAGCCCCATTTATGCCTCATGTAGTTCGAAACCTAGGTCTTTTGATGGTTATTATGTGCATGAAGGTTTCCTGTTCAAAGAGTCGAAGTTATGCATTCCTGTTTGTTCTTTGCGTGAGCTATTAGTGTTGGAATCGCATGCGGGGGGTTTAATGGGCCACTTTGGTGTGCATAAGACATTGAACTTGCTGCATGAACACTTCTTTTGGCCGCATATGCGTAAGGATGTAGAGAATGTGTGTAGTCGTTGTATTACTTATCGTCAAGCCAAATCCACTTCACACCCATTCGGATTGTACACGCCCCTACCCGCCCCTTCAGCTCCTTGGATTGATATTTCTATGGATTTTATCTTAGGATTGCCTAGATCTAGGTCGGGTAAGGATTCTGTGTTTGTTGTAGTTGATAGATTTTCCAAAATGGCTCATTTCATTGCATGTAGGAAAACTGATGATGCCGTTTACATTGCCAACTTGTTCTTTGTTCATGTGTTCATTGGCATGGAATTCCTCGTACTATTGTTAGTGATAGGGATTCTAAGTTTTTAGGACATTTTTGGCGTGTTTTGTGGGGAAAATTAGGAACTAAGTTATTGTTTTCTACTGCATGTCATCCACAAACCGATGGTCAAACTGAGGTTGTGAATCGTACATTAGGAGCTTTACTTAGATCTCTAATTAAGAATAATTTGAAGTCATGGGAAGAATGTCTACCATATGCTGAATTTGCTTATAATCGTGTTGTGCATTCTTCTACTAACATGTCTCCTTTTGAGGTAATTTATGGATTTAATCCACTAACTCCTACTGATTTGCTTCCTTTACCCGTTGAGCATCTAACGAGTGTTAAAGGTATGAAGAGAGCTGATTTTATTCAAGAGATGCATGAGAAGGTACGTGCCCGGATTGAGCACCAAGGCTCGAGGATAGCCGCCACACGCAACACGAGATGCAAATGTGTGATATTCTAGCCCGGTGATCGTGTTTGGGTTCATTTGAGTCCTGGCTGATTCCCGAACTTGAGGAAGTCGAAGTTGTCGCCCCGTGGAAATGGTCCCTTCACTGTTCTGAGCCGTGTTAATGATAATGCATACCGCATTGATCTACCTGGTGAGTATAAGTGTTCTTCTACGTTTAATGTTGCTGATTTGTCTCATTTTCTTGCAGATGAATTCGACCATGATGAGGATCCAAATTCGAGGATGAATTCTTTTCAGCAGGGGGGGAATGATGAGGACATCCATAGCAATGAGGAAGTCAATGAAGAGTTGCAATTCAAAGGACCCATCACAAGACTACGAGCTAAGAAGTTGCAAGATTATTTGCAAGCTACAATTCGCAAGAAGCTCGAAGAAGAAGACGGCGTGCAAGGAAGCTTGAAGATGATGACCTTGTTGACGTTGGAAGATGGAGATCAAGACATGGAGAACACTACATGATGTTGTGCACGTGTGCAAGTGTGCGTGTTCAAGAGTTCATGGCCGAGAGTGAAGAGAAGCCAAAGTTTCGGTCCTTAGTTATTTTAATTAAGGGATTATTTTATTTTAGACTATAGTATTTATTTTATTGAATTGGACTATAGTATAGATCAGATTTATTTAATTTAATTAGAGTAATTTTCGGTTATGGAGTCAAAGAGTCATAGGTTTGACTAGAATTTTAATTAAGGGAAGAAACTACCTTAAATAGAATTTTAGTTTAGGAATTTTCCTAGTCCAATTGGAGATCTATTTGGACTCCAATATTTTCGCCCCTTTTAGCTAGAATTTTCGGTCCTCCTATGCTTATAAATAGGGGATCCATGTTACATTGATACTTTAGACTTTATTTGATTAAATTAGCTTTTGCTTCAATATTGTCTCATCCCCATTTAATCTTTGTGAGTTTAGATATTAAATCCATACTCTTAGAACTAGCAATTCTTGGTTTTACAAAGGGAATTCGTCGTCCACGTTCGAGGGATCGCCGAAGACTCGCTAATTGAAGAACAACTTAAAGAATTTGGCCTTGTGTACGTTCGAGATTCAAGGCAACTTTCGGGTTGTGATTCACATCAACAAAACACCATCACCACCACCGTTCGACGTCATCCACCGCCACCACCGTACACCTCAAAGTCCGGCCTCCACCGAGCCTAGTTCGTGTCCATCTCGTTCAACCGTAAGTCCGTTATAACTCTATCATATCCTATCTACTCAAGGCCCTCTTCACCTATATCTCACGACCAAAATACCTCCCCCATACCTGTCCATCTTGCCGTCCAAAACAGCCCCATAATTCATTGGATTTGTGTTATTTTGTGTGTCATAGTTTAGGTATTTTATTAGTTCTAGTCGTCTAGTTTATTCCGTTATCTTCCGCATATTTTTCATTAGTTGTTTGAGTCGTAGAAGACACAAAACCTTACGTGTGTCGACGTGTGTTTGTTCCTTCATCCCGGATCATATCACAACGCTTCATACAAACTCCTTTTGATCTTGCATTCGAGTGGATCCTTAAAAGTCGGATAGGTTTTGAAGTCGAACGAGGAAAGAGATAAAAAAATTTACCAGAACTTGCTCCTCATGCACAGACCATATGCAAGGAGAAACCTACTATGCATGTCATGCAGTCTTTAAATCTAAAAGTCCATCATTTTTCAATCTCGCTTGGCTCCGTCCTTACTTTCGACTTTACTCCTCTCAGCTTTTAATTCCTTTTTACCTTTTTTTTCTATCTCAAAACTTAACAACTCAAAATAGATGACAAACCCAAGTTTATCTGGCACCTCCTTGGATGGTTCCTTGCACGTTCTATCAGGTTTGAAGCTTGCTTTATCTTATTCTTTAAACCTTGAGGTTCGACTTTATTGTGCTTTGAAACGTATTCCTGATGCAACTCAATCTTTAAATTCCTCGTTGTACTCTTCTCGTTTCGTCAAGGTGGTAATCCAATTATCCTGCTCTCATTGGTTATCACTTGCATAAAGATCGAATGTCTAGGCTTTAACTGTAAGCTCGAAACTTGCTTGCTGGTATCCATTAGATCGTCTTAAACGTTACGAACTGGGAAATTACTTTCGAAATGCACTTTTGACTTTGGAGAGCCCCAACTGGCACTCCTTCGGTTCCATTCCCCATTATAGGATACTATCACTCGTTCTCCTGATGATACACTTAAAAGAATACTTCAATAAGCTCTCTTTCCTTTTTGATGATCCACACTCGAGTTCTATTAGTAAGAGTAAAAGAAAACAAATGCCTCTGAGTGAGGACTTTATTTGATCGATAATTCTTTAACAAGTTCAAAAGCTGGAAGAGATATAACACTGTGTTATTTGTGCCAAAAATATTTCCTTTTCAGAGGATTTATAAACTCGAAGGGTTCTCACACATTACAAAGATATATAGGAATAACAGATGAAAGATCAGCACTTAGCAACTGAGAATCGTGCTTAAAAGTTTTCACGAAGGTATTAGTATAGCCTAACAAGAAAGTGCTATTACTGATTTTTGATGATCAAAGGAGTATCATCAAAAGATTACACATTACCAAGAGGATTTGATTGAGAAGTTTTAAATAAAATGAGGTTATCGAAGGGTGATCGATGGGAATGAACAAATAGATTTGTCAAACCTTTCTATCATATTAACGCTCTTGATCTACCAACCGTTAGATCTATCATCTTGACGATCTTCCTCTGGTTTGTTTTCTTTCTGAAGCATCTCGCACTTTCATCTTTAAGAGGTTTCTATAAAATAACGTGAGTCAGTTGGACTTTAAATGGCTGCGCCTGGCTGGAAAAGCGACATCTGGGGATCACTTCCTACCCATCAGAAGCATACGAGAAAATGACTTGATCTACTATACCTTCTGGACTCAACATAGTTGACTTTAACCCCTCCTGGAAGTTCAGTAGAACACTGACAGACATATCTTCGAATTATTTAGGCTGCAGTCATAACGACCATCTTTACCTTTATTCTAAAAAAGATCTAAAAAAAGCTACAAATCTTGGAAATGAAACACGCCATGGCCTCGATTGGCTATCCACTGAGGTGAAGAGCTTTCTCTTGGTGGAATGAATCTGTATTCCCTGTAACCGCAACAGGATCGTTAGATATGACTCCTAAGTTGAAAGCTTGCGTAGGGATTCCTTGAACATGCAATAAATCCACAATCTGATAACTGGCCTATAAATCGATTACTCATTTCCTTGCTTCTTGTTCGAAGTCAAAGCTTTATAACCTCATCTCCAAATGGAGGTATAAAAGGCGGTGATCGGTCTACCTCAATATTTCGCTCAGGTGACAATTTTGATGTTGAACCTTGTTTGTAGCAACCATCATCATCTAACATATCTACCCACGAAAATTCACAGTCTCTACATAGATCGTTGACTTACGATTTTATTTTCAAAATATTTTATTGCTTAATGTGTCCATCTTCCTAGCAACAATGCAAATTCTTGGTCAACTTTAACACAACTTAATCTGAAAGACTTCTTCTAACCAGATGTTGACCCCCATAGAGTAGGTTATTTTCCCAATGAACTCGAACACTGAATCAATTTCTTTCTTGGTATATGTACAAAATCTCATAATCCGTTCATCGTGATATACATGTGGCAGTTCTTCTGATCCATAAGTTTATGTTCAGTCATCAAAATGAAACGCCTCCTCAGTCAAACTATGTTCTTAGCAATCTTGTAAGTATTTACAAGTTCAGCCTAAGTTCAACAACTATAGGCTAAGTTAATCTTACGTTATCAAGATTTCAAGTTCTCGTACTCATTTCAGAGTATATATAACAAACACTTTTCAGCTATGACAGTTCACAACATGCATTCTACATGTTCCCAACATCACAAGTATGCACAAGGCATAGATAAACAAGTTCATACATATATGTAATCAACATAGTTTTTCGACATAAACCAGTATGCCCACATACATATTTCAAAACCAGTATGCTATCAAAATAGCAACAAAGTACGCAATCCGCGTAGTTAATCAGAGTATGCAATCAGCATAAAAAACAATCTTTCAAGGAATTCACATCACTATGGCGAATCTTAATCTTTCGTTTTCAGACAATCTTCACATTTCAACAAATAATGTAAACTATTAAAACTAAAATCCGCATAAAAACATGCGTACCTTTTAGGCTGTTGTGTGAGTGACGAGCTGAGGGCTTTATATATAATATCACACAAGAATTTATGACTCACAAATGAAAGATGAACCAACAGGTCTGCAGAGTTGCAAACCCGCTCTGATACCACTTTGTAGCGCCCCGATCCCAAAAGATCGTGGAAATAGACACTTTGGGTTGGAATTAAGAAGCGAAAAAGAAATGGGGTAATTAAATTTATGACGGGGTGTTAATCCAAAAAGGATTAATGTTTGGAATAAAATTTAACAACTGAGTATGCCAAAGATAGGTTATGCCTTCCGGAAAATCGGATAACATAACCTCTGTAGCTAGAGCGAATCCCCGTTTATAACGGCTTATAAGAGAAGAATGGAAGCTGTAACAATTCAATAAGCTCTTTCATAGGCCAAACGTTAACAAATAAACAGATACCAACAATCAATAGACCCATTCAGAGGTCGACAAAAGAAACAGAGACCAATATGCTGAATAAATGAAGCCCTTCCATAGGCCCAATTGAATGATCAAATAGACATAATGAAAGACGGGGCTTCCTCCCCTTAGAATAATTATATAGTTAAGCATATGGGACATGTTTACTTAGGAAGTTAACAACTGTTCAGAATCAGAGAAGCATAATCATATCAACAAAATACCAAGATCAGAGTTTTTAGAATTTAGCAAAAGAATATCATAAGTGCTTAATTCTTAACAGAATACTAACAAAAAGAGACAACGGAAAAATATGTAAATTACAATAGCCCATATCTCAGCCTCGTCACCTCCACGCTCTAGCCTACTGACCTGAAAATATTTGAAAAGTTTTGGGCTGAGTACTAATGTACTCAGTGGGTAAGTTCTCACAATTTAAGCTATGCAAATCATTTTGTAAAAGTAATCTCTCTGTGTCCATGCAGGTAGTGAAGCTTGGGAGGTTTAAAAGTTGGAAGCAACCTAAGTTCACCAAAACATTTTATCATGAAGCGCTTAAGAGTATAACTAGTCACTGTCCGCAACCCGTACTACATCACCAATGCGTAAATTTGAGTATGGCCAAAGTATACCCAATGAGTGTAACCAATAAGTGTTTCATTTTAGTCTCATCGACAAGGAGTAGGGCATGACGAATAATGCATGTGTACTGTAGCTACTCATATTGACACAACGCTGATTTATAAGACTCTGACAATATATAGTAGCACATAAATATTTAACACAGATAGTCACATATGCAATTTTAACAAAGCAGAGCTTAATAGCTCGAAAGATACAATTTACAAAGATATAATAGCCCACCTTTCTCGGGACTCTGAAAAGCTAACTCCTGAAGAATTAACCCTGATACTTTTTCTCTAGATCAGCTGGTACTACACAAGGTAAGCTTCAACTCAGGATAATCACTATATTTTCAGGAATTAATCTACTATAAACAGAGCTATTATTAATTCTATTCTATTCAAAAATAGATTTTGCGACTCTAGAGATCTCGAATAATTTCAACGAAGGAGGAAATAAATTCCAAAACTTTATTCTTGCTTTACTGGGATCAACTGATTTGACAGAGGTCTCTTTCCAAAACTTGCCATTTATCCAAATTTTACCAGATTTACACCACAATACTTTTTAACCGCTCGAAAATTACGAAAATATTCAGGGATGATACTATACATACCAAGACTAAAGAATGAGAATTTTAGAACTTTTCAATAACACATACTCCCGGTATAAAAATAACTGCTTTAGCTAAATAATTGAAATTATTCAAAACTCGCAACCAGATCGTGAAACTTGGTAGGCATATAGGAAATAATTTTTGGAGCAACTTTCGAGAATAAACTTTTTCGATTTGACGACCCGAAATGGGTGAAACGGGAAAAAACGTGAACAGTTCGGCGCACAACACTATTCATGTTTTCCGGTGATTTGGCCGGTTTTTGGCCACCGGATAGAAAAATGTTCAACATACGAAACATAGAACACACTTAAATACACGATATATTAAAATTAAAGCTTAAAAGGATGAGAAACGGACCGACACGAAGCCACGCAAAGTGGCTATTGTATTGGCGCCTTTTTCCGGTGATGGGGGCGGCTCCGGTGAATTTCCGGCTACTGTAGCGGCGGCGTCGAGGCGGCAGCAGGGCGGTTGTGGAGGTGGCTCCTCCCTCCTCCTCTCTCTCCCTCTCTCTCCACCCTCTCTCACTCTCTTCCATCTATCTCTTTCTCGCCCCTCAACTCTCTCTCTCTAATTATATATAATTTGGGGATGATTTAAATGGGGTGGGGGCTGGTATATATAGACAAAAATTTGGATATCCGGGTAGGAATTTTCGGATATAAAATACTGATAAAATGATTTTCGGGATCGATTAGAAGCTGCTTTATTCAATGGCGAGGTTCAAATGACCTCCAACACAAAATTTGAAAATACTGGGAGGCTCGTTGGCTCGAGTACTATTGAACCAACCTATTGAGGAAAAATGAGGGAGTCGACTGAAGGAAAACGAAGAAAGATTCTTTTTTCAAAAAAAGAATTACTATTCATCATAAGCGACATATAAAATTCCCGAGCATTCGATTGACCTCTGATTGAAAATCTGAGAACGCCAACGGATTCCTTGAGCGATTTTCTCTAGGGACGGCTTGGCGAAACAAGACTCGATTCAACACTCAAGATTTCATGAATTTCTGAAAATCACGTCTTTATGGAAAAATACTATTCACATATTTATCTCTAACAAATTTTCAACTCCAGGACTCCTGTAGATGTCAGATTAAAATTCTGAAAATACAGGCAGCTTCCTTTGGGTCGTTATGTTTCAGAAATGACCTAGGTTAACTATCTTCCGATGTCCAATGCAAAATCTCAAGAAGACGATTTCCGAATAACGTCATCTAACATCGCGACTTATATTTGTTTAATTGCTATGAAGCCCTAATCTCATCAATTAATCTCTTAATGACAATTAAGCTCTAAATAAAATATTCTGAAGATACGGGGCATTACATTCTCCCTTGCCACCGGCCATTGGAATGAATTAGAGTCCATTTTCCCAATAATTCGCATGGCCTCTTCCGGGCCTCGTGCTAGCAAAGAACCTCCTGCAGCAGCATCCATAAGTGTCCTCACCTCGGGTTTACACCCGGCATAAAAAATGCACACTTGGTGGTCGGTTCTAAATCCATGTCTGGGATATTTTCTCAACATTTCTCTAAAGCGTTCACACCCCTCGTACATGCTTTCGTTGTCCCATTGCTTAAAAACGGTGATGTCACCTTTTAATTTGAGAGTTTTTCCGGGTGGGAAAAATTTGTGGAGAAATTTTTTCACCAATGCTTCCCATATTTGGAAAGATCCTTGGGCTTAGCTTAACCATGTTTCCGCCTTGTCGCCCAAGGAAAATGAAAAGAGCCTAAGTCGGATTGCATCTTCCGGGACTCCATTCACTTTCATGATCCCACTGTACTCAAGAAATTTGCGTATGTGCTCATTAGGATCCTCCATAGCCGTTCCTTTAAATGGATGTTGTTAGAGCATGAGGATGAGTGATGTCTTGAGCTCAAAATTATTTGCTTGAATGGCCGGGCCATTCGCTACCCCTTGATTCACAACGGGTTGAAAAAGATTTCAGGTCGGGGCCTCTTCTGCAACATGTCGTGCTTCTTCTTGGGCACTTAACTGTCCTTGCATCACCTCTAATTACCTTTGAAGTTGGGCAATTAGAGGATCTTGAACCGATGGAGGATTGTTCGCCATTCTCCTCCGTCTCTGTGGGTTGTTGTGGCGCACCGTCGCTTCAATTTCCAAGTCTAAAGTGTTAGGCGGCTCTCCTTGCGACCTGGTGTGCATACACTACCTATAAAAGAACACAATGTGAGCCACTTCAAACACGAATAAAAACAAAAATCAAAACGTCTAAATTAGCAAAGTAACCATTTGAACAATATTCCATAAACTTTAAAACATAACAATCAATTCCCCGGTAACGGTGCCAAAAACTTGATGCGGTATTTAATACCTCAAATAATAGATCGTGCCAAGTGCAAGTATACACGAATGTAGCAAGCAATGATACAAGTCGAACCACAAGGAATAAGAGTTATGATTTTAACAATGCAAGTAATGTTAACCCAAGTTACATTCACTATTTAAACAAACATCATTTCATTGAAAGGTTTTGTTCCAATTTCAACAATTAACACAAATTGTATACTCTTAAATGTAGAATGCTAAAAACTTCAAATGAGAGATTTAAATAGAAATAAAAGGGGGTTTTATGGTGCTACATCCTTGATTTAGGGTATACTAAAAAACCATAAGAATCACATATCTATCCTCTCTTCAACATGATTTGGACAATAGATCATCTAAGCATTTTCTCAAATACATAGACATACAAGCAAGTGCAAAACTCACTATCTCTAGTAAATATTTCACTCAAGCCTTCCAAGGTACCAAATCACCATTGACAAGCTTAATACTCATACTTATCTCAAAACATAAGTAAAAGGTCTCATGGATCAAATACACATACATAATGAGCAAATCTAATTACACATTAAGTACACAAATGAATCTAAATGGAGGCCACCCACATACATTCACAAATCAACACATTGATCCATAAGATTTAAAAAGGGAAATGTACATTCATCTCACACACCCATCATCAAAGGGTCCAACATCCCAAAACCTAAATAGATTAGCTACTTATACTTTTGAGATTAAAATCACAAACTTATAAGTAAAACATAGATAGAGATTAGATTAAATCAATAGATTGTACAAAAGTATCCACAATGACCCTTCCACTTCAACTTCAACTTCTTCAAGAACAATATCAACCAAACCCTTCTCCTCCTTCTCTCCTTGGCTATTTTTCTACTTTTTATAATTAGGGAAAAGTTTTTAAGGGAATGAGAAGAGTAGTTCTTCTATTGGGAAAGTTGGGTGAAAAAATCCATTCTAAAAATGGATTCTAAAATCATCCCCAAATAATAGAAGGAGGGGGATTGGATAGGGTCTGTGAAATAGAGCACCAGGGTGCGACACGGGCTCAGTCACGCCCATGCTCGCATTGTAGGTCGCGCCAAGCCAACGTGTGAAACAGGCGCGGGTGCGAGCGGGTCGGTCGCACCGCTCATCGCACTGTGAGTTGCGCCACTTCAAAGGTGAAACGGGTCTCGGGCGCGAGCGAGCTCGCTCACGCCATCAATCGTGCTGTGGGTCACGCCACCATGCTCGGGCTGTGGGTCGCGCCTGCGGCACTGGATACCTCACTTTGGGCCCGGGTCACTCAGGTCGTGTCCTAGCTAACGATGTGGCTCGCGCCTGTGCCTCGAACTCTTGGTTTTCTTCTATAACACACCTGGAATTTGTACTTGGATTAAATATGAGTTTGGACATCAAAAATATACAATTGGTTTATAAAATGGTATTGAAATAGCCCCAAGTTGTAGTCAAAAGAAGCACAAAAATCCTGATTATCACTATCAGTGGCCATTTGAGAGATCCACGACAAAGAAGGTAGATGCAGCAGAAGTCAATGCGTACACCAAAACCAAGGCGGCGCTAGAGGCTGAGGTCGAAGAGTTGAAGAATCAGTTCTATCTGCTGATGAAGGTAAGAGCTGAAGAGAAAAAGGAATTTTTCCAAACTGCAGTATAGCAGACCTCAACTGAGGAGGTGAATTACATGATCCAGAGGAATTTCAACAGAGGAAATCAGAGTGGTAGACCTCAGTACTACCCTAGGATGAGAAATCATCCTAATTTATCTTATGGAAATTCCAATAATTTCCAGCAGCCTCCATCGGGTTTCTCTGTGATCAATGGGGCAATCAATGAGTTGAAGAAGCAATCATTCTTGGAGATGGTGAATTCCTACATCATCGACACTGATGCGAAAATGGAGAAATTCTAGACCGAGATTACTCAGTTCAAGCAAAACTTTGGAAGCCAGATGGACCAGCTGCAAAAGACAATTGCAAATACTGGAGCTCCCTTAGCCAGTCAGCATAAGCCGGGACAATTTCCCGCCACTCTTGATGTAACACTCAAATCTAAAAAGATCATTATAAATGAAATTAAATAATTTATAATGCGTAAAAAAAAACCCAATATAAATATTTCTTTTTTTTTAAAACGAAAAGAATTAATCTATTTTGACAGAACCCAAAGAAATAACAAATGAGGCAACATGTGGAATAAAAATTTAAAATTTGAATTGCGATTGATAACTTAACCAGTCCAACACAACTGAAATATTTACAATCTCATATACATTCAAAAACGCAAAGTGCAAACCCAAAAGAGTTACTAGAAAAAATCATTTTAGTTATCCAGCTAGAAATATACAATAAAGCGGAAACTTATATATACATATGTATAATAAAAGTTTAATCTGTCATTCGACCTCCACTGCAACTCCAAACTCATTTACCTGAAATTGTAAGTTTATGGGATGAGCATATATGATTATACTCAGTGTGGGATGGTTATGCAAAATAATTTGTCCAAGTTGATATAAAATGAGATACATGTGTATTATTCACTGATATATGAATATGTATCTGGCATTATGTTAAAGTAATATTCAAGTTATGGGAGCTTAATTAATTAACAATAAGAATATATATAAAATTATTAAAATGGAAAATCTTACTAACTACACTTTTCGTATTATTTTAAAGTTCATTTTCTAAATATGAGCTACAATATAATTTTGTTTAATCAAATCATTAACTATTAACTTAAAAAAATTATTATTATTTAATGTATAAACATTATTAACTAATATTTTATTATAAAAGTCTATTTCTTGATCATCCAGGTTTTAATCCAATATTGAATATTTAGGAAGATGAAATTGATAGATAGATAGTTACTGTTCACTCTCATCAATGACCGAATTTATATTTAATGTTATTAAATCTATTGTTATCATTATATACTTATATACATACACAAAAAGTTAAAAATATTAAACTTAATATCAATTTAACTAGAGCTATATTTTATACTTAATATTCCGTAACTACACATACACATCATAAACAAGTGGATGATTTTAGGAAGATGAAATTAAATTGGTATAATTAGTAATCTCAAACTATATTAAACATTCTCTAGTTTATGATAATAGAATGTTCTAGACTATGATTAATGATTAACACTAATAAATTTTAACACAAAATTTTTGGAAGAATGGATTATTAAAGGTTGTGCACATATATATTAATTTATATTAGGATTTATTATTTTAGATGTGAATACAAATTGAAATTTTACATTTACACTACAAAATTAAACTAATAGAAAAGTAGAAGATTACCTTGAAAATAAGAAATTATGGTCGATTAAGTGCAATTGAATTAGAGAGCTTCCTTGTTTATTTTTTTTCAATTTTATTTTGGCGAGAAAAAAAAATGTCAAGAGCAACTAAAATAATTTACTATAGCTTTGTGTAAATCCTATTCTTACAACAATTCATGAGTCACTACTTGGTAAGTTCCTGATTTGACACATACATTTGATCAAACAAACTCATGACACGTATGGAAAGGAATAAAATGACAAATCAAATCCTAGTATACATATGCATAAATATATATATATATATACGTAATATTTTTTTTATTAGTATATGTATAAATAAATAAATGATATATATATATATATGTTCATTTTATATATATATATATATATATATATATTTGTGTGTGTGTATTTGTTGCAATAAATCTATTACACACAAAATTAAAATAAAATAAATAATAGAATTAATCAAATAAAATTAATATCTAGGGGCACGACCTACATAAATTCAATACTCAACTAATTAAAATATCATAATTTTCACAGATATATATTTTAAATTTAAAAACCGGTTGTGACAATCCTACCCCCTTAAAGAAATTTCGTCCTCGAAATTTAAACTTACTTGATTCTATTTTTGGATAACGTGTTAAAATCTCTTCTTCACATTCCCAAGTTGCTTCATCAAGTCCATGTCTACTCCACTGAATTTTGATTAATGGTATTTGTCGACCTCGTAAAACGTGAATTTTTCGATCTAGAATAATGCTAGGCTCTTCTTCGTATGTCAAGTCTTTATTGATCTGTAAATCTTTAAAGTGAATGACATGATTGGGATCATGCAAGTACTTTCATAGCATCGACACGTGGAATACGTTGTGTACTGCCGACAATTCAGGGGTTAAGGCAAGTCGATAAACTACATCCCCTACACGTTCCAAAATATCAAATGGCCCAATAAAACGAGGTCTTAATTTTCCTTTCTTCCCAAACCTCAAAACTCCCTTCATTGGGCAACTTTAAGAAAAACCTTTTCTCCAATCTCAAAATGTAACTCTTTTCTTTTTTTATCAGCATAGGATTTCTATCGATCCTGAGCTACTTTGATCATTTCTTTTATTTTCCCAATCACCTCAATGGTTTTCTCAATCATCTCTAGACCTAAGATTTTATTTTCTCCAACTTCATCCCAATATAATGGCGAACGACATTTCCTCCCATACAATGCTTCATATCGATCGTTGTTTGAAAGTTATTGTTATAAGCAAATTCTACTAAAGGTAAGTGTGTTTTCCAATTTCCCCCGATATCTAACACATAAGTTCGAAGCATATCCTCCAATATTTGAATAGTTCACTCAGATTGACCATCAGTTTGAAGATGATAAGCAGTAGAAAATTTCAGTTTTGTACCCATGGCAGTGTGCAAAATATTCCAAAATTTTGAAGTAAATCTCGGATCTCTATCGGACACAATAGAAACATGTACCCCATGAAGTCTCATAATTTCTCGAACATATAATTGAGAAAATTGATCCATCGAGTAGGTCATTTTCACTAGAAGAAAATGAGCTGACTTGGTAAGCCTGTTTACAATCACCCATATCGCATCAAGTCCACGTATAGACTTGGGAAGCCCTACGACAAAATCCATCGTGACATGTTCCCATTTCCACTCGGGTATTTCCAATGGATTTAACATACCAGATGGTCGTTTGTGTTCAGCTTTGATTTGCTGACACGTTAAACATTTTCCCACATATTCAACAATTGTCCTCTTCATCCCTCACCACCAGAATATCTTTCGGAGATCTTGGTACATCTTAGTACTACCTGGATGTACTGTATAAGTAGTATAGTGTGCACCATCTAATATTTCCCTTATCAACTCTTTCTCCTTAGGCACACAAATTTTTCCAGCAAACATAAGTGTATCATCACTTGCTATTACAAAGCCATTTATCCCTCCATTCAACACTCGACTTTTCATCTTCTGTAAAAATGCATTGCTCTTTTGAGCTTTCTTAATCTGATCCCGTAATGTGGGTTGTAAAACCAATACTGCCAATGCAGCTTTAGTTGTATTAGGAGTTACTACCTCAATCTTTAACTTTTCCAACTCCTTAACCAATGACTTCTGTTGAGTAATCATTCTTGTCAATTGTCCTTCACCTTTTCTACTAAGAGCATCAGCTACCACATTAGCCTTTCCCGGATGATATAGTATGGTACAATCATAATCCTTCACAAGTTCTAACCAACGTCTCTGTCTCATGTTAAGTTCTTTTTGTATGAAGAAATATTTCAAACTTTTATGATCAGTGTATATTTTGCACTTACCTCCATACAAATAATGTCTCCAAATCTTTAGTGTGTGCACCACAGCTGCTAACTCTAAATCATGTGTCGGATAGTTATGCTCATGTATTTTCAATTGTCTCGATGCATAAGCAATAACTTTCCCTTTCTGCATTAGTACACACCCGAGTCCTTGTTTTGACGCGTCGGTGTATAAAACAAAATTATCTGTTCCATCAGGTATGGTTAACACAGGGGCTGTTGTTAACCTTCTTTTCAACTCTTGAAAACTTTGCTCACATTTCTCAGTCCACTTGTATTCTACACCTTTTCTTGTTAATTGTGTCATTGGACCTGCTATTTTGGAGAATCCCTCAATGAACCTTCGATAATAGCCAGCCAATCCAAGAAAACTCCTTATCTCCCTAGCATTACTAGGTACTTTCCAATTGCTCACAACTTCCACCTTGGCTGGATCTACTTCAATTCCTTGAGAAGTTACAACGTGTCCAAGAAAAACTACCCGATCCAACCAAAATTCACATTTCTTAAATTTGGCGTATAATTTCTCATTTCTTAATGTTTCCAATATAATCCTCAAATGTTCTTCATGTTGTTTATCATCCTTTGAATAAATCAAAATATCATCAATGAACACTATGACAAACTTGTCCAAATATGGATGGAAGACTCGAATCATCAAGTCCATAAACACTACTGGTGCATTAGTTAAACCAAACAGCATTACTATAAACTCATAATGACCATATCTTGTGCGAAATGCCGTCTTAGAGATATCACTTCCTCTTATTTTCAATTGATGATATCCTGACCTTAAATCGATCTTTGAAAACACTCCAGCACCTCTTAATTGATCAAATAAATCCTCAATCCTTGGTAAAGGATATTTATTTTTAATCGTGAGCCGATTTAGTTCACGATAATCAATACACATTCACATTGTCCCATCTTTTTTTTTGACAAATAGAACTGGCGCACCCCAAGGTGACACACTTGGTCGTATGAATCCTAAATCCAAAATTTCTTGTAGTTGCACCTTCAACTCCTGCAATTCTTTCGGCGCCATCCTATATGGTGCTTTTGACACGGATGCTGCACCAGGTACCAAATCAATTGTAAATTCAACTTGTCTGTCAGGTGGTACTCCTGGCAGTTCATCAGGAAACACGTCTGCAAACTCCCTTGCAATTGGCACATCTTCAATTTTGGGATCTTTCTCTTTCACACTAATAATGTTAACTAGGTAACCGTAAGAGTTACCTCTTCTTAACATTTTTACCGCCTTCATGGCAGATATTACAACAGGCGTTCCACTAACTTTTGTCCCATAAAATGTGAACTTTTCTACTCCTAGTTTTTCAAAGATCACTTCTCTTTTACGATAATTTATTGTTGCAAATTTTTGGCATAACCAATCCATACCCAATATTACATCAAAGGCTTGCATCTCAATGCAATATAAATCAGCTTCTAGTTCTCTATTCCTAAAGTCCAATTTGACATTCTGAGAAATCCTATCTGTTTTTATGTTCTCTCCTGAAGGGATACTTACATTTAATGTTAAGTTTTCTACCTCACAATTAATTTCTTTCTTATGACATAACTTAGCAGATATGAATGAATGTGAAGCTCCAGAATCAGATAGTACAATAGCAGATGATCCAAGGATAGGTAACATACCAGTCATAGTATCATTATCTTTTGATGACTGCTGGTGTGAAAGAGCAAAGAATCGGGCATTCCCTCTTTTCTCTGGCGCCTTATTTTCTCTTATGATTGGCGTTTTATTTCCCCGTCGAGGACATTGACCAATAGAGTATCCTTTCTCATGACAGTAAAAATATCCCAAACCCAACATGCAAGGTCCATTATGATTTTTACCGCAATTTGAACATTGAGGCTTGGATGATGTCCCGGTGCCAATTCTACTTGATGTTCCAGTGTTATTTCCGATATTGAATCTAGTGTTGATTCCCTCACTAAACTTTCCCTTCTTATTCTGGGAATTCATATTACCTCCAGTACGATTATCCCATCTCCTTTTATTAGAATTGTCTACCTGTTTTGGTATCAAACTGTTTGTCCCAAGAGCTGTGGCTACTTCTTCTGCTCGTTTAACCAACTCACCAAACTCATTGATAACTTGGGCTGCCATAATTCCCTTGATATCTGCCCTCAAACCTCTTCTAAACCTTGCAATCATCTTTGCTTCTATGTCAATCAAGTGGGGCGCATACCTAGACAAACTGTTGAATTTTCGTTCATATTCTTCGATTGTCATATTTCCCTGTTTGAGCTCAAAGAATTCTGACTCTTTCTTCTCACGGAAAGAACTGGGGAAATACTTATCCAACACAACTTCTCTGAATATGTCCCATGATAACATTTGACGTTCTGCTTGACTAAATATCTGATAGAAATGATTCCACCAATGTCTAGCATCCTCCTTGAGTTGAAACACTGCACATGCGACCTTTTTCTCATCCGTACAATCAATGTGGGTGAAAATTCGATCCAACTCAATTAACCACTCCTCTGCCACCATCAGTCCATCCTGACCGTTAAATCGTGGTGGATCATAATGACGAAACTGTTCAACAACTTTATTTGTTGGGACATGAGTCGACACATTATTAGGTTGTCCTATGTTAGGCTGTACATTAGTTAGTTGCGTGACATTAGGTGTCACAGTGTTGGTTTGTGTTGTGAAGTGAGCTTGAGCTTGCTGTTGGACGAATCCTTGCATAGCACTTAAAAACTCATTCATGAAAGTCTCTCCACCTGAAGGCTGAGGTTGTGTCATATTCTGTGGTTAGTTTCCAGTCGGAGCTCGAATTGTGTTTGCATTCTCAACATTGTCTGATCGAGTACGAGCACGTACCATGTTTCTATAGTAACGTAAAAAAATATGGTTAAAAGGCTTTCTAAATATGACTAAGTTATTTCTAAATTATCCACAAGTTTGGGGCTAAGTTTAAACCTATTTGCAATACTCACAATTTAGTAAATTGAAATTGTAAAAATTCCAAAGATAAATATATAACTGCAAGAATCTTTTCATAATTATATTAATAATTGCAGTAAAGGCACATGAACTTCAGAACTAAAACATTTAGATGCTTATCCAATTTAAAATAATTGAAAATAATTGTACCTCGAAGCTGGAGTGCGTGGTAGTCGAATGACTTATAAGACCTCTAAACTCGAAAATAATTTACGGAGTCTACAGGAAAGTAGACCCGCTCTGATACCACTACTGTAACACTCAAATCTAAAAAGATCATTATAAATGAAATTAAATAATTTATAATGCGGAAAAAAAACCCAATATAAATATTTCTTTTTTTTTAAAACGAAAAGAATAAATCTATTTTGACAGAACCCAAAGAAATAACAAATGAGGCAACATGTGGAATCAAAATTTAAAATTTGAATTGCGATTGATAACTTAACCAGTCCAACACAACTGAAATATTTACAATCTCATATACATTCAAAAACTCAAAGTGCAAACCCAAAAGAGTTACTAGCAAAAATCATTTTAGTTATCCAGCTAGAAATATACATTAAAGCGGAAACTTATATATACATATGTATAATAAAAGTTTAATCTGTCATTCAACCTCCACTGCAACTCCAAGCTCATTTACCTGAAATTGTAAGTTTATGGGATGAGCATATATGATTATACTCAGTGTGGGACGGTTATGCAAAATAATTTGTCCAAGTTGATATAAAATGAGATACATGTGTATTATTCACTGATATATGAATATGAATCGCACTGTGCTTCCAAGGATCAATTAAGACCCCGGACCTATTTACGGTCCCTGGCGAAAATGATTGTGCACAATAGTGAGGTTAAATATGAAGGACAGCTAAATAAACGGTCCAGTAACACTCACAAATGATATGAAATCATACACGTCAAACAAATCACATCAACAAGGACAAACTGAAATCAACGACATAATAAGTGAGAATCCCACACCTTAATTAGACTTGAAAGCTGACTCAAGAAATTAATAGGAAGTTAACGTCCTAGTCGCGCCGCACCTAGAAATTAATTAAAATAAGAAATTACATTCCATAAATGTATAGTACATTAAAAAAAATATAGATAATTTAAATTGTGGCTCTAAATTAAATAATCTAATTTTATAGGACTCTAAATGAAATTTAAGAATGTTTTCATGTTATAATATGTATCTGGCATTATGTTAAAGTAATATTCAAGTTATGGGAGCTTAATTAATTAACAATAAGAATATATATAAAATTATTAAAATGGAAAATCTTACTAACTACACTTTTCGTATTATTTTAAAGTTCATTTTCTAAATATGAGCTACAATATAATTTTGTTTAATCAAATCATTAACTATTAACTTAAAAAAAATTATTATTATTTAATGTATAAACATTATTAACTAATATTTTATTATAAAAGTCTATTTCTTGATCATCCAGGTTTTAATCCAGTATTGAATATTTAGGAAGATGAAATTGATAGGTAGATAGTTATTGTTCACTCTCATCAATGACCGAATTTATATTTAATGTTATTAAATCTATTGTTATCATTATATAGTTATATACATACACAAAAAGTTAAAAATATTAAACTTAATATCAATTTAACTAGAGCTATATTTTATACTTAATATTCTGTAACTACACATACACATCATAAACAAGTGGATGATTTTAGGAAGATGAAATTAAATTGGTATAATTAGTAATCTCAAACTATATTAAACATTCTCCAGTTTATGATAATAGAATGTTCTAGACTATGATTCATGATTAACACTAATAAATTTTAACACAAAATTTTTGGAAGAATGGATTATTAAAGGTTGTACACATATATATTAATTTATATTAGGATTTATTATTTTAGATGTGAATACAAATTGAAATTTTACATTCACACTACAAAATTAAACTAATAAAAAAGTAAAAGATTACCTTGAAAATAAGAAATTATGGTCCATTTAGTGCAATTGAATTAGAGAGCTTCCTTGTTTATTTTTTTCAATTTTATTTTGGCAAGAAAAAAAAATGTCAAGAGCAACTAAAATAATTTACTATAGCTTTGTGTAAATCCTATTCTTACAACAATTCATGAGTCACTACTTGGTAAGTTCTTGATTTGACACATACATTTGATCAAACTCTACCAGCTTCTAACATACCTAAGAAGCCAACTGATAAAAAGTAAGAGAAAGGAGTCGAGAAGAAAGAAGAGCTTGAAGACTGAAAGCAAGTGGCTCCAGTCCCTGCGATTTTGCCTTCAAATGAACGAGCTCCTCACACTTTTGGTCCAACCCCGACGTTAGCTATGTTTCCTAATAAATCAAGCAAAGCTAAGAAAGCCGATAACTTTGAGGTGTTGAGGAATTCAGTGGCCAAAAACTATCCTCCAAAAAAAGATGACCTCAGAGAATTTGTCATCCAGATTTCTTTGGAGATGAAGATGGATTTCAAGGGCCTTAGTCGATCATGGAACAAATTGCAATTTGATGCCCCTATTCATCTATGAAGAATTGAAGTTGCCGGAGTTGAAGTACTGTAAGACAACTATTCACATGACGGATAATTCGACCATCACTGCATTGGGTTCTGCTGAGAATGTGGTGGTGAACATTCATGGATATTTCTATGTGTTGGATTTTGTTGTTGTCGACATTTCTGTCGACAAAGTGATTCCATTCATATTGGGGCGCACATTTTTGCACACTGCCAAGGCTATGATCAATGTGGAGTTGGAGACACTGTCACTAATTCATGGAGAAGATACGTTGATTTTACATCAACCAACCAAGGAGAAAAGTGCGTATCAATTGCATGATTTTGACTATTTTGTTAAAATTATTCATTAATATTTATTAATATTATAATTGTTAAAGGATTTATGGTGTTAAATAATAGACTATACGTGCAACGCACATAATCTCTACTAGTTGAATAAAAGATGGTTAAAATTGGGGAAGGGGGGTCAATGAGCCCATTCGGAAGATTAAGGAAACCGTATTTTGACCCTATCTTCCGAGATTGGAGGCAAAACCAATCGCTGCAACATTTCTTTGCCTATTTTGGGAATGATATCTGCTAGTCTGAATGATTCCCCTGAAGGTGGAGTATCCTTAAGACGGGCGTCCTTTTTCTTTACCCTATCTGCTTTTTCTGTCACAGCCGGACTTTAGCGTTTAGAAATGATGACACCACCTCTAGATCAAGGAATCCTCTCCAAACCTTTCTAAAACAATTCTCACTGTCAGAACCTCGACGGTCTGGATCTCAGGGCTTGATCCCCGGCTATGCTCAAAAACAGTTTCATCAGATCCCGTCACACTTCCGGCCCAACTCCTACCTTCCTTGGTGGTGGAGGAGTACTCACTCTCACTCATCTCTCTCAGAAAAAATTGATTCGAAACTTAAAGAAAGATAAAAATTAAATTAGAGATAGGGGTAAAGAGATTAACCTAGAAAGGATGAGATTTATAAGTTGAGAAGAAAATCATGAGCGTATCCAATAGGGAGTTTTGAGATAAAGCTTGGATAGGTTGGGCCACGAGAAAGTCAGAAAAATGAGAAAGAGATGGAAGTAGGGTTTATCATGGATGGAGGAATTAATTTTTTAAAATCGGCCGTAAAGATGAATGAGAGATGATTGGGATCGAACGGTTAAGGTAGAATAAAATGTATGGTGAATCCAAACCATTTGTCTACAATAAATGAGAAGATCTAATGACCAAATTCCAATCGACGCACATAGTGAAAAGGAAAAGTTGCAGGTGATGTGACTAGCCCCCTTATCGAAACAATCCACGTGTCAATCCCCGAGGCTTGCTCTCAGAGCCTCAAACTCTCTCAAACTCATTTTCTTCTCGAAACAACCCACGTGTCAATCCCTAAGGCTTGCTCTCAAAGCCCCGAGCTTCCCCAGATTCGTCTTTGAGTCTGAAGCTCCCCGAGGCTTGCTCTCAGATCCTCATGATCTCCCAGACTACCTTCAAGTTTAGAACTCTCATAAGTTTACTTTCACGGCCTTGGATCATAAGTACAATCGTGATTTCGTGATCAACGAAAATTAGATTCATTGTCCGATCTTTGTGTAACGAGGCTCGAACAATGATGAGCTAATTGTAGAGGTCATTTTTTGATAAGGTCCTTGACTAAAAATTAACCCAAAATGGCAGAGAGGTTTTGAGCATCTCGACCCCTAGTTGTTAGTCAAGGCCTCGAATGAAGGTGGGCAGATTTTAGAGTAGACCTAGTCAAAGTCCCGTTGGAGATAAGAAAGTGACTAGGTCAAAACCTTACTAGGGATAACTAAAGATCCCAAAAAGAGGGGAACTAGACAGTTAAGGAAGTAGTATTAATAGAAGAAGGCAAAAGGAAAAGATGAGACGAATAAAAACAACATCTGAACTATCAATCACCAAAACTACTGTGACAGCTGTATATTTTACACAAATTTTGGATATGAATTGATGTTCATTACTATATGAAGTTGTGCATTTTATATATTTTTTGTGCTTAAATTATTATCATTTGGAGTTTTTGATGTGTTTGCTAATTTTGCAGTAATTGTTGTGATTTCATTGCATGTTTGAAGCAAAATAAGTGAATATGGATAAGAAGAGTTGAAGGGGTATTTGATTAGGCTCTTGGGCTTAATTAAATGCTCAATTGAAGTCTATTAGACTAGATTAAGTTATCAAAATCCAAAGAATTCTGAAGCCCAACTCGAAGTAGGGGTGGGTCGACCCGGAGGAGCTCAGTTGACTCGGCCCAGTGTAATTTGCACATGAGTGGATCGACCTGGCTCGGTTTGCCTGGGTTGACCCTGTGTAAAAAAGGGGCTCTGGGCTAACCCGGCTAGCTTGGTTCATCCATGTGCAATGGATCCCCGAGAATATTTTCTCACTCCAATTCAGGGTTTCTAACCTACATATAAAAGCCTCCATTTTGATACACGAGATATACAAGTTCACATGCCCATACAAATTGGAAAGAGAGGAGAGACACCCAAGACTAAGAGAACACGTCCGAGAAGAGAGAAAGAATTGTTGTCTACTCAAGAGAAGACGACAAGGTTGTTAGAGATGAAGTACCGTCGCCGAGAAGACGAAGCTGCTGGATTACATATTGTTTATCAGTTCCATTATCTTTTTTGTTATGAATACTGAGACTTTATTATTTTTTATTTATTTTATTATGTCTAGCTAATTCTATAGCTAGGTTTTAGGGATTGGAATATATGGATTTTAATATATAAATTGATTGTTTTTTCTTCCTACTATCTCTTGGGGTTTGATTTATATGATTTATTTCATATCGTGTATGAATGCTTGATCACCATTTATGCATGTTATTCATTAATTTGAAGTACTGACCAGAGAAGAATTGATGATGGAAAGATAGAAATCAAACTATGTGTGCTTGGAAGGACCGACCAAGTGAACAAGTGTCACATAGAGTTGAATAGATCTTCATGTGCTAGATTAAGAGTAATGACATGTGTGAAGAACCGACCGCAGTGAATTGCATGTTCATTATATCTATGTTATGGTATATGCCTTAAAATAGCAGCCTGATAACAAACTAGTGATCCCTCACCATTGATAGATTAAAGACACTTAGTCAAGTTGAGAGAATCAATAAATATTGTTAAATGACATAATAAATCCATTTTCCCTAAAGCCTATTATTTTCGCATATTTTGTTTATTTCAGCATTTTGTTTATTGTGTGTTTATTTTATGTTTGTTATTTTTATTTCCATTTATCTGCATGCTTTGTGTCTAGAAATTAACTACGTGCCCGTGAATAAGAACTGGTAAATAACAGTCTCTATGGGATACGATACTCTTGCTCACCTATATATTACAATAACACAATGTACTTGTCGTACGATTATTTGTTAATAAATAGCATGTTAAGTTTTTAGCACCATTACCGGGAAGTGTTTATTTTCTTTGTTCTTATTCTAGTACTGCGTTAGTAAACTAGTCATTTTTATTTATTTTATTTTATTTTATTTTATTTCTTTTAATTGTGGTACTTTACGTTTTCTTTTGGTGTTTTCAGGTTAATACATGATCACGAGATCAAACGGACCCCTAGAGGTTTCTTTTAATCCGAAGCTTGAATCTACACTAAGATTACTGAGAAAAGAGTTGAAAAGTAGGATGGTTGAACAAACGCACAACAACAATCATGCACAGAATCAAGGAGCAACAGTGCAAGAGTTCCAACGCCAGTTGGAGGAGATGAGGAGGACACTGTTCCAACACGAGACTCAGCTGATAGGTGATGCCGTTATCATTATCAGAGACGTGTTCTATAGCCTGCCAGACTTATTCAAGTGGTCGGAGGACCAGGAATCAATTCCGCCAATTTCTAGCTGAGGACATGGCTGATTCACATGGTACAGCAGAATCAGTTCGGTGGTAATCAAACTGAAGATCCCAATGTTCATCTGTCACAATTTCTAGAGCTCTGTGGGACTATCAAGATCAATGCAGTGTCGCACGATGCTATCAAGCTTTGCCTATTCTCTTTTTCCTTAAGAAATAAGGTAAAGACTTGATATATGTCGATCGACCACAACACAATCATAATTTGGGAGGATCTCAAACAAAAATTCCTCTACAAGTTCTTTCCACCGAGAAAGACTATCAAGTTGCAGGCCAAGATCACCGAATTTGACTAGTTCCCAGACGAGTCGATTTATGAAGCATGGGAGAGATACGAGGACATGTTGAGGAGGTGTCCACAACATGGTTTCACTGAGGCACAACAAGCGTGCCATCTTTACAAAGGATTCATTACAGCTACAAAAACTGTAGTGGATGCTTCTGCTGGAAAATCTCTGTTGGCTAGTGATCGGGCCAATTCTACTTGATATTTTGGGGCGATTTGATATGGTTTATTTGTGTTAATTGCTATATAATGATACTATTTTGGAAGAAGTTGTACCTTGAGGGTTTTTGCAGGGCATTGATGCAAAGATGAAGAAAATGGTGTGCTTTTGGTGAAGTAATGAGCTGTGCAAAAGAAGTTGAAATTGAAGGAAGTAAAACCATGCCGTATGGGCATACGGCAGGACGATATGGGCGGATAACTCAAAAATCTGGGCCGAGCGTGCGAATTTGGGCTGGAACACGGAAATTACTCAAGCCCAAGGCCTGGACGCGAGCGAGAAGGATCCCACCGCCTTCAAGAGTCCCTTTTTTGCCAACTTCCTTGTTGGAATAGATTAGGATGGTTATTTCCTTTTTGATATTATCTTATTTTAGGGATTTGATATATAGATTAGGTCTTATCTTATTTTGAGCACCCAGACTTTAATTTTCATGCAAGAACAGGAACAAGAACGACGTTCTCTCTGGAGCAGAATTGTTTTTTCTTCTTCGATTATTTTCATGCTATTTGTTATTTTCAATATTTTGCAATTCAATCTTAATATGAGTCTAGCTAATTTCCTTATATTCCGGAAACAATTAACGAATCCCTAGCCTAACTATGCTGTGAGATCGAATCGTTTTCATCGTTCAATTACATGCATGCATTTGTTATTCTTTGTATTTCGAGTCGTTAATTGTTTCGATATTGCTAGGTAGTTGCAAATACTTAGTGAGTTGGAATTAATTAGTAGTTAATTAAACCGGCCATCTGTAATTGTGGTTTAAGTTTAATTAGTGACGAAACGGTTCTTCAGAACCAGGGAGGATAACAATCTTAATTCACGGTCCTGCGCCAGAGTCTGTTAATTATGAATCGGGTTCCTCTAGAATTTAAGGTTGTCGGCTCATTAAACCTATAGAGCGTCTCTTACGGTTGTCAGTCGATTAGGGAAATAATTAGTGAAGCGTCTTCCTGATTATCGAGAAACTACGGAGGAATTTAGGCTGCGTCAGTAAGCGTCTTCGGTAGCTATAACTGATTTGTATGTGTTAATTGAATTTATCTTTGCGTCAAGGATCGGTTTAGGTAAGCCAGGGTGGAGTTAATTAGATTCCGGAATACTTTCTCTTATATTTTAAGTCCGTTCGATTTAATTGCTCGTGCATTTATTTTATATTTAATTGTTAATTTCGTTTGTTTTATTATAATTACAAAGATCCCTTTTGAAGTTTGGTTATACAGATTGAGAGTATAGGGTAATTCTCGCCGGTCCTTTGGGAGATGATCTCGCTCATCACTGTACACGTGCAGTAAGGGCATACCGACTGCTGTCGGGAACTTTATTTTTGGTGTAAAACGACGCATCAAATTTTGGTGCCGTTGCCGGGGATTGGTTCTAAAGCAGTAATTACTCTCATATTTTCAGTTTGTTATTTTTTCTTATCTTTAATTTCTTATTTTCCAGTGCATGACCCGTTCCTCGCAAAAGGAGAAGTTGTTCTTCGATCCAGAGCCAGAAAGAACTCTACATCAGCTGAGGAGAGCTGCTAAGGCAGCTAAGGAAATTTCCACCCCGGAATTAGGGACTTTTGATCTTCATCAATTGTTCGAGGCGAATATGGCTAATAACAACAACAATGAGAATCGAGCCCTTGTCAATCCCGCTGAACCTGCTCCGCTGATTCGAGAGCTGGGGCGCCACCGTAACAATAGGCCTATTTGCATCGTCCTACCTACCATTTCAAATAATGTAGAGATACGGCCCGGGTTCATACAAGTTCTGCCAAAGTTCAGTGATCTACCTGGAGAGAGTGCACACACACACCTGGCGGAATTCGATCTAGTCTGCTCCACGTTGCGCCCCCAAGGATTTTCTGCTAATAATCTGCGGCTACTGAATTTTTCGCACACCTTGCAAGGAAGACCCAGGGAGTGGCTTTTTGATTTACCATCTGGTTCGATCACCTCCTAGGAGGAGCTGGAAGAGCAGTTCTTGCGCAAATTCTTCCCAGAATCAAGAGCTGCAAATCTGAGGATGGCCATTAGCAGTATCAAACAGACGCAAAATGAAAGTTTGGCCGAGTACTGGGCACGATTCCAGCAGCTATGCTGCAAATGCCCGGATCACGGATTCTCTGATTATCAGTTGTTCACAAATTATTTTTATCGGGGCATGTCTTCTTTTGACAGAAAAATTGTGGACGCGGCCAGTGGAGGATCTCTCATTAACAAAACTTTGGATGAGGCAAAACAGCTCATAATTGATATGGTATCTGGAGGTCAACAATATGAAGACGAGGATGATGATCGCTACAGACCAGTAATAGGGATTGATCGAGCTAAGAGTTGTGGAATGAATGAAAAAATTGATGCACTAACTTCTCTAGTTAGAGGCCTAGCGGTGGCTCAGACAAAGCATTCCCGATCTGGTATATGCACAGAGAGTGGACACTTTATCGATGAGTGCCCAACATTGCAGGACCCTTCCACCGAGCAAGCTTGTTATGGCTCGGGCGACGCATAGCAAGATGCCCTCAGAGGAATCCATTACGATGCCCCATAAGGAGATGATTTCTGAAGGAAGAGGAATAATGACCCTTATTCCAACACTTACAATCCAGGTTGGAGGAATCATCCGAACTTCCGTTGGAAACAGCCGGGCGATCAAAGACCACCTGGAGATTTGCCTTCAAGACCGCCACAAGATGGGCAGTATGCCCATACGGACAAACCTGCACCAAGTATGAGTGAGATTATGAAGTGTCTAGAACAAAGTAATGCTCTGGTAAACAGTTTGGCACAAAATCAGAAGGCATTCCAGCAAGAAACACAAGCTGCCCTTGGCAGTATGGGCACACAGATCACTCAACTGGCCACACAGATGAATAAGATGTAAGGGCATACAGGAAAGTTGCTCTCACAAGCTGAACAGAACCCCTGGGGCAATGTAAGTGCTGTGACCCTCCGAAGTGGGAAATAATTGGGTGAAGTAGAGAAAAAGACCGAGAAGAACATGCCGTATGGGCATACTGCACAGACTGAAGATGAATCCAACCCAAAGGAAGAACAACCTTCTGCAGCGGTCGAGCCCACCCCTGTTGAGGTACAAGCTGAACCTAAAAATTCTAACTCTGTAGTTGCAGCTCCTTTTCCTTCCAGGTTGATTCACAACAAGAAAGAGAATGATGAGAAAGCGATTTTAGAGCTTTTCAAGAAGGTTGAAATCAATCTACCTCTAATTGATGCCATCAAGCAAGTACCCAGATATGCGAAATTCTTGAAGGAATTATGTGCCAAGAAGATCCGATACGAGAAGGATGCCCGAATTCAAGTTGGTGAAAATGTCTCCGCAGTGATCCAACAGAAATTGCCACAAAAATGCAGAGATCCAGGTATGTTCACTATCCCTTGCATCATTGGGAGTAAAAAGGTTGAGAAAGTCATGCTAGATTTAGGCGCATCCATAAATGTTATGCCTTTATCTATGTACAAAGACTTGTAATTAGGTCCTATGAAAGATACTCGAGTCATCATTCAGTTAGCTGATAGTTCTAATGCATATCCTCAGGGTGTAGTTGAAGATGTTTTGGTCAAAGTAAATGAATTAATTTTTCTTGTGGATTTTTACATTGTTGATATGGATGATTCTTTCTCTGCCCATAGATCACTAATTCTGTTAGGACGCCCCTTCATGAAAACTGCAAGAACCAAGATTGATGTCGATACCAGCATGCTTAGTTTTGAATTTGATGGTGACATTGTTACATTTAATATATTTGAAGCTATGAAGCATGTTGAGGATCCTGAGGCTCTTTATATGGTTGATATTGTTGATACACTAGTTAACGAGTTTGTTGAGCATAATTTCAGAGATGACCATTTAGAACAGGTTCTTTTCGGTGGAGTGACTGAACAGGTTCTTTTTCTGAACCCCTACCTGCCACGCTCTTTACTATCGCTGATTTCAATGCCATGCGTTTGATCTGTGTTAATGCCCAAGGGCAGTATAAACTCACCTGACCGAGCGTACAAGGTCCGAGTCGTTTTCCCAGTGCAGGTCCTTCTTCTTCTTCCACCGCACCTTCTGCTCCTACCTCTCTCCTGCCCAAGATTGAGGCCCTTATCCTTGCAGTCACCCGAGGTTTGGAGGATCTCCTTGGCCAGTGTTTAGATGCAATTGATGATCGTCTCACTGCTTTCGAGCAGGACCTGCACCATCTCTCAGATTGAGGAGTTTGCCTCTCTTTCCCCCCTTCGTTTTTCATTTTGTTGTTTTTGCTTCTTGTGTTTTGTTTGCTTCGTCTGCCTTCCTTTCTGCTTGTTGTCATCTTTCCCTACACAGTGAGGACCCTGTGGTTTTTTAAGTATGGGGGGAGATTGCTCCTTGTCAGTGTCATAATAAAAAAAACAAAAACTTTGCTGTTTCTGTTTCTTTTCAGTGTTGTTTTACTTGTTTTTTGGTTAAGTATTGGCTGCCATGATTTGAGAAGTATGAGGAGGAAAGGCTATGATTTGGTTTGAATGGTTTGTTGGTTTTTGTTCTGTGAATAATGATACACCATTCTTTGATAACTTTGTGAACGATGGATTGTGCTTTTGATCATATTATTTTCAGCCTATAAATGTGAGTTCTTGAACCTGTGAGCATGAAGCTCCTATTTCTGTTGTGAGAGTGTCGGATTGTGTTTATTTAATGCTTGCTTAGCCTTGTTGCCCCTGTTTTATCCCTTTTAAGTTTCAATTATGAAAATGATAAAGGCACCTAGGAATTAACCAAGCTTTGGCCTAAAGATTTCCTGCCTTTCAAATTGCCAAGTAGTGAGCCTATTGAGCTTTATATGCCTTATGATTTTTTGTTACAACCACTATACATGAAGCCAAAGCCTTGTTTTAGCCTACTTTTGACCCAGAAAATATGCAAGTTATTCCTTACGTTGCTAAGCTACAGTTATAAAAGAAGTGATGCTAGAAAGTAGAAGGGCACTCTTATGCTTCCATTATATAAAAAAAAAAAGAAAAAAAATATAGAAAAAGAAAGAGAGCAGAGATAAGAAGCAAAGCTTCATAAAAAAAAACAAGAGAAAAAGAAAACTGATTGAAAGCATGCCCTGTGTACATATGAATTATGCAGGCCAACTTGGAGTTGAAAGTGCTAAATAATTGCATCTATGTTCTGAATTTACACTTTGGAAAGACTTGCATGTTTTCTTGTTATTAAACCACTTCACCCAAAAAGGTCCTACCTCTAATCCGGAGCCCCGTTACAACCCTTGAAAAAGCCCTTTTGATTTACGTTTTGATTTTAATTGTTGATAATTCCAGTGACATAGAGGCAAAGCTATGCTGAGAATGACAAATCACGACTTGTGTGAATTTCTATATTCCCTTCTTTGAGTGATTTAGAGTGAAACATGGTGAGGCTGGATCAATGAGCACTTTCTTGACATAAATAAGAAGTTTTGGTGTATTCATTAGTATAGAACAGGTTGGTGGTTGTGGTTAAGTTAATCATGGTTCCTACTCTGAGCACCTTTCGGATCAAGGCAACTGGTACTTTTTGTTCTTTATTTGTTTGTGTCGGAGTTTGTGTTTCTTTTGTGTGCTTGGATATGCTCGAGGACGAGCGTTATCTAAGTATGGGGGATTTGATCGGGCCAATTCTACTTGATATTTTGGGACGATTTGATATGGTTTATTTGTGTTAATTGCTATATAATGATGCTATTTTGGAAGAAGTTGTACCTTGAGGGTTTTTGCAGGGCATTGATGCAAAGATGAAGAAAATGGTGTGCTTTTGGTGAAGTAATGAGCTGTGCAAAAGAAGTTGAAATTGAAGGAAGTAAAACCATGCCGTATGGGCATACGGTAGGACGATATGAGCGGATAACTCAAAAATCTGGGCCGAGCGTGCGAATTTGGGCTGGAACATGAAAATTACTCAAGCCCAAGGCCTGGACGCGAGCGAAAAGGATCCCACCGCCTTCAAGAGTCCCTTTTTTGCCAACTTCCTTGTTGGAATAGATTAGGATGGTTATTTCCTTTTTGATATTATCTTAGTTTAGGGATTTGATATATAGATTAGGTCTTATCTTAATTTGAGCACCCAGACTTTAATTTTCACGCAAGAACAGGAACAAGAACGACGTTCTCTCTGGAGCAGAATTGTTTTTTCTTCTTCGATTATTTTCATGGTATTTGTTATTTTCAATATTTTGCAATTCAATCTTAATATGAGTTCTAGCTAATTTCCTTATATTCCGGAAACAATTAACGAATCCCTAGCCTAACTAAGCTGCGAGATCGAATCATTTTCATCGTTCAATTACGTGCATGCATTTGTTATTCTTTGTATTTCGATTCGTTAATTGTTTCGATATTGTTAGGTAGTTGAAAATACTTAGTGAGTTGGAATTAATTAGTAGTCAATTAAACCGGCCATCCGTAATTTTGGTTTAAGTTTAATTATTGACGAAATGGTTCTTCAGAACCAGGGAGAATAACAATCTTAATTCACGGTCATGCGTCAGAGTCTGTTAATTATGAATCGGGTTTCTCTAGAATTTAAGGTTGTCGGCTCATTAAACCTATAGAGTGTCTCTTACGGTTGTCAGTCGATTAGAGAAATAATTGGTGAAGCGTCTTCCTGATTATCGAGAAACTACAGAGGAATTAGGCTGCGTCAGTAAGCGTCTTCGGTACCTATAACTGATTTGTATGTGTTAATTGAATTTATCTTTGCATCAAGGATCGGTTTAGGCTAGCTAGGGTGGAGTTAATTGGATTCCGGAATACTTTCTCTTATATTTTAAGTCCATTCGATTTAATTGCTCGTGCATTTATTTTATATTTAATTGTTAATTTCGTTTATTTTATT
Source organism: Perilla frutescens (assembly GCA_026008535.1). NCBI lineage: Eukaryota > Viridiplantae > Streptophyta > Magnoliopsida > Lamiales > Lamiaceae > Perilla > Perilla frutescens. The sequence continues at coordinate 15,011,860 of BRKX01000004.1, forward strand.
ATAATTACAAAAACCCCTTTTGAAGTTTGGTTATACAGATTGAGAGTGTAGGGTAATTCTCACCGGTCCTTTGGGAGACGATCTCGCTCATCACTGTACACGTGCAGTAAGGGCATACCGACTGCTGTAGGGAACTTTATTTTTGGTGTAAAACGACGCATCAGCTAGAACTTCGAGAGATGTTATGAGAATATTGGAGGAAATTATCTCTAATAACTATCAGTGGCCATCTGAAAGATCCACAATAAGAAAGGTAGTTGTAGTAGAAGTCAACGAGCAGACCAAGGCGGCGCTGGAGGTTGAGGTTGAGGATTTGAAGAATCAGCTATATCTGTTGAGGAAGATGAGAGCTAAAGAAAAGAAAGAATTCGTCTAAGCTACAGAAGAGCAGATTTTGACTGAAGAGGCGAATTACATGAACCAGAGGAATTTCAACAAAGAAAATCAGGGTGGTGGACCTCAGTACTATCCCGGGTTGAGAAATCATCCTAATTTATCTTATGGAAATCCCAATAATTTGCATCAGTTTCCACCAGGTTTCTCTGTGACTAATGGAGCAATCAATTAGCTGAAAAAGCAGTCATTCTAAAAGAAGGTGAATTCATACATCATCAACACTGACGCAAAGATAGAGAAATTCTAGACCGAGATTACTCAGTTCAAGCAGATGTTTGGAAGCCAGATGAACCAGCTGCAAAAGACCATTGCAAATATTGGAGCTTCCTTAGCCAGTCAGCATAAGTCGGGACAATTTTCTACCACTTCTGAGGTGAGTCCTAAGCAAAATAATGAGCAAGCCAAGGTTGGCCATAATCAAGAAGAAGGATAGATACCGTTGCATCTCCATCCCATGTATGTGCCTCTACCATCTTTTGCCGAAAGATTGTTAAAGAAGTTGACTCCAATTAAAGAGACACCTACATAAGTTGTAGAGATTATCAGTCTTCCAGCTACTTACATGTCGAAGAAGCCAGCGGAGAAAAGAAAGAAAAAAGAGTCAAGAAGAAAGAAGAGCTCGAGTTTGAAGCCCAAAAATAAGTACTTCCATTTCTAAGGTCTCGCCTTCAAAATAAATAGCTCCCTATAGTCCAACCCCAACTTTGGCTACTGTTTTTTATGAATCTACAAAGCTAAGAGAGTCGATAATGTTGAGGTGTTGAGGGATTCAGTGGCCAAAAGCTGTCCTCCAAAGAAGGATAACCCCGGAGAATTTGTCATCTAGCTTTCTTTGGAGATGAAGATGGATTCGAGGGCCTTAGTCGATCATGGATCAAGTTGTCATTTGATGCCCCTATCCATCTATGAAGAATTGAAGTTGCCGAAGTTGAAGTACTATAAGGTAACTATCCATATGGCGGATAATTCGACCATCAACGCGTTGGGTACAACTGAGAATGTGGTGGTAAACATTTATAGGTACTTCTATGTGTTGGATCTCACCGCTGTTGACATTCCTATCGACCGTGCAATTCTATTCATATTGGGATGTACATTTTTGTACACTGCTAAGTTGTGATCAGTGTAGAGTTGGGAACATTGTCACTAACTCGTGGGGAAGATACGTTGATTTTACATCAACCAACCAATGAGAATAGTGTGTATCAGTTCCATGATTTTGACTGCATTTTTTATTCCATAAATGATGCATGTGAAGTCTCGGGTGAGCTAGACCTGGGGGAGTGTTTGGATGATGAAGAGATTGGGTTCACTTGGTGGTGTAATGCGCCACCAGATCGTCCCTAATCATAGTGAGTTCCCGAGTTAAGTTGTCCTTGAATTCTTGAACTTATTCATTTCCAAAAACTAAGGTTATGGAAACTTGAATTTAATTTAACTTGGCCTTTTCTTTTTAGTTTTTCTTGTTATTTTTCGTTTGTTTTGTGTTTTTGTTTGGTTTGGGAAATTAGAGTTGATGGTATTGAGCTAAGAAATGAGTCGAGAAGTCAAGAGTTCAGAGAATGAGGTAAGGTTCGGACAAGACACGGTCGAGCACCGTGGGTCGACCTAGACCCTATGTTTTCAAGCATAGCAGGGTCAACCTACAGGTCAACTCACTGGTCGACCCATCAATCGACCCGTGGATCGACCCAAGCCTTCACAAAATTCAAAGACTGTGGTCGACCCAGATTCGACGATTTATACACTCTCCCACTTCAATTTTTCTTCACTTTTTCATACACATTACACTCTATGCTCTCAAATTCTCTCATTCATTCTCCCACATCTTCAAGGTATGTTAAATTCCTTCCGTTTAATTTCCATGTTTATGTAAGATTATGATTATGTTTCATGTTTTATTAATTTAATCGGTGCAAATTGTTGTTTATGTTGATTATGTAATTAGGACTTAAATTTGAGGATTTCTTGTAGGAAATATTTATACTTAAATTGATGAGGAGAAGGATGTCGAAGAAGAAAAAGAAGAGAGAGCACCGTTAGTTCACAAGGTACTACCACAGCCTCCATGGAATTTGAGGCCCCATCCGAGATGATCAGGCCGCAAGCAGGAGGACCGACCTAAGTCCTCTCATAGGAGAGCGAGCACCTCTAAGGCGCCATGGGAGATGCAGTATAGCGAGATGCAGCGGGACATATAGAGTTTCTGAGGAGACCTGGATTTGCTGCGATGGGATGTCTCCCACATCGAAAGTGGGATGACTCACCAAGACCAAGTGCTCTCTAGGATGGCAGGACAGGTTGACGGTATGTCCCGCCAAATGGCAGCCCATAATGTGAACATGACAGAGCTGATGAATATGATGCGAGGATGGAACACCCATTTCTATGACCCTCGTTTCCAATATCCATCTCTCGGGCCTCAACGATGGAGAGAGGTATCCTATCTTTACCATTCCTCCTTGAAAATTTATTCATACTGCAGTCTTGAATAAGTTTGGGGGGATGTGAAGAGGTTAAGATAGATATTTTTATTTTATTTATTCGAGGCCTGTATTTTTATGATGATTCTGCTATACTTTTTTTTGTATTTTATTTTATTTTATTTTCTCCCTACTCACTGATTCAATATGGTTGTACACATGTTCATATATTTTCTTTTTCTTATGTACTATTTATTTTCTTTTGTTCATTTACCGTGCTTTTCTTTTTTTGTGTGTTTGTTTTCTTTTTAGAACAATCTTTTTGTTGATTTATTTTTTGAGAATAGCTTTTCCTCTTTGATTCTTTCACTGTTGATATGTCTTGATCGATGAAGAGATGGGATTGGTAAGGTTATGATTTGGTGTGATTGGATTTGTCGATGAGGATTCATGAAATTTTCAATGTATCGAAATTTTCTTCAATTTTTCGATTTTCTTTGATGTGTTATTTGAGCATGGTAGATTGTTGAAGGTAGGAATTAATAGCATAGATTGATGATTTGTTGGAATTATGCACAATTAACCTGTGAGATCTTTGAGCCTTGATTGTTATTTTATAATTTAGCATGGTTTATTGTTTTGAGTGTATTAGTTAATGCAGTTAATCCTTAGAAATTGCTTTGGTTTCTATATCGAGATTACACAATTTACTTGAATTGGAAAAATGATTCTAGGCCATCTTTGTTACCCGTGATTTTTCCTAGATTTTGACCTATCTCTAAAATATTCCATAGTTAGCCTGTTCAAGCTTTTTAGCCTATTCTTTGATATCCGGGGAACTGAGGGATATCATGTTTGGATGATGGGGGATTTTTGGTGAAATCAATGGTGTAATTGAATTTGCCATGCTATGGATATTTGATGTGCAATGCAAAAATGTGAATGGCTCTTATAAGCTCTGTTAAAAAAACAAAAAGAGAAAAAAATGGAATATTATATATATATATATATATATATTTAAAAAAAAATAAGAAGAATGCAATGTTGGTTATCTTTATTTTGATGTTGGAAAGGGAAAAGGGAGCTAATAAAAATTAGTTCTGCTGAGATTTGTCACTATTTGGTGATTTTTGGGAGAATGATCGAGAGTAGCTAACTCGCGCATGAATTTTCTAGGAAAAGTCACTTGACCATATTATGCCTTCCTGTCCAAAGAGCCGATATTACAACCAACACAAGTCCTAGTTGATTTTTAATTCAAGTTTACAATTTTTAGTAGTGGAGAGATAGCCAATTTGCAAGCTTATGGTGGATTACTGTATTTTTCTGATGTTTGGGAATTCTTTTATACACTCGAGTGGAGAGAATTTTTCTATTCGCCTTTTGAGAGGTTCGTAATTCCAATAAATTTTGATTGATGTGCTATTAGCTTTATCTGTCTAATCTTTTCATGTTCAGTTTAGCGCATCTGTGGTAAATCTGAGGCAAGTATATTGATCATCACTTCATATCCTTTCTTTTCTTTTCTTTTCTTTTTCGTAGCTCGGGACTAGCAACAGTTTAAGTTTGGGGATTTGACAGTTGTGTATTTTACACAACTTTTGGATATGAATTGATGTTCGTTACTAATTGAAGTTGTGCGTTTTATATATCTTTTGTGCTTAAATTGTTATCATTTGGAATTTTTGACGTGTTTGCTAGTTTTGCAGTACTTGTTGTGATTTTATTACATATTTGAAGCAAAATTAGTGAATATGGACAAGAAGAGTTGAAAGGGTATTTGATTAGGCTCTTGCGCTTAATTAAATTCTTAATTAAAGCCTAATGGACCGGATTAAGTTATCAAAATCTGAAGAAATTCGAAGCCCAACTCGAAGCAGGGATGGGTCGACCTGCAAGAGCTCGGTCGACCCAGCCCAATGCAATTTACACATGAGTGGGTTAACCTAGCTCAGCTTTCCTGGGTCGACCCTGTACAAAAATAGGACTCTGGGTCGACCCGGCCAGCTTGGTCAACCAATGTGCAACGGATCCGCGGGAATGCTATCTTCTCACTCCAATTCAAAGTTTCTAACCTACATACAAAAGCCTCCATTTTGATACTCAAGATATACAAGTTCACACGCCCATACACATTGGAAAGAGAGGAGAGACGCCCAAGACTGAGAGAACATGTCTGAGAAGAGAGAAAGAGTTGTCGTCTACTCAAGAGGAGACGACAAGGTTGTTAGAGACGAAGTACCATTGCAGAGAAGATGAAGCCGATGGATTACATATTGTTCATCGGCTTCTTTATCTTTTCTATCATGAACATTGAGACTCTATTGTTGTTTATTTATTTTATTATGTCTTGTTATTTCTATAGCTAGGTTTTATGGATTAGAATTTATTGATTTTAATATATGAATTGATTATTTTTTCTTCATGCTATCTCTTGAGGTTTGATTTATATGATTTATTTCATATCTTGTATGGATGTTTGATCACCATTTATGTATGCTGGTCATTAACTTGAAGTACTGACCAGAGAAGAATTAATGATGGAAAGATATAAATCAGATTATGTGTGCTTGGAAGAACCGACCAAGTGTACAAGTGTCACATAGGGTTGAATAGATCTTCGTATGCTAGATTAGGAGTAATGACATGTGTCAAGAACCGACCGCAGTGAAGTGCATACTCATTATATCTATGTTATGGTATATGTCTTAAAACGATAGCCTGATAACAAACTAGTGATCCCCCACTATTGATAAATTAAACACAATTAGTCGGGTTGAGAGAATCAATAAATATTGTTAAATGACAAAATGAATTAATTTTCTCTAAAGCCTAGTGTTTTCGCATATTTTGTTTATTTTAGTATTTTGTTTATTGTGTCTTTATTTTATGCTTGTTATTTTTATTTCCCTTTATCTACATGCTTTGTGTCTAGATATTAACTACGTATCCGTAAATAAGAACTGGTTAATAACAGTCTCTGTGGGATACGATACTCTTACTCACCTATATATTACAATAACACCATGGACTTACGGTACGATTATTTGTTAATAAATAGTGTGTCATACTGCATTGTTCCTCATTTTAACTTCGTTCATTTTATTCGTGCAATATATTTATCCTAATCGATTCTGACTTGAGCGTCGGAGTCCGTTCGATCATCAACCCCCCGACAGTCCTTTGACTTCACAATTTTCTTTTGTTTTTATTCTGTAGATCTCTGAAGCCCGGATCCAAAAACCTTTAATTGCAGAATTTCAATTCTACGTACAATAAGTACTTATAATATGTATTCAATTCATGTGATGTTTGTGATTTTTATTATAAATTCAAGATTTTATTAGTCATAAAAATTATTTTTTATTATCCTCATAAGATTTGTAGATTACACCAATCATTTCAAAATAAATGTTGTTTTATAATTTTTTGTTTCATTAATATATATGGGTAATAGGCTCTAATTAATATTACAACATTTTCACCTTTTTTTTTTTACACAACGTTTCAATATTTGCAATAACTAGCATTTCCCATGTACAATGCACATATTTTAATTTATTAAAAATGTGTTTATATAGTAAACATGAAAAAAATTAAATATTGTATTGTATTGTATTTTTTAAATTGTAGTATTTTATTTAATTTTTGAAGTAGACACAAATTAAATATTACTGAATAAAAAGTCAACAAAATTATTAAACACGTCTAATTGTTTTCATTTATATATAAAAAAAAACCAAACAAAAAAAAACTATGTATCATATATTTGTTATACCTATTTAAAAACTTGCAACATTCGATCACTTGAATAATTTTCATAAGATTTTGAAGCATGACATATGTCCAAACATCTATTAAGTAATTTTATGTTTTCTATATATGAAAACGCAATATAATTATATGTATTTGTATAGGGAAATCTCATAATTCTTTAATTTCTTTTGTTTTTTGTTTCTCCGATTTGAAAAATGACAGTGGCGATATATACTTTTTGTTTGGGTCTTTTCACTTCAATATTCAATTTTTAGATCCCCTTGTCGCTGCTATTTAGTTCATTCTTCGTTTTGTGTCACCGTTCATCCTCCTCTTTAAACCAATTGAATCTTTAGCTATGGACCTATTTTTTATCTTCACACCGTCCATTTTTTTTTTATTGAATCAAATTTAAAGTGATCTTTAAGATTCAAACAACACAAAAATGACTTATTTATTTCAAAATGTAAAAATGTTATAGTACCTTCATCAACCCAACATAGTTGTAAGCCTGCAAAGCTTGATAAGTCTTTAATGACATACATGCTTAACAAATTTGGAAGGAAGAAAAACAACCGTCAAAGCTCCACAAATCTGCAATAAAAAAGAAAAAAGATCATGTATTATGAAAATTTGATGTTTAGAATATACCATATTCAAAAGTAGAAGATATGTATGCATTTCTCTCAAATAGATACATGTATATTGACTATTGAACACAAAATGCCAAAATCGCAATTTAAGAATCAAGAGTTTTTAATTCAGAATTTCCAGAGCTAGTGTAAATTATGAAAATTTCATTTTTATAAATAGTAGAAAAGATAATGGCAGAATCTAGTACTTAGGAAATTAATATCACCTAAATTAATTGAAAGGTAATTAGTATAATGAAAGAAGCAAAATTGATTCTAAATATATAGGCATATTTATTCCATTAAAATGAATTTGACTGTATGATCCGGAAAATAAAAGAAGAAAATTGATTCTAAATATAATGCCATACTTTGATTCTAAATATAATGCCACTATTTCTGACTACCTAAATAACGTTATTATATAGATTCACTATATACAGTAAGTTTTTTTTTAGTTTTATCTCCATAAAATATTTTTTTTATGCTAGATTAATATTGAGAATATTACAATTGCAAAAATATTAAAGATTGTGATAAATTGAAAATGTTTAAACGTTGTGCAAAAATTACAAAATAGTTCAAACGTTATGCTAAATTCTGCAATTAATCCTTTCATAAATGAAATTGACTATATGCTCCTGAAATCATTCTTTTTTTTTTACTTACACACCCTACCTGTGATATTGAGAATTGAGGAGATTCGAACTCATAACTTTTGATCTCCAAGCAACCTCACTCCACCACTAGGCCATCCCCACCAAGACACTCCCGAAAATCATTCTTATTTAGCTATATATTATATTACCTAAAATAAATTGGACTTGCCCAAAAATAGTTCTATATGTTATTAACATAATAAACATATATATTATAGGCAACATATTCAATTCATAAAACAAAGCAACTTAGAATTTCAAGCAATTGGCTAGATTTATGGATGTGATTTAGGAGTACAACGTGCCATGCTATAATTTGATTAATAGTAATTAGCTGAAATTACTAATTAATTTCATATATTTAATACAATTGCATTGTTATGATAATACATATAGTTTTTGTGCGCACCTTGGTAGCGACTGCGGATTACTTTCGACATCAAAAAAAATATAAGATTTAACATGAAATATATATTATATAGAATAGTATTAAATATATTAAATAGGAGTTATATAATTAACTTACTAAAACTGAAAGGTCCATTTAGGTGGGAAAATAAAGATATTTCTATTAATGGGATCATTTTGCTTTTATATATATAAAGATGTTAAAACTTTACCATTCTGTTGCAATTAAGCCATAAAATGAAAATTAATCTGACATAGCCTAAATTTTTACACATGTGCACTCTTAATCTGATGTGGTATAAATTAAACTAGAATATCTCTCCCGTTACCTGTACAATGCACGAATGTGATATGTGTAATTGTATGGGTTAATTGCAGGAAACAATGCACGAATGTGATATGTGTAATTGTATGGGTTAATTGCAGAATTTAACACAACGTTTGCATCATTTTGTAATTTTAGCACAGCGTTTAAAAATTTACAATGCATATCACAACCTTTAATATTTTTGCAATTTTAACATCCCCAATATTAATCTGGGATATCTATCCTACGTGTCCAATTTGTAATCCACATGTATTGCTATTTCTGACTACCTAAACGATGTTGTTATATAGGTTCACTATATACAACAAGATTCTCCATCGATTTCATCATAAAATGTCGTTTTTTGCCGGATTAATATTGGGAATGTTACAATTACAAAAATATTAAAGATTTTGATATGAATTGTAAATTTTTAAATGTTGTGCTAAAATTGAAAAATGGAGCAAATGTTATGTTAAATTTTGCAATTAACCCAAATTTTATTTGTTAAAAATTATAATTATGAAAAAAATTAATAAAATTATTACAACAAAATAAAATTAATTTATAACTTTGTGAATTATAGAAATTTTCATATTGTTCATTTCTTGTTAATTATAACATACCTTTGTGTGCACCTTAATCTGATGCGGTATAATCTAATGTGACATAAATTAAACTAGAATATCTCTCGTTCGATGCACGAATGTGATATATATAAGTTTATTTGTTAGAAATTATAATTATGAAAAATTTAAGAAAATTATTGCAACAAAATAAAATTAATCTATAACTTTGTGGATTTTATAAATTTTTGTATCATTCATTTTTTTTTAATTATAACATAAATTTATGATTAATGGTCATTTAGATTAATCCCAGACAAAAAAAAAATGATTTAAACCTAATTGTAAAATTCAAATTCAATTCTAATTACGAAGAAAATACATTGATTGTTACACTATGCAATAAAATTTTTGAAAGAAAGTATGTGAATCTTTTGATAAAGTGATTCACATGATTAATAATAAAATAATACTCAGTGAAATTAACTTAATGATAAAAAAATGATTTTCAACATTAGCAATGACTTTAGGTGTGAAAACTATTATGACATGTCATATTAGGAGTGCGCACGTGTAAAAAATTTAAGCAACCAGATTAATATATTTTAATTGCAACAAAAATGTAAATTTTTGAAAACACTGTAAAAATTGAAACGTTGTTTGAAAAAATAAAAAAGGGGAAGGATTGTGATATTAGAGCCTATTAACCCTTAAATATAATTACTTTGACAAATATACCCTCTCTCCACCCTTATCAAATCCTATTAAAGATATATTTTCCTAAAAGATGCTGAATTTTTTCTATTAAGATATGGTTGAAATTGAGAGAGTGTGTTAAAATAGGTTAAATGACACTTATTTTGGAAAAAGATAAAGATTCGAAAATGACACATTTTAAAACGGAGTATATTGTATATATTATATTTTATTTTATTCTGGTCTTTCTCTTTAGTATTATAGAATACAGTAGAATGGGTAAATGGGAGCGATTATTTGCACTACTAATTTTAATATTTGCACTACAAAAGAAATGAAGAAAAATAAAATAATTGTGAAGTTACTTCAATACCATTTTATTATTTGTTCATACCACTAAAATTACTAATGCACCACAAATTCAAAACTAAAAGAGTAAAATAAAAAAGAAAATAAATTAATCGAAGTATTCGTCAACTTTTAATAGTTTATTAGAAGTATTAGATGCTAGCATGGGTGTATTAATAAAAAATAATCGAGTTTAGAACGTGATGTGGAGTTTTTTTTTTTTTTGTGTCCAGATCGCAATTCGTTCGAGCTGAAAATTTCGAACATTTAAAAGTGGTTCGAACTCCATTTTTCAAACAACACTTGGAGAAAAAATGTAGTTTAGGGTGTTCGAATTTAATTTTTCGAACATATTGGGGTGGTTCGAACTTTAATTTTTGAACATAGTTCATTCGGAAAATATTTTCTAACACCCTTACACCCTGAAATTTTCTAAATGTCGTTCAAACTTTAGTTTTCGAACCAATATTTTTTCTAAATATTGGAGTCATTCAAATTAATATTCTCGAATAAGGTGAATGTGTTCGAAATAATGTTTCCGAACACATTTTTTTGTCTTTTTTTTCAAGTAAAATAAATATTTTTGGAGTGAAGGATATTAATGTAATAATGTGTGGTGCAAAAAGTAAAATTTATAGTGCTATTAAGTAATCGAAGTGCAAAACGTATAATCAGTAGTGCAAATAGAAATTCCCTATATATGTATTAAATTTGAAAATAATTTGTAGTGGTATTATTTGGTTTTTCTCTTTATGTGAAACGAGAGATGTCGAAAAGTCTTATGTGGGTTTAGGCCATTGAAGTTGGGAGTTTTAATGGGCCGGTCTTGTGTGTTAGTGGGCCGCATGAAGTTTTGCATACCCACAACCATAAAAATATTTTTGACAATAAAAATCAGCCTGCAACTGGAATTTACGATCGGAGAGGAAGAAGGAAGTTGAATAATCTAGAATGTCGTTGTTGTGGGAAAAGAGCCAGACGTGGAGATGGCTGGTGACGAAGACGAGGGATTCGAGGCCCTTCTTTTTGGGGTTCGCCACCATCTGCGGCGTCATTCCCGGGGTTATTGGCTACTGCGTCATGCAGTTCACCAGCTCCGGCAACCCGGAGCTCGAAGCCAAGCTCCGCCACTCCGCTCGACCTGAATCCATGGTAAGTCGCCTCCCCTCCGATTCGAATCTCTATGTTATATATATATATATATATATATATATATATTTAATTTTGTTATTGGAATTGGCTATATTGAATTGAAATGTTTCATCGAGCGCCATTCAATGCATTCTCATGTGAGGTTCAGTGACCTGATTGCAATGATTTTAGGTATAGGGTGAATTTAAGGGTAGATAGATCGTAGATATGCAGTGCATTTTCGGGAGATTAGGTCTTGGGGTTTGACGTAAATTTTGGCTGTGGTATTTTGGTATGGACTATTATTCTATTAGTTTCGTGAGCTGATATCTGAAATTGAGCTGTGAAAAAGAAGGAGATCAATTGGAGAAGATAATAATTCTGCAAAAACCATGATCACATGAGAGGTAATTATTGGTTTTGGAATTGGGGATCTTCTTTCTTCCCTTATCTGGAATTGTAGACTATGTTTCTAGCTCTTTCCAAACTTATGGTTTGGTATTAGGGTTAAATGTAAATGGAAGTGTCGGTTTGGTTTGTGGTTTTAGAAGATGAATGACTTGATACAAAATTAACCAAGGCAATACATATTCCCCTATGCATGTGTACACATACAGTTTTGAAATTTTTGGCTGTGGTTGTTACTTGTTTTTAAATATCTATTTTTCATAAAGCATTACTCTGTCGACAAATCAGTACTTTATTTTAATATTGAGAGGATGAGAATAATTCCGTAAACAAAATCATTTGGTTTAACCAATCCAAAACCATTTGTTTCCTCCTATTGTAGGTTTAGTTTTGGTTTCATTTTTTTCTCAACCTGAGGATTTGGCTTGATTTGGCATGTCTTCTAAGCCGTTCAAGATCAATGCTTCAACATTTTTGTTGACACTTCTTCATCTCTTATGTTAACTAGCACAGAGTTTGTCTTTTGCTCTAATAAATCATATGTATCAGTAGACGAAAGGAGGTGTACAACAATATGTATGAAGAGATTTGGAGTTGGGATTTATTTTCTTTGTTAATTCCTCAATCCTCGAGCATTTAGCTATGAATGCATGAAAAATATGTGATTTTGAGTCAAGTTTGCCATTAGAAGATAAGTGATCTACTCCTGGTGTTCTCCTTTGCAGCATCTTATGATGACTGTCAGTAATTACTTTATGTTGGGGCTAAATGAAAATTCATGTTGTTGTGACATTCAGATGATGGGTAAAGTTAATCAAGAGAGGCTGGCAGAGTACCTCGGGGAACTGAAGAGGAAAGAAGATACAAATGACAGATATGTTGCTGCTTTAAGAGGGGAGACACTGACTAGAAAACCTTATGTGAGAATTCAACCAGTCCCAAAGCCAAGTAGCGAGGTCAAGGAGGAAACGAAGGATGAAAAGTAGAGGCTGAAACGGTATGTGGTTCTCATGAGATGATAAATACATTGGAACTGGGGGAGAGTCATTTTAATAATTGCATGTAGTTTGTACTTCAATTACCTAGTACTTGTACTATGGAATATTGGTTTTTGTTTTTCTACGTCGAGAAATGCCAGGTGCATTCTGTAGGAATGAAATGTTATAACTTGAATCATTGTACGTACACGCTTGATACCAAGTGATTGTAATATGGAATTATATTTGAATGATGGCAAGGTTAATCCATTTTGAATTTGATGGAACGCCAGTCTGTCCCAGCCCAGAAAACGAGGATTCTGGTGCGAGTTGCCTGATTGAGAAAGGTGATGATTTTGCTCTACTTAAAATGTTCTGCACGCCATTCCAGCATCCATATCAATCTTGTGTTTTATTTTAGAAATTATTAATGCGGCAAGTAACACTTGAATAATTGGAATCATCATCCTACACATTTACATTTGCATTACATTTTTACATGATACAACCGTGAAGGAGAGAGCATACGGGCAATATTTACATGTCATGATTCATTCACACATTCACAACTCACAAATCAAAAGGGATTTACATAGTTATTTTATCCCAGTTCAGCAACTCGAATCTCATGCTGGAGATTATCAAGTATACAGCCTGAGTCGACTTGTGATACGTTGCCGGCAAATGGGACATTCTGACAACCTTGAGCTGCATTCTCTGCAAGTCTGGAATCAACAGTCATTGCTTCAGATTTTTATTGTACTAATCTTGGCTAAGACATATATTTTACTAGTGGAACTCACCAGGTGTCCACAATTGAAGGCAGTGTTCTTCGTGTTGGTTAAGCAAACAGGGCAAACCTTTAGTCAAATATTTTATGTTTAGTTAGATGGATCGGATCAGCTTGTGTTGGATTGGAAGAACAGATTTTACGTTCCAGATATCAGTGAATTGACTAGGTACGATTCCATGCACAACAATTAACTGTAAATGGTCCTTACCTGATTTTGCTCGTCTTGTGTTGAATTGCTGCTGGGCTCTCGTGACGGGAGTCCAGTTTGGCCATTGTGTGGTATTGGCGGAGGTCTAGGAACTATTTTCTTAGCCTTACCAGTTTTTTGTCTTTGTTCCAATTTGCAAGTAGAGAGAATGTATCAGCACAAAAATATTTAATTTATAGCTAAGTTCTATGCCAAAGCATATGATGATCAAGCTTGGTTCATAAGCTTTTTTTCAAATTGAACTAAGCATTGTTGAGAACACCTTAAGGAGGAGCACTTGTAACGGAGAGAGCACATACCCTAACAGACCGAATTCTCGGGCTGCTTTATATTGGAGAGGAATTTCCATCAGTGCAGCAAGAGCAAAAGCTGTCTCTTTTTCAGAAGATGATGTGTACTTTGACATGATCTCAGTAAAATTAACAAACTGAAAAAAAAAAAATACTAACAAGTGGTTGGTTATTAAGGTTATGTGATGGCCAAAAAGAGCGATACCTGAAAATTGTCAAATTCACGAGCGGGGATTTTGTCATCAAATTTCTTCATATCATCCCATGGTCCATCTCCAACACCAACAAGAACAATCGAGAGAGGATAGGAACTGATAAGAGCAATGTAACAAAAGTATATATTATTTTTTTTTTTTTCTAGCATGCATAAAAAACTGGATGCTGAAGCGAGCTCTCTTGTTGTCTTGTAGATCCTAGATCGGCAATCTATTGAGGAAAAAACAGTTTCACTAAAGCATGTTATAGTTCTTAACTATTCACGATTAAATTCAGAATTGTACAAGAACGGGCGTGGAGAGTAACTACTTTTAAGCTCAGGCATAGAAGACCTTCAGGAAGCCATATAAGCATGAAAAAATATTATATCATAAAATTAACTGTCATTTCCCAGAGAAGACTTCTCGATTGCAAGCATTCCTAAATCATATCAACCTTGAAGGCCAGCCTGAAGTTCCTATCTGAGTGGTCAATACACTAATATCCCAATCTTTTATATACAAAGTCCAGTCAGCAAATATTAGTCAGTAAAATATTGAAGAAAAAAAAATAGATCATGAGTCATAATAAAACTCAAAACAAGGAAAAAAATTATTGGAAAATTTTCAAACTGAACCTTGTAGTATTCTGAATGCCATATATCATAGGAAAACTAGCTAGAATTTCAAGTTCGATACTCCAAATCCAAAAAAGGAGGTTGTTTAGCAGTCCAACACAGTAATTTCTTTTCTTTTTTCAGATTGGAAACACAAATAAAAGTTTAGGCTATTAATCTCCTCAAAGGGAGGAAGGGCGTGTGCTCTGGTTCACTTATAGGGTTTTCTCTCAGCCGGTCAGGTATTCAATCAAACCTCCTTTTCTTTGATGTTTAAGTTCTTAAAAGTGCAGGCAGGCCGCAATCCTATCCTATGCTCAGCACCAGTTCCGAAATGTATAATCTGCAGAAGATGCATTGATTGAGATAGGATATCAACATAAAACAATTTTTTACCTAGCATTCACTATGGAATTTATGGTTTTCTCTTCTTGCGGGCTGAGTTCAGTATCACTTGTATTGACACTTCTAGTAACCTTCATTGGATAAGGTAGCTCATTAGTGAAGTGAGTGAATGTACATAGGCATATGACTATTTCATCAGGTCCCCCTCATGTGTGTGTGTGTGTGCGAGAGAGAGAGAGAGAGAGAGAGAGAGAGGGTAACACCTGCCCATCAGCAATGATCACCAAAACATGGTATTGTCCACCGGTTTTCTCCACTATATCTACTGCAGCATCCACAACAGGTCCATAAGATGTTGGCCCTTAAAAACACACACACAAAGAGATATAGAGACTGAGTTTCAGAGATATAAAATTTATAGGAATATGTAGCCGAAGGCTCATGTACTAGGAACCAACCCATGGCCTTGAAAGAACGGTCACTATCCCGCCACTAATAGAGAAGCTTACCAGATAATCGTAAATTAGGAACTATTCTTCTGTAGCAGGCCATTACTTCTTCAAACCCATGGCAAGGAGAGTGATCACTGTGAAAGCTAAATACTTCCTGATCATGCGTAGTTGCTACAGGAAAAGGTATGGGGGGAGGGGGACTGAGTTGACATCTTGGATCAGAAAGAATGAAATTAGAAAGAAACTATTACCACCTTAGAAATAGCTATACCCAAAAAGAAATCAACAATAATAACAAAAATAACAATGATGACCAAAAAAAAAAGGAAAAAAAAAAAAAACTAACCATCACCAAACCCAAAACAAGGAATCAGATTGTCTTCATCAAATGGGGCCAAAGTCTTTCCAATGATGGATATAGCTTTTTCGTATGGATTTGGTGTATCACCAATAGCATGCAGGCTACGGTTGTTGAATGAAACTTTGCCTTCAGATATAAGATGAAAGCATTAGCTACCAATATACAAATCCATGTAAGATAAAGACCATAGAAGAAATGAATCTTTCGAATTTAATCCGACTCTTCAATGTAAGGAAATGATAAAAAAAAAAAAAGAAAAGAAAAAAACATAGATAGCTATTTATACAAAAGCATGTTCCAGAACAGCTGCTTAATTAGAATAATATACATTTACAGGAAAATATATTTCCTGAAGTATATAGATCATAGTATATCTTCCCTTTTTTCAACCCTCAAAAATTTAAACCATGATTCACGGTAGGTGAGGTCATGTACAATATCTTCTAGGGAAGATAGCCATGAAAAATCTATGTAACAATTGTTCTGCAATTAATTTAGCAGTCTCTCATCAAACAATATGCTTGCTACTCACCTGTCCATTCATTACTTTTCGTAAAATCAATTCCAAGAATTAGATTTGATGACTCCAGACCAGATTCTCTTAATGCCGCTGTAACCTGAAAATGCCAATCGATGGTTACAAAAAGAAGGTTTGGCTAAAAATCTACACTATATATAAAAGTAAAGTAGCAATAGTAAAAAAGAAAAAAAGTTCTCTAAAAACTAAAAAAAGAGTCAAATCAGTAATAGTAATATTACATAAAAAAGCCCAAAAATGTGAATTATTGTGGTTTATGTCTTACAATTCCTAAATAATAAATATAATGTATTCAATTTCAGTAAAACCAATTCACAACTAAATTTACTTATGCATTTTTTAACTCCAAAACAAAAAATTCTTATATAACCTGTGATTTTCTTAAATAAATTTAGAAATGAATGTGTGAAATATGTTTGTATGCAATTACTATACCCTATAAAATAAATATTAACAAAACATAGACGTATAACATAAATTCAAATAATATGCTACTTTTTGAATATAATCAAAGCAGAATATTGAATTATTAATTCCCAGTTTGGTTATGAAATATTTTATAAGTTCTTACAATAATTGATTGAAATTCTTAAATTCATTAACTAATTAATTTATAATTAAAAATTTAAAACATTGAATAATTAATTTTTGAAATCATGTATTGTTGACATTTTAATGTAAAAATATTGAATTTATATATTGGATTTACATCACATAAATGACAATTTTTTTTAAAATATTGAGGATAATATGTTAGTATAAACACTTAATGTGTGTGCAAAGGTACTTTTGATAGATTATTAATTATTTCCATAAATCAAAAGAGAAACATTGATCAAATAACATCACCTCATATATAATCACACAAGGCATGTATGTAAATCTAGTCAGGTGTAACATCAGGATAAAAGAACCATTTTTCCAAGTGAATAACAAGCCACCAATCTAAAACTTCTTGCAATTTGGACTAATTAATTCTTGAGAATACTCTTGAAATCGAATTTGCAAAGCTACATCTTACTCAAGCTAAAATTAAGAAATGATATCTTACATATTTTAATTAAACTTTTATTTAAAATTTAACAAAGATAAATAAAAATATAATTAATACTCGAGAAAGTTTAAAAAGTAAATAAATAAATGTAACTGATATTTTTTTATAATAATAACAAAAATGATGATGACGATGATGCTGATGATGATGATAAGTAACTTTCATTATAGTTAATAAACGACATATAAAGCGATAAGTAAATTTAAACAGATCCCGGTAATTATGCATTGAGGTAACAAAGTGAAAATCCATGCAGAGCCAATACGGGGAACAAAGGGATGATTATTATGGGCAACTTATTCTGAGCGCAGGTTAACTAGATGATGAGTTGAAAAACCCCACGTAGTTGATAAGGAATAAATTCCATGGACAAAAACTTGTATGAGACCGTCTAACGGATCCCTTTACGTTAGACAGGTCAAAACCCGCCCAAATCCGCCAGACCCACCCTAGACCGGCGCCTATGCAGATTTTACTTTTTTTTTTTGGGGGCCTGCCCAGCTGGGCTGGGCTATTTTCACTTTTTTTTTCCTTTTTCACTGTTTTCACGTCAGTTTTTGTTATTCTCTTTCTTTTTTTTCTTTTTTTTTAATTTTCACTTTTTTTGTTCCTTTTTTAAATAATTATTTTTTTAAAAAATTAATTTAATTCAATTTTAGTGCTCACTAATTTCATTTTAGGGTATACATTTATTTTAAAAAATATATATTTATGTGGTGAAATTTTATTTAAAAAATAAATTCAATTCAATTCAATTTTATCGTTCACTAATTTCAATTTAGGGTATAGATTTATTTCAAAAAAATATATATTGAAGCATCCTTAAACTAATTATAGTATCATTAATTAGGGATGAAATATCAATAATTGCAGAAGAAATTATCAGCAATTGAAGAAAAACATCACTAATTGCGAAAAAAGTATCACTAATTAGAAAGAACAGTATCACTAATTGCAAAGAAAATATCACTAATTGAAGAAAAATATCATTAATGACAGAAGAAAGTATCACTAATTGCAGAAGAAAATATCACTAATTAGAAAAAAAGTATCACTAATTGCAGAAAAAAATATCACTAATTAGAAAGAAAAGTATCAATTCAAACATATTGCAATTCAAAAATTGAATCATTAGCTACATAAAAGAAAATGTTGCATTTTCAAAAATTGAACATGATAGTGAGTAATAACTACTCATTAATGCATCATTTTTTATTACGAGTGATACTTACTTCATAATTAATTATACTTCTCTATTGTTAATTTAATAATTTATGTTTAATCATCGGTAATTTTCATTTTAATGAAAATATAACTTTTATCTGGTGAAGTATCATTAACTGTGATGTGAAGTATCATTAATTATGGATGAAGTATCATTAATAAAATCATTATAAAAAAACATGAAAAAAAAGAAGAAAAACTACTAAAGAAGAAGGGGAAAAAAACTTCGAAAGATTAAGGAAAAAATTGCCAAAGAAAAAAAAAGAAGAAAAGAAAAAAAAAAGAAGAAAAACACGTTTATGAAGAAAAGGAAAAAAAAAATAAAAAATGGAGAACATGTTTCTGGAAGGAAGGAAAAAAAGAAGAAGAAGAGAGAGAGCTAGCACATTTTTTATAAAGAAAAAAAAAAGAAATTAAAAATTGAATATAAAAAAAGCGAAAGGGGGAGATCATTAAAAAAAATAAAAAAGAAAAGAAAAAAGGAGGGAAACACTTTGATGGGTCAAATAATATCCGTCTAATATAAGGGGATCCGTTAGACCGTCTCACATGAGTGTGTCCTAATTCCATGATACAGACAATTGTCACCTCATGTATATACAGAGACGTATGTGTGTGTATCTTTGTACGTATTTATATTTATGTACGCAAATACACAATGCAGGAAATGTTCATGCAAGAGCCAAGAGGGGAACTAATATTAAATATTATCATATCCTTTCAAACTTAAAACTTGAGTGGCCTGGTTTGATCATGTGGAATTAGAATTTGCAAGTTGCAATGTGGAGCAACCAATAATTAAAGATGCTTTTGTGCATCATCCGATAACTCCACCCCACCATATCATGTACTCATTTAAGAGACCAACATAATATGTGGGGTCTAAAGTCAACTTCGATAAAGACTTTATGGATGACCTTGACTTATAGTTCCAATTCAGATTTTTTATTTTATTTTTTTTCCAACCCAGATTATATTATACGATACGTTTTTAACTACTAGCTAGTGTACCATAGTTTTTTTTTTAGGTAAACTATTCTACCATAGTTAACAGTAAGTATCAAGATTAATCAAGAACAATGTCACATTATCCTTATCAACGATTTCACATGTATTGGCTGCAATGCTTCTCAACAAATCTTGAATGTTTAGTTTTAATCTATACACGCAATTTGACAAGAAATAAACGGCAAAAAAAAGTAAAGTAAAGAGGGGGAAAAACGAATAACTTAAAATAACAGTAGGACAAAAAAAAAAAAAAAAAAAAAAACCTGATCCACGGAGGTGAAATTATCGGCGATGTATCCGTACTTTTTCTTCCTGTCGGCGCCG
The DNA here is from genome assembly GCA_026008535.1 of Perilla frutescens. Classification (NCBI taxonomy): domain Eukaryota; kingdom Viridiplantae; phylum Streptophyta; class Magnoliopsida; order Lamiales; family Lamiaceae; genus Perilla; species Perilla frutescens. The sequence goes on from BRKX01000004.1 coordinate 15,031,975, forward strand.
GCGCTGCTGGAACTCATGCCACCGGCACTGCCTGTAGTGCTCTTGATTTTGGTGATATTTGCAGAAGCAGAAGCGGAAAAGGAAGAATCGAGGTTTCTCTCCGGCAATTGGTCGACCGGATCGTAGGCAGAGGAGGATGAGCGTGACCTTGACCTACTGCGGCTGCGGGAAGTCAAAACGGCGGTGCTGCCACTGACGCCGCGCTTGCGAGACCCGAACAACAGATTCCCCATCTCATCTTCTTCAGCTCCGTTGAGAAACTGACTACAAGTTTATAAATGCGAGAACCTCTCGCTTTAAAAAAAAACAGGCTGCAATTACGAGGAAATTGCCTGAGATTCGCGGCGCCTTTTTCCGTAATTTATATATGTTGGTGGTGTGAGTTGGTGATTGTGAATTTGCAGGAAAAGGATAACGTGAAATGACTATGATGAGTAGAGATTAAGAGGAATCGATTCTTGCCTTACTACGTGAAACAAGTATAAATCGCCGATGGTTTAAGAGCGCCCACAAATCCCTATAACATACACCCTTTACTCTTTAGAAAAGAAAAAATAACTGTATAGTAGAGTGGTTAAAGTATCTTTATTTTACCTTGACATCAAAAAAAATAAAAATAAAAAATAACTGTAGACTCTAAATACCTTATTAAATGATTTGTGGTAGTTGTACCCAACATCATGTCATAAAGATATAACCTTATAAGGACATCTCCAATCGTTCTATCCAATTTCAGGTGCTATCATTGTCATATCACTGCCATATCATAAAATATTTATCTGCTATCTACCTACATATTTCTCCCCAATCATTCTACCTAAAAAGTAACTATTAATAGACCCCACTATCATATTCACTCATTTATTTTTTATTATATCTTATTAATTTTTTTTAATTTTAAATATAGATCATTATTTTACTTTCATATTTAGATTTAAATATATATTTAATTAATAAATTAATTTTAAAAATAATCCCCAAAAAATTAAGTAATATTAAAATTAAAACACAAATTGAATAGATACATAAAAAAGATATTATAAAAAAATTTCATAAAAATCATATCCATTCATTTATCTTTTATCATATCTTATTAATTTAATTATTTTATTTGAATTAGATAAAAAACATTTCATAAAACATTATACAAAAAAATTACATAAAAAATACATAAAAATCATTACTAAAAAAATATTATGTATATATCATCTATATACACCCACGCACAGCCATTCTCCAAATGTAAATACACACACACATACACACACACACATATATATATATAGCTAGCAGTGAAGGAGAAAAGAAAGAAAAAAAAGAAGGAAGAGAGGGTGAGACTCATGAGAGACAGATTTTGCAGCGTGGGCCCGCCTCATTTCTCTTTATCTAGACAGATCTCTTTCTGTCTCCAGTTTCTCTCTCTTCCTTCTACCCAACCCCCACACTCCTTCTACCTTTTTCCACCTCACCTTCTGTCCGGAAAAAAAACCTCCATTGGAGGTGCTCTAAGAGACACACTTGTATAAGATCGTCTAATGTTGGACGTATTTCTAATATTTTCTATTGGGATTTTTCGAATTGAACCACCACAGATTTATTTGTTGCTCATTAATCTATTTGTTGCTCATTAATCCTAGCACGTGTATATCATAATTTTATGCATGCTATGTAAATAATTAATCAAGTGAATTATGCAAGTTCAATTTTCAATTCTATTAAAAAAAGCGGAAACATAGAAACTGAAAATTAACTTACAAATTAGTGTCGGGTTGAAGACAAGATTAAATGTTTAATCTTGTTGTTGTTGAAGGTATGATCGGCGCTGATGCGGCCAATGCGATGCGGAAGCTACGAATCAAAACACACGTCAACTATACGAATGATTCAACCCAAATAATCCACTGCAATAACACTCAAATATGTCTAGATGAACTTTCCTAAATCCACAAATTAAAACAAAAACGAATTTAACAAGAAAAGACAGAAATTGACCCGAAAAATCCTAAATAAAGACTCGAACAGAAACCTATGCTAAACAACTCGAAATGAGCTCAAATTTTAACACAAGGTACAAACTACAGACGTGAAAAACTTATCCAAAAATTAGGGAAAACGCACGAGTATGTTTCGTTTTGGCACGGGGAAGACTTTTCGGGCTACCTAGGGTTTCTACGATGAACGATGGCTTCAATATATGTGATCTGGATTTGGAATGCTATATGAACGATGATGATGATGTTGTGGATGGTATGGAGGCATGGTGTTGGCTGGGATGAAGGTGGATCGATGGAAAACAAAAAGGACAGATGAAGAACTTACCGAAACGAACCCTGAATCTACGAGAACTCGGAACGCGCCTATGAGCAAATTCTTCGGTGGATTGATTAACCCGGGCACTACAAGATGCACGAACGAACCAAAGATTTCAAGCTTGGAAGCGCCAGAACCAAACTCTACCAAGAACAATTGATTTATGTGTGAGACAAGATGAAGCGTAAAAGCTGTATTTTCATTCAATCAAGTCTGAATAATAATAACAACGAAAATATCTTAAATACTAGCCTAGGGCATGAAATTATCAAGTATTGGGCTTGATAATTTCAAAAATAAAAATAAAAGAAATAAAACTAAAGGCCCAATTCTCCTAACAGTAATTTGGGCTTCTAATTAAAATAAAATACTGGGTCCAATTAATATAAAACAAACTAATAAATAACTAAGGACACACGTCCAACATGCATAAGGTCGTGGCTTCACTCTTCAATGCCCAAAACAGTCACCAACTTGTACTGTCTGAAATCGGCTCCATCATCCTCCAGCTTCTTTCCAACATAGCACTGCAGATATCCTTGCAGCTTCTTAGCACGTAAGCGCGTCACTGGACCTCTCAGCTGCAACTCCAGGTTTAGTTCCTCAGTGTTGGTCCCGATCTCATCATTCCCCCCCTCCTCAAAAGAATCCGACCTCGAATTCAGCTCCTCCTCAGCGTCAACATCATCTGCAGGAAAAAGGGACAAGTCAGAGACATTAAATATAGAAGAACATTTCTACTCACCAGGCAGATCAAGTCGGTAGGCATTGTCATTGACTCGAGCAACCACAGTAAACGGTCCATCTCCACGAGGCATCAGCTTCGACTTCCTTAAGTTAGGGAAACGTCCCGGGCTGAAGTGAACCCAAACCTTATCACCGGGTTTGAATAACACTTGCTTGCGGTGCATATTCACCTTAGCTGCATTCCGAACTCCCTGAAGCTCGATCCTCGTCTTCACCTTTTCATGCATCTCTTGAACCTGTTCAGCCCTACGAATACCTTGCATACTCGAAAGATGATCAATAGGCAAATGAATAAGATCCGTTGGAGTCAACAGATTGAAACCATAAACTACCTTAAAAGGCGACTTATGTGTAGAAGAATGCACGACCCGATTATATGCAAACTCAGCAAATGGTAAACATTCTTCCCATGATTTTAGATTATTTTTCACTAATGCACGTAGAAGAGTACCTAACGTCCTATTTACTACCTCAGTCTGACCATCTGTCTGTGGATGACATGCAGTAGAAAATAACAGTTTAGTACCCAACTTTCCCCACAAAACTCTCCAAAAATGCCCCAATAATTTCGAGTCCCTATCAGAAACAATGGTCCTAGGGATGTCATGCAAGCAGACTACTTCACGAAAGAACAAATTGGCAATATTAACAGCATCATCAGTCTTTTTGCATGCAATAAAATGAGACATTTTTGAGAAATGATCAACAACCACAAACACAGAGTCTTTACCAGATTTTGAACGAGGCAAACCCAAAATAAAATCCATGGAAATATCTACCCAAGGAGCAGATGGCGCCGGCAAAAGCGTATAAAGACCAAATGGACTCGAAGTGGATTTAGCCTTCCTACATGTGATACATCTAGCACAGACTCTCTCAACATCTCTTTTCATGCGAGGCCAATAAAAATGCTCATGCAAAAGATCTAACGTTTTATTGACACCAAAATGACCCATAAGACCCCCTGTATGTGACTCTAAGATAAACAACTCTCGCATAGAACAATCAGACACACACAACTTTGCATCCTTAAACAGAAATCCATCAACCACATAATATGAATCCACAGCACGAGATTTACCAACACAAGATGCAAAAATAGGTCCAAAGAACGGATCAGAAGCATAAAAGCTCTTAACATGCTCAAGACCTAAACACTGTGCATGCATAACATAAATCAAAGCATACATGCGGGAGAGTGCATCAGCAACCACATTCTCCTCTCCCTTCTTATACTTGATCACATATGAGAACGACTCAATGAACTCCACCCATCGAGCATGGCGTGAGTTCAAGCTCTGTTGTCCCTTCAGGTGCTTTAGTGAATCGTGATCAGTGTGAATCACGAACTCTTTCGGGCACAGGTAGTGCTGCCAAGTCTCCAAAGACCTCTTCAGTGCATACAGTTCCTTATCATACGTAGAATACCTCAGAGCTGCGCCATTCAACTTCTCGCTGAAGTAGGTGACCGGCTTTCTATCCTGCATCAAAACAACACCAATGTCTATACCAGAGGCATCACACTCAATCTCGAACATCTTATTAAAATCAGGCAAAACTAACATAGGAGCATTACACAATTTCGACTTCAGCAAATTAAAAGCATGCTCTTGGGCTTTGCCCCACTCAAACTTTCTATCTTTCTTACTGAGTTCGGTCAATGGGAGGGCGACTATAGTGGAAAAATCCCGCACAAAACGGTGATAAAATCTAGCCAAACCATGAAAAGACCGAACATCAGCACAGGTCTTAGGCGTGGGCCACTCCTCAATGGCCTTAACCTTCGATCTGTCAACCTCAACACCTCGACTACTCACAACAAATCCTAGAAAGACAACCTCATCCATGTAAAAAGTACACTTAGACAAATTAGCATACAATTTAGCAGCACGCAACAACTCAAAAACATGCCTAAGATGTCTAACATGCTCAGAAACACAAGTACTATAGATAAGGATGTCATCAAAGTAAACAACTACATACTTCCCTATCACATCTCTCAAGACATGGTTCATGAGACGCATGAATGTACTAGGGGCATTGGTAAGCCCAAATGGCATGACAAATCTCAAAACATTCGTTACCCTAGTTGCCGACTTACTCTCCATATTTCATTCTCTCAAAAGCTAAAAATCTCCAAACTCTCAAATACTTACTCTTCAGCTCTCTCATCAAGAATCATGGCTCAAATCTCTACCCGTCGCAGTCACAAGAGATTTAATTTCTGACTGACCGGAGAAGACTCCACCATATTTTGCGAGAAGCTCTACAAAGACAAGTTCTTCGACCCAGCTGTCTTGTCTCGCAATAGCAAATATTATGAACTCGGCAATGAGATCATCTCAAAGCTTTACCAGGCTAACCTTAAAACATTCATCGAGGCTACTCCAACTCAAGTTTACCCAGAAGCTGTCGCTGAGTTCTTCCTAAACTCAGACGGCACCAAGAACTCCAAGGAGATCAGAACTGAAGTAAGGGGCCAAGAGTTCACAGTTATGGCTGAATCACTCAGCCAAATGTTTGACTTGCCAATCAAGGGACTGATTCTTGAAGAGACCAATGTCAACATGACAAAAGTATATAGAGCTTGGAAGAAGGAGAGTTTGACACTGCCATTCAAGAATAATCATCTCATCTCTCAATTCAAGGATGAATACCAGATGCTTGCATCAATAGCTGTAAAGATGATTGTTAGAATAGTTGGAAGTAACTCCGAGATGTCAGAGCCAAAATACAAAGTTTGTGCAACGATTGACAACCAACTGAATATCAACTGGGCTCAATTTTTCTTCAATCAACTGAAAAGATTTGTTGACATCATAGAAAACAGAGAGAAGGATACAGAGTTTCCACAAAATATATGCTATCTCAACCGAGTAAGCATAATTCTGGAAAAGCAATTTCTATCAATAATAAATGATGAAATAGAATTCAAGCTCATAAATGGGAGTGATTTCATTCCGAAATCGTCGACTTAACCTGTCAAAATTAAGGAACCTGGATCAGAATTAGCTGACAAGTTAAAGAAGAAAGAGCCTACAACTGAAGGCAAAGGAAAACATCCAGTAACTGACACTCCCAGAGTCATTTCTTCAAATTCTGAAGACGGGATTCCTATATCTCAAAGATTCAAGTCTCCACTAAATATTCAACCACTTAGAACAATTGAAGCTGGAGCAAGCTTGACTGCAAATGGAGCTAGAACATCAGCTCAACGAGAGTCATCAGCCAGACAACCAAGTTCGGTCGAAGCTGGAACTGACACATCAGCTCGAGCTGAATCATCAGCTAGACGATCAAGTCCAATTGCAATTGGAGCTGATACTATGACTCAACCGAAATTTTCAAGGAGACGACCTGTCACCAGATCAGTTCAAACCAAGAAATTGGCTGATCAAGCAAAGAAAAGAGCGGCTAAACCAGTGCTGGCTAAAAAGAGGAAAGAAGACAGTCCTATTCTAGATCCAACTCTTCTTCCCAATCTCACTATTGAAGATCTTGCACCATGTGCAAATCCAAGAGATATTATCCCTGAAAGAGGGATACCACATAAAGAAACTGGAGCTAACTACTTCTGGTTCACATGCCCTCCAATGGCGTAAATTGAAGGCAATATAAGAGCCTTCTCAAAAGGAGAAGACGTAAAGAAATGGGCTGAAGATACAACGAATCAATACGTAGCCCAGCACTATGCTCAAGAGCTGACGGGCTATGAAGATTTGTTCAACACACTAACCAGGTATACATACTGGTTCTTATGGTGACACACTTATCTCACTGAACCCTTTTTTTGTTTTTTACTTGCATTCCATGGAATGAGTTTCTAGAAGCGAGAAGAAGAATAGAGCCTATGGTGGACAAGTAGTAAGAATGCTGACATCATAAGGAACAAAGATTTGAGGAGACAGTCGTAGCTCAGAAAGATGTGTTCCAAACCATCCAGGATCAATGGCAGATGTATTCAATGAGATATGCAATCTCAAATGAATCAAGTCACCAATTTTCTCCACTGAAGAAGAACGTGAAAGATGGACACACTTGTACGTTCAACAGAAATGGCTCTATAATAAATTGAAGAAGAAATAACCAAGCCAACAGTCTGAAACACCATTAGCATTAGCTGCAAGAGAAGAACAAATACCAGTGGAAGATCTTATTGAAGAAGTCATAAGAGAGTTACACTTTGAAAACTCTCAACACATTGATGAGGTTGAGATCAATCTTATTCCAAACTCCCCCAATCAGCCAGCTGATGAAGAAGCAGTTGATCACAGAACTACCAGTGACATTGAGTTTAAGAAGATGCTCAAGTCACCAGTTCGACCGACTGAAGAGCAGCCACAACAGCTAACTGTTGAAGCTCAACAAGTTGAGGAGACAACTGAACTCTCAACTCCCACTAAGGAGCCAACTGATAAGATAGCTGCTTCAACCGAGCTCCCAACTGCTCCAGTCATTGAAGAAGTTGTCCCCGAGAAGCTAACTGAGTAATCCACTCAGTAAGAGGAGTCAACTGAGCTCCCAATTGATCAAGTCACCGAGCCAACTGAAGAGGCTCCATCGACTGAATTCCCAACTCCTCCCAACGAGCCAACTACTGAGATAGCTCCTTCATTCGAGCTCCCAACTGCTCTAGTCAACGAGTAGTCTGCCCAAGAAGAACCAACTGATTAGTCAATTCAGTTAGAAGAGCAACATGCCTATCAAGGTACATTGGATATGATCGTGTACTTTGATCCTGTACAACTGACACTTCAAACTGAGGCTCAAACTGCCGAACCAAAGACCCCTCCGGAGCCGAGTCGTGAAGAAACAATCATCCTGGTAGAAGTTGGATAGTCAAGAATAGTTCATTATCAACAACTGGAAGGAACTGAAAAAGGAGATGAAGCTACATCGCGAGGCAATGGACTGCAGCTCAATAAAGACATAGCAGTTCTCTATATAGGCCCAACTACTACAGTTCCATTTGAAGGCAAACCTGAAAGCTCCACTGCTCAGTTTACAGCCTATCACGAAAAACTGATTCAGAACCTGCAGTAATAAGCAAAACTGCATGCCGAGCTGATCAAAAAGCTGCAGACTTATACTGGACTTCAGCTAGCTGAAGCTGAGTTAACAAGTAGTGATGAAGAAGAAAAAGGCAAATCCAGTGAACCAGTTGCCAAGAGAAGGAAAACTGAGCATAAGAAGGACTAGAGACTGATCAAGTTTAACTGATTAGGAGCTCTAAGTTTACTTCTTGTAACTCAGTTTGTTAATTATTTTTTATTAATGGTTTTCAATAAAATATTTAATTTATTGAAAAATGCCAAGTCAGCACTGATTTTTAAATTTCTGACCGTTGCATTACAATGACACGTCTCATGGTCAATAAAAGCCAACGACCGAAAAGGACAAAGGCAAGAGTTATTACTTTCTCAACCAATAAATTTATGAGTCCCCTCTCAACACTCATAAAAAACCCTCCACTCTTAGCCTCTCAAAAATATTCATTCCTATCCCTCTCAAAAAGCTCCTTCTCTCTCAAACTAATTTGAGTTCTTAATTCAGCCAACCTCAAAGATGGCCGAATTACCTAGCTCTCTAAATTCCTTCAAAGAGTAATTGCTGGGAGACAAATTCTTTGAAAGAAAGATATTTCAATTGATTCTGGATGAATCAAACAATCTAAACCTTCTGGCAAATCTTTACCAAATAGGAATTCTTCACTACCTGAAAACACCACAAGGATTTTTCAGGTAAAACATGGTGACCAAGTTCTTGTTACAGGCTAAGCTGACTGCAGATGGGAAGATCATATCATTAGTGGTTCAAGGCCAACCAATTCGAATCACTGAGAGCAAGATTACAGAAGTTTTTCAACTTCCAAGAAGAGGATCAAATGTTCAAGATGAGCTTATTCCATTCACTAGAATCCCTCATCCAAATTATGGAGCTGATTACTTCAGAAGTGCATGCCCTCCGCTCCAGCTGACTGAAGAAAATATTCGCACTTTCTATAGTAGCGAATATGCAATTAAAAATGCACAAAAGGAAGTGCCTAATCTCCTTCTCACTCACTTCACTTTTGTTGTGAAACAAGATCAGAAGTTGTTCAAACAACTGCACGGATACTTCTATTGGTTCAACTGGAGACACTCCATGTCCATCTGTAATACCCTGAAATATTTTAGAATGTTTTATTCAACTTATGTTACCCTTTGGTAAGTTAGAAAATAAGTTGGGTCCTGAAAGGATTCAAATAAAGGAAAATCGCAGTCAGGGAAATCTGTTAAAATTTAATTTGGTCAAAAATTACTTTAAAAATATGTTCTGATATTTTTCTCGGGTTGATAGAAAAAGTTTCAAGGATCATGCCAAACTTTGAATTTTTCAATTCAAATGAGCTCTTGGCACAACTTTGAATAAAAAAAGGCACATCCATCATTATTCAATTTCTTTTTCAAAATATTATCCTATTCGTAATTATCCTATTCTTTTTCCATCATTATCCTTTCTTTTATTCATTATTATCCTATTTATTTTTTCTCTATAAATAGGAGCTTAAGGTTTCATTTTTCATTCATTTTCAAAATTGAAACGCCGAGCAACTTCTAGAGAAGGTACGTCTCTAGTTTGTTATTTCAATTCCGAAATAGTCATTTTGAAGGTGTCAATGCGTAGATCACGAATACGTAATTGAAAAGATGATGTGACGGACGATCATGACGAAAAATCATCATGACCGCCGCCAAAAGTCACCACCCCTACCTCACGCCACCACCACCATCATCAATCATAATCATCAAGCCACCCCCACGTTAATCAATCACGCCAAGCCACCCCAATGTTAACCACCACCACCGCTCCCCTTCCAAATTAATCAATCACTCCACCACCGCCTCACAACCGCCTAAAAACGGTGATCTCTTTCGGGTCATCAGATCAAAATGTGCCTTTAGGGTTTTATGTTCTATGTATATTTGTATGCATTTTCCATATTGTCACTTTTTAATTTTGGGTATATTTTGGGTATCCGAATATTAAATTGTAGTCTTTTTCAGATCTATCCTTCATGGATAGCCCTATTGTACTTTTAAGCTCAAAAGTTGTTCCGTGTAAAAATATAGTATTTTTATTTAAAGTTTCATATTTTTCCAATGGGTGGATCTTGCGGTATGAATTTATTTGTACTGAATTAATTTTAGGTTACGAGTTTGACCACCCCGTATGACAAAACTTTCTAAAGGGTTTTTCTTTATAAAAATACCACGAGTAAAGTTCCCTTAAGAGTCAAAATATTTTGATGACCCGGGTGCTGCATATTAAGATAGTAGATATTATAATATTTACTTCATAGCTAAGAAATGTTAGATTTGGACCTAATGGTAGTCTTTCATCGAAACTAAGTTGTCGGACAATCTTGTAGACACAGAAGAAGGAGACTTCTAGTTGAGACCAAAATCAGAATCTAGATCTAGCTATCCCAGATCAGATTACCAGGTGGGTTTTTATTATATAAAAATGTATTTCGTGTTATTAAGCCCTGATATTTATAAAATGAATATGATTGAATATCCAACTCATGACTGTATTTAATGTGCTCTCCTGACTCATGTAAGTCTTACTACTATTTTTGGTGATGAAACTACAATAGTTCACGATATCGAGCCCCAAGCAAACAGGGCAGTGTCCAACCTTAAGCAACCGAGTTGTGCACACGAATCGACTCACCGTAAGCGTTCTAGGGGAGAGTGGCGCGCAATGATGGAACTAAAATGATTTAGTATACATGGAGTTCACAAAATTTCTGTTTTGAAAGCTTTCCATGATATGCTTAAAATATGATTGGATATTCTGTTTTATAAATTGATTGTGAAGTTTTTCTCAAAAGTACCTGCTAAGTGCATTAGTAATCACGCTCAAAATCTTTTCAAATATTTTCAGGGTGAGCTGCGGGATGACGGACGACTATGCTAAGGCTGAAGGGCTATCTTTTGATATATATATTTCTTTTATGTGTGGAGTCTAACTGAGAACATGGTTACCTTTTGAGTCTGAATAAATGTACTACGTTCTTTTCCGCTTACTCTGATTATTGTTATAGAGTGTTCGGTTTTCCGAATTCCATTTTTCTTTACTGTTATGAGGTGTTCTGTTCTCCGAATCCCATCTTTCTTTATTTGTTATGGAGTGTTTGGTTCTCCGAATTCCATTTTTCTTTACTGTTATGGAGTGTTCGGTTCTCCGAATCCCATTTTTCTTTACTATTATGGAGTGTTCGGTTCTTCGAATCCCATTTTCTTTACTGCTACGGAGTGTTCGGTTCTCCGAATCCCATTTACCTTCCATTCCTGATAGGCAAAAGCCTGGCATTTATTTACTTTCCTTATTCAGATAGGCACAAGCCTGGCTTTACATTGCTTTCCATGTCTAGGCAAAAGCCTGGCTTTATATTGCTTTCACGACAAACGAAAGTCTGGCATCTCTTTACTTCATGTATTTGGACAGACATTCGTCTGGCCTTTTTCATGCTTAAACCTATTAAGAGTTAACATTTGAACTATTATTATTTACATTGAAGTTTGCTTTCTTGGGTTCATTCTAAGAGTCATGGTATCTGGTTTGAGTCATTTCATACGCTTAAAAAATATGGATTAATCCATTTATAGAAGTTATGCTTCCCAAATTTTTGGGACGCTAACCCTATTTCTTTGATTACTTCTGTTCATCAACCCCTTTTCTCTTCCCCCAAGTAGTGCATCGGTCCCCTACCCTTTTCCTGAGATCAGGACGTTACAGAGTGGTATCAGAGTAGGCTGCAACTCTGCAGGCCTGTCATATTGTTGATTGAGTCTAGTTCTCAGTGATATCTCTTAATTGATTGTCTGATAGCCCTAGCACGTTGCCTGCACCGCTCTCATCTTGCTTAAAAAATAGTACGCAAGTTAAAATGTTTTTGAGATTCAATTATGATTACTAATTTTTATAAAGGGATGTGGATAAGGACCATTTTCCACATTGATGGTATTTATGAAAAGTCGCGCCAATGATGATTTCAAATGATAATGGTATCATTTTGGGACTATGTGTCCATATGATGATGGTTATGAATGAAAGGGCCTTATTGTCCATGATGGTAAAAATTGTGGGACTTTGTGCCCAGATGGTATTGAATTATTAATTTAAATGGAAATATATGTCTTTTATGTTTGAAATACAATATGATGTTTAAAACGGGACTATATGTCCATGAGATGTTCCTAAAGAAAGTGCCCTATGATTAGAAATGTTATAATTGGGAATGTGATAACGTGGAAGAGTTTGGAAATGTGTTGATGTTAAAGTGATGGAAACCCATGATACTTATAGAGATGGAATGTGAACATAGAATGATTTGATTGAGAATGTAGATGAACATAGCCAAGTATGACTTATATACACAGATTGGATTTTAAGTGCCTCTCTTAAGATTTATGTGGAATGTAGACTGACTAAGTGCTTCACTTTCAAATAAGTAGACTGATTAGAATTACGTGAGAAATGTTGTTGAGCATTTAGTTTAGGAGATATCTCACATTTGTATTAATTTAGCATAAGTGGATTTTATGATAGTCATTTTTAAAGTCTAAAATTTTTCAGAATGATGCCTAAAAAAGAACACAAAACCAAGAAAACCATGGACAAACTGCATCAGTTCCAATCCCTATACCGGCATCAAGAGTAGAAAAAGCTTTTCGTAAACATCACCTACCTACTTTCAACGGTCTAGGTGACCCAATAGATTCAGAAAAATGGATTCGATCTCTGGACTGATTATTTGATTACATGTCTTGCATGAATGAGGAAAAGCTTACATATGCTCAATTTCAATTGATTGATGATGCAGACTATTGGTGGGAGTCTGTAAAAAGAACTATAACTTATGAGCAATGGCAGGAATTTACTTGGGAAGACTTCAAGGAAGAAGTTTATCAAAAATACATTCCTGATTGCTATCGAGAAAAGAAAGAGTCAGAATTCTGGAACCTCCGACAGGAAAACACTACTATTGCTGAGTATGACCGTGCCTTTAATCAACTTTCTCGTTATGCTCCACATTTCATGGACTCGGACTGCGAGAAGGCTAAGAAGTTTAGGAAGGGCCTTAAGCCAGAAATCAGCATGACTCTTATGGGGCATGATGAGATGTCGTATACGCAAACACTGTGTCGGGCTTTGAACATAGAGTCTGTTATGCCAGCTGAAAAAAGCCAGCCACAACAATCTTTCCAATATCTGAAGGGAAAGCGGAAATGGGAAGATAAAAATGCAGTGGGAAATAAGCAACAGTGGGCCAAGGGAAATACCAATTATGGACAACAGAATCAACAAAGAAATAGGACTCCCTGCCCTATCTACTGGAAGTTTCATTCAGGGAAGTGTATGAGGAATACAAATGGATGTTTCTTCTATCATCAACCGAGACATTTTGTTCGAGATTGTCCTAGGAGTAAAGGAAATACAGGTTTTCCTCCTAGACTAGCAGAAGGTGGGAATATAAATCAGAGGCCTAATCAAAGGAGCAATTCTAAGCCTAATCAGGGTGGAAACTTAAGGCAAAATCAGAGAGGAAATTTTAAGCCAGACCAAGGATAACGCGCCCCACAGCCAGCCAGGACTTATGCACTTCAACAACAATAGGTAGTGCAAGCTCCAGAAAATTTGGCAGGTATGATTAACATGTTTAATATACATGTGCTCACTTTATTTGATACTGGAGCTACACACTCTTTCATTTCAGAAAAAGGCTAGTGAAAGATTAAAACTTAGAAAAGTAGATGCTACTAATGCCTTAGAAGTTAGCATCCCTTCTGGAAAAACTGTTTTAGCTAAAAGAATGTTCCTGAATTTGGAACTTGAGATTAACAAAAAGATTTTGATCACGGATTTATACACGATCGACATGAAAGATTTTGATATAATCTTGAGAATGGATTGACTAACTGCAACGTATGCGACTATACATTGTCATGAGAGAGAAGTCAGATTCCAGAACCCTGGAGAACCAGAGGTAATTTTCTTTGGAGCAAGGATGGGTTTGAAGATACTAATTATTTCAGCCCTTAAAGCTATAAAGCTAATGAGCAAAGAAGGTTGCCATACTTTTTTGTTTAACCTAGTAGGAAAAGAGAAGGATGAAGTAATGATAGATCAAGTCCCTATCATTCAGGAATACAAGGATGTTTTCCCACAAGATCTACCAAGGCTACCGCCCGATAGACAAACTGAATTCACCATTGACTTGGTACCAGGAGCAACTTTGATATCTAAGGCACCATATATAATGGCCCCTAACGAGTTGCAAGAACTGAAGGTACAACTACAAGAGCTGTTGGAGTTAGGTTTCATACAACCTAATGTCTCACCATGGGGAGCACCTATTCTCTTTGTTAAAAATAAAGATGGTACATTGCGAATGTGCATTGACTACAGGGAGTTGAATAAGGTGACAATTAAGAATAAGTATCCCTTGCCAATGATAAATGACTTGTTTGACCAACTAAGAGGAGCTAAAGTATTTTCAAAGATTGATTTACGTTCAGGCTATCACCAATTGAAGATAAGAAAAGAAGATGTGCCTAAGAAAGCATTTTGAACACATTACGGCCACTACGAATTCTTAGTGATGCCATTTGGGTTGACTAATGCACCTGCAGTGTTCATGGATATGATGAACAGAGTCTTTCATCAATATCTAGATAGCTTTGTTCATGTATTTATAGATGATATTCTTATCTATTCCAAAAGTAAGAAATAACACCAAGAACATCTACATATAATTCTAGAAACACTGAGGATGGAGAAATTATATGAAAAATTTAGCAAGTGTAAATTTTGGCTTAGTGAAGTAATGTTCCTTGGCCATATTGTGTCATCAGAAGGAATCAAAGTAGATCCTGCTAAGGTTGAAGCAGTAAATAACTGGAAGTCACCTTCTAGTGCACATGAAATAAGAAGTTTCCTAGGGTTGGCAGGCTACTATAGATGATTTATTGAAGGATTTTCTAAATTGGCAAGGCCAATGACACAATTGTTGAAAAAGAAGGCTAAGTTTATTTGGACTGAGGAATGTGAGAAGAATTTTCAAGAACTTAAGAAAAGACTGACCACAGCTCCAGTATTGGTTATACCGGAAGGGAATGAAGGATTTATTATCTTTACAGATACGTCTAAGCTAGGGTTAGGGTGTGTGCTAATGCAAGACAGGATAGTCATTGCTTATGCATCTCGCCAGCTCAGGCCACATGAGTTGAATTATCCCACCCATAACCTAGAGCTCGCAGCTGTGGTACATGCCTTGAAAATCTAGAGGCATTATTTATATGGTGTTAGATGTGAAATCTACACTGATCATAAGAGTCTTAAGTACTTCTTTGAATAGAAAGACTTAAACATGAGGCAGCGAAGATGGCTGGAATTAGTTAAGGATTATGATTGTACCATTCTCTACCACCCCGATAAAGCAAATGTTGTGGCAGACGCCCTTAGTCGAAAAACCAGAGCAGAGTTAGGTTGTTTCCTAACGCAAGAAGAAAGGTTAATTGAAGAATTTCAAAGACTAGAGCTGCAGTTGGTTCGACCACCAAACTCTACCAAAGGAGTTATAGCTGCTTTAATAACTAAACCTGATTTAAAAAAATGAATTGTGGAGGCACAAGGAGGGGATGCGTTTTTAGAGAAGATGCGATTAAAAGTAAAAACTGAGAATTTAAAAGGATTTGCTGAAGCAAATGACAATGCTCTCATGTACGAGAGAAGAATATATGTGCCCCACAATGAAGAGTTAAAGAATGAAATCATGATGGAAGCTCATGAAACTCCATATACCGCTCACCCTGGAAGTACAAAGATGTATAGAGATTTGAAGAGAAACTTCTGGTGGCGAAATATGAAGAGAGAAGTGGCCTCATTTGTTGAACGATGCTTAACTTGTCAGCAAGTAAAGGTGGTACATCAACGACCATCAGGATTATTACAACCACTTGAAATCCCAGAATGGGAATGGAAACATATCAACATAGATTTTATAGTAGGATTACCAAAGTCAGTGTGAGGAAACACTGCATATGGGTCATTGTTGATCGATTAACCAAATCCGCGCACTTTTTGCCAATCAAGATGACACTTGGACTGGATAAGTTGGCTCAACTCTATGTGAAAGAGATTTTACGATTACACGGAGTACCTGTCTCGATCACCTCTGACCGAGATACCAGATTTACTTCTAGATTCTGGATAAGTGTACAAGATGCTATGGGAACGCAACTAAATTTCAATACAGCTTTCCATCTTCAGACTGATGGAAAATCAGAAAGGACAATACAAATACTAGAGGACATGCTCAGAGGAGTTGTAACTGATAGAGGTGGAAGTTGGGAAAATGTTTTACCCTTAGTGGAGTTTGCCTATAACAACAGTTATCAGACAAACCATTAGAATGGCACCATATGAGGCTTTGTATGGCCAACGATGTAGATCACCACTTTACTAGGATGAAGTAGGTGAAAGAAAGATATTGGGCCCTAAGATTGTTCAGACAACAATCGAAATAATTGATAAGATAAGAATGAGAATGAAGGAGGCCCAAGATAGAAAAAAAGCCTATGCAGATAAATGTCGAAAGGATTTATATTTTAATGTTGGTGATAAGGTTTTTCTCAAAATATCTCCTACTAAAGGAATTATACGTTTTGGCAAAAGAGGAAAATTGAGACCATGGTATATTGGACCATTTAAAATTCTTGAACGAGTTGGAGAAGTAGCTTATAGACTAGCCTTACCGCCAAGTCTAGCTGAGGTTCATAATGTTTTTCATGTCTCAATGTTGAGAAAGTACGTGTTTAATCCTAAACACGTTATAAAGAATGAAGAGATAGTCCTGAACCAGGATTTATCATATGAAGAAAAACCAGAGGCTATTCTTGACTAAAAGGTCCAAGAATTACGGAACAAACAAATATCACTGGTGAAAGTCCTACGGAATAACCACAGGAGAGAGGAAGCTACCTGGGAGCTTAAAAGCAGAATCAAGGAGTTGTACCCTGATTTACCCTATAGAGGTACGCAAATTTCGGGATGAAATTTTTATCAAGGAGGGTAGAATGTAATACTCCAAAATATTTTAGAAGGTTTTATTCAACTTATGATACCCTTTGGTAACTTAGAAAATAGTTGGTTCCTTAAAGGATTCAAACAAAGGAAAATCTCAGCCAGAGAAATCTGTTAAAATTTAATTTGGTCAAAAATTACTTTAAAAATATGTTCTGATATTTTTCTCGGGTTAATAGAAAAAATTTCAAGGATCGTGCCAAACTTTGAATTTTTCAAATTCGAGTTCAAATGAACTCTTGGCACAACTTTGAATAGAAAAAGGCACATCCGTCATTATTCAATTTCTTTTTTAAAATATTACCCTATTCGTAATTATCCAATTCTTTTTCCATCATTATCCTTTCTTTTATTCGTTATTATCCTATTTTTTTTTCCTCTATAAATAGGAGTTTAGGGTTTCATTTTTTCATTCATTTTCAAAATCAAAACGCCGAGCAGCTTCTAGAGAAGGTATGTCTCTAGTTTCTTATTTCAATTCCGAAATAGTCATTTTGAAGGTATCAATGCGTAGATAACGAATACGTAATTGAAAAGATGATGTGACGGACGATCATGACAAAAAATCATCATGACCGCCGCCAAAAGTCACCACCTCCACCTCACGCCACCACCACCATCATCCATCATAATCATCAAGCCCCCTACGTTAATCAATCATGCCAAGCCCCCCCCCCAACGTTAACCACCACCACCGCCCCCCCAAATTAATCAATCACTCCACCACTGCCTCACAATCGCCTAAAAACGGTGATCTCTTTCGGGTCACCGGATCAAAATGTGCCTTTAGAATTTTATGTTCTATGTATATTTATATGCATTTTCCATATTGTCACTTTTTAATTTCGGGTATATTTTGGGTATCCGAATATTAAATTGTAGTATTTTTCAGATCTATCCTTCATTGATAGCCCTATTGTACTTTTAGGCTCAAAAGTTGTTCTGTGTAAAAATATAATATTTTTATTTAAGGTTTCATATTTTTCCAATGGGTAGATCTTGCGGTATGAATTTATTTTTACTGAATTAATTTTAGGATACGGGTTTGACCACCCCGTATGCCAAAACTTCATAAAGGATTTTTCTTTATAAAAATGCCCCGAGTAAAGTTCCCTTAAGAGTTAAGATATTTTGATGACCTGGGTGCTGCGTATTAAGATAGTAGATATTATAATATTTACTTCATAGCTAAGAAAGGTTAGATTTTGATCTAACGGTAGTCTTTCATCGAAACTAAGTTGCCGGACAATCTTGTAGGCACAGAGGAAGGAGACTTCTAGTTGAGACTAGAATCAGAATCTAGATCTAGCTATCCAGAGCAGATTACCAGGTGGGTTTTTATTATATAAAAATGTATTTCGGGTTATTAAGCCCTGATATTTATAAAATGAATATGATTGAATATCCAACTCATGACTGTATTTAATGTGCTCTCCAGACTCATGTAAGTCTTACTACTGTTTTTGGTGACGAAACTACAATGGTTCACGATATCGAGCCCAAAGCAAATAGGGCAGTGTCCAACCTTAAGCAGCCGGGTTGTGTACACGAACCGACTCACCGTAAGCATTCTAGGGGAGAGTGGTGCGCAACGATGGAACTAAAATAATTTAGTATACATGGAATTCACAAATTTTCTGTTTTGAAAGCTTTCCATGATATGCTTAAAATATGATTGGATATTCTGTTTTATAAATTGATTGTGAAGTTTTTCTCAAAGGTACCTACTGAGTGCATTAGTACTCACGCCCAAAATCTTTTCAAATATTTTCAGGATGAGCTACAGGATGACGGAGGGTTGTGCTAAGGTTGAAGGTCTATCTTTTGATGTATATATTTCTTTTATGTGTGGCGTCTAACTGATAACATGGTTACCTTTTGAGTCTAAATAAATGCACTACATTCTTTTCTGCTTGCTCTGATTATTGTTATGGAGTGTTCGGTTCTCCGAATCCCATTTTTCTTTATTATTATGGAGTGTTCGGTTCTCCGAATCCCATCTTTCTTTACTGTTATTGAGTGTTCAGTTCTCTAAATCCCATTTTTCTTTACTATTTTGGATTGTTCGGCTCTCCGAATCTGATCTTTCTTTACTGCTACGGAGTGTTCGGTTCTCTGAATCCCGTTTACCTTCCGTTCCTGATAGGAAAAAACCTGTCATTTATTTACTTTTCTTATTCAGACAGACACAAGCCTGGCTTTACATTACTTTCCATGTCTAGGCAAAAGCCTGGCTTTATATTGCTTTCACGACAGATGAAAGTCTGGCAACTCTTTACTTCATGCATTTGGACAAACATTCATCTGGCCTTTTTCATGCCTAACCTATTAACAGTTAACATTTGAACTGTTATTATTTACATTGAAGTTTGCTTTCTTGGGTTCATTCTAAGAGTCATGGTATCTGGTTTGAGTCATTTCATACCCTTTAAAAGTGAGGATTAATCCATTTATAGAAGTTATGCTACCCAAATTTTTGGGACACTAACCCTATTTCTTTGATTGCTTCTGTTCATCAACCCCTTTCCCCTTCCCCCAAGTAGTGCACCGGTCCCCTACCCTTCTCACGGGATCGGGCCGTTACACCATGCCGTCTCACTTTTTGCTAACTGCCTTTCATAGCATGAGCTACTAGCAACGTGAAAAAACTTGGAGCATAAAATGGATAGGCTCATCTTATCCATTTCCTCCAACTATTGTGCAAGTTCAGCACATTATGAACCATAAGATCGCTAATCAGATCCCAACGGATGTCTTGCTCGCCGAGTTGAGAACCAAAGTCATGTCTCAAGAAGCTCCAGCTTCTCATCAATCAGCCAACTGTCAAACAGGCGCACTCTGCCGAAGACTGAACTTTGATAATCTATCAAATCAGTCAGCTGAGCCATCAAGACAAATCGAACCTGGAACTGAAGAGATAGAACTAATTCTATCACACACTTAACTTGTAACAATCCAGGAGAGGTGAAAGAATGACAGTGATGATGAAGACACCACCACGTCACCAATCCTTCTATCCAAGAGCTATATCACTCCCTCTCCTCAAGATGAACTCCAGGGCAGTCAAACTAACTCTCAATATTAGTCAGTTCAACTCACCTCACACAAGGGTTACACATATCCTCAATCAAAAACTGAAAAGCTCATCAGTTGCTCTTCAGTAACCATAACAAACTGTGAAGAAATCAAAGCCTGAACTGCCAAAGATCACAACTGGATCAGCATAAAAAAGGAAGAGATCAAACTGCTCAAAAGGAAGCTGTGAATCAAGTCTAGTTCGACCAATCAAAAAGAGAAAATTGACAACTGATGCGCTAAGCAACTGAGCAAAAGAACTGTCTTCTACAGTTCAGCTGAAATCTTAGTTAAATCAATGCAGCAACTGAAGAAGAGATCAAACTGATCACAAGTTCCCCCATCAGTTCACTTCAACCAATCAGTTGGTCGTATTCCAACTGATCCAGGATAAGCTTTTCACTCACACTATTCATCAAGCTTATTTTTGAAAAATTACCGTTGTGCTCATTATATTCTCAATATTACACCCAACGGCTACAAATCGA
The DNA here is from genome assembly GCA_026008535.1 of Perilla frutescens. Taxonomy (NCBI): domain Eukaryota; kingdom Viridiplantae; phylum Streptophyta; class Magnoliopsida; order Lamiales; family Lamiaceae; genus Perilla; species Perilla frutescens. Next base: position 15,052,728 of record BRKX01000004.1, read on the forward strand.
AAATGGGTTGATTTCACACAAGTTGCCATTAAAGTCTCTGAGCCAGTAATTAATTGGCAACTACCAAAGTAGAAAGAAGAGATAAATATTTGTGAGATATAAATAGCAAAATCGACAGAAAATATTTTGCTATTTATGGCAACTACCCATTTTTGAAATCAGCCACTTCTCAGCCACTCGATCATAAAGCTGCTTACCATGTGGACGATAAAGATGCATGTAACATTAACTCAGTTGATTCTCCATTGATGGGTCATTTTTCACCAAAAATAATCCGACATGCAGTCGGTATGCCCACACTACCCAGAATAGTGGCAAGCAAGATTCTCTCCCAAAGGACCGGTGAGAATTATTCAACATTTTAGTCTGCAAGTAACCAAACCTTACGAATGAATATCTTGATTATAATGTAAAAATGAAAATAAAAGTAATAGAACAGAAAGTAGATTTCTTCACAGATTAAAAGGTATTTCGGTTTCCAATTAACTCCACCCTAGCTTAATCATTTCGATCATTGACACAATGATAAATTCAATTAATGAATGCGAACCAGTTATAGCCACCGAAGACACTTCTAATGCGGCCTAATTTCTCATTAGCTTCTCGATAATCAGGAAGACACTTCACTAATTATTTCCCTAATCGACTGGCAACCGTAAGAGACACTCTATAGATTTAATGAGCCGACAGCTTTATGCACTAGAGAAACTCGATTCAAAACCAACAAACTCTGACACAGGATTGTCGAATTAAGACTGTTCTTCCCTCGATTTTGAAGAATCGTTGTACCACTAATTAAACCTAAACTACAATTACGGATGGCCGATTTAATTGGCTACTAATTAATCCCGGATTACTAAATATTTGCAAGTACCTAGCAAAACCGAAACAATTAATAACTTTAAACACAGAGAATCACAGATACATTCATATAATTAAAGTATAAGAACAAATTAGATCTCACAGAATAAATACGCTAGGGATTCGTTAATCTTCACCGGAATAGAACGCGCTTAGCTTGAATTCATAATTGAATTGGCACTTCAGAAATTAATTGAAAAGAAGAACCATGAAAAGAAGAATGAAATTGAATAGTGAAAAAATCTGCAGAGAAAAATCATTTCTCTGTGTGTTTCTGGCGTCTGGAATAAACTGTACTGCTATGGATAGAGTCCTACTCTATCTAGATGTCTTTTTATACAAATCCTTAATTAATTAATTAATTAATTAAAAAGCATCATAATCCTATTCCAACTAGGAAAATAATAAAAATAGAGTCCAACAATAATAAAAAAATAGATAGAATTTTCATCCATGGCCACAATTGGTGCAGATCCACTATCTCCAGCCCAAATACTCGCATAATCCATCAGTCGGTAAGCCCATACCGACTGCTTTCCAGACTCTTCAGCTTTTCTTCAATCCAATTACGTTCAAACCCTTCAAAATAATGCCATTATCTCCACTTCCATGTTAACCACCTGAAATAAACCACAAGACACAAATTCTTCCATAAAACTTGACCATGGGGTGAGTAACACTGCAAAAATATACAAAAAATGACTCAAAATATATACGAAATAACAACCTAATCAAACCCCCCACACTTAGACAATGCTCGTCCTCGAGCAATACGAAACAAAAGACAGACTCAAGAAAGATGAAAATAAAACAAGACAATCATTGGCAACCTTCAATGGAAAACAATCAAAGTCGGAGGCGAGATACAATCATCTGCAGACCACAAACCAATCTCTTGTTTCATAAAACTGTACACATGCTTTTGATTCAAGTCAAAAACATGCAAAACCAATCTTGCCTCACCAAGATTCGCTCAAGTTCTCTCAAAAAAAATAAGGACAAAATTTAATTCACACAAATCGTAACTTGATGCTTTCAAACATAAATTTGCCCATATGTCAAAATCTCTACCATGCAAATGAGATCTATACACAAATCAAAAGGTCTTTTTGCACGGGCTGTAACGGGGCTAGGGTGCATAGGTAGGATAAAAAGGATGAAATAGCTCAAATAACTGAAAACATGTAAGCATATCGAATATATTCACCAAGTTCATCTGCAACTTCCCAAATAAATCAACAAAAACCAAATTGTATGCTGGTTTCCAATAATACAGGGCAACAGAATAAATGATATCAATTAAGCGCAACCCCTTTTATTCTATGTTTGTTCTATTCTTTTTTTTTCATCTCTTTTTTTTTCTTTTGCTCTTTTTTTTTCTTTTTCATAATTTTCTTTTTGGAATAAAACAGAGACATATACACATTCGTCAACTCTCCAACACCAATATCTTCAAGTAGACTTTAAACTCATTTCAACACAAAAATACACTTACATGTTTTTAGGGGACAAGAGTAGGCCAAAAGGCTAAGGCTTAATTATTTAGTGGCTATTTATAATCAGAAAGAAATGGATTAGGCACAATGGGCTCACTAATGGACAATTAAGGGCATGGATAATTTTTATAAGCCAAAGCAAGGGGTAGTCCTAAATGCCTTAATCATTTTCATGCAAAAAAACTCAAAAATGATGTGACTATGGAAACTGGGCAAATCAGAAATTCAACATTCAAGTACGATACACTCAGCAAGAAAATGAATTGAGATTTCTCATATATAATGCTTATTAGGCTCAAATCTCACAATTTAGTAAACTTCAACAAATTTGATTAAATTTTGCATATTTCCTCGTTCAAGAATAAATACAAGCATGTGCACATTTTAATCATAAAAGACAAACCATCCACTCAAGACCAATCCCATATCATACTCTTTCTTATCATACAATCCATCTCAAGTAACCCAATGATTTGACACACCAAAACCACAGAAAAATGTTTTTTTTCTAAACATAAAAGGCAAAAAAAACCAACTATCCCCCCACACTTAAACATCGCAGTATCCTCACTGTGCAAAAGAGGAGAGCAACCTAAAAGAAAAATATAAAAATATATAAAAAAATATACAAAGGGAAGAAAATGCAAACTGTGCGGTTACTTGGAAGATGATCGGGAGAAGTTGTCGACAGCTTGTTCAATAGCAGCAAGTCGATAACTGAGGTCATCTAGCTTGCTCTCGATCCAACGAGATGAGAACATGCTGGCTGTTCTGCTAAGAGAAAGAGATTAGGGCTCGATAAATCTGATTAGGGAGTTTTATTATTATTTTTTTTTTGAAATAAAAGAAAAAAAATTCAAATAAATGCTCGGGTTGCCTCCCCAGAAGCGCCCTTATTTAATGTCTGAGGCTCAACACAATCAGAATTCGATCATGTGATAAATTCGAGGGTGGCCAGATCTACCCCGTCGAGAGTAGTCGTCTCCATCCCCGCACTTTTATGTTTCTTAAAAAGCTCGACCAACCTTGCTTCTTGCTCTTTGCAAAGAGCATTGCTCATGATGACAGGAAGCATGTCTTGCTCTCCCAGAGAAATATATTTCAGATGCTCTGAAAGCATCTTCAATTCCAACATTGGAGCTTTCATAATAGATGGCAAAATCGGCTCTGAGTTAGTAGATATGGGCATACTGCTTGACAGATGCCGAGTGGGAAACTCATTGGTAGAATACAGCTGCATGATGACATCTCGAATCTCCTCATCTTCTTCTGTTATTGTAGTGGTTTCAGTCAGCCCACCAAAAAGTACCTGTTCCAACCTATCTTCCTTGAAATGGTTCTCAACAAAATCGTCAACCAAATGATCAACAATATCAACCATATACAAAGCTTCAGGGTCCTCAACATGCTTCATAGTTTCAAAAATATTAAATGTAATGATATCACCATCAAATTCAAAGCTAAGCATGCCCTTATTAACATCAATTTTTGTTTTTGTAGTTTTCATGAATGGCCTTCCTAAAAGAATCAGAGATCTATGTGCAGAGAATGAATCATCCATGTCAACTATGTAAAAATCCACAGGAAAAATCAAGTCATTAACTTTAACAAGAACATCTTCAACCACACCTTGAGGATATGCATTAGACCTATCGGCTAATTGAATGACAACACGAGTTTCTTTTAAAGGCCCTAATTGCAATTCCTTATACATAGACAAAGGTATAATATTGATAGATGCGCCTAAATCTAGCATTACTCTCTCAACCTTCTTACTGCCAATAATGCAAGGAATAGTAAACATACCAGGATCCCTACATTTTTGTGGTAATTTTCTTTGAATAATAGCAGAAACATTTTCCCCAATGTTAATCCTCGCATCTTTCCCATACCGCATCTTTTTAGCACAAAGTTCTTTCAGAAATTTTGCGTATCTGGGAACTTGCTTGATGGCATCAATCAACGGCAAATTAATTTCTATCTTTTTAAACAGCTCAAGGATCTCCTTTAAATCATCCTCCTTCTTGTTTCGAATCAACCTGGAAGGAAAAGGAGCTGCAATCAGTGGTTGAGAATTAGAAATTTTTGGTTCCCAACTTACCTTAGGTGGAAGAGATTTATTAGGTTGTTTTTCCTCTGCAATGGATTCCTTCATTTGCACTTCAATATGCTCTTCTGTCTCTGTTTCTTTCTTCTTAGTCTCTAATTCAACTAACTCCTTCGCACTTCTCAAAGTGACAGCGCAAACATGCCCTTTTGGATTCATTTCAGTTTAGGATGAGAGTTTGCCCTGATTCGCTTGTAGCTTGTTCACCTGAGTGGCGAGCTGGGTGATTTGAGTGCCCATACTCCCCAAGGTAGCTTGTGTCTCTTGCTGGAAAGCTTTCTGACTCTGTGCCAGACTATTAACAAGTGCACTGTTCTGCTCCAAACACTTCATGATATCGTTCATGTTTGGCGCAGTACGATCAGTATGGGCATACTGACCACCATGTGGCTGTCTCTGAGGTAAAACTCCAGGTGCCTTTTGATCGAGCTGTCTCCAGCGAAAGTTTGGATAGTCCCTCCAACCTAGGTTGTACGTATTTGAGTGCGGATCATAATTCCTCCGTCTAAGGGCATCTTGTTGTGCATCTCTGGATCCATAACATGTCTGTTCGATTGATGGATCTTGTAATGTAGGACAAGAATCAGTAAAGTGCCCATTCTCTGAACACACTCCACAACGGACGTTTTTCATCTGTGCTACAGCTAGACCTCAAACTAGAGAAGTCAGAGCATCGATCATCTCATTGACACTGTAGCTGTCTGCTCGCTCAACTCCCTTCACAGGTCGGTATCGGTCATCATCCTCATCCTCATATTGCTGACCTCCAGAAACCATGTCGATGATGAGCTATTTCGCCTCTGCTAGAGTCTTGTTAGATAGCGATCCTCCGCTAGCAGCATCGACTATTTTCCTGTCACAAGTTGACATACCACGATAAAAATAGTTAGTGAGAAACTAATATTCAGAGAAATCATGGTCTGGACATTTGCAGCACAACTATTGGAATCTCTCCCAGTAGTCGGCTAGACTTTCATTATGTTTTTACTTGATGCTACTAATCGCCATTCTCAAATTTGCAGCTCTGGATTCCAGGAATAACTTGCGCAAGAATTGTTCTTCCAACTCATTCCAGATGGTAATCGAACCAGATAGAAGATCAAATAGCCAATCTCTGCCTTTGCCCTGCAAAGTATGAGAAAAAGTAAGCAATCTCAAATTATCATAAGAAAAACCTTGATGGCGTAAAGTAGAGTAAACTAAATCATATTCGGCTAAGTGCTTATGGGCACTTTCTCCAGGTAAATCGCCGAACTTGAGTAGAACTTGAATAAAGCCAGGCCTTATTTCAGAATTCTGAGCAATATTAGGCAGAACGATGCAAATTGGTCGATTGTTTCTATGCCGGCCCAACTCCTTGATCTGTAGTTCTTGCTCAGGTGCTTGATTGTGAGCCATATCTTCTTCGAACATTTGATCAATATCAAAACGTTCTGGTTCAGATGTTGAAGTTCCTTTAGACTCTCTTGCAATCTTCCTTAACTTCAATTAATGAATTAATGAATGCAAACAAGTTATAGCCACCAAAGACACTTCTGACGTGGCCTAATTTCTCCATAGCTTCTCGATAATCAGGAAGACACTTCACTAATTATTTTCCTAATCGACTGACAACCGTAAGAGACACTCTATAGATTTAATGAACCGACAGCTTTATCCACTAGAGAAGCCCGATTCAAAACCAACAAACTTTGACACAGGATTGTCAAATTAAGACTATTCTTCCCTCGATTCTGAAGAATCGTTGTATCACTAATTAAACCTAAACCACAATTACGGATGACCGATTTAATTGGCTACTAATTAATCCCGGATTACTAAATATTTGCAACTACCTAGCAAAACCGAAACAATTAACAATTTTAAACACAGAGAATCACAGATACATTCATATAATTAAAGTATAAGAACAGATTAGATCTCACAGAATAAATACGCCAGGGATTCATTAATCTTCACCGGAATAGAACGCGCTTAGCTTGAATTCACAATTGGATTGGCACTTTAGAAATTAATTGAAAAGAAGAACGATAAAAAGAAGAATGAAATTTAATAGTGAAAAAATCTACAGAGAAAAATCGTTTCTCTGTGTATTTCTGGCGTCTGGAATAAACTGTACTGCTATAGATAGAGTCCTACTCTATCTAGAAATCTTTTTATTCAAATCCTTAATTAATTAATTAATTAAAAAGCATCCTAATTCTATTCCAACTAGGAAAATAATAAAAACAGAGTCCAGCAGTAATAAAAAAAAAGATAGAATTTTCTTCCATGGCCCACAACTGGTGCAGATCCACTATCTCCAGCCCAAATACTCGCATAATCCATCAGTCGGTAAGCCCATACCGACTGCTTTCCAGACTCTTCAGCTTTTCTTCAATCCAATTGCGTTCAAACCCTTCAAAATAATGTCATTATCTCCACTTCCATGTCAACCACCTGAAATAAACCACAAGACAAATTCTTCCACAAAACCTGACCATGGGGTGAGTAACACTGCAAAAATATACCAAAAATGACTCAAAATATATACAAAATAACAACCAAATCATCCATCAAATTGGACAGCTGATCAGCTAGATAGCACTCAAGTGCTCTCGATATATGCATGCAAAGCTGACTATTTATATGCAAAGGAGAAAAGGATGAAGTTATCTTCAAAATCTATATCCTTCTCACTGCCAATAACTCAAATTTCATCACACTTTTACAACTCTAACATCACAATTTCTCTACAGAAATGAAGACTCCATTCCACATGATGAAAACAAAACTGCTCGTGGCCAAGTTAAAGAAGGATAAATTTCTTGACCTAGAGCTTCTTTAGGCTCGGTTAGGTCCAGAAAGGTATTACAAGCTCATGGGTCCATTGGAGAACACTGGGCTGTTACCATTCTTGAAGATTGTTCCAGACATATCTCTGTCAAACCACGTTGCAGAATTCTATTACAACACTGAAATCATCAACGACAACATTGTCTCTGTCGTTTACAACCACATCATTACGGTGACTAAGAAAACAATGGAAACATTGTTCCTTCTTACTGGTAAAGGCCTCAAGTGTATGACTTACCTCTCCCAAACAAGTTCGAACTGTGGAATCCCTAGAAGCTGTCATACGTTCACCACAAGGATTTCTCACATCACCTGAAGGACAGCTTGCCCCTAGAGTTTGTCCAACTCTTGGACATTGTCGCTCATATTCTTCACGACAACTTTGAGACGGTTCAGTTCTCCGACCTCGAAGCCAACCTGATGGCCACCTTACATTATGAATGCAAAGCTGACCAGGCCACATTTATTCTTGCCCAACTGCAACAAAACGTTCACCGAGCCATCATTGATCGCAAGATCGGCACCTCCCATGAGACAGTGGGGTTTGTCAATCACATCAATCATATCATTCTCGATCAAATAAAGATACTCATCTCAGCTGGAGACATACTTTACCGAAGGGATATACTCATCACAATCTTCACTAACCAGAAGAATAGCTGCAGAGCTGGAAGCTCGAAGAAGAAGAAGTAGCCGGCAGATGAAAATGATAGCTCCGGTCGAGAAAAGAGACCGTTGATTGAGGCTGCCAATGACAACAAGGGAAAATAGCTAATGACTGACAGTGATTCTCTCACTCACATGAGTGATCAGTTAACTGCTCCAGCAAGCTCCCAACAACTCTCCCTAGTCCGCAAGGACTTTCTGAAAAAAGACTTCTCCGCTACCCTAGACCACCAGCTGAAAAGCTGCTATGGTCTAATTGAGGACATCGATGCCTCACTATTTAAGCATTTGAAGAGATATCTCTATTATCACTTTTGGAGGTATCAAGTGGATGATGTCACACTGCTCCATCTTATTGAGACCAGTGGTGCGTCTTTCTAGATAAACGAAGGACATTGGAGTAAGAATTAGACGAACTATCCATTGAGCACACCACCCTCTCTCTCTGAAATAATGGATTCTATGATCAAGAGAATCCAAAATGCAGTTCCAGGTGAGGCTCTCCTGCCAGATTTTGAGCCAACCAACTCTTCATCCACACCATTCTTTGAAGACATCACAGAACCTACCAATAACGACCTCTTCACCAACATGGCATCCCTCAACTTCAGAGATCAAGATCCCTCATCCCTCCCTGATCTTGGTCATCTTATGCCAATAGAAGAGGCTTATAATTGGTTGTCTTCACCATTGCTCAACCCTCCAGTTCTTCAAACCTGCGACAATAACTTATCGGCAACATTCTCTATCTTGCCAAACTTACCACTCCATCATATGATCCACAACAGCTCACCCTTTTGGATGATGCCAAAAAAGGGGAAGATAATAGGTATGATGATGGAAATGATGGAAATCTAACTCTCTGGGATCAAATCTAAAGAGAAGCACAACTCGAGAGGGAAGTTATGCTTCAAGGAGAAGCTTGGGGCATTTGAAGAGTTAGAGAAAAAGGAGAGTCAAGCAAGAGGAGAATGAGCTGAACTGATGAGCGGTGTCAAAAAAGAAGCAGAAGAGAGTGAAAATATCAAGAATTGATATTTTTTTTTGCTAACTGTTCTTAATTTTTCTTCTAAAATTGCCATAATCTCTTACATTTCCTTAAAAATGCTTCCAGTTTATGCTTTCATATTGAGTATAAAAATGGCCTCTCTAGTGTATGGTAGTCGAGTGAGAGAGGCAAGAGTATCGAAGGGTGCGTTGTGTATGTCTTCAAATTAGGTTTGAAACCCTAATTATAGGTGAAAACTAGTCAATCCGCAGAGCCAAGAAGCTCGGGTCAACCAAGAGAGTTGGGTCGACCCTGAGGGCTGTTTTTGTACAGGGTTGAGCCAAGCTAACTGAGCCATGTCAACCCTGTCCTTTGTAATTTGCTCATGGGTGGGTCGACCGAGACTTCCTTGGTCGACCCAATCCTGATTCAACTTTGCTTCAAAATCTAACGGGCTTTAATCTTAAAATCCACTCCATTAAGCTATAGTTAAGTCATTAATTAGGCCCAAGGCCTAATTAAATCATTCCTTAGCTTTCTCCAACTTCAATTGCTCAATTTTCGCCAATTATTCAACAATTTCCTCACTTAAGCTGCAAAACTCGCAAACACATTAAGAATACCAAATGATAGAAATTAAAGCATAAAAGCTAGTAAAATACATAACTTCTTAAGATAAAAGATACCAGAACATGTCCAAAAGTTATGTAAAATACACATCTATCAAACCCCCAAACTTAAATTGTTGATCGTCCCGAACAATGAAAAGAAAAAGAAAAGAAAAGACATGGGATGATAAAACAGTGCTTGTCTCGGAATTCTTCCTCCATATGTATCAAATCAATCATGGATAGATTAGATAGATAATATTAACAACACAATAGTCGGATTTACTAGAATAATGGAACCTCTTCAACAGGAAAATATAAATGTCTATGCTCGACCCTCACGTGAAGAAGGTATCCCTCATAATCAGAAAATACAGCAATCCTAATAAACTTACGAATCATCTGCCCTAACACCACATAAGTATACAATAAACTAGAAATCAAAAAGGACTTAAAGGGTTGTAGTGTTGACTCTTTGGACAGGTGGATAAAATATGGTTAAGTAGCTCAAACCCAAATGTTCAAAATCCTAAAATAAAACCAACGCAACAAGCTTTGATCTCCCTTCACAAGTAGCATGTGAATTATCAACAACCAAACATATTGAATTTTCACAAATACACAACACGGTGTTGAATGGGTCTTTTATGCTCTATTCTGATTTTTTTAAGAGCTTATAAGACATCATCATCTATTTTTCTCAGCACTCAAATTTATTTCAGCATGACATGAAAAATTAATTCGCGTCCCCTTGATCAATTCCTCAGAAGCTTAATATGTCCCTACTCATCCAAACATAAAATTTCTTAATCCCCCGGTTATCAAAGAAATGGGCTAAAAAGCTCAAATGGGTTGACTATGAATCTTTTACAGGTAGTTAAGAAAGCAAGAAAGAACAAGGGTAACAAAAATGGCCTTAAATCATTTTTTCAGTACACGCATGTTATGTGGCTTCAAAATAGATACCAAAGCAAGTAAATAGGATTAACTGCATAACTGATTCACTCAAAGAAATAAACCATGCTAAGAAAAATAAATATCAATCAAAGCTCAATCAACTCACAGGCTTATTGTTCCAAAATTCTATAAATCCTCAATTTATACTGTTAATTCCCATCATCAATAATCATCTCGAATATTAATCATCGACATATAGAGTGGGAATTGTGTGTGTTTACCTAACAATGGAAAATATCGAGAGAATCACATCCTCATTGGCAACTGAATTCATCCATACTATTATTCTCATCCTCAATCATTCATTGTTCAATTATACCAATAATTCAAGAGTAACTTAAATAAACCATCTCATAGACAGAGAAACTAAATCTAATTATTTCTCATAGATAGAGAAACTAAATCCATCAGAGTATCATAGAAAATCCAAAAAGTTCTGAAAAACAAAAAAAAACTAACATGAGTAATCATAGCATAAGAGTTCTAAAAGCCGAGAGAAACTAAACTAAACCGTCCGGATGGCACCAAAATAGGTCGGCTTTCTACACCACACACACATCCCCCAAACTTATTCCAAATAAAAAGTTAATGATAAATATGCAAAAATGGTGGGGTAGAAGCTGAACATCTCCAATCAAATGGGAGGGGGTCTACGTGAGAGCAACGCGTCCAACCTCAGACTGAACTGTCGAAACAGCCTTATGACCTCGATCCAGTCATCGTGCAGCATCCCAACATCATCTCAAATTTGGTGGATATTGGCTCTTATCACTAAGATATTGTGCTCTATGGCAGAGACGCGACTAGTGAGCTCAGTCACTGGGTGGTCTGATGGCAGCCCGCAACGGTTGTATCAACCAAAATATCTATCATGGCCTCTGAAGTCCTCCTCGAAACAGCCATGATCTGTCCCATCTCATGCTCCATCACACGCAGGACCTACCCATATTGACAGAGAATAGTCAAAATCTCCAGCTTGTGCTCCAGGCTGCGCATGTCCGTCAGTCGAGTGACACGAATCTCCTCGCACGCTGCCGCACGTCTCCGTAAGTCGGAGGACTCACCCACAACTCGTGAAGGTCCTGCACCTGCGTTAGTCATGATGTCTAACTATAACTCAACCAACCAAGATCATTAGTGACAAGATGGGGGTCTCAATACCCCACCATCAAATCAAATCCTAGCGAGGAATAAGTTGTAAAAAGTTCCACACAAGGCCAGTAGGAGGAAAACCAACAAGTAAAGAACCAATTTTTCTCACAAAATCACAACAATACATGTGATAAGAGGAAGAAACAACGAGCACAACTCTATCATGCTAAGTAGCACAGGTAAACATCGAAAGAATAACCAAAAAGTTTCAATATTTACTACTATTCAACAAGAATCAAGCCAAAAAATCAAAGTGCAACTACTAAGGAGAAAGAAACAAGCAAAGGTAAGTATTAAGAGCAAAATCATAGCAAAATCCCACAAATCCAACTTACCAAACCCTAGTTTGCAAACTATGAGGATCTTGAGGTAATAGGTAAAGAGATGTAATGATCTAGGCTAAAATCTTATTCTCCCAAGTAATTAGATGGAGAAAACATACCTTAGATCTTGATTCTTGGCTTGGGAGGCTAGAGGGAGGAGAAGAAATTGAAGAAGAAGAAGATGAGTGGAATGAAGAAGAAGAGGCGAAGAAAGGGTTTTAAAAACCTTCTTAGTGGGGTCGACCAACGGGTCAACCCACTGATTGACCGGCGAGTCAACCCTGCTCTTCATATTTTATTCATGGTTGGGTTGACCGGCACTGTGCTAGGTCGACCCGGCCCTTTGTATTTTGTACTTACATGGTTCGACCCGGGCATGTTCACAATAGCATGCAATTTTCTTCTTCGGGTACATTTTCTCGATTTCTTGGACCCTTACAAACATGATTAGCTCCATAAAACAAAACAATGAACACAAAAGAAAAACAAAACAAAACAATGAAAAATTAGGTTACCTCCCAACTAGCGCTTGATTTAACATCACAAGCCGGACGTGCTCCTCTCTTCAAGGATCATGGAGTGCAAGGATAGAGATACTTCCCACTTGATCTGTCGAGAAATATTTCTTCACTCTTTGTCCATTTATTATGAATGTGCCACCATTTTTTGGAACAATTCAAATGAACCATTACAATTCACACGACTTATAACCTATGGCCCCATCTACCTTGATTTCAATTTTTCGGGGAATAATCAAAGGCGATAGTTAAAGAGGAGAACTTCATCCCCCGCTTTCAACTCACATTTCTTAATAAAGAGATCATGGAATTTCCGAACTTTTTCTTTGTACAGCACTGCATTCTCATAAGCTTTATTCCAAAATTCTTGTAGCTCATTTAAAAATAATCCACGATCATACCCAGCTTTCTGAAAATCATAATTGATCTTCTTGAGTGCCCAAAGCACTCTATGTTCCAACTCTACTGACAGATGGTAAGATTTTCCAAAAACAAGTTGATATGGTGATATGCCAATAGGGGTCTTGTACGCGGTACGGTAGGCCCATAAAGCATCATCCAAATGATTAGCCCAATCCTTAGTTGTGGTGATTCACTTCTCGATAATCTGCTTGATTTCTCTATTAGCCAATTACGCTTGTCCATTTTCTTGTGGATGATATGGTGAAGTAACTTTGTGCCTGACCCCATACTTGGCCAACAACTGACCAAGACATTTGTTGCAAAAGTGTCCCCCCCGTCACTGAGCAATGCTCTTGGACAACCAAAATGGGTGAGATGAGAATATTGTGCTGTAGAAACTTGATCACCACATTTGCATCATTTGTGGCTGTGGGGATGGATTCAACCCATTTGTAGACGTACTTGACAGCTAACAAAATATACTGAAATCCATGAGACATAGGAAACGGACCCATAAAGTCTATCCCCCAAACATCGAACAGTTCCATTTCAATCATTGGCTATTGTGGCATCTCGTCTCTCTTGAAAATGTTCCTCACTTTTTGACATCATTCACACCTAGCAATGTAATCTTTGCAGTCCTTGAAAATTATAAGCTAGTAGAACCCACTAGTGAGAACTTTCATAGCAATGCGATGGGCCACAAAATGGCCTCATCCTGGTGAAGTATGGCATTCAGTGATGATGTTATGCCATTCAGTCTATCGCACACATCGTCTGATAACTGTGTCGGTGCATCTTCTAAACAAATATGGATCATCCTAATAGTAAAATCTGACCTCGTAAAGGAATTTTTTCTTCTAATAAAAAGAGAGGTCTGGCGGAATAATCCGAGTGATTAAATAATTCACTATGTCCGCATACCATGGTGTTTGGCTAGCTATATAGAAAATTCTTTTGTCAGGAAAATTCTCATTGATACCGATCTTTGGGTTGTCTCCTTCCACTGCTTTCTCCAAGCATGACATGTGATCTGCTATCACATTTTCATAGCCCTTCCTATCTCTGATCTCCATGTCGAGTTCTTGGAAGAGCAGAATTCATCGAATCAGTCAGGGCTTGGCATCCTTCTTTATAAAGAGCTATCGAATTGACGTATGGTTAGTGAACATAATTGATTTGGTCCCGATGAGGTATGCTCGGAATTTGTCAAATGCATACACCACTGCAAGCATTTCTTTCTCAGTAGTTGTGTAGTTGATCTGTGCTGGGATCAATGCCTTACTTGCATAGTAAATGACTCTAAAAAGCTTATCTCATTTCTGGCCCAGAGCAGCTCCAACAGCTACATCACTTGCATCACACATAATCTTGAACGATTGAAGCCAATCCAGTGTGATTAGTATAGGTGCAATAATTAACGCCTTCTTCAAAGTCTTGAAAGCTAGTAGTCACTCCTTAGTAAAGACAAAAGAGATGTCTTTTTCAAGCAACAAGCATAGAGGTTTGGAGATCTTCGAAAAATCCTTGATGAATCGCAAATAGAACCCTGCATGGCATAGGAAACTTTTGACAGCTTTGACACTGGTTAGGGGTGGCAATTTCTTAATGGCCACGATCTTTGCTCTGTCCATCTCTAACCTACTGGCTGAAACTTTATGACCTAAAACAATGCCTTCTTGAACCATAAAATGACATTTCTCCCAATTCAAGACAAGGTTAGTTTCATCACATTGTTGTAAAACAAGGGTTAGTTGTCCAAGCAATGATCAAAAGATAAACCGAAGATAAAAAATAGTCATCCATAAATACCTCCATTACTGTATCTATCAACCCATCAAAGATGGCCATCATACACCTCTGGAATGTGGCAGAGGCATTACATACTCCAAATGACATGAAACGGCAAGCATAAATGCCATAGGGACATGTAAATGATGTCTTTGCTTGATCCTCAGGTGCTATCATGATCTGATTGTAACCTAAATATCCATCTAGAAAGAAATAATATTTGTAACCAGCTAACCTATTCAATATCTGGTCGATGAATGGTAATGGGAAGTGATCTTTTCTTATGGACAAATTCAGAGCTTGATAATCGATGCAAATTCTCCATCATGTGACTATTCGTGCTTGTAATTAGCTCATTCCTTTCATCCTTGACCACGGTGATCCCTCATTTCTTTGATACGACTTGAGTTAGGCTCACCCATTCACTATTCAAGATAGCAAAAGTGATCCCTGCATCCAGTAGCTTGATAACTTCCTTTTTTCACCACCTATTGCATTACTGGATTCAACCTCCTTTGTGGTTGCACATTGGGCTTGTAGTTCTCTTCCATCAAAATACGGTGCATGTAAATTGAAGGACTAATTCCTTTGATGCCTACAATTGTCCAACCTATTGTAGTTTTGTATTTTCTTAACACTTTTAGAAGCTTTTCTCGTTGCTCTGTATCCAAATAAGAAGAAATTATTATGGGGTAAGCTTCATTATCTACTAGATAAGCATATTTAAGATGTTTAGACAATGGTTTGAGTTCTATTTTTGTGGAGCAGGAGTCGGGGCAAAAAAACCACGTTAGAAGATTCAGGTTGACCCAGAGATGAAGTTTTGGTCAGGGTCAACCCAGGTAAGGTCGGGTCGACCAATCGGTCGACCCAGCCTTTTACTTTTTCTTCTTAAGCGGGTCGACCCGGAGCTCTATCCATGCTTTTCAACTCTTCTTCTCCTGATTCGCTCATTTGGTCTCCTTCATCTCGTGCCTCAAAAACATGTATTAATTCAAGCAAGGGAACACTGTCCAAAAATTCATCATAATCAAAAAGTAAATTACTATGTGAATAAACCGAATCTTAGATACAGTGTTCCAATGGATCTCTTTTACTAGGAATTTGGGTTGACATAGAGAACACTTCTTCAAAAATGGTGCTTCCTTCTTCTCTTTCCTCATGATGTGACATCACGTGCGCTATAGATAGCGTGATCTCTTAATCATCAATCTTTAATATCAACTCCTCATTATTGACATCAATCATTGCTCCCCTAGTTGCTAAAATGGTCTTCCCAATATCAACGACACATGACTATTCTCCTGCACATCAAGAATTACAAAATCTGCAGAAAAAATGAAATCATTAACTTGGACAAGTATATCTTCAGCAATTCCTATAGCATGAGTAATGGAACTGTTAGTGCCATATGCACTTAGGTGTTTAGGATTGTTATTATCTGTTTAAGATGTTATGGTAATTTCAAAAGAACATAAAAAGTTTTGGTTGTTCAAGATTGAATACCATGTTCTGGGCAATTCTGTGAACATTCTGCTGCCAATCTGATTGAAGATCAAGACATGTACTTAGTCATGTTCAAGAACATGATCATGTACATGGTTGTCTAGAGAGTTTACAAGAGACGTGCCATGCTAGATCCAAAGAGTTGAACCTGCAGAATCAAGATGGACATTTCAGAATAGAAGCTGCCTTGTTCGTGATAAAGATCAAGAAAGAAAGAAGGAGTTCTATTCAAGGAAGACATCTAAACTAGGAAAGTCCGATTTATTTAAGAAAATTGTTTCCTTATTAAACCCTAGTCTAATTAGGACTTCTAATTACCTTGTTAAGGCTATATCTGTTGTTTATAAATAGCCTGAGAATCAGACTAGTTTAGTAGACACGAATTTTATGAATACACAAAAGGGCTAAGAGTCAAAAGACTTCACATTCGAAGCATATAGTATTCGGGTAGACTAGGTTTGATCAGTTAGATCATTGTGTTTCTAGTATGTGTTTGAAACTCATTTTCATACACACTTAAAGGAGTCTCGGGAGAGATTTTCTGTGGGAACTAGAGGGATTCTAGGTTGTGAGGGGATCTCACAATTCAGTTTAGTGAAAAAAGTTGAATCGGGTAGGAAAGGGGTCGAGTGACGGGAGTCTTCGTGTAATAATCTTTTTAACCATTCAATGGAGTAGTAAACTATTTCTCACGGACTTGATAAGTCCCCCTAACATAGATCAGTTGATTGAATAGGGTTATCAACCTCGTGTTCTTTATTTGCTCAAGTTTTTACATTCTGACCTTGCATGTTCACAACAATGTTCAAGTACATGATGATGAACATGATCGCGCAGTTTATGTAACTTCAGAATGATCCACCATTTGAATAGCTATAGACAATGGCTTAAGGTTGCCAATTTCTAACTTCCTGAAAATATGCAATGGCATTAGGTTGATACTGGCTCTAGAATCACATAGTGTTCTATCAATTGTCATGTTTCCAACAGTGCATATGATTATGAAACTTCTGAGGTCCTTTATTTTCTCCGGCAGTCTTCTTCTATTCTTCACTCCTCCAATTTCTATTAAGTGCACAGTCTTAAACCCCTATCTCTCCTCTTCTGAGATAACAATTTCTTCAAAAACTTTGCATATCCTGGCATCTGCTGCAAAGCTTCAATCAATGGAATGTTGATTTCTATTTTCTTGAAGATTTCCAAAAAATTAGCAAATCTTTCCTCCATCTTCTTTTTAGCTAGTCTCTTTGGAAATGGGACCTCATCACGATTCAAGTGATGTTGTCTAGGTTTTGATTTTCTAGTACTTTCTTCTCTTGGGTTATCATCTTTGCTCCATACTGCCACTTCTAACTCCTTCCCCCCTTTGTAGGTGCATGCGTCTGCTCTTCATCAGTGGGCATATGTGGACTAAGATATGAAGTACCACTCCTCAGATTTATTGAGTAACAATCTCCATAGGGGATCATCACTCTCTTTTCTCTATCCATGTCTATCTTGACTTGGTCACATTACTTGGATAAAATCCTTATCTGACTTTAGGTAGCCTGTTTGAACTGTTCTATCTCTATAGTGATCTACTCAACCTTTGCATCAATTCTTCTGGTGAACTTTTTGAAATGATCAGGGGGTCCTTGATCCTCTTGTACTCCATTCGAATAAAGAGTTGGAATGTGAGGTTTGTCAGAATTATTCATTCCCCAGCTGGTTCGTGAATATTTGTGTGGATTACTTATGCAATCAACCTCTTCTAGTTGATTCTCAGTGAATGACATCAATTCTTCCTTCAGTGCTGCAGCGGTTGACTGGAGATCTTGCAGATAAACTTCTTTTATTACCGTAATTTTTGGACTTTCTTTCTTCTTTGCTGGCCACTGGTAGCTGTTCGATGCTACCTCTTCCACAATCCTCATAGCATCAGCTGATGTCCGTGCTATCAGAGATCCTCCTATAGAGGCATCCAACAAAGTTTTGATGAATAGAGTAAATCCCCTATAGAGATGACACACCTGTTGTACTTCTGTGAATCCATATTGAGGACATATCCTTAGCATGTCTCTGTATCATTCCCATGCTTCATATAGTGGCTCATCCATTGACTGAATGAATTGAGTGATCTCCGCTTGCATCTGAATAATCTTTGCTGGAGGAAAGAACTTGTATAGGAATTTTTGACGTAAATCCTCCCAACTCATTATTCTTACTTGACCAACAGACATATACCACATCTTAGTCTGGTCTCTCAATGAGAAAGAGAACATACGCGATTTAATCGCATCTTGGGGAACTCCTGTGATTTTGATGGTGTCATAGAGTTCTAGAAACTGAAGTAGATGATCATATGGGTCTTCTGATTGCTTTCCTCCAAACTAATTCTATTGAACCAGATTGATCAGGCTAGCTTTTAGCTCGAACTGCGTCGCAGTGACTTCTAGTCCCCCACAGTACATTGTTCCTCAGCAGTCTGGAATATGTCTTGAATATTTTTCTGCGAGTCTTGATTCTATCTCTCTTCTTGTTGCTGCATCTTTAACTACATCTTTGTTATTTGTCTCTGGAGTGCCTCCAACACGGCATTATATGATGCTCTTTGGCTCTCCATAGGTATCTCTACCAAGAACATCACAACTTTTAAACAAAACAAAAATAAAATGAAATAAAATAACATTGACTAGCCTACTGGCTCAATACCAAAATCAATAAAGCATTTTAATACTTAGGTGAAAAAGAGTATCGTATCCCACAAGGACTAAGATTCGAATAAACTACTAGACCAAAGCACAAGTATAAGTTCAATATCTAGACTCTAAATTCAAAGGCAAGGAGTGATGAAATGTAAAACAGAACACAAATATAAACAAATGCAAATAACGATACTAACGCTAAATAAATAATGGAAACAGGGGATTCCAGGAAAAATGCGCATAAAACAGATATCGGATTAATTTATTCATTACTTAATCTTCTTTACTCCATTAAAGGTGGGAAATCACTAAAGTGTTATGAGACTGTTCATAAAACCCATGTCATAACATAGAAATAATAAGCATGTACTTCACTGTGGTCGGTTCTTCACACACGTTATTACTCACAACCTCGTTCATTGGACTTAAATCTCAATGCAACACTAGTTCACTTGGTTGGTCCTCTCTAGCATCACATAAAATGGTCCATATATTTTATCCCACAAATTAACCAGTCACAAATAGAATTTTTCAGTTAATTAGCTTGCATACACATGTTGTGGCCATCAACATACATATGAGAAATTCAAACTAGATAATCAAATGTCCAATAATGAACGGAAAATATAATTAAATAAATCAAGTCATTTAATCCATAATAGTTGCAAAACCTAAAATCCCTACAATAATTTTGCTAGACATAAATAAAACAGAGTTTGAATCATCTTAGAATAAATATAAATGACACCGGAAATCCTTTGTGGCATTCAATTATCTTCTAAGATGTTTTCTTCTCCAGCTCTTATCGTCTCTTTTCTTCAATGGGTCAATGGTGTTCTCCATCTCTTCGGGATGTAGAGGTATCATGGTATTGTGGATGTGATCTTAAGTATAAAAATGGCATCTCTAGTGTATGATAGTCGAGTGAGAGAGGTAAGAGTGTCGAAGGTGCGTTGTATATGTCTTCAAATTAGGTTCGAAACCCTAATTATAGGTGAAAACTCGTCAATCCGCGGAGCCAAGAAGCTCAGGTCAACCAAGAGAGTTGGGTCGACCCTGAAGGCTATTTTTGTACAGGGTTGAGCCAGCCAATTGAGCCAGGTCGACCCTATCCTTTGTAATTTGCTCATAGGTGGGTCGACCGAGACTTTCTTGGTCGACCCAACCCTGATTCAACTTGGGCTTCGAAATCCAATGGGCTTTAATCATAAAATCCACTCTATTAAGCTATAATTAAGTCATTAATTAGGCCCAATGCCTAATTCAATCATTCCTTAACTTCCTCCAACTTCAATTGCTCAATTTTCACCAATTATTCAATAATTTCCTCACTTAAGCTGTAAAACTCGCAAACACATTAAGAATACCAAATGATAGAAATTAAAGCATAAAATCTAGTAAAATACACAACTTCTTAATATAAAAAACATAAAAAAAAGTCCAAAAGTTGTGTAAAATACACAGCCATCATGTTCCAACAGCCTGCCGAACCTGTTCGAGTGGTCGGGGGACCTGGAATCAATGCTGCCAATTTCGAGTTGAATATAGGACTGATTAACATGGTGCAACAAAATCAGTTCGGCAGCAATCAAACTGAAGATCCCAATGCTCATCTATCATAATTTCTAGAACTCTGTGGGATAATCAAGATCAATGCAGTACCGCACGATGCTATCAAGCTTAGTTTGTTCTCTTTTTCCTTAAGGAACAAGGTAAAGACTTGGTATATGTCGATCAACCACTGCATGATCACAAGTTGGAAGGATCTCAGACAAAATTCCTCTACAAGTTTTTTCCGCCGGGAAAGACTATCAAGTTGCAGGCCGATAATGGAACTGAGGATTATTTGGATGTGTGTTGATTGAATAAAACATTTTGATCAAAACGATCCCACATCCCATTGCATGCTAAAACTGAATCTAAATCTCATGCACAGCAGAAAACTGAGATTATCGATTACCTTACAATCGGAGAGACACAGTTGAGAAAATATAGATATGAAATCTACAACTCCTCCATTCTTCATTCCGTTTCGGGCCTTATGCCCGCAGACTTTAGGATTTCCAGTTTATGTTACTAAATCCAGTGTTGGTGTTGGATTACTTTTGTTGTTTAATATAAGTAAGTTTTTATTTAATTTATGTCTTTTTTATTTCTTTTAATTATTATTATTGTTCTAAGTCTGGCATTAGTGGCTAGACTCGTTATTCCAAATTGAACAAAGATAAGAACTTAATGAACACGTAAGAACCGTGAGGCTTATGGGCATAAACTGTGTGAATTTAGTTCCGTGATGTAATTATTTTCTTTGTTGCATTAAAGTGGGCAAAGCTAGTTAATCGTGGCTGATCACTCGTTAATTAGAATTATGTTCACTACCTCTATAAATGGTCAATGAATTATAGTTGTGTGTTGGTCATGAAGGGATGGGATACATCACGGGTATTGATGGCATCTGAGAGATCAGTGTCTAGGTAAATTTGGGTCTGTCTAGGGCATAATGCTGCTTTGTTGCTTACAATCATATAAGAGATCGGGGTTGGGCAACAAGTTAGGGTTTAGAGGACGATAGATCACCTCTAGGCTAAACTGAAAGGATAGATTGGCTAAGTGAGAGAGATTCGTTGTCTATAACCAGATAATTAGGTTCATATAAGTAATCAGTGTGCCCATGATCAGTTGAGTGTTTGTTAAGTTCGAAATCTACGTTCTAATCCGGAATAAGTTACTACTAGTATTTTCCTTTCTTTGTTTTATTTTGTTTTGTTATTTTATTTTACAGTATTTACATTAAGAAGTACGGAGACCACAATAACTCTCAATTTTGGAAATAGTGACATTGGAAGATAGGATTCATAGCTTTTTGTGGGATCGAACATTACTCTCGTTACTAGCTATGTCTTACAGTGGGCATAAGGATAAGACTCTCTTGGGATTTATTCTGACCGCGAAATGACCACGCGTCAGAATTGGTGCCGTTGTCGGGGAGCTGATTCTAGAAATTCTATTTTCCCAACTTGTTAGCCTGGCCAGTGGATGCTCAATACCTCTACGGGAGTTTTCTCGTATGATCCAGAACCTAAGAAAACTCTGAAGAGAAGGAGAGCAGAAGCAGGGAGGGCACAACAAGTAGAAAGACTTGCTCATGAAAGAGAACTGGAGCAAGAAAGAGCTTAAGAAGAAAGGAACGAACAACCAAGGATAGCCCTGATAGCTGAAGAAGAAGGTAGAACACTGAGGCAGTTAGTCTTTCCGACTAATATGAATTTACATCCCATGGGCATTACGCTCCTAGCAATCACTAGAAGCTAGGAGTTGAAGGCAAGTTTCATCCAGATCTTGCCCAAGAACCATGGGATGACTGGAGAAGACCCTTAGAGGCATATTTAAGATTTCGAGATGGTGTATCAAACACAACCCACAGATGGGGGAAAAGAGCAATATGTGCGACTTGTCTCATTTCTATTTACTCTTCAAAATGGGGCACGAGACTGGTTATACACACTGCCAATTGGTAGTATAACCACGTGGGCACAACTGCAGTAGAAATTCCTAGAAAAATATTTCTCCGTATCTAGAGTTCAGGAGATGAAGCAAAGAATTGAAAGTCTGGAGATGGGCATAAATGAAAGCTTCTACGACTACTGGTGTCGATTTTAGAACATGCTGACAAAGTGCCCACAATACTAGATCACAGATCACGATCTGATCCAATACTTTATGTTTGGTTTAAGACCACATGCTAAAATCATTGTTAATGCTTCATGTGGAGGATCTATTCTGAATAAATTACCAACTGAAGCCTTCAGAATTTTGGCAGAAATGGCTGATGAAAATAGAGATGAAAGTGCCGAGGGCTTGTGGCCCAGATAGAGAAAGTGATGAACCATACTGGGGCACTGAAGAAAAGAGTGTGTAGAGCGTGCAATAGTGTGGCCCATTTCACTGATGAATGCCCAACACTGCAAGAGGAGGACCTCGCTGAAGTTAAATCTCTCGGTGGGCATAACAACAATAAGCGATATGATCCCAACTCCCAAACATACAATCCTGGATGGAGGGATCACGAGAATTTCAGATGGAAAAGAAATGATGCCCACCAGCAAGATTTACCACCACCACCGCCGAGGGCACGTGAAGAACCCAGCCTGGCCGAACTAGTCCATGCATTGGCCAAGGAGAATGTGAAGTCATAGCAGGAGAATGACAGGTTCAAACAAGAGACAAGGGTCAGGCTGCAACATGTGTGCAAACAAATTTCCCAACTAGCTCAAGAGCTCGCCCAACTAAAGGAAAGAAATGGATAATTACCCTCATAAGTGGTAAATCCTCGAGAACAAGTGAACGATGTGACCACAAATAATGAAGATGAAGTGATGAAAGCTGAACTGAAAGGAGACACTGAAGGCATAATGAAAAAAGAAGAGCAAACACAGGAAGAGGTTACTGAGCCCACAAGGCAAGAGACAAAGAAGAAGCATCCCTTCCCTAAACGTCTTGCCCATGATAGAAAAGAAGAGGAGATGAAGGAACTTTTCAAGGTTTTTCAGAAAGTGGAAATTAACATTCCACTGCTGCATGTAATAAGGCAAGTTCCTCATTATGCGCGTCTCCTGAAAGAATTGTGCACCAAGAAGGTGCGATTTAAAGATGATGTGAGACTTTTCGTGGGAGAAAATGTCTCTGCAGTCCTACAAAAGAAAATGCCAAAGAAGTTATGTTTGTCATACCATGCATAATTGGAAGTAAGAAGATTGAAAAGGTGATGCTTGATCTCGGTGCATCCATAAAGGTCATGTCCATGACGATTTATGAAGAACTGAACCTAGGGCCACTCAAGGAAACAAGAGTAATCATTCAGTTGGTAGACAAATCAAATGTCTATCCTGAAGGTCTAATAGAACATGTTTTGGTGAAGGTGGGGGAATTAATTTTCCCAGCAGATTTCTATGTCTTGAACATGGGCAAAACGACACCATCCACATTCGTTCTACTATTAGGGAGACCGTTCATGAAAACTACTCACACCAAGATCAATGTCGATAAGGACATGCTGACATGTGAGTTCGATAGACAGATAGTTGTATTCAATATTTTTAAAGTCATGAAATATCCATAAGATTTGAAGTCAGTCAACTTTATGAACCATTGTTATGCCCAATCAGAAGCTATCCTGGGACATATGAACAACCAAGAGCCCCTGGAATGGGCATTGCAATCTGGGTTAACTGATTACGATGCCCTCGACGAAGATGAAGACACCACAGATGCCATCATGATGTTATACTCTCTGGAAGAATTACCACATGGAGTGATAGACTTCAATTTGCCTATCATGACTCAGACAGAAAGGATGCTACCTTCGATGCAGAGGGCACCAAAGCTGGAATTGAAAAATCTCCCAGACCACTTAAAGTATGCCTAACTTGGGGAGAATGAAACAATGCTGGTTATCATAAGCAAAGGGCTGAACCTTGTTAAAGAAAACCGGTTGTTGAGATTGTTACGTTTGTACAAAGAAGTAATGGGATGGACTTTGGCCAACATCAAGGGCATAAGCCCTGCAGCTTGTATGCATAAAATTCTCTTGGAAGATGATGCAAAGCCAGTACGGGACCCACAACGTAAGTTGAACCCCGCCATGAAGGAAGTAGTACTGAAGGAGATACTCAAGTTGCTGGACATGGGAATCATCTTCCCCATTTCGGACAGCAAATGGGCCAAGAGTCTGCAGAGACTACCGGAAGGTCTGCAGAGACTACCGGAAGCTCAACACGGTTATAAGGAAGGATCACTTCCCATTGCTCTTTATAGACTAAATAATGGAGAGATTGGCTGGAAACAAGTTCTTTTGTATCCTTGATGGATATTCAGGCTACATGCAGATTGTAGTAGATCAAGAAGACCAAGAGAAAACAACTTTCATGTGCCCATTCGGCACATTTGCTTACCGGAGAATGCCTTTTGAGCCATGCAATGCCTTTGGAACTTTTCAAAGGTGTATGATGAGCATTTTCTCAGATCTTTTGGAGAAATGTATCGAAGTGTTAATGGACAATTTCACAGTCTATGCGAACTCATTTGATGTATGCCTCGACAACCTTGAAAAGGTGCTCAAAAGATGCGCGGACAAGTGTCTGGTGCTTAACTATGAAAAATGTAATTTCATAGTTCGAGAAGGGATTGTTCTTGGGCACGTTGTTTTAGAGAGAAGAATTGAGGTAGATAAAGCTAAGGTGGACACCATCGAAAAGCTACGCTACCCCACTATGGTGAAGCAAGTTCGTGGTGTTCTTGGGCACACCGGGTTCTACCAGTGATTCATCAAAGACTTGGCAAAAAACGCTCAACCAATCATGCATCTTTTGCAAAATGATGTGCCTTTTCTCTTCGACGATGCATGCAAAGAAGCTTTTGAAACCCTAAAGAAGAAGTTGGTCACGGCACCCATCATTCAACCTTCAGATTGGGGTATGTTATTCAAAATAATGTGCGATGCCAGTGGATACATTGTGGGTGTCGTGCTTGGACAAAAGCGAGAAAAAGAATGCCATGTGATTTACTATGCATCCAAAACTTTGAACCATACCCAAGCCAACTACACCACAACTGAAAATGAGCTTTTGGCAGTTGTCTTTGCCTTTGAAAAATTTCGATCCTATTTGCTCAGAGCTAAGAGTGTGGTCTAAACCGATCACTCTGCATTGAAGTACCTGCTTACAAAGAAGAAATCAAAGCCAAGGCTCATTCAGTGGATACTATTGTTACAAAAATTTGATTTGGAGATCAAAGATAAAAGTGGAGCTCAAAACCAAGTAGCTGATCATTTGAGTAGAGTACTCAATGAGGAAAAAGATGCGGTGCCCATCGAGGAGTCTTTCCTAGATGAGTACTTGTTCGGCATCAAGGGCACTGCACCTTGGTACGCTGACTTGGTCAATTTCATGATCTCTGGAGAATTACTAACCAGACTCTCGACCTATCAAAGGAACAAAATCAGAAGTGAGAGTCAATACTATGTATGGGATGAGCCCATACTATGGAGAAGGTGCGCAGACCAAATCATCTGCCGCTGCGTGCCCACAAAAGAAACCAAGAGTATTCTTGATCACTGTCATTCCAAAGCATGTGGAGGGCACTTTGGAACAAAAAGAACTGCACAGAAGATTCTTGATTGTGGTTTCTTTTGGCCCACACTTCATAAGGATGCCTATGAAATTTGCAAATGATGCTCACGCTGTCAGATGACTGGAAACATTTCCAAACGGAATGAAATTCCCATGGTGCCTATCATGCCGGTGGAAGTTTTTGACATTTGGGGAATTGATTTTATGGGTCCCTTGACCAAATCTAATGGACATCAATACATAGTCCTTGCTGTAGAGTATGTATCCAAATAGGTGGAAGCAAAAGCAACTACTATAAATGACGCATGTGTGGTCAAGAAGTTTCTAAAATCAAACATCTTCATCAAGTTTGGAGTGTCCAAGGTACTAATCAGTGATCAAGGATCTCACTTCTACAACATGATCATCAGGAATTTGCTCAAGAAATATAGAGTGAGGCACAAAGTGATGACTGCATATCACCTACAAGCAAATGGGCAAGTTGAGGTTTCCAACTGAGAAGTCAAGTCCATACTTCAGAAAGTAGTAAACCCCAACAAGAAAAATTAGAGTTTCCAGCTGGATGATGCCTTGTGGGCATATCGCACTGCCTATAAAACTCCCATCGAGATGTCCTCTTTCCGCCTTGTTTATGGGAAGAATTGTCACCTTCCGGTGGAAATTGAGCACAAAGCATTTTGGGCAATTCAGAAGTTGAACATGAAGCTTGATAAAGCTGGGATAGAAAGGAAGCTTCAACTTCAAGAGTTGGAAGAGATAAGGCTGGAAGCCTATGAAAATGATGTTCTCTATAAAGAAAGAATGAAAAGAACCCATAACCAACTCATTCGCCACAAACCGTTTGAGCGTGGACAAAAGGTTCTAATGTATAATTTCAGACTGAAGCTGATCGGGGGAGGACTCAAGTCCAAATGGTCAGGACCATATGAGATCTAGACTGTATGCCCAAATAGAGTAGTGGAATTATATGATTCAAGTAATGAAAAGATTTTCAAAGTCAATGGTCAACGACTGAAGCATCTCAAAGAACCAATGATTTCATCTATGAAGGCTCTCGGGCTCAAGCTCGTTGAGCCTACATACATGTAAAACTAAAGAGTGTCGTGCCCACGATGATAAGTGAGGTGCTGACTGGGAGGCAACCCAGGTTTTTCTTACCTTATTTTTAATTTTTCACAATTTATTTATTTTCTTTTAAGTGTTTATTTTTTGCCATGTTAGACTATGAGTTAGATTTTACGGCTTTGTTTTGTTTTGGAGTATTTTAGGAAACAAATTTTGGTGAATTTTTCGTGGAAGGAAAGAATCTAGCCAAACTGGATACTTTCAGCATGAAGGGCACCAACAAAGGCAATTCTGAGAAATTTAGGATCTCTCTGCCCCCGTGGGCACAGCCCAAGATCCTATATAAGGAAATCCTAGAAGCCCAAAAGTCTTCTGACGGGCCTGTCACATCAATTCAAACTGAGTGGCTAGGGTGAATCCATGTATTTAACCCTCACCTCTTTTCTTTCCAAAATTCACTCGCCATTTTCAATCCAAAAATTTTAAAAATTTACAGCCCTTTTCTCTCTCAAAAAACTCCCTCTCTCAACCGCCATACCCACGATTACCATGGCCCCTAAAACTCATGCCTCCAAGTCCTCAAAGAAGAAAATTGAGTTCACACCCTCTACCTCACCGGAAAGCACCAGGGACACTACCACCGATGCTGCTGTACCAACCAAACCGACAAGCATCGCTACCATGGTTATCCAATCTCTTGCCACCATGGAGCCACCTCCATCACTAGATTCCACCCGAGAATCAGAAAAAGATGAAGAGCCTTCTTTGAAAATAGTAGAGGAGACTATAGGAGAGATTGACGACCAAGAAGCGGCCGGCATGCAAAAGGATGCGACACTCGAGCCAACACCAGAGCAGACCCCTAAGCCTTCTGCAACCGAGAAACTCAAAAAGGAAAAGGTCACCACTCCGAAAACTCAGTCACAGACTCTGAAAAGAAAGAAGCACCCATCTCCGATGGTGTCTGAGGATGAGAAAGTCGAGGAAAGAAAGGATGAAAGTAGTGGGGAGTTGCGAGCCCACAAGAGTTAGGATGACCAGACTATCTCTCTGAAGGAACCTACTGAGGGCACAACAGATGCGCCCTTTGTGTCTGCCAAGGGGAAAGGAAAACCCTCTGCCAAACCATCTACAAAGAAAGGCAAGACCGTGGTCAGCCCAACTTCTGGAAAAATAATGCCGAAAGGAAAAGGAGTCTTGCCCACAAGGGAGATCTTGCATAGCAAGACCATCCACTTTGCCTCGCTCACTGTCTTAAGCATCGAGCGAGAGGTAAAAGAATTTTTCTCTAGTATTGGCTAGTCCTTTTTCATTGAATGAGATTGTTTGATTTTTCCAAAGTTGGTCTATGAGTTTTCCATAATTTGTCTGTGAAGAGTATGGGGAAGGGTAGCACTTCAGCCAAGGTTTTTAAGTTTAAAATTTTCGGTAAAAATTTTAATCTGTCTGTTGATGAATTGAACATGGGTTTGGGCATTATGTCGTTTTTGGATTTGAATGATGATAATTATAAGTCTGTTATTGTTGTGGTGCCCACGGATGAGAATGTGGATGAGAAGTGGGCTGAGCTAGGTGACAATTCCAAATTCAAATCTGGAACTAGCAAGGGGTATATGCTGAAAAGTAACGCCCTTCACTTTTGTCATCGAGTGCTAGCCTACAATTTCTTTGGTCAGAAAGATAGCTCAAACTCCATCACAAATCAGGAGTTATTTGTCCTCTGGTACATGGTGCACAAGAAGAGGATAAACTTTGGAGCGGTGGCCATAGCCCATTTCAAGGACACCGTGGCCCATTCTAAAAATAGAATTTCATGCGCCCAACTGATAACCCATCTTGCTGAAAAACTGCATTTGTTTGATCCTTCATCTACTAATCTTTATTGCAAGCATGTTGAATTGTTTGATTTAAACTGCTTGAAAAGAATGATAGATGTTTTTTATGATGAGGAGGGGAAACCCGCATTTAGCATACCGAAGCTAGAAACTTCGAGTAGCCTTAGTTTTCCTTTGAATGCAAGTCCCAGCAAGAGGCCCCTGAGGGTACAACAGCATGATCAAGCAGCCACCACCATCATAGTCAGACTAGATCGATTGGAGGCCGCCATGTTCGCCTATTTCAAGCACGTCGGATTTAATTATCCGACCTCCTCTGATGCCTTGTTTAGTTTTCAGTTTAACCTACACACACACAAAATCTACTAACTGGACCCGCAAGAGGACAGGGTAGTTGTAGGGTAGTGAGCTAACCCGAGTCGTGTCTCTCGAGGAAATCTTAGAGGAGACTATCTTTCTATACTATGCATGCAAACATGTACAAGAATTTAAATGCAAACTAAACATTCTAAACAAGGGTTGGATGATTTTTACTAAACTATCAAATTAAAGCAAGATTAGCTAACAACACCAACAATAGCAAAGATTGATGAAAAGATTATGGGAAGAGCATTAGGGTGTAGATTCTCTCATTAGTTTCTCTCCAATCTTGCTTCAAGTTGATTATGTTGACATACAATAGACCCCTTCAAGTGGCTTAACTTCATTTACTATCACCGTCAATCCGTTAAACCCCTATCGGCTATATTATACGGATAAGATTAATAATTAGACTTATGTAACTCAGTCCATCTAATGTTGAAGGAACCTTATTCGGGCTATAGAATCTCCTCTCGGTCTCATCTAAAGCTTAGCAATGCCAAGTAGTGATAAGTACTCAACATAAACAAGCACAATTTCAACAACAAGAAACCAACCATATCAAGCAAGGATCGAAACCAAATCGATTATCTACCCCCCCTAATATAGAAATTAGCCCATCATCATGCTCAAAACAACATAAACATCATACAAGTTCTTCATTTTATAAATCAAAAGATAAATAAAATACAATTCCTACAATATTTGTTATCTTGAGAGTTTTAGGACAAATCCCCACAAATGAGCTAAAGCTAAGAAAAGAATACCAAAAGTGGAGATCCTTAAGCAAGCCTAGCTTCTGCGAACGGCTTGGAGTTAGATTCCTTTTCTCGTGCCTTCTCCCCTGAGCTTAAGCTCACTTGCCTCTTCTCCTCCTCATTTCTCTCTCTCTTGAACTGTGGTGGTGATTTTTGTGAAGTGTGGAATGTGTGTCGTAGATGATGTGTAGAAGATGATGAAATGGATAGGGAGATGGTTATTTATTGGTTGAAGAGAGAGATGAAAAGCAAAAGGTGGAGTTATTAGTAGATGGTGGATGGTTCCGAACTCCTCCTACAACTCTAGAACCGTGTCTATTTAATTCCCATAGCTAGCCAAGTGGGTGGAGAGCATTATAGAATAGAACTCTCGAAAACTGTAGCTAGAACTGATCGAAGAAGAGGCCCGAACTGATCACCCCGCGCTCGCGGGGCTGGAATGTCCCACGCTCACGGGGTGCGTTCGTCGTAAGCACTGTCCCACGGTCGCAGGGATCCTGCACCGATGGGGCTGCTTCAGCTCCAGCTTCCGGTTTTTCTCTTCAATTTTGGTACTTTTCATCAGTTGCGCTCCTTCAGTTTTGGCTTCATCAGTTTACTTCATCAGCTGGGGCTTAGCTTATCAGTTGTACCTCCAGCTCAGCTCTCGGTTCTTCAGCTGCAGCTCCAGTTCAGCTGCAGCGAGACCCCCAACCAACTCAGCAAAGTGGAAGATTCGGGACATATCAACAAGTTGGGAGCTTCAGTTGGAAGCTTAGCCTCCTAGCCACCTTTGTGCCATAAAATCCTGCTTTTGGACACAAAAGCTCAAGTTTTGCACAACCTGTCACAACTCACCATAAGAGCAAAAGTGAAGAGAATAACATAAAAATAACACTAAAAGAATGGAAAAACACATACAAGAGACACCAAATTCCTACAATAAAAGAGTACAAATAAACACTAAACATGCCTAAACTGGTACTCTTTCCCATAGATTAGGTTATCATTTTTTTGTATTTTGTGTCTGTTTAGGTGTCGCCCCATTTCCACACTTTGCTTAGCGCAAAGTGTGTGGGTGTTGGCACTAGGAGTCTTTTGTTTTATGTTTTTTGTGTTTATGTTTTGTAATTAGATGACCCCTGTACTGACCCATTTTACTTAAGGCAAAGTGTGTGGGTAGGGGGGCCTTCTAATGTTTCATTAAGTTTGCGGTTATTCTGCCTTCTTTGCATTTTTTAGAGTGTCAAGCATGTGTAAATATGTGAACTTGAAAAGCATGGAGTCTAGGGTTTTGTGACCATAAGGCAGCATATTTTACTGTATTTTCATTTCAGCATGCCCATGCTACTAGTTATATAACGAATGAACTAAGTACCTTGTGAGGAATTGAGCCTAAATTCATGATACATTTGCTTATTCTTTCTTGTGTAATTTCTGCATTTTTGAATTTAGGTAAATTAGAACTTGCTTTTGCTGTATTCCAAGGTCGCAAAGAATTATGGGTATTCTATTGAAATGTTCAGGCAAATTTTCTTTCTGGGCTAACAAAGCCAAATAAAACCACCCTGATATTATCCATTGCAGCCCTTTTGAGCTAAAAATGAATAAAGCCCTGTTCATTTTCTTTCTTGAAAACCACAAAAAAGTACATTGGCACTAGGGGAGGATAAATCTGGTGTGTTACAAGGCATAAAATGCTAAGAAAAAGAAAGAAAAGGAGAAATAAAGGGATCGAAATAAAAAGAGAAAATGAAAAAGAAACCCCAAGAAAATAAAAGTACAAAATGCCCACAAAATAAAAAATCTGGGACATGTGCTTAAAAAAATATGCACGGTGGCAAAGGCCAGTAAGAGTCAAATGAAGTCTCCCAAAGGAAAAATTCGACTAAACAACTGAGCTAGATCCAAATATTTCCTACCTTGAACCCATAGCCCCATTACAACCTTAAAGTTCTTAGCATAAGTGTGCCCATTATTCCGATAGTTAGCGGAGGAACAAGAGTAATTGCAAGCCTATGGTGACCCTTGGTTCAATTATGTTTTTCCTTGAGCGTAAACACTTAGCCAAAACACTTGAGTGAGGAAAGCATAAAAGAACCAATCACTTAGTCATTTTGATTTGCAATGGGCATTATGTATGTTTTTACTGTTTATATGTTGTTGATTGTGATCAGATACTTAGGTCTCTGTGCCCGCAAGGGATTATGCTTTACATGCTTGATTTGTAGTGTCTTTGTCTTGAGTCTGTCTTTTCCTCCTTTTGTTTTCTGTTTTTCTTTTTGGGCACGTTGTACTCGCATACTTGAGGGCAAGT
Source organism: Perilla frutescens (assembly GCA_026008535.1). Lineage (NCBI taxonomy): Eukaryota > Viridiplantae > Streptophyta > Magnoliopsida > Lamiales > Lamiaceae > Perilla > Perilla frutescens. Next base: position 15,085,063 of record BRKX01000004.1, read on the forward strand.
ATGAATAAAGTGGGTGGGTGTGACAAGTCCATAATCTCTCATGTTTTTGTGTCTTTTTCTCGTTCTTTTGTCCTTTATTTTTTGTGTTTTTTGAGTCAGAAAGAGCCAGAATGGGCATAAGGGGAATATGAGGCAGGAGAATCACTTCTGGAGGGTATTTTGATGCCAATAATACCAAGATGGGCAACAACTTGTAACGCCCCGTATCTTCAGAATATTTTATTTATAGCTTAGTTGCCATTAAGAGATTAATGGAAGAGATTAGGACTTCATAGCAATTAAACGAATATAAGACGCGACTTTAGCTATTATTTAATTGTAAAATCATTTAAGTATTTTTGACGCACGGTCAATAATGATTTTCGTGGAAATAGAACGACCTGAGACCTTCAATGGTACTTTTAAAATTTTAATTTGAGGTCAATCAAAGCCCCAACAGTCAAAGAGAACGTGAATAATAATTTTTAATTTAATAGGAAATATTTGCGACATCCCGAGACTTGACTCGTCAGAGTTTTTCAATAGAAAATGATCCAAGAAATCCGCCGGTATTCTCAAATTTTTAATCAAAGATCAAACGAACTCCCAACAATATTTTTGGTAAAATAAATGGTGATTTCTAGTTAATTTGAAAAGAAATCTTTTCTCGTTTGATTATCAAATAACATTTTCGGCATACCATTTTAAGTTCATTAAATAGGAATGAGACAATGAACCTTCCGATATTTTTAGATTTTCGATGCGAGATCAATTGATTTTCCTGTAAAATAAAGTAATTTTTAATCGAGTCCAAAAGCATTTTATCAGTATTTTATATCCGAATTATTATATTACAAATATCCTAAAAATATATATATATACACCCCCCCAACTTTTAATCACCCCCCACTTGTGAATCGACAATTGCCGTAAGAAAACAAAAAGAAAAGAAGAAAGAAAGAAAGAGAAAGGAGGAGAGATAGAGTGAGAAGGGAGAAAGAGAAATGAGAGCAGAGAGAGAGAGAGATGCGAGAGAGAGAATAGAGGGTCGAGAGAGAGAGGGAGAGGACTGCAGCTGCTGCTGCCACCGTACCACCACCACCTGCCGTCGCCGGAGCGCCGCCGAAGTCGCCGGAGCTGCTGCCATGTGACCGGAAAGTGGCGATGTTGCTGCCACGTTGCACGGCTATCGAATCGGTCCGTTTCTCATCCTTTTAAGTTGAAATTTTAATATGTCGTGTATTTAAATGTGTTCTACGTTTCGTATGTTGAACACTTTTCCATCCGGTGGCCGAAAACCGGCCAAATCACCAAAAAAACGTGAATAGTGGCCGGCGCTGAACTGTTCACGTTTTGTCTCATTTCACCCGTTTTGGGTCGTCAAATCGAAAAAGTTTCTTCTCGAAAGTTGATCCAAAATTTATTTCCTATATGTCTGCCAAGTTTCGCGATCTCGTTGTGAGTTTTGAATAATTTTGATTATTTAACTAAAGCAGTTATTTTTATACTGGGAGCATGTGTTATCGAAAAATTCTAAAATTCTCAATTTTTAGTCTTGGCATGTATAGTATCATCTCTGAATATTTTCATAATTTCTGAGTTGTTAAAAAGTGTTGTGGTGTTGATCTGGTAAAATTTGGATGAATGGTAAGTTTTGGAAAGAGACATCTGTAAAATCAGTTGATCCCAGTAAATCAAGAATAAAGTTTTGAAATTTATTTCCTTCTTTGTTGAAATTATTCGAGGTCTCTAGAGTCGCGTAATCTATTTTTGAATAGAATAGAATTAATAATAGCTCCGTTTATAGTAGATTATTTCCCGAAAATATAGTGATTATCTTGAGTTGAAGTTTACCTTGTGTAGTACCAACTGAGCTAGAGAAAGAGTATCAAGGTTAATTCTTCAGGAGTTAGCTTTTTAGAATCCCGAGAAAGGTGGGCTATACTATATCTTTGCAAATTGTATCTTTCGAGTTATTAAGCTCTGCTTTGCTAAAATTGCATATGTGACTATATGTGTTAAATATTTACGTGCTGATGTATGTTGTCGGAGTCTCATAAACCAGTGTTGTGTCAATGTGAGTAGCTACAGTATGCATGCATTATTCGTTATGCCCTACTCCTTGTCGGTGAGACTAAAATGAAACACTTATTGGTTACACTCATTGGGTATACTTTGGTCATACTCAACTTTACGCGTTGGTGATGTAGTACGGGTTGCGGGCAGTGACTGGTTATACTCTTAAGCGCTTCACGATAAAATATTTTGGTGAACTTAGGTTGCTTTCAACTTTTAAACCTCCTAAGCTTCACTACCTGCATGGACACAGATAGATTAATTTTCCAAAATGATTTGCATAACTTAAATCGTGAGAACTTACCCACTTAGTGCATTAGTACTCAGCCCAAATCTTTTTAAATATTTTCAGGTCAGTAGGCTAGAGCGTGAAGGTGACGAGGCTAAGATATGTATGGGCTATTATAATTTACATATTTTTCCGTTGTCTCTTTTTTATAGTATTCTGTTAAGAATTGAGCTTTCGCACTTATGATATTCTTTTGCTAAATGCTAAGAACTCTGATCTTAGTATTTTGTTGATATGATTCTGCTTCTCTGATTCTAAACATTTGTTGACTTCCTAAGTAAACATGTCTCATATGCTTAACTATATAATTATTCTAAGGGGAGGAAGCCCCGTCTTTCGTTATGCTTATTTGATCATTCATTTTAGATCTATGGAAGGGCTTCATTTGTTCAGCATATTGGTGTTTGTTTCTTTTGTCGACCTAGGAATGGATCTATTGATTGTTGGTATCTGTTTATTTGTTTCCGTTTAGCCTATTAAAGGACTTATTGAATTGTTACAACTTCCACTCTTCTCTTATAAGCCGTTATAAACGGGGATTCGCTCTAGTCACATAGGTTATGCTGTCTGATTTTTCAGAGGGCATAACCTATCTTTGGTATACTCAGTTGTCAACTTTTATTCCAAACATTAATCCTTTTTGGATTAACACCCTGTCATTAATTTAATTACCTCATTTCTTTCCCGCCCCTATGGCATCCATTTCCACGATCTTTCGGGATCGAGACGCTACACAACTTCTTAGTGGAAAGCTCTCTATCGAGCCTGGTGAAAATCGCCCGCCATTCCAGCAAAAGCTGAAGGAGAAGTTCGTGATCGTGCCCACAACGAACCCAGAGTGATTGAGAGGAGACAGTGCACAAGGAAAGCAATTACCAGCTGAAGCAGGAGCAATGCACCCTAGCTTCCAAAGGAAAGAAGAGCTACGGAAGGAAAGTCAAATCTTCCAGAAGGAGGATCGACTCTACAAGGAAAGTTGCATGTCGGCGATACTAGGGCACGGCGAGTACAGAATCTGCGACACATGATCTTCTAAATAAGGGAAGAATCTACCATATATGGAAAGTCTTGGGCATAGTGGCTACGGATTAGGCTGAAGATCCCTCGGCCTGTGAGGGAAGCTACCTTTTATTTTGTACTTCTATATATATTTTTTCATGACAGATGTCGAACAACAAGCTAGGCAACACAACAATTACATTTTATTTTTACTTTTAGTTTTATTTTCTGCATTCCGTCTCGGGCCTTATGCCTGCGGGCTTTAGGATTTCCAGTTTATGTCACTAAATCCAGCGTTGGTGTTGGATTATTTTTTCTGTTTAATATAAGTAAGTTTTTCGTTTAATTTATGTCTTCTTTTATTTCTTTTAATTATTATTATTGTTCTAAGTCTAGCATGAGCGGCTAGACTCGTTATTCCAGATTGAACAAAGATAAGAACTTAATGAACACGTAAGAACCGTGAGGCTTATGGGCATAAACTGTGTGAATTTAGTTCCGTCGTGCAATCATTTTCTTTGTTGCATTAAAGTGGGCTAAGCTAGTTAATCGTGGCTGGTCACTCGTTAATTAGAATTGTGTTCACTACCTCTATAAATGGTCAATGAATCGTAGTTGTGTATTGGTCATGAAGAGATGGGATACATCACGGGTAGTGAGGGCATCTGAGAGATCGGTGTCTAGGTAAATCTAGGTCTGTCTAGGGCATAATGCTTCTTTGTTGTTTACAATCATATGAGAGATTGGGGTTGGGCAACAAGTTAGGGTTTAGGGGACGAGAGATCACCTCTAGGCTAAACTGAAAGGATAGATTGGGTAAGTGAGAAAGATCCGTTGCCTATAACCAGATAAGTAGGTTCACATAAGTAATCAACGTGCCCATGATCGGTCAAGTGTTTGTTAAGTTCAAAATCTAAGTTCTAATCCGGAATACGTTACTACTAATATTTTCCTTTCTTTGTTTTATTATTTTACTTTACAGTATTTACATTAAGAAGTACGGAGACCACAACAACCCTCAATTTTGGAAATAGTGACATTGGAAGATAGGATTCACAGCTCCTCGTGGGATCGACTCTTACTCTCGTTGCTAGCTACGCCTTGTAGTGGGCATAAGGATAAGTCTCTCTTGAGATTTATTCTGACCGCGAAATGACCGTGCATCAGTTATCTACTCCATGATCTTCTGTTGTATGACCCAATCTCGATCTAGATGTCATGTAGGTGACAATCCTCTAGACCTCATAGAATCTTGGAGATGAAAAACCCTCATAATAAAACTTTCGAAAATTTCTTTCTTTTGGGGAGAGGAATTTTGAAATTTTTATGTCTTGGTGCCTAGGGTTTTTCTTCTCACTTCATAAGGTATATATAGGGCTACAGCATGAATCTAGAAGAAAATTAGAGTTGGGCCTCCAATAGGCCTTAAGTTCTCATCTCTAGCCCTGACATAACTTAAGCCCATTAATATTAATTCAATCTGCTAAAGAATACTTAAAAGCAGTGCTTTGAGTATAAGTGGGAGATTGTTGGAATTGTATACTAAAAGCATGTCTTTTATGTATATAATTATTTCCTTTAATTATGAATGAGAATAACGTTCACATATTTTGCATTTATTTTATATAATAAATAGTGCAAATCACCATATACTTATATTATAGATAATATGGTGTATGGTATGATAATATGGTGTATGGTATGCAGACAGAAGATCATATTATCGGTTCCTTATAAAGTATGAGAAAAGTTCACAACCTAGATGGAGTTAGACAAATCATCGGTATAGTTGTAGTGTGATTTGGAATTAGTCTATCTTGGCTATGGAATCATACTAGTGCACTTTTGAAGTGTATTGAATTGGATCACAACGAGATAATTTTTATGGACTAACAGCACATAAGAATATAAATCTCAGATACTCATGATTCTTAATCCTTGTATAATAGTAGACATGTATATTTTAATGTACATTACTTTGACCTATCAATGGGTGAGATTATAATTAAAGAATCAATAAGCCTAGTAGATTGGGTGGTGACATTTCTCTATATGATGGGTTACTATTTATATAAGGAATTCGTGTCTCGGTGTGCTGAGTTGATGATTTCCCCTAAGGATCTCAAAAAGGATTATCATGTTAAATCTTGAAAGTAGATTATTTTTAATCCAACATGATAATAAAGGTTGAGTGGTACGATTCATGGATAAACAATTAATTAAATTGAGTTGTCAATATACTCGATTTAATTAATGGGCATTCGATATCTTAAACATAGGGAACTAATTGAGTTAAAGAAGCCATATCCATAAATATGAAATTAGGGTGGTAGTGCAATATTAATTCTTTAGTGGATTGAATTAATATTAATGTCCTTAAGTTATGTCTGGTCTAGACATGGGAACTTAAGGCCCATTGGAGGCCTAACCCTAATTTTCTTCTAGATCCATGTTGCAGCCCTATATATACCTTATGAAGGGAGAAGAAAAACCCTAGCCACTGAGACATAAAAATTTCGAAATTTCTCTCCCCAAAAGAAAGAAATTGACGAAAGTTTTATTGTGAAGGTTCTTCATCTCCAAGCTTCTACGAGGTCTAGAGGATCATCACTCACACGATGTCTGGATCGAGGTTGGTTCATACTACAGAAGATCATGGAGTGGATAACATGAAGAATGGAGGAGTTGTAGATTTAATATCTATATATTTTCAACGGTGTCTGTCCGATTGCAAGGTAATTGATAATCTCAGTTTTCTTCTGTTGCGTATGAGATTTATATTCGGTTTTAACATGCAATGGGATGTGGAATCATTTTGATCAAAATATTTTATTCAATCAACACACATCCAAAGGATCCTCAGTTCCATCAGCCGAGATCACCCAATTCGCCCAGCTCCTAGATGAGTCGATTTATGAAGCATGGGAGAGATACAAGGACATGTTGAGGAGGTGTCAACAACATGGTTTCACTGAGGCACAACAAGTGTGCCATCTTTATAAAGGATTAACTACAACTACAAAAATTGTAGTGGATGCTTCTACTGGAGGATCTCTGTTGGCCTGAACTTCGAGAGATGCTATGAGAATATTGGAGGAAGTTGTCTCCAATAACTACCATTGGCCATCTGAAAGATCCACGACAAGAAAAGTAGCTGCAACAAAAGTTATTGAGCAGACCAAAGCACTGGAGGCTGAGGTCGAGGATTTGAAGAACCAGCTCTATCTACTGAAGAAGGCGAGAGCTGGAGAGAAGAAGGAATTTGTCCAAGCTGTAGGAGAGCAGAATTCAACTGAGGAGATGAATTACATGAATCAAATGAACTTCAACAGAGGAAATCAATGTTGTGGACCTCAGTACTACCCCGGGATGAGAAATCATCCTAATTAGTCTTATGGAAATCCAAATAATTTCCAGCAGCCTCCACCGGGTTTCTCTATGACAAATGCAGTGATCAATTAGCCTAAGAAGCAGTCATTCTCGGAGATGGTGAATTCTTACATCATCGACACTGATGCAAAGATGGAGAAATTCCAGACCGATATTACTTAATTCAAGCAGACATTTGGAAGCCAGATGGACCAGCTGCAAAAGACCATTGCAAATATTGGAGCTTCCTTAGCCAGTCAGCATAGCTAGGACAATTTCCCACCACTCTTGGGGTGAATCCTAAGCAGAAGAATGAGCAAGTCAAGGTGGGTCACACTAGAGAAGAAGGATGGATACATTTGCATCTCCGTCTCATGCATGTGCATCTCCCACCTTTTCCTGAGTGATTGTTTATTAATAAATTACACCTAAGTGTGAACATCATCATCTTCACCCCAAGGTCACTATTTCGAATTCATTGCTCTAGTTGGAGGAGTCAATTTATTCTAGTAGTGTCCTACAATTATCTTATTAAGAAGTTTAATTTCTAGAGAATCCAGCGATATGACATATCCATTATGGAGAAAGACCTATTATCAACGCACATGCTCATCACTTCTCAGTTAAACTAGATTAATGGAGACCATTTGAGATTTCCACATAATTTGACATGTATCTCTCCCACTTAGTTATTTATACTTGAAGTTTCATTTTATCCCATTTAAAACATGCAAACATCACATAAAATGATAAACAACCATCGCATGCTAAACAACACAACAAGCACAATAATTAAAATCAACTATCATGGCATATATCCCATGTTTCTTTATAAGATGAACATGGAAAGATAGCTTCCGAAAATTGGACATTTATGATCGCCAATTACCACCTTCATCTCGCCGAAATCCTAGCTCCGATTAGGGTTTCGGGATGTGTTTGGGATGTCCTTCCTTTACTGATCTGCACCACTTTTCTTCTTTGAGTCAATTTCCTATCCTTATTCAATATAGAATATCTATCCCAAAAGCAAAATCCTAATATATCTAGAATAACAAGGAAATAAAAATACGACTCAAGACTTGGTGATTTTCGAAAATCACGACTACTAGGGCTAACAATTTATTTTTCCTATTACATTAAAAAAACACAATAAAATAAAATACCTAGACCTAATCCATGGATTTTCTCATGGATTAAAAAAATATGTAGCCGAACCGGCATACGTCCAACATACATACAACATTAAACTAAATACATACATCACATAATTAAGGAATCATGATAGTTGGTACCACCTGCAAATAAAACAATCTATAAATACAACTACCATAATTACATGATAAGCATAAAAAATCACATAATATCCATACATGATATATTAATTTTGAAAATACCTATTAATAAAATTAAAAAATTTCAAAATACACTATAAGATAAAATTTAGAAATAAATTACAATTATCTACCAAATTAAATCTTATAATTATCGAGAATACTATAAGAATAATTTTGGAAATTAATTAAAATTATCCATCAAACTTATACCTTAAATTTTTGAAAACCCCTAATTAATTAAACTTTGGAAATATTGATATTAATCAAAAATCTACTCCAAAATAATTACATAGGTTCAAAAATAACAAGAACAAAAATATGGAAGTTTTGATCCTCTTCAAATATTTTTCAAATTTAAAATTATATTTTTAAACCTAATAGAATTAGAATCAGGTAACTTTTGATATACGCCAAAAGTTACCTTATCTAATTCCAACACTCCAAATTTTTGAAAATTTCATAATATTTAGATAAGGAAATTTTGATATGGATCAAAATTCTATTCCAAATACAAACCCTAATTTTCAAAAATAATGGATCAAAATTAGGAAATTTTGAAACATCAACTTTCGAAAAAGATGATGCCAAAATTTTCGAAATTCATAAACATAAAATCTAGAAATTTAATGAATATCAAAATACCATTCCAACTGTTATTTTATGAAGATAAAAATTACACATAGACCAAAATTGGATATTTCGAAATATATCAAAAAAATCCATCCAATTGAATCTACAACACACGAAAATTATGAACAAATAAATTTGAAATTTAAACAACTTAAAATTATGTACAGATTTATACATAATGATCGAATATATCATAGGATTAAATCTAGAGGAGTGTCAAAACCCGCTCTGATACCAGTTGTTGGAATTTTTTCGAATTGAACCACCACATGATCTATTTGGATGCTCATTAATTCTAGTTCATGTATATCATATTTTATGCATGCAATGTAAATAATTAAACCGAGTGAATTATCATGCAAGTTCCGATTTTTTATTCTACTAAAAGCGGAAATATAGAACTAGAAAATAACTTACAAATTAACGTCGGCTTGATCATGAGATTAAAGGTCTAATCTTATTATTGAAGATGATGTAATCAGCGCCCTTTAGATAGTGCAATTCCACTTCTCGATCTTCTGTTGTATTCCCAGACCGCGTCTAGATACATGGTGGGTTGTATACTACTAAATATGTGTGAATACTATGAGAATTAAGAAAGCACAAAAGAGCGGCTGATTTCTCGTAACCTAATTCTGCCTCCTCTCTCTAATTAAATAGAGAGAGGGATGAAAATTGCTTCTCCAACTCTAATAGGTTTGAGCCTCTCACTCTTGTTCCATCCCCAGCCCGCTAAGATCATATTAGGCTACAACAGGGATCTAGAAGAATATTAAATTGACCTGCTAATTTATTTAATTTACAATATCCACAACTTAGAATATAATTAAATAAATTAAGTATTATTTTATTCCATTAAAGAAAAAATATTGACCTACTAATTTAATACATATTTGTGAATATGCTTTCTCATTTAGTCTAGTCATTCTCATGTTTAAGATATAATATCCAATAATTAATTATGTAAGCTTCTAACAACTATAATTAATTAATATCTTGTTCCTTGAGTAGTACCGCACGAGCTTTATCATGTACGGAATAAATTCTACCTGTAAGGTTTCACATGAATTTTGTGCTTCCTTAAAGGGACATCATCAACGAGCGCACCATGACACAGTGGCCATATATATTTCACGACTCATCATATATATAAATACTACTGTCCAAAATATTGAGGTTGTTGATCATATCAAAGAACTTCACTCATTGATAAATCAAAGCAATAAATATATGAGTTAAGAACCCGAATTCTGTGAATCTTTATTTCCCCACTTAAGGTCAGAATAGAGAATAATATCCTATCGTGATCTACCTCAATATACAAATCAGTGTACTACAATAATCAGCTGGTTAAGATAAACTAACTATCAAATTATTCTACGGTATACCGATGGTAGGTTCAGGACTATCTAAGTCGTGAGCCTTTTAATACATTACAAGGGATCTGATGATATAATCTTTATCATGTATATACCCAAATTATATCATCTACAATGCAAACATACGGAACTAGAAGATAAATATAACTATAAATAAATGCACACAATGACGGTAATAAATATTCAATCTATATCGTCAAATAAAACATTGTAGAATGTATACAAAGAGAAGTCTTCCAGTATACAAAACTAGCAATCTCTGACTTATACTTGAAGCATGTCTTTCAAGTATAAAAACAAATTTGGCAAATCTCTCCAACTAACACTAAATCTCAAACGCATTATCGGGTCTGCACCTCATCCCCATGTATCATGGTGTGCATGTATGTTTAATTTTTTTTAATTTTATGGTGCATGGTTGGTTTTTAATCGGTTTGATCAAGTTTTTAGTCCATGGGAAAATTCATGATAGATTAGATTTAATTTTGTGTCAAAATTGTATCTAATCTATTGTCTTGAATTCTATCCATAGTTTAGATCTAGTTGTAGATTTATTTTGTTGTAATCTTGTTATGGATGAGAATTTTCATCCATATGGAAGAGGTACAAAGCAGATGGAAACTAGGAGTCCTAAATAAAGAAGAAAATCACTCAAAAGATAGAATTTTCGGAAATTCCTAAGAGCAGTTTTTCACCAAAAACTGTTTAATTTATGATACTTTCCTTGTAGAGGACATAACTTTTGACTCGGGATGAACCACAGGGCCCACAACTACTCAAATCAAAGGTCTTTGAAAGATATATGTGGCTGAAGAGGCCAAATAGGAAAAATAATTGCCATGGTGGTTGTAATTTTATATTTATTTTCATGGTTATGTTTTTTGTTTGTCTAGTATGCTATGAATGATTTAATTTTATTTTGAGTATATCATGGGTGCCTTAAATAACCCCATATTAAATGAATATGTAGGTAATAAGATTTAATTTTAAGAATTTTATCTCATTTATTCATAGCATTCGTTTATATGTGAAGTAATTAATACACGTGTTGGTAATGGGCCAGCCTCCCTACGAATGTGTTAATTACAAGTTTACTAGATTAAACTAAATGCTAAATGAGATTTAATTTTAAAATTATGGATATCAAGATGGTCTCCATAATTGGTCTGTATGTGTAGTAGTTAACACACGTGTTGGTAATGGGCCAACCTCCCTATGGATGTGTTAATTATAAATTCACAAGATCAAATTTCCATGTGATATATAAATTAGTAATGTGAAGTAATCAATACTGGTGCTGGTAATGGGTCAACCCCTATGGATGTGTTGTATTACGAGTTGACTGGTACTAATTTATCACGTTATGGTATATATTTAGATGCAATTAATAAATAAATTTCCTACGAAACAAGTTATTTAATTAATTGTAGGACCAATTTAAATGGTGCCAACTATTAATTTCACTTGTCATAAGGTTAAGTTGACTAGATGGTGAAATTAAAGGTTTAGAACCTGCTTGGAAAATATTTATGTAAACATCCACCTACGTGGCTTGTATTTGTATTTTTCAAGATGTTGGAGGATGCATTTATATATTGTTTGAGGTTACAATATATTTATGTCATTGATAATGTGATTGAATGTATTTTTACATATTTAATTCTCTGTAGACATAATGTTATTTCAACCCGCTTGTTTTATACTTAATATTAACTTGTATGTCCTAATTACAATAATTGAAAAATATTTGGATAATTGTTCAGATTGCTAATGAGATAACGCAGTGTTACATTTTAACTTCTATGTAAAAATGTTCTGCAGCATTAGCATTAGGCCACACCCACTATTTTGACGAGAATATGAATCTCTAGAATTCTTTAGATACTAAAGTAGAATAGCTAGACGAATTGCCATTGAAAACTTGGTAAAAATCACTAAGGTTGTAAGAGACTCTTGTAAAGGATCATATGCTCAAGGAGATTAATATCTGATTGAGTGGGAGATATTTGGAGTTGAAATCAAATTAGGAAACCCAAGTTGATTTCATTTCTCAAAATAGTTAAATGTCTTAATTGACATAGTGTGATTACTCATGTTGTTCAAAATATTTTATCTCTAGACCAAGGGATAGTAAGAAGACAAATGAGGTTTTCGACGAAAACATAAAAGTTTGGTAAAGAATAACATGGAATATCAAGTAGCCGTGAAAAAGCCTAAACGACAAAAGCTTTTAAAAGGTGCAATTAGCTAAGAATAATTGGAAGACATACTGTCTCTTCTCAAACTAAGGAACACTGGTTGTGTATCTTATTCACTAGTAGTCAAAGAAATGTTTAGTGGAGTATACTACCAGTTCCTGATGGGTAGATATTGAGGCCACTAATCATGAATGCATTTGTATGCAGTGGTTTCGGGAAATCAGTTGACTAAGTGATGGATTACAAGTCTTCATGGGCAATGCTATGAAAATAACGGCTATTGTAGTGGGAGTTTTAATGGTAGAAATACGATTTAGTCTTGAAAAAGTGTATGATGTAATTGTAATACGTAATGAGCAAGAGTATCGTATCCATATGGATTGTGATGGCAAATAATATTGTGAATACTAAAATATAGACACCTTATTAATATCTAGATACTTATATTTAACAGAGAGTTCGAATAAAATAATACGCAAATCAAAAAAACATGAAAATAATATAAAAAGATCAAAATGGTCAGTACTTCTAAACATTCATAATATAATATATTGTTTAATCTAATATGCGAAACTGATGGCCAAGCAATCATACATGAGAAATCAAAACAATATATGAAAGGGAGAATTGAAATATTAATCAAAACACAAAATCCACTGTAGTTTTACATCCCTAGAATCTAAGAAAAATTACCTAGACATAATCAAAGAAAGAATAAAAATAAAACATGGTAAACAAAATATTGTTCAACACAATAAAGAACCCGGAGTCTTCAATCTTGCTGCAGCCTTCAGAATCTCTGTTGTGCCTCCATAATTTTGTTCACCTTGGTACGTTTTCTGTTACTAAACTAAATTAAACTGGACTACGTTAGACTATGTTAGACTTTGTATCCTCTTTTGTACGCCTCTATTCTAATGGGTAGAGAAGGTATTTATAATGTTGGAGGGAACCCTAAGGTTAAAATGAAGCCTAAAGTGGAGAAAAGCCTCGAAAATTCCGAACTGGGTCCGTCCGGATTGACTGGTGGCTCGAGTGACTGGGTCGACTCGACCATCTGTAAAACAAGCCCTTTGGATTGATTGGGAGGTCGGGTCGACCTGTGGGTCGTCCATGCATGCGCAGGCTTCACTAAAATGGTTCCTTCTCACTCGTTTCTCATCCGATTGAGCCAATTCAACTTGCATAACGCTCATAACTCAATTCTCCATCTTACTATGCTCTTCAATCACCCATATGGATTATTCCAGTCCAAGAGCCTAGTTGGTCCATATTTTAGCTCTCCAAGCACATACTTGATCATTTTGCACCAAATAATCATCAAATTCACCACTATTACTGCAAAACTCACAAATATATCATAAACCTAAAATGATAGCATAATGAGCACAAAAGCTATGGAAATCACGCAACTTATCAACTTAAACATCATCAATTCATATCCAAAAATTGTGTAAAATACACAGCTGTCAAACCCCTAAACTTAAACTGTTGCACGTCCCGAGCAATGAAAAAGAAAAAAAAAGAGAAGATATGAAGTACAATGATTGGTGATAATTACAAGTTAATCGGTGAAAGGACACAAACTGTCAAACCCCCAAACTTATTATGAATCATCATGGCACTCTCCAACCTGTCCACTATTTTCAAAGAAAATAAGTTAATCGGTGAAAATTACAATGATTGGATTCGAAACCTTAATCTTGTTCTCACTGCGGAAGGACACAAATACGTACTTGAAGAGGTATGTCCTCAGAAGCCACATGAGGGTTCTGACAAAGCCCAAAAGGTTGCATATGATAAGTAGGTTAGGTCTAATGAGATAGCGCGCTATTACATTCTGGCATCCATGTAGAATGTGTTACAACATTAGCATGAACCTATGAAAACCGCTTATGATATCATGTACAACCTTAGGTAGCTCTTCGGTTATCAGAACCGTTCGGCACGCTATTTGGCAATGAAGAAGCTAATGGATGCGAGAATATCTGATTCCACACCTGTTAGGGATCACGTTCTCACGATGATGGGGTATCTGGCTGAGATCGAGACCTTGGATGGAGAGCTGGATGGCGATTCTCAAATTGACATTTTTCTTCATAGCTTGTCCCCGAGGTTTGAGTAGTTCAAGCTGAACTTTAACATGATTAAAAGGGATATCGACCTGAATGAACTGCTCATGGATCTTCAGGCAACTAAGTTACTTCAAAAGGGAAATCCGAAGACACACCGAGATGAAAATAGGGTGTCTTCTTCCAGTACTAAAAGGAAGAAGAGGAACGCACCCAAGAAAGCTGCAGAGGGGGGCGCCTAAGGTAAAGAAGTCCAGGACTAAGATTCCTCCCGAGGAATTTAAGTAAAAGACAGAGTGTTTCAAGTGTGGCCAGCCAGGTCACTGGAAGGCGGATTGTCCTAACAAAAAAAAGAAAAAAGGTACGTCTCAATATCTTGTCGTTGAAACATGTTTAGCTACTTGTTCTAGTCAGTCATGGGTAGTAGATACTGGAGCTACTAATCATGTTTGCATGTCTTTACAAGGGTTCCTGGTAAAAAGCCAGCTGAGTGATCGTGAGATTTCAGTCCACATGCGCAATGCTACAAAAGTGGCGGTAGTTGCAGTAGGAGACGTAACCTTATCCTTTAGTAGTGATAGGATTTTAGTTTTAAAGGATTGTCTTTATGTGCCAAGTTTTAGGCGAAACTTGATTTCAGTTTCTAAACTTTTTATGGATGGATATTCTGTTTCTTTTGATAACAAGGTTGTTATCTTTAGTGATAAACATTTTATTTGTTCTGGCACATTAGATGGGTATCTTTATTTACTTAATTCTATGCAAAACACTACGTAAATGCATTTACTGAATACATCGGTCATAAACCCTAACAAACGAAAAGAACCTTCAGAAATAAATCAAACCTATCTTTGGCATCTTAGGCTCGGCTATATTAACCTTAAACGGATACAAAGACTAGTAAACGATGGGCCCTTGTCTTCATTGGTCCTAGAATCATTCCCTTTGTGTGAATATTGTTTGGAAGGTAAAATGACCAAGCGACCCTTTAAGGATAAAGGGAATAGATCTGAAGAGGTACTAGATTTGATTCACTCTGACTTATGTGGCCCTATGTCAGTTCAGGTTCGAGGAGGGTACGCGTATTTCATCACATTCATTGATGATTACTCAAGGTATGGATACATATACCTGTTACGCCGCAAGTCAGAATCCTTTGAGACTTTCAAACAATTTAGAGCGGAAGTGAAAAAATGTACAGGTAAAAGTATTAAATCACTACGGTCTGATCGTGGTGGTGAGTACCTCTTGAATGAATTTAGGGACTACTTAGCAGAGAATGGGATTACATCCCAGTTGACTGCGCCGGGAACGCCACAGCAGAACGGCGTGGTGGAGAGAAGGAACAGAACATTATTAGAGATGGTTAGATCGATGATGATCTATTCAGATCTGCCCATTTTGCTCTGGGGATATGCCTTGGAAACGGCAGCCTATATTCTTAACGTGGTTCCATCAAAATCAGTCTCATCTATGCCCACAAAACTTTAGACTGGACGAAAGCCCAGTCTTAGACATTTTCGGATTTAGGGTAGTCCAGCACATGTGCTGGATAAGGAAGCTGATAAGCTGGCACCACGTACAGATGTTAGATTGTTTGTTGGATATCCCAAAAGAATGATAGGTGGTTTATTTTATAGTCCTAAGGATCAGAAGATCATTGTGAGTACCAATGCTCGATTCTTAGAGGAAGACTATGTGATAAATCACAGGCCAAGAAGTGAGATAGTACTCGAGGAACTTTGAGGGAAAAATTCGAATCTGACACTAACAGTACAAGAAGAGGAACCACAAATTACTGCACAACGTGTCACAGAAGTACAGGAACTGCCTCGTCGCAGTGGGAGGGTTGTACGCCAACCTGACAGATTTATTGGTTTGGGTGAATCTTCAGATTTCCCTGAAGGACTAAATGAATTGGATCCCAAGACCTACGATGAAGTGATCTAAGACAAAGATGTAGATTCTTGGAAAATTGCAATGGAGTCTGAGTTTGGATCTATGGTTTACAATCAAGTCTGGGAGCTTGTAGAACCACAAGATGGGGTAAAAACCATTGGGTGTAAGTGGGTTTACAAACACAAGAGAGGAGCTGACGGAAAAGTTGAAACCTTTAAGGCAAGATTAGTGGCGAAAGGGTACACTCAGAAAGAAGGGATCGATTATGAGGAAACCTTCTCGCCAGTAGCCATGCTTAAGTCAATCCGGATTCTCTTGTCTATTGCGGCTCATTTGGATTATGAGATTTGGCAGATGGATGTCAAGACAGCTTTCCTGAATAGAAGTCTTGAGGAAAACCTCCACATGAAGCAACCAGAGGGTTTCATTGTTAAAGGCCAAGAGCATTTAGTGTGCAAGCTTAAGAGATCCATTTATGGACTTAAGCAGGCGTCAAGGTCTTGGAACATCAGGTTTGACGAGGTTATCCAGACATATTGATTCGTGCAATGTCCGGATGAGAGCTGTGTGTACAAGAAGACTGACGGAAACGTGGTGGCTTTCCTCGTGCTATATGTTGATGATATCTTACTTATTGGAAACAGTAAGAAAGTATTATCTAACATAAGGGTGTGGTTGTCCAAGCAGTTCCATATAAAAGATCTAGGAGAGGTCGGACACGTCCTTGGTATCAAGATAATCTGAGATCGCCAGAAAAGGATGTTGTGCTTATCCCAGGCGACATATATCGACACAGTGCTAACTAGGTTTAACATGCAGGATTCCAAGAAAGGTTTTATACCTTTCAGGCATGGAATTCAGCTATCCAAGGATATGTGTCCCCACACACAGGCTGAGACAGATGAGATGAAGGGCATTCCATATGCTTCGGCTGTGGTAAGCCTTATGTATGCTATGCTATGCACTAGACCTGATATATGCTATGCAGTTGGTATGGTAAGCAGATATCAGTCTAACCCTGGACAAGGTCACTGGACTGCAGTTAAGAATATACTCAAGTACCTAAAAAGGACTCGAGATTATATGCTGGTATAACGCTCTGATAGTCTAGTGCCTTTGGGTTATACGGACTTAGATTTTCAATCCGATAAAGATCAGAGTAAATCTACCTCAGGCTATGTGTTTACCTTGGGAGGCGGAGCCATTGCATGGAGGAGCATTAAGCAGAAATGCATTGCAGATTCCACCATGGAGGCCATATATGTAGCTGCCTCTGAGGCTGCAAATGAGGTCGTTTGGCTCAAGAGCTTCTTGTTCGACTTGAGCGTGGTACCTGATTTGCCTAAGAATATCACAGTATATTGTGATAACTCGGGTGCAGTGGCAAATTCGAAGGAACCCAGAGCTCATAAGGTAAGTAAACACATAGAGAGAAAGTACCATCTTATACGAGAAATCGTTAAGAGAGGAGATGTGACAGTGGTCAAGATTGCATCGGAGAACAATTTGGCTGATCCATTCCTGAAGAGCCTTCCAGCTAAGACCTTCTACGGTCACGTGGAAAAAATGGGAGTGAGATGCAGACCCGAGGTTGCCGTTTGAGATTTTAGTTAGAGTTGGAGAGTTTGCCAGTTTGTTTTATATTTGAAAGAGATGCTTCAAGTATAAGTGGGAGATTATTGGTTTTGTATACTAGAAGACTTGTCTTTTATATACATTATTGATGATGGTTTTATGATGATATAGAATGAATACAATTGCAGTCACTGTTTGCATTTAAATTGTTATATTTACATGCATGTTCACTATACTTACATTGTAGATGACATGGTGTAGGTAAACATATGGTTAGATCATATCATCGGTTCCTTGTAATGTATTAAAAGGCTCACAGTCTAGATGGCATTGAACCTGCTATCGGTACGCCGTAGAATAATTTGATAGTTAGTTTGTCATGACTAACTGATTATTCTAATACACGGACGAGTGTATTGGGGAAGATCTACTTAGGATTCTATTCTCTATTCTGACCTTAAATGAGAGAATAAGAATCCACAGAGTTCGGGTTCTTAACCCCTATATGTTGGCGGACATATACGTGTAGTGTTTGCAGCTTTGATTTATCAAAGGGTGAGATTCTTTCATAGGATCAATAATCTCGATATCTTGGGTTGTGACATTTACACTTATGATGGGTCGTGCAATATGTAGGGGCACCGTGTCCTGGTGCGCCAGGTTGATGGTGTCCCCTTGAGGAAATGCAAGTTCATGCTGAAACCCTGCTGGTGGAATTTATTCCGTGCATGAGTAAAGCTTGTGTGGTACTATTCAAGGAAAAGATATTAATTAATTATAGTTTTCAAAAGCTTACATAATTATATAATGGGCATTATATCTTAAACATGGGGAATGGCTGGACTAAAGGAGAAAGCATATTCAAAAATATGTATTAAATTGGTAAGTCGGTATTATTTCTTTAGTGGAATAAAAATAATACTTAATTTATCTAAATTATATCCTAAGTTTATTGGATATTGGATATTAAATAAATTAATTGGCCAATTTAATATTCTTCTAGATCCCTGTTGTAGCCCAAAAAGAGACTGGATTGAATTGGAGATAGAACAAGAGATAGAGATAGAATTCCAGTCCAACTGGGACACTAATTTCGTCCACCCCCTTATAAATAAGAGGGTGGAGGGCACGAAATTAATGTCATAAAATATCAACCCTCTCGTGATCTCTTGATCTCCACAGATTCCATACCGATCTAGTAGATTTCAGCCCACCCTGAAACTAGATTCAGTCCGGGAATACAACAGAAGATTAAAGAGTGGAATAGCATCAAGGGACGCCTATTACCATTCATACAACAGCAAGATTAGACCTTTAATCTTATCCACAACCCTTCGTTTAATTTGTAAGTCGTTTTTCGGTATTCTATGTTTCCACTTTAGTAGAATCGAAAACTGGATTTGCATGTTAATTAAACTCAGTTAATTGAAACATATGTGCTACATAAAATTATGATCTACATGATATTAGAATTTATGAACATCCAATTAGATCATGTGGTGGTTCAATTCGAAAAAAACCCCAACAACTGGTATCAAAGCGGGTTTTGGCACTGTTCTATATTTAATCCTAGGATTAATTTGAAAAATATGTTTAAATTTGATGAAATATTTAAGTTGCTTAAATTTTCAGATTTATGTGCTTATATTTTCGAATCGGTTGTGTTCAAAACTTAGATGAATTTTTTATGGTGTTTCGAAAATTCTAGTTTTGGATGGATTGTAATTTTCGGTCATATCTTAATTAGATTTGGAATAGATTTTTGAGTTATCAAAATTTCCAGATTTAATTAGATGTGTGTTTCGAAATTTGTAGCATCAAATTTTCGAAAATTTGATGTTTAATTTCCCTAATTTGTTCTATGTATTTTTCGATCACATTGAATTAATTTGGAGAGGTTTTTGATTTGAAATCAAATTTCCAGATTTCTTTAATGTGGTGGTTCGAAAATTATGTGTATAAAAAATTAGATTTGGTATTTTTGATGTTTATCTTAAAATTACCTAATTCTAATCTAGATAGATTTGAAAATAGAATATTAGATTTGGATGGAATTTGAAGTGGATCAAATTTCCAAATTTAATCTTCTTGTGATTTTTGAAATCTATAAAGATTTGAATTGGATAAGGTAATTTTTGATATATATCAATAGTTATCTAATTCTAATCCTAAAAGAATTGAAAATAGATTTTAAATTTGGAAGAATTTGAAGTGATCAAATTTCCAGATTTATTATCTTGAAATTTTCGAAATTCTTGTAGATAAGAATTGGAAAAGTAATTTTTTGATGTATATCATAAATTACTTAATTCTAATCTAGATAGGATTGAAGATAAGATTTAAATTTGGATGGAATTTGAAGTGGATCAAATTTCCAGATTTTATCTTTGTAATTTTCGATCCTAGCCTATCCAAATATTCGGGATAGATTTTTTATTTATATCAAGATTTCCAAATATTAATTAATTAGGGTGTTATCCGAAAATTAAGAAATAAATTTGGTGGATAATTTTAACAAATTTCAAGATTTATTCTTAAGGGATTTTCGAGATTTATCAAGATTAAATTTGGTGGATAATTATTTTAATTTCCAAATTAAATCTTGAAGCTATTTTCGAAATTAATTAATTTAATTAATTGTAATTTTCGAAAATCATGTCATGTGTGGATATCATATGTTATTTTATGCTAATCATGTAATTGTGATTGTTGGATTTGTAGAATGACTTGTTTGCAGGGTTACCGACTATCATGGCTCCTTAATTATGTGATGTATGTTTTAATTTATGTTGAATGTATGATGGGTCGTTTGCCGATTTGGCTACGTGATTTTAATCCATGAGAAAATCCATGGATTAGGTCTAGATTTTATTTTATGTTATTTTAATATAATAGAAATAAAACTATTAGACCAAGTTATTGAGTTGTAATTCTATTCTAGATATATTAGTTTTTTCCTCTAAGGAATAGAAATTCTATATTGAATAAAGTTTGAAGATCAACTCGAAGAAGGAGCGTAGTACAGCTAAAGAAAGGAAGTGTCATTGATTCACGTCCCGAAATCCTAATTGGAGCTAGGATTTTCGGCGAGGCACAGTGATGGGGGCGGCGGCCATGCCCGATTTTCCGGAGCTGACTTTCCAGTTTTATCTCATTCAGCAACATGAGATATAAGCCATGATAGTTGGTTTTTATTATTATTGTTTATTATGTTGTTTGAAGCATGCAATGGTGTTTTATCTTTTTATGTGATGTTTGCATATTTTACAATGGGATAAAATGAAACCTTAATCTTAAATAACTAAGTGGGAGAGATTCATACCAAAGTATGTAGAAATCTCAAACGGTCTCCATTAATCTGGTTTAATTGAGATGTGATAGATATGCGAGTTGGCAATAGGTCTTTCTCCATAACGGATGTGTCATATCACTGTTATCTCTAGAAATTAAACTTCTTTGTCAAGATAGCTGTAGAACACTACTAGAACAAACTGACTCCTCCAACTGGAGCAGGGAGTTCGAAATAGTGGACTTGGTGCTAAAATGATGGTGTTCACACTTAGGTGTAATTTATTAATAAACGTCCACACTAACGTGGCTTATTAATTGGAAGGTTACATACCGTGGTTATTTTCGACTATTAATTTACTTGTCATAAGGAAATTTGACTGGAGGTAAATTAAAGGTGGTTTTACCTGTTTGAGGATGAATTTTATAAACGTCCACACTAATGTGGCTTATAAGAAATATTTTTAAAATGTCGGTGGATTACATATAATTTTTTGAGGTATACGATTATATGTGAATATCCTAAAGTTTGTGACTGTACTACATGTTTACTTTTCAGTTATTCTGTATCATCATGGCACTCTCCAACCTGTCCACTATTCTCAAAGAAAACAAGTTAATCGGTGAAAATTACAATGATTGGATTTGAAACCTTAATCTTGTTCTCACTGCGGAAGGACACAAATACGTACTTGAAGAGGTATGTCCTCAGAAGCCAGATGAGGGTTCTGACGAAGCCCAAAAGGTTGCATATGATAAGTGGGTTAAGTCTAATGAGATAGCGCGCTGTTACATTCTGGCATCCATGTCGAATGTGTTGCAACATCAACATGAACCTATGAAAAGCGCTTATGATATCATGTACAACCTTAAGCAGCTCTTCGGTCATCAGAACCGCTCGGCACGCCATTTGGAAATGAAGAAGCTAATGGATGCGAGAATGTCTGACTCTACACCTGTTAGGGATCACGTTCTCACAATGATGGGGTATCTGGCTGAGATCGAGACCTTGGGTGGAGAGCAGGATGGCGATTCTCAAATCGACATAGTTCTTCATAGCTTGTCCCCGAGGTTTGAGCAGTTCAAGCTGAACTTTAACATGATTAAAAGGGATGTCGGCCTGAATGAACTGCTTATGGATCTTCAGGCAGCTGAGTTACTTCAAAAGGGAAATCCGGAGGCACACCTAGCTGAAAATAGGGTGTCTTCTTCCGGTACTAAAAGGAAAAAAAGGAACGCACCCAAGAAAGATGCAGAGGAGGCACCTAAGGTCAAGAAGTCTAAGACTAAGATTCCTCCCGAGGAATTTAAATCAAAGACAAAGTGTTTCAAGTGTGGCCAGCCAGGTCACTATAAGACGGATTGTCCTAACAAAAAGAAGAAAAAGGGTACGTCTCAATCTCTTGTCGTTGAAACATGTTTAACTACTTGTTCTACTCAGTCATAGGTAGTAGATACTGGAGCTACTGATCATGTTTGCATGTCTTTACAGGGGTTCCTGGTAAAAAAACAACTGAGTGATGGAGAGATTTCAGTCTACACGGGCAATGCTACGAAAGTGACGGCAGTTCCAGTAGGAGACGTAACCTTATCTTTTAGTAGTGATAGGATTTTAGTTTTAAAGGATTGTCTTTATGTGCCTGGTTTTAGGCGAAACTTGATTTCAGTTTCTAAACTTTTTATGGATGGATATTCTGTTTCTTTTGATAACAAGGTTGTTATCTTTAGTGATAAACATTTTATTTGTTCTGGCACATTAGATGGGCATCTTTATTTACTTAATTCTATGCAAAACACTACGCAAATGCATTTACTGAATACATCGGTCATAAACCCTAACAAACGAAAAGAACCTTCCGAAATAAATCAAACCTATCTTTGGCATCTTAGGCTCGGCTATATTAACCTTAAACGGATACAAAGACTAGTAAACGATGGGCCCTTGTCTTCATTGGTCCTAGAATCATTCCCTTTGTGTGAATCCTATTTGGAAGGTAAAATGACCAAGCGACCCTTTAAGGATAAAGGGAATAGATCAGAAGAGGTACTAGATTTGATTCACTCTGACTTATGTGGCCCTATGTCAGTTCAGGTTCGAGGAGGGTACGGGTATTTCATCACGTTCATTGATGATTACTCAAGGTATGGATACATATACCTGTTACGCCGCAAGTCAGAATCCTTTGAGACTTTCAAACAATTTAGAGCGGAAGTGAAAAAATGTACAGGTAAAAGTATCAAATCACTACGGTCTGATCGTGGTGGTGAGTACCTCTTGAATGAATTTAGGGACTACTTAGCAGAGAATGGGATTACATCCCAGTTGACTGCGCCGGGAACGCCACAGCAGAACGGCGTGGCGGAGAGAAGGAACAGAAAATTGTTAGAGATGGTTAGATAGATGATGAGCTATTCAGATCTGCCCATTTCGTTCTGGGGATATGCCTTGGAAACGGCAGCCTATATTCTTAACGTGGTTCCATCAAAATCAGTCCCATCTACGCCCACAGAACTTTGGACTGGACGAAAGCCTAGTCTTGGACATTTTCAGATTTGGGGTAGTCCAGCACATGTGCTGGATAAGGAAGCTGATAAGCTGGCACCACGTACAGATGTTAGATTGTTTGTTGGATATCCCAAAAGAATGAAAGGTGGTTTATTTTATAGTCCTAAGGATCAGAAGATCATTGTGAGTACCAATGCTCGATTCTTAGAGGAAGACTATGTGATAAATCACAGGCCAAGAAGTGAGATAGTACTCGAGGAACTTCGAGGGGAAAATTCAAATCTGACACCAACAGTACAAGAAGAGGAACCACAAATTACTGCACAACGTGTCACAAAAGTACAGGAACTACCTCGTCGCAGTGGGAGGTTTGTACGCCAACCTGACAGATTCATTGGTTTGGGTAAATCTTCAGATTTCCCTGAAGGACTAAATGAATTGGATCCCAAGACCTAAGACGAAGCGATCCAAGACAAAGATGCAGATTCTTGAAAAATTACAATGGAGTTTGAGATTGGATCTATGGTTCACAATCAAGTCTGGGAGCTTGTAGAACCACAAGATAGGGTAAAAGCCATTGGGTGTAAGTGGGTTTACAAACGCAAGAGAGGAGCTGACGGGAAGGTTGAAACCTTCAAGACAAGATTGGTGGCGAAAGGGTACACTCAGAAAGAAGGGATCGATTATGAGGAAACCTTCTCACCGGTAGCCATGCTTAAGTCAATCTGGATTCTCTTGTCTATTGTCGCTCATTTGGATTATGAGATTTGGCAGATGGATGTAAAGACAGCTTTCCTGAATGGAAGTCTTGAGGAAAACATCCACATGAAGCAACCAGAGGGTTTCATTGCTAAAGGCCAAGAACACTTAGTGTACAAGCTTAAGAGATCCATTTATGGACTTAAGCAGGCGTCAAGGTCTTGGAACATCTAGTTTGATGAGGTTATCCAGTCATATGGATTCGTGCAATGTCCGGATGAGAGCTGTGTGTACAAGAAGAGTGACGGAAATGTGGTGGCTTTCCTCGTGTTATATGTTGATGATATCTTACTTATTGGAAAGAGTAAGAAAGTATTATCTAACAAAAGGGCGTGGTTGTCCAAGCAGTTCCATATGAAAGATCTAGGAGAAGCCGGATATGTCCTTGGCATCAAGATAATTCAAGATCGCCAGAAAAGTATGTTGTGCTTATCCCAGACGACATATATCGACATAGTGCTAGCTAGGTTTAACATGCAGGATTCCAAGAAAGGTTTTATACCTTTCAGGCATGAAATTTATCTATCTAAGGATATGTGTCGCCACACACGGGCTGAGATAGATGAGATGAAGGGCATTCCATATGCTTCAGCTGTGGGAAGCCTTATGTATGCTATGCTATGCACTAGACCTGATATATATTATGCAGTTGGCATGGTAAGCAGATATCAGTCTAACCCTGGACAAGGTCACTGGATTGCGGTTAAGAATATACTCAAGTACCTAAAAAGGACTCGAGATTATATGCTGGTATACTGCTCTGATAGTCTAGTGCCTTTAGGTTACACAGACTTAGATTTTCAATCCGATAAAGATCAAAGTAAATCTACCTCAGGCTATGTGTTTACCTTGGGAGACGGAGCCATTGCATGGAGGATCATTAAGCAGAAATGCATTGCAGATTCCACCATGGAGGCCGAATATGTAGCTGCCTCTGAGGCTACAAAAGAGGTCGTCTGGCTCAAGAGCTTCTTGTTAGACTTGAGCATGGTATCTAATTTGCCTAAGAGTATCACGGTATATTGTGATAACTCGGGTGCAGTGGCAACTTTGAAGGAACCCAGAGCCCATAAGGCAAGTAAACACATAGAGAGAAAGTACCATCTTATACGAGAAATCATTAAGAGAGGAGATATGGCAGTGGTTTAGATTGCATCGGAGGACAATTTGGCTGATCCATTCACAAAGAGCCTTCCAGCTAAGACCTTCTACGGTCACGTGGAGAAAATAGGAGTGAGATGCAGACCCGAAGTTGCCGTTTGAGATTTTAGTTAGAGTTGGAGAGTTTACCAGTTTGTTTTATATTTGAAAGACATGCTTCAAGTATAAGTGGGAGATTATTGGTTTTGTATACTAGAAGACCTGTCTTTTGTATACATTATTGATGATGGTTTTATGATGATATAGAATGAATACAATTGCAGTCACTGTTTGCATTTAAATTGTTATATTTACATGCATGTTCACTATACTTACATTGTAGATGACATGGTGTGGGTAAAAATATGGTTAGATCATATCATCGGTTCCTTGTAATGTATTAAAAGGCTCACGATCTAGATGGCATTGAACCTGCTATCGGTACGCCGTAGAATAATTTGATAGTTTGTTTGTCTTGACTAACTGATTATTCTAATACACGGATGAGTGTATTGAGGAGGATCTACTTAGGATTCTATTCTCTATTCTGACCTTAAATGAGAGAATAAGAATCCACAGAGTTCGGGTTCTTAACCCCTATATGTTGGCGGACATA
The DNA here is from genome assembly GCA_026008535.1 of Perilla frutescens. NCBI lineage: Eukaryota > Viridiplantae > Streptophyta > Magnoliopsida > Lamiales > Lamiaceae > Perilla > Perilla frutescens. The sequence continues at coordinate 15,111,174 of BRKX01000004.1, forward strand.
TACGTGTAGTGTTTGCAGCTTTGATTTATCAAAGGGTGAGATTCTTTCATAGGATCAATAATCTCGATATCTTGGGTTGTGACATTTACACTTATGATGGGTCGTGCAATATGTAGGGGCACCGTGTCCTGGTGCGCCAGGTTGATGGTGTCCCCTTGAGGAAATGCAAGTTCATGCTGAAACCCTGCAGGTGGAATTTATTCTGTGCATGAGTAAAGCTTGTGTGGTACTATTCAAGGAAAAGATATTAATTAATTATAGTTTTCAGAAGCTTACATAATTATATAATGGGCATTATATCTTAAACATGGGGAATGGCTGGACTAAAGGAGAAAGCATATTTAGAAATATGTATTAAATTGGTAAGTCAGTATTATTTCTTAAGTGGAATAAAAATAATACTTAATTTATTTAATTATATCCTAAGTTTATTAGATATTGGATATTAAATAAATTAATGGGCAAATTTAATATTCTTCTAGATTCCTGTTGTAGCCCAAAAAGAGACTGGATTGAATTGGAGATAGAACAAAAGATAGAGATAGAATTTAAGTCCAATTGGGACACTAATTTCATCCACCCCCTTATAAATAAGAGGGTGGAGGGCACGAAATTAATGTCATAAAATATCAACCCTTTCGTGTTCTCTTGATCTCCACAGATTCCATACAGATCTAGTAGATTTCAGCCCACCCTAAAACTAGATTCAGTCCGGAAATACAACAGAAGATCAAGGAGTGGAATAGCATCAAGGGGCGCCTATTAACATTCATACAACAACAATATTAGACCTTTAATCTTGTCCTCAACCCGTCGTTTAATTTTTAAGTCGTTTTTCGGTATTCTATGTTTCCGCTTTAGTAAAATCGAAAACTGGATTTGCATGTTAATTAAACTCGGTTAATTGAAACATATGTACTACATAAAATTATGATCTACATGATATTAGGATTGATGAACATCCAATTTGATCCTGCGGTGGTTTAATTCGAAAAAAACCCCAACATCAAAGTCGCGAATCTCCATTACTCCGAATCACAAAACACTACCAGAACATATCAATTCTCAGTAAAACTAAACTTTGTTTGGTTTTCTTCTTCCTTCTCCAATCACCATTCACAATGAAACAAACCAACAAATAATTTATGATGATTCTTCAACAGTGAAAAATAACGATGGGTCTTTTATACTATCTTTATACATTTTTTTTCTTTTTCATGAGCTCATAAGATACCATAATAATTTTTCAACATCATAACAATTCTCTAGCAATTGATCAATTCTCGACTTCTCCCTCATACATCTAAATATGAAATTCCTTAATCCTCCAGCTTACAAACAAAATACTTGAAAGGCTCCAACAGGCTGACTATAGAATCTTTCAGAGATGGGTAAAAACTTAGGATAAATCAAGAGCTAACAAAAATGGCCTAAAATCATTTTAATTCAAATTTTGTTTTATTTATAAGACATTTATTCAATTTTTTTTTTTTGGTGTATCATTAAAACTTAGTACTTTGATGTTTCAAAGAGTACAGAGTTTAAATGAAGAAACATCATGGAAAATGTATTTAAACACTACTATTTAAAAGTAGTGTTACATATATCTTGGGATAGTAATGGATTAGTTATCAGAAGTTGGGATTAAATGTCAAGTGATTACACCTAGAAATTTCTTAAACGGAATGGTAAAATGGTGTGAAAGAGTGAAGTTCTTTTAGAGATAATTTGATTGATAATGAGTTATTTAATTTTAAAATTCGTTTATGAATATACCTTGTAAATTGCTACGTATGTTCTGTTAAGAAATATGTTTATTTGTAGGATATTCTGGATAAACTAAAGATAAATTATGTAGTTCTAAGAACTTTGAGGGTCGTTATTTACACAACTAACTCTATATCATAGGAAGACTATATAATTACGAGCCCATGAACAATTTTTGTTCTAAAAGAAATGAGAGGAGAAATGTTGTTTCAGTACTAAGTGTACAAGAGATAGCACCACCTGCAGTAATTGCACAACATGTCACAGAAAATACACAAGTATCTGAATTACATTATTATAGTGGGAGTTTAATGTTTGTGGGACTGTCTTTGGATTTAAGTCTCGGGTGAACTGGAATTTAATTCCTAGAACTAAAATAAAGTGATTCAGATAGTATTTTGACAAATTTAAATGATTAGGAGCTTGCAGATCCACCCAATATAGTAAAATCATTAGATGCATGTGGATTAATAGACAAAAAACATGATCAAAATAGAAGGTGAGAACTTTCAAGCTATTTTATCCAGACTCTTTTGTCTAAATTATATCTTATGTTTTATAAGATTGGAAGATAGATGTTAAGACAGCTTTCCTTAAATGGAAGTCTTGAGGAAAACATCTACACAAAGAAACCAATGTGATTTATTGAAAGATGCCAAAAACATGTGATTTATATTAACGTGGCTTACATCTATGTGACTCAAGTAAGCTTATAAATGAAAGATCAACCATCTTTCGATCAAGGAATCCATCTTATAGATTTGATCAATGTTTGGATGAGAAAAGGTATATAAGAAGTGTGACGGAAGCATGGTGGAAATCTAAAGTACTATACGTAGATACTATCTATATCAGTGAGAACGATGAGAAAATACTATCAGACGTATGGGGTATTATTATCCAAACAGTTAGATACAAAAGAGTTGAGAAAAGCTAGATATATCTTTAGGATCTAATGATCGCAAGAAAAGGATATTATGCTTAACTCTGATATCCTATATATATTAAATGTTATTTTCGTTTGGTATGTTATCTAAGAAACGAAAATACATATTTAATTTGCCATTTGGCAAAGTAAACAAATTTTAGCCTAACTGTCACAAGGTTAATTTCCGACTATGAACTTTTCACCTTGTGCGGCACTGATCGTGCACCAATCAGTCAGTCTTCGCTCCCTACCATACTCGTGTTTGTTTGTTTAGTGAGTTTATGTTGTTTGCATCGACATCAAGTAAATCACGCAGCGGAATATAAAGCACACAAGCATATACAGGAACTCACTTCCCAACCTTTGTTAAGAACGCACACTTACAAAGGAATGCCTACAGCTCAATGCACAAACAACATCTATGTCTTCACGGCTAAGACATACAATGTATATATTGATCGACATCCCCCATCAATAGGCAACAATCGAATAAGCTAGGAGCAGTTGGAATCCGCCAAGTCATCGGCGGTTGTGTCCTTGCAAAACTGCCCACCAAGCATTTTGGACAACCGCTTGGAACCGCCCCACAAGTCTGGTAACCGTCGGCCCGCGTGGCAAGGTCCCCGCGTGGCATCACACTGTGTCCCGCAATGCTCAGCCACATCAAGGCTCGCCCGCCTCCGTGTCTCACGGGCAAGCATCGCACGGCGCTCGGCCATGCCCGTGCATCTCGCTCGGCAGCACTCGGTCCCGCACGTGCGCGCGCGTCTTGCACGACGCCCGGCCTCGACAGTGCCTGGCCTCGGCAATCCTCAGTGCTCACAGCGCTCAGCAACTCTTGCGGCGCTCGGCAGCCCATGGTGCCCACGACGCTCGGCAACTTGGTGCTCAGCCACTCGGCCGTTCGGCACGTCTCGGCATGCCTCGGCAGTGCGCGCATGTCATCCGACAGCGCACACTCGTGCCCGTCTCTCGGTAGCTCAACCACCCGAGTGTCGCCCATCACTCAGCAGCTCCTGACGGGACACGTCCAGCTCACGGCGCGCCCGTCTAATCCCAGCTCATCTGACATTTCCCGTCATCTAGCCAAAGCACTCACACCTTGACACGAATGTGCCGAGACATTGCTCGTTGCTAGGCAATTCTCGGCATCCGACCTTCATGAGTGTAAAAAACCACCCCCACCAGAGCCAGTCGACGCCCTCATCGATGTCCCCGGTTCATCATCCTTCACCCTTCAGTACTCCGCAATCTCCTTCTCAAATTGCCAAAGTGTCATAGCCTTTTCCCAAGTAGCATCTACCTCCGACTCACCTCCCCACTGAACCAAGTAATCTGTTCTTCCATTTTTCTTGCTTTGCCCCATGGTTCGGTGATCAAGTATTTTCTGCACCATCTTGGAAAATTGCTTCCTGATCACTGGTGGCGCCCTTTTCACATGTTCCCTTAAAGAGTTAAGTAAATCAGCATTGAACTTCTTCAAGAAAGACACATGAAAGGTTGGATGTATCTTCAACCTATCTGGCAGCTTCAACCGATAGGCAACCTTCCCCACTCTCTTCATCACTTCGAATGGACCATCATATTTGGAATCAACCCCCGATGCACGGTCTTGGAAGAGATTTTCTTCCAAATCTGAGGGGTTAGCTTCAGCAAAACCTATTCACCAACAGCATACTCAACATCACGCCACCCATTGTCAGCATACTTCTTCATGCGGCGTTGTGCTTTTGCCAATCTATCTCGGGCCTAGTCTAACAGCTCTTGCTTCTCCCTAGCAACTCGATAGGCTATTGGACAATTTCTACCCGACCGTTGCACTGCAATCTCATATGGTGCCAACGGTTGTTAACCATTCACCAACTCAAATGGACTCTTTCCCATCGCCGAGGATTGATGTAGGTTGTAGCTGAATTGTGTAATATCCATCAGTCTAACCCAATCTTTTTGACTCGCCGACACATAATGTCTTAGGTATTCCTCTAGCAACTGGTTCATCCTTTCGGTTTGCCCATCCGTCTGAGGATGATTTGCTGTTGAGAACTTGAGATCCATCCCCATAATATTGAATAAGGACATCCAAAAACGGCCTATGAATCCAGTGTCTCGATGACTTATGATATCTTCTGGAATACCAAAGTACTTCACCACATTTTTCATGAATAACTACGCAGCTACCTCAGCTGGACATGCTTTTAGTGCGGCAATGAATATGCCGTACTTGGAGAATCTGTCAACCACAACAAAGATAGAAGCCATACCATTAGAGTTAGGAAAACCCGATATAAAATCCATAGATATGGATTGGAATGGCCTATTCGGGATCAGCAACGGCTACAACAAGCCTGCCTCCTTCTTCCTCTCCAATTTGTCTAATTGACAAACTAAGCATGTTCGGACATATGCCTCAACATCATCTCTCATCTTTGGCCAGTAGTATCATCTGGACAATAAAGCATACATCCTCTCGACTCCCGGGTGTCCAGCCCATTGAGGATAATGAGTTTCCCTCAATAGTTCATCTCAACGCACCCAACGACACATATGCCCTATTACCTTTAGCAAATAGCAACCCATCTTCTAGCTAATACTTTCTCAATTCCCCCGCCTTAACCTGCTCAACAAGTTTCCCATAGATAGGATCAACCTTAGAAGACTCACGGATTTTCTCCAAGAAATCTGTCTCAACAAGTGTCAAAGCAGCCACATACTCTTCTACCACTTTCCGGCTCAAAGCATCAGCAACATCATTATGCTTTCCGGGACGATGCACCCAATCAAAATCAAACTCACTCAAATACTCTTGCCAACGAGCTTGCTTTGGTGATAGTTTCTTTTGAGTTTTGAAGTAAGTGTTAGCAATATTGTCAGTCACTACAGTGAATTTTGTACCCAACAAGTAATGCTTCCACACACTCAAACAGTGCACCACGGTTGTCATCTCCTTCTCGTGAGTGCTATAATGGGACTCAGCATCTTTTAGCTTCCGGCTTTCATAGGCAATTGGGTGCTTGTCTTGAACCAACACACCACCAATAGCACAATCTGAAGCATCCACTTATACTTCAAATGGTTGATTAAGCATGGGCAGTCGCAACACCGGCTCTGTCGATAGCATGACCTTATTTTGATCAAAGGTATTCTGACACGCTTCAGTCCACTTCCACTTTGAATCCTTCTTGAGCAAATCCGTCAAAGGGCTAACAATTTTGGAATAGCCTTTGATGAACCGCCTATAATAGTTTGCCAAGCTAAGAAACGACCTGATCTCCACCACTTTGCACCGTGCAGGCCAATCAACAACAGCTTGCACCTTCTTCCTATCCATCATAATCTGACCTTGGCCTATGATATGACCAAGAAATGTAATCTGACCCCTCCAGAATTCACATTTTTCCTTCTTCGCATACAATTTGTTTTCTCTCAATTTCATGAAAACATTTCTCAAGTGTGATAAGTAATCATCTAATGACTCCGAATAAATCACAATATCATCCAGATACACCACAACAAATTGATCAAGGAACTTATACATCACATCGTTCATTAAGTTGTAAAATGTAGCAGGGGTATTGGTTAAGCCAAATGGCATTACCAAGAACTCAAATGAACCATACCTCGTTACACAAGTTGTCTTGCCTTCATCTCCAGATGCAATACAAACTTGCCAATAACCTGACCTCAAATCAATCTTTGTGTAGTACCTCGCCTTCGTGAGCTTATCAAACAAGTCTAGGGCATTTGGAATAGGATACTTATTTTTTATAGTAACCTTATTCAAAGCTCTATAGTCCACGCAGAACCGCAACGAGCCATCTTGCTTCTTTTGGAACAGCACTGGAGACCCGTAAGGTGCCTTAGATGGTCGTACCAAACCGATTTCCAGCAACAAATCCAATTGTTTTCTCAACTCCACCAACTCCGCAGGATTCATCCGGTACGGGGCTTGGGCAGGTGGTCTCGCTCCAGGCTCCAACTTGATCTTGTGATCAGTTGCTCGCCTAGATGGTAGCTCCTTAGGCAACTCAGGAGGCATCACATCCTCAAATTCCGTCAAGAAGTCCGCCACAGCATCATGTACTTCTTGAGTTACACCGGGTTTGATCTCAACCAAGGCAGCAAGGAATGTGTGCTCACAATGCTGTAATCCCCTCTCCAATTGTAGGGCCAAGATCAAACCAACACCATCTTAATCGGCTACTGCATCACCATGAAATTCCCATTGAACAAAGGTTGGACAACCTTCGTTAAGTATCATCACGCCACTTAGGTGGGGCATCAAAGCAACTTTAGCCTGCATCAGAAACTCATTTCTAAGAATAACATCAGAATCGTCCAATGGGACAGACATCAACGTGCATGATCCACTCCATGGGCCAACTTGTATCTTCACTTTGGCTGAGCCTTGGACTAATTTTACCTCCGAGTTCACAGCTTTCATTCGACTCGTTTGTGGAGACAAATCTAGTCCAAGCTTGACATAAACACATTCAGCAACAAATTTATGTGTGGCACCATTGTCCACCATCGCCATCACTTCCTTCTCATTGATTGACACCTTCACATACATCAGTCCCTTCCGTACCTTTGGTTCCCCTTGAATTGCATTAAGCAATTATAGAGGGTTCATTCGAGGAGCATTACTCTCATTCTCCTTCTGACCTTCGACAATAAGAGCATTCAACTTGGACTTATTGAGACAATCCCTCATCCGATTATCGCCATTGCAAATAAAGCAACCCTTCCTCTTCTCACCTCCATTATTTTGAGACGAATCTTTAGATCCACTGGCATCACCATTTTTAGATGACTTCTTGAACATCCCACCTTTGCCCTTCTTTTCCTTCTCCTTCTCTTTTCTCACGTCCTTCTTCTTTTGGCCAGGTTCATTAGAACCCATAGCTTTGTAATCAACCAAGCTATCAGCGGTAGCAATAGCGGATTGTAAGTCTTTGACCCCTTGGTGTCTCAACTCCGTTTGAGCCCAAGCCTGCAACCCAGAAAGGAAGTTGAACATCTTATCTTCCTCGGACATCTCACGTATATCAAGCATCAATGAAGTGAATTGCTTGACATAATCATGGACGGATCCCGTATGCTTCAACTTTCTCAAAGCGTCCCTTGCAAGCCATGTAGTGTTGCAAGGGAGGAACTGATTCTTCAATTCCTTCTTTAACGACTCCCAAGTTTCAATTGCACCCCGGTTGGCACTAGCATCATCCGACAGTTTAGATCTCCACCACAACTTCGCATCACCGGACAAATACATGCTAGTGATTGAAACTTTCTCTCCTTCAGGGACGTGGGCAGCCTGGAAGTATGTTTCCATGTCCCATAAAAAGCTATCCAACTCCTTTGAACTTCGAGCACCTTCAAATGGTTTAGGTTCAAGGACTCTCAACTTTGAAGCGGGTCTCTCTTCAGCATTTCTTAGAGCCCGTTTCACAAGTCTCAAGTCGTCAAGCATCTCGTTAAGTTTGATGTCCATCCCCTCTATTAGATTAGAGATCTCTTCCACGCATGATGAAATGCAACCCTCCACGAAGAAAGGAAGATCCTCTACCGACTTTCGAATTTTCTCAACCATGGCCTCGAAGTCTCGCAGACGCTAGAACACAGCAACTTGTTGGGACGTCTTTGGAGGCGCATCAAGTAATTGTTCCAACCGATCCACACATTCCTCCAAAGTGGAGAATTCCCGAGTTTGCACCATTGTTGTGTAAAAAATTGAACCAGAACCCTAGATTGGGCTCTGATACCAAATGTCACAAGGTTAATTTCAGACTATGAATTTTTTGCCGTGTGCGGCACTAATCGCGCACCAATCAGTCAGCCTTCACTCCCTCACCACACTCGTGTTTGTTTGTTTAGTGAGCTTATGTTGTTTGCATCGACATCAAGTAAATCACGCAGCGGAATATAAAGCACACAAGCATATACATGAACTTGTAGAGGGTGAATTTCTATAATTATTTTTCGTACTTGGTTCGAGCTCTGGCGACCGATGAGATTTTGTGAGGCCAAAGAGTGAGTCGAATGAGATTGATTAAGGAATGATTGAGTGTTTAAAAGATTGGAATAATTTGTTTAACTAATAGTTACTCGGGTGTCTCGATATTGCTTGTCTTATTTTTCACCCTTTTTGCGATTTATATAGAGGAAGCCGTAACCCCTTTCCGATTTTCAAGGGATTTTTCGCTATCTTTGGGGATAAACCCTTATCCCCTTAAGGGTTTTTAACTGGGTCATACTTATCTTCCAAAGCTCCTTTTGACCCGATCTCATTATTCGAACTCTGTTTTAGCTCCTTCCTTTATGTTATCTCCTCTTCAGACTTGACTCCTTCGGTCTCTAAACCCTGGACTTCGACACGTGTCTACTTAAACGAACATGGGTCTTATTTTTGGGCCTTAACGAAAATAGACCTCTACAATTAGCTCCTCATTACTTGAGGCTCGAGGATCGAGGATCATGTAATGAATGTTGTCACGATACAGAGGGACGATCATAATATATTTCGGATGATTTACGATGCCCCAAGTTTGACGTTATTAACAAATGATTATGAGATCGAAAAAGGGTCATGAAAGAAGACCTCGTAAGGCTCCAGACCTGAATGAAGGTCCGGGGGAGCTAAAAAGGGGTCGTGAAAGCAGACCTTGTAAGGTTCCAGACTTGAATGTTGGTCTCGAGGAGCTAAAAAGGGGTCATAAAAGCAGACCTCGTAAGGCTCCAGACCTGAATGAAGGTCCCGGGGAGCTAAAATAGGGTGATGAAAGCAGACCTCGTAAGGCTCCAGACCTGAATGAAAGTCCCGGGGAGCTAAAAAGGGGTCATGAAAGCAGACCTCGTAAGGCTCCAGACCTGAATGAAGGTCCCGGGGAGCTAAAAAGGGGTTTTCAGACTAGAAGGCGGGTCTGAGGGTAAAATAATCTTTTTTAACTCCACTTGCCGACTTTCCACCTTCTCTATAATTCTAGTCGTCCAATTTGCGAGATATGCGGCTTAGATTCAATTTCGATCCTTTGCGGGTTTAAAATCAATTTCGTCTAACACTTCCTTCCATTCAAAACATGCATAGTTATAGATCTATACTGAAAATTTTGCGCGAATTCCTTTCTGAATCTTCGCGCGCCACCGTTCTTCTCAGAATCTAAGTTTCTCCGCACTCAAGAGGATTTCGCTTTTTTCAGGTTATCCCTTGCTTCCCTTTCTAGTTTTCTTGAGGATTCTTAGGTTGATGTTTTGAAACTTTACTTTAATAGTTGTGGAGATAGGAGATTTTAGGCTTGATTTTCTCGTGGATTTTGCATGTATAAACCTGTTGTGGTTCTAGCGGAGTTTTTGGTTATTAGTTGATAGATTTTATCGCCGGCGAGTTTTGAGAAGATAGGGTTTGAACAGGGAGTAGGCCTATCGGAGGTTTTAGGCGTAGATTCCTAATTTCTGAGTAGGGTTCCGTAATCGCCTATAGATCCTCATCTGTATTTAGGGTTTTTTCTTACCATGAGCATGTCGGGTAGCGACGATTCTGATGAAAGGACCCGGAGTTGGGGTGGTGGTGCTAGGACAGCTGAGTCGGAGCAATCCTCCGACTCTGTCTCTAAATCGACAGAAGTCGTTATCCCTCCTACCAAGTCATCTGGAGAGAGTTCTGCCATTATTCCTCGTGTCGGAGGAGGGTCGGTGGTGAGTCACCTTAAGGCTTCGAAGGTGGCCATCAAAAAACATGTGAATAAGTCGAAGATGCGGAAACCCGAGGCTGCGGGCTCTCTTTCTTCGAATGAAGGTTTCAAAGTTGTCGAGGTCGCTCCACAAGTAGAGGCAGACTTAGTTAAGAAAATAACTTCTCCAGATTACTCGGGATCGGGGGTAGAGATCCATGTCCCTAAGCCTTCGGATAGAGCCAACAGACCCCTTCCGGGCTTTACTGCTTTTTATACCTTAGTTATCGACAAGGGCGTAAGGCTTCCTCTTCATCCTTTTTTCGCCAAGATCTCACACTTTAATGGAATTGCTCCAGCCCAAATATCACCAATAGAGTGGTATCATATACTGGGCATGTACTATCTCTGGGAAAACCTAGGGTTTCCTGAACCCAGCATCGAGGAATGGCACTCCTCATATAGAATAGTGGCCACCCCTGGACAGAAGGGTTTCTATTACTTTACCAAGTGGGTCGAGGATCGAGCCCCTCTAATAAACACACTTTCTTCTTCGTCGGGAGATTGGAAGCCGAGGTTCATCTTCGTCCCAATGGAAACTTCGATCGATAGGATCTTGCCAGCGGAAACTTTTCCGAACTTATAGTAAAATAGAGTCAAATCTACTGGGCTTTTTCTCTCGATTTTGCTGAAAGGTGGGAGTAGGGGCCCCTGGACTTCGGGTTTTGTTAGTTACTCTGACGCTCAAGTCAGTAAACAATCAATAAAGTACTTAAAAATTTAAAAAGAAAATAAGCAAGAAAGGAGAAATACGGTACTCTTTTTGGGTTTGAGATCGATTTCTTCTCTCGATCTTGCTGGAAAGTGGGGGTCGAGACTCCTGGGCTTCGGGTTTCTTTTAGCCACGCCGACGCCCAAGTCAGTAAAATAATAAAGTACTTAAAAACTGAAAAAAGAAAATAGAACGTTGAAGAGTTTAGAAATGATATTGTTTTAAGTGGATGGCATTCCAGCTATTGGATATCAAATGCCCTTCTCTCGATCGGAGTTTGTAAGCTCCATTCCCTATGACTTTCTCGATCTCATAGGGGCCTTCCCAGTTCGGGGCTAGTTTTCCAGCTCCGATTTCCTTTTTGTTCTGGAATACTTTCCTTAGTACCCAATCTCCTGTTTTGAACGTCCTTAGCCTTGTGTTCTTATCAAAGTGTCTTCTTATTTTCTGTTGGTAACTGGATATTTTTATTGCGGCTTTATCTTGAAGTTCATCTATGGTGTCGAGGTTGGCTTCGATCTCGGAGTCGTTGGTTTTATCTGACCATTCAGTTCTTGCCGACCTTATTTCTGCTTCTGCTGGGAGGACTGCTTCCGAACCATAAGTGAGAGCGTACGGCGTCTCTCCCTTAGCGGTCTGGACAGTGGTTCGATAAGACCAGAGGACTCTTGGGAGCTGTTCAACCCATTGTCCCTTGTGTTTAGGGAGTCTTTTCTTCAAGGTGTTCAGGATTGTTTTGTTGGTTACTTTGGCTTGACTATTCGAGGCTGGATGTCTTAGCGTGGAGAAAGAGAGCTTGACGTTCCAATGGCGATAGAAGTCTTGGAATTTTGAACTTATAAATTGGGAGCCGTTGTCGGTGACTATTTTTTTAGGGACTCCGAACCTGCAAATAACGAATTTCCACAAAAAATTGCATACCTCAGTATCTTTTATTCGTGCGAAGGCCTCTGCCTCGGCCAATTTAGTGAAGTAGTCTATCACAACCAAGATAAAGCACTTCTGATTCGATCCCTTTGGTAGTGGTCCCACGATATCCATTCCCCACTTCATAAATGGCCAAGGTTTAGATGCGGTATGTAGAGGTTCTGGTAGTATATGACTCGTCTGGGCAAACCTCTGACATTTGTCACATTTTTTGGCATAATTTTTGGCGTCTTCCCTCATAGTTGGCCAGTAAAAGCCGGTTGTTAATGCTCGGTTAGCCAGGCTTCTATGTCCTTAATGATTTCCGCATTCACCATCATGGAGCTCGGTTAGGATGTACTTTGCTTGAGTCGGGTTTACACATTTCAAATATGGTCCTGAGAAGGACTTTCTGTACAAGGATCCGGAGATCATGGTGAATTTTGGAGCTTTCGCCTGTATTCGTCTTGCTTCGATGGGCTCTTCGAGGAGTTCATTTTCTATTAGGAATCTACATAGGAGGGTCATCCAGTTTACTTCGATGTCGACGGGAAGGGATTTAGGTTGTCACCTTTCCACACTGCGGGCCATTTGGCGTATAGGACCTGGATGTTTTTGTTCTGGTTACTTTGTATGGCTGATCCTAAATTAGCTAATGCGTCGGCGTGGCGGTTTTCTTCTCTAGTGTTGGGCTTCGATTTTTTCGAACTTGGTCGTCTCTTGTTTTGCGACCGCGAGGTATGATACAGTCCTCGAGTACTTTGCTTGGAATTCTCCTTTAAACTGATTTATTATCAATTGCGAATCACTCATGACTCGAATTCTTTTAGCTCCTACGTCCGCTGCCAAATTTAATCCTGCTATGAGGGCCTCGTATTCTGCTTCGTTATTGGTGGTTTTGAACCCGCATCGGATAGATCTTTTTGTGATTATCCCTGCTGGATTGATCAGTACTAAGCCCATACCATTCCCCTTCGAAGTGCTGGATCCATCAAAACTTGGAGGGTCCAGTACTTTGAATCGTTGCCTTCGATGTTCATCAGCATTTCTTCTTCCGGTTTGGCCTCGTGGGAAAAATCTGTAATGAAATCTGATAAGACTTGTGATTTAATTGACGTTCGGAGAACGAAGCCTATATCGTACTCCCTGAGTTTGATAGCCCATTTTGATAATCTTCCTACGAGGTCTGGCTTTCTTAATACGGCTCTTAAGGGGAACTCTGTGACCACTTTTATTGCATGGCTTTGGAAATAGGGTTTCATTTTCCTGGAAGCCATGATAAGTGCTAAGGCCAGCTTTTTGAGCTGTTGATATCTGGCCTCAGCGTCTAGCAGCGAGCAACTAGCATAGTATACGGGGTGTTGTCTTCCTTCGTCTTCTCTAACAAGGACTGCACTGACAAAGTTAGTAGAAACAGATAAATAAACGAGGAGTACCTCACCGTTGATTGGTTTGGATAGAAGAGGTGGGCTTGCGAGGTATTCCTTGAGGTCTTCGAGGGCCTTGGTGCATTCCGGAGTCCATTCGAAGTATTTGTTCTTTCGTAGAGTCTAAAAAAATGCTCGGCTTCTTTCTGAATATTTAGATATAAAGCGGCTGAGAGCTGCTAATCGACCGGTCAGTTTTTGGACGTCTTTAGGGGTTTCGGGGTGCTTAATATTCCGGACTGCTCTGATTTGGCTTGGGTCAGCTTCGATACCTCTTTTCGTTACCAAGTACCCCAAGAATTTCCCAGATGTTACTCCAAAAGCGCATTTGGCGGGGTTCAACTTCATGTTGTATCGGCGTAGGACTTCGAAGATTCGTCGTAGATGCATGATGTGGTCCTGAGCTCGTACTGATTTGACTAGCATGTCCTTGATATAGACTTCCATTGTTATTCCGATGAGCTCTTCAAACATTCGATTTATCAGCCTTTGATACGTTGCACCTGCATTTTTTAGTCCAAAAGGCATAACTTTATAACAGAACATACCTCGATGTGTGATGAATGATATTTTTTCTTGGTCTTCATGGTGCATTAGGATTTGATTGTATCCCGAGAAAGCGTCCATGAAAATCATGAGCTCGTGACCTGCCGTTGCATCAACTAAGGCGTTTATATGTGGGAGGGGAAAAGAATATTTAGGGCACGCCTGATTGAGGTCGGTAAAGTCTATGCATAACCGGTTCTTTCCATTCTTCTTTTTTACCACCACGACGTTTGCTAACCACGGATATGTCCGTTCTTTAATAGCTTGCCTACTTCTTCGTCCACGACTTTGTTTCTTTCTGGGGCAAACTTTCATCTTTTTTGCTTGATGGGAGTCTTTTCTGGGTCTACCTGCAATTTGTGAGTTATAATGGAAGGGTCGATACCTGTCATATCCTCGAATGACCATGCAAAGCAGTCGTGATGCTCTTCGATGAATGCGATCAATTGTTCCCTGATGTCCGAGGTTAATCTGGATCCAATGGATACCCTATGATCTGAAAGTTCAGGATGAATCTGTACTTCATCGAGGTCTTCAATTTTTGGTTCTTCGTAATTTCGGTCTTCCATGCTCGCGGAGGTTGATCCGACCTCTATCTGGTTGACCTCAATGATTCTTTTCTGTTTGAAAGCAGTGACATAGCATTCTCTGGACGAGACCTGTTCTCCCCGTACTGATCAAACTCCCCAAGGAGTATGGAATTTCATGATTTGGTGGTATGTTGAAGGTACCGCTCGGAGCTCATGGATCCAGGGTCATTCCATAATCACATTATATGCTGAAGGTACATCTATTACTTGAAATTTGGTGAGGAGGTTAAGCCCCTCGATGTAAGTGGGGAGCGTGATTTCTCCTAAGGTCATTTTGTGTTCTCCGCTGAAGCTGATCAATGTTGTTGACTTCATTATGATGTCTGTTTCTTTCACCTGCATTCCTTTCAATGTACTAAGAAAGATCATGTTAAAGGAACTCCCGTTGTCGATGAGAGTTCATTTGATTAAACAGTTCGATATTAAAAGGGAAATGACTAGTGCGTTGTGGTGTGGGTGTGAGAGTTCAGATACTTCACTACTGGAGAAGCTGAGAGTTGTCAGATCATTAGGTTCAGCTTCTTTGGGTATGTTTCCTGTATATTTGAGGGATCAGCAGTGCCTCTTTGATGATGACTGGGAGACACCACTGATCTCCGAACCTCCAGTTATGCAATTTAAAGTTTGATCGATTCTCGGGGTTCGATGGGCTGAGTTTCCATACGATCGTCTCTTCTATTCCAATTTTCTTTTCCTTTTGAGGTCAGGAGATCGGTCAAGTGGCCTCTTTTGAGAAGCTCGATCACTTCAAGTCTGAGTGCGATGCAGTCGTCTGTCCTATGCCTATGATCATTGTGGAAGTCGCAAAATTTGTTCCTATCTCGCTCGTTATCAGGCGTTCTCATCTTTGGAGGCCATTTGACGTTTTGCCCGAGCCCTTTCATCGTATTTACAGCTTCCGAAGGTGTTATGCAAAGATTATACTCAGGTAGCCTTCTGTCCTGTAGCTCGGGTACTCTCCTATCTCTAGGATCGAATCTGGGGTTACGAGGATAGGGGTCTGCTCGATATCTCTCATTTCTGATGTGAGACATGTGCTCCTTGCGGGGTGGATCATTTCGGAATTTAAACTTAGATGAGTTTGCTTCATCTTCTTTCCATTTGATTTGTGCCCATGCTTTGGCGAGGACGTCTTCCATCATTTTGTATGGATATTTAGTTAATTCTTTGTAGAGATCTGAACTCCTCTTTAACCCCTTCCTGAAGGCTGATACGGTGGTGTCGATGTTGCATCCCGGGATCGACACTTTTTCTCTATTAAATCGTCCTACGAAGCTTCGTAGGGTTTCCTCTGGTCTCTGGATCACTGTGTAGAGGTCGTCGGCGTGTTTTTTGATCTTTCGGCTACTAGCGAACTGCTCGATGAACAGGTCGTTGAACTGGGCGAAGGTGGAGATCGACGAGTTTAGCAAACTTGTAAACCACTGGAGTGCCGGTCCGGATAGGCTGCTTCCGAACCCCTTACACATTCCGGCCTCTCTACTTTGTCGCGGGATCGAAGTGGTAAACATCCTCTGCTTGTATTGTGCTATATGGTCATCGGGGTCAGCTCTGCCATCGAACAGTTTCATGGATGGAAAGGTGAACTTCGGTGATATCTTTACGAGGCTGATTTCTTTTGTAAAAAGAGAATTCGCGAAGCTTGTCGGGGCTGTCTTACGGATGGAGGCGGGAACCCTGGGGATTTGTGTGAGCATTTCTTCCAACTGCTTCAGTTTGCTCTCGACCTGGATTTCAGGCTGGTTCTCAATATATTCGAACCCGGGAGGGTCCGAGATACAGATTGCCAGCATCTTCTTTATTTTGTTGTCATTCACTAGTTCCTGCAATGTTTTGGTTAGCAGTTTCGTTAGTGGAATTTAAAAGTACCTGTTCGCGTAGCTAACTGGTTTTTCAAGTTCGTGGGGGTTGTCGATGAAGTCCGTTAAGAAATTGATTCAGTGGACTAAACGCTTCCATCCGAGCTTTAAGGACTGAATTTTCTGTTCGAATAGCTGTGAGTTCCACAACGGTGGAGTTGAGTTGTTGCTGGATCGCTCGCAGCACTTGAGTGATGTCCCCATTTCCTCCTGCGGGAGGGGTTACAGATAGTGATTCCCTCCGATTGTCTTGAGGGTTCGGGGTCGTACTGCTTCGGCCATCGATAGTCATCTTCAATATGGTCGATCAGAGCCCTACGGTGGGCACCAAATTATAGAGGGTGAATTTCTACAATTATTTTTCGTACTTGGTTCGGGCTTTGGCGACTGATGAGATTTTCTGAGGCCAAAGAATGAGTCGAATGAGATCGATTAAGGAATGATTGAGTGTTTAAAAGATCGGAATAATTTGTTTAACTAATAGTTACTCGGGTGTCTCGATATTTCTTGCCTTATTTTTCACCCCCTTTGCGATTTATATAGAGGAAGCCGTAACCTCTTTCAGATTTTCAAGGGATTTTTCGCTATCTTTGGGGATAAACCCTTATCCCTTTAGGGGTTTTTGACTGGGTCATACTTATCTTCCAATGCTCCTTTTGACCTGGTCTCATTGTTCGAACTCTGTTCTAGCTCCTCCCTTCATGTTATCTCCTCTTTGGACTTGACTCCTTCGGTCTCTAAACCTTGAACTTCGACACGTGTCTACTAGGCCCTAAGACCCTTAAACGAACATGGGTCTTATTTTTGGGCCTTAACGAAAATAGACCTCTACAGAACTCACTTCCCAACCTTTGTTAAGAATGCACACTTACAAAGAAATGCCTACAGCTCAATGCACAAACAACATCTATGCTTTCACGGCTAAGACATACAAAGTATATATTGATGGACATCCCCCATCAATAGACAACAATCGAATAAGCTAGGAGCAGTTGGAATCCGCCAAGTTATCGGCGGTTGTGTCCTTGCAAAACTGCCCACCAAGCATTTTGGACAACCGCCCAGAACCGCCCCACAAGTCTGGTAACCGTCGGCCTGCGTGGCAAGGTCCCCACGTGGCACCGCACCGTGTCCCGCAAGTCTCGGCCACGTCAAGGGTCGCCCGCCTCCGTGTCTCGTGCACAAGTGTTGGCGCACAAGCATCACACGGTGCTCGGCCATGCCCGCGCATCTCGTTCGGCAACACTCGGCCTCACATGCGCACGTGCGTCTCGCACGGTGCCCAGCCTCGGCAGTCCTCAATGTCCGCAGTGCTCGGCAGCCCACGGTGCTCGCGGCACTTGGCAGCTCAGCGCTCGGCCGCTCGGCACGCCTCAGCAGTGCTCGCATGTCACCCGGCAGCGCGCACTCGTGCCCGTCTCTCGGTAGCTCGGCCGCCCGAGTGTCGCTCGTCACTCGGCAACTCCCGACGAGACACCCCCAGCTCACGGCGCGCCCGTCTTATCTCAGCTCATTCGAAATTTCCCGTCATCCAGCCAAGGCACTCACACCTTGACACCAATGTGCCGAAACATTGCCCGTTGCTAGGTAATTCTCGGTATCCGGCCTTCATGGGTGTAACACTAACCCTGTATAAGATACTTGTCTATGGTAAAACATATTTTATAGTACCTGAAAAGGGCTAAGATTACACTACACGAAAATACTGAATTAGCGACAAAAATATCCATCTCTAAATTCATTTTTTCCGTCTCTAAATCTAGTTAGCGATGGAATTGAGACGGAAAAATTTCATCTCTAATATCGTGGTCGCTAAATATTTAGAGATGGAAAATTTTCCATCTCTAAATGTTAGAGACGGAATAGAGACAAAATAATCCGTCTCTATCTTCAGTCGCCTTGTTTAGTTGCCAGTATTTAGCGACCGAATATTCCGTCTCTAATTTTAGAGACGGAATATTTAGTCACAAAATTGAAGACCAATTTTATTATTTTGAGACTGAATATTCAGTCTCTAATCTGTTTCTAGTGTGAAATTTTTTATTTTAATTATTTATACCTGTATATAAATTAAATATATCAATACCAATAAAAACATTTGAATATCATCAAATCAAATAAAATCCAAATATTTGAACCACACTAAACATCATAATATCATCCCATACAATATTCGTGCAAAATATCACAAAAGGTACAATGTACGAGCCAAACTTCCAATATTCATAACAAAGCAGTTTATAATATAAATACAAAACATCTAAAACACAAACTCAACATAACTAACTAGTTGGTAGAGGTTGTCGTGGTTGTGAACTGAATGGTGACTGGGCTGCATCTGACCTCATAGATAGGACTCGATCATCTCCTGCATCTTCTCGTTCTTTTTGCAATTACTCTTACATCTCTCGTAGTTGGCTTTCTAGGACCTGTAGACGGTCCTTGAAATTGTTGATCATATTAGCATTGACTTGTGACTCTCCACTCGAAGTTGAGTAAATATGTGATCGATTTCTAAGGCTGAACAGATGTTTCTTCTTTGAGACACCAACTACATCTACAAAAAGCTACCTCATCTGCAGTAATTTGTGTCCACTTGATTAATTAGTAAATTAAACATCATAGTGCTGACCCACAAATAGACATAAATATTATTGTTGAAAAAGCTTGACTGCTGGATTTTCTTTAATTAAAACGAAATGATATATACTAGTTGAGAAATCAAAATGTTGTGTCATTATTTTTTCTTTTGTTATTAGAGATTCTTTTTAAAACCATTTTCTGAATGAGGCTATTTGGGTACATATATACATCATAATTAATATAACTATAATATCCATAAACAAAAGTGTTTACCCCAACCAAAACCAAAAGTAAATTGTCTATTAAACTATCATATGACATGATTTAAATTTTAAAGTGTCTAAAAATTGGGGGGGGAGGGGTTTCGAATTTGTCATTAAATTTTCCCCTCCGTGTTTAATAGACAGTTTTCAGTCCCCAAAAAACACACATCACAAAGAGCACTAGTTCTTCTTCTAAAGCTTTGAGTTGCTAGTTTCTTATATTTATTCTCCAATCTCTTCTGCTAGCCTTTGTGAAACTAATCCAATGTGAACTACATCATATATATGCTTTTGATGAAAATTCTCAATTTCTATTGATAAAAGAATCAATATAAAGTTTGTATTTATACTCAGCCCATACCAACATTAAATCCATGAATAAATCAGCACCTAAACTATAAAGTATAAAATCACCTAAAATCAGCATCTAAATAATCCTAAAATCACCTCAAAATCAGCACAAAACAGCATCTAAACTATACAGAAACCCAAACGATATATTTTGATAAACCATGAACAACATAATCAACACAAATCAACACCACCTGAATCATAAAAATAACAATTCTAAAATCAAATTTTGATTTTGTGCCCTAAATCCTATCAAGAAAATCTAGAAGTATAAACATAGGAAACAAATACATGGCGGTACAGTGGTGATAACAGCGACTATAGCGATTGGTGGGTAGTAGTCGATGCTTGGCTGTGGTAGGGGTGGAGCAGCGACGGGGTCTCTCTTGAACTCTTTTTCCATTTCTAAATCTGGTATATAAATGACTAATAAAAATATAAAACTAATGATTCAAAAAAAATTCATAACTAGGCACCGATGAATCATCTAATCGGCCATACCGATTACACGGACGATTACCTCTGTTCTAGAATGACTAGGGGATTCTACTTTCTAGCACACAAGTCGCTCGTATACTTCACTGGAGAAGTTTCGGAAACAAACAATTGATGAAAAGGGTTTGATGAGGAAATTTTCGTGGGTTCCTTCATTATGAAAAGTAAAATTTTCAAAAATGTATCAGGGGTTGGCTTTGGTATCATCAACTCATCTGCATTTTTCTCTCATCTTCGAAATCAATTTGGGGGTATTCACCTTTCTCATCTTCGAAATCAATTTGGGGGGTTTTCATTTTTTTCTCATTTTCGAAGTAAATTTGTGGGTTTTCATTTTTAGTTTAACGAAGAATGAGATTAGGAGGAAATTGGAGAGAAAATGAAGATGGGGAAATTGGAATGTGTTTCTCTTTTGCAAATGGAAGTAGATATTAACTATTGATATTCTGTTACTCTTTTTTTTTTCCTTTGTTTTCAAAAAAAAATTAGGGGTGAGTTTTTGGTGGGAGGGTTGGTGTTTAAAATTTGGGGGAGAGTTTTTTATAGTTTATTTTTAGTCTTTGTGTGCAAACATCAATTCCGTCTCCAGTTAAAGACGGATAATATTCCATCTCCAATTTCATCTCTAACTAGAGACGGATAGTATTTCATCTCCAATTCAGTCTCTACTTAGAGACGGATAGCATTCTATCTCTAATTCCATCTCTAACTAGAGACCGGTAGTATTCCGTCTCCGATTCCATCTCTAGTTAGAGACGGATAGCATTTCGTCTCTGATTCCGTCGCTATTTCTGTATTTTTTTGTAGTGTTATACATTGGTTTACCAGATAGACAATTATAATTAAGTGGGTTATACTAAATTTCCAAAGCAGAAAAATGACAAGAATGAGTTGACCTCTAGTTATATGTTTATCTAGAGACTTAGAGTTATAACCATAAAGGTTATATGACTCAGTAACTTTCTAATGAGCTTGAGAAGTAGTGTCTGATTTGCGTAAAGTGCTTGGTACAATTTATTGTACAAACACTTGTGCAGTTGCAAATTCAAAGGACTACATGTTCATAAGTTAAGTAAGCATATGGAAAGTACCGCATTATACGAGTAATAATATATATAGAGGTTTTTTGTAATTATCAAGATTGCATTAGTAGACTTCCTAGTTTTTTTCTTCATAAAATGAATAGATTGCATATCCATGTCATTTGGATTATGGAAGTAATGGGAGTCAAATGCATGGTAAAACAAAGCAAGGCTTCAAGTATGACTGTCCAGTCAATTTTCTCATAGAATAAATGAATTGTGGGTTACATATTCATGTTATTCGAGCAAATGAAGAAATAGAAGTTGGATACTTGGAAAGTAACACAAAGCTTTAAGTATAAGTGAGAGAATTTATAAACACTGGTATACTTAAAAACAATGCTTTGAGTATAAGTGAGAGATTGTTGGGATTGTATACTAAAATCATGTCTTTTATGTATATAATTATTTCTCTTAATTATGAACGAGAATAACGTTCACACATTTTGCATTTATTTTATATAATAAATAATGCAAATTGTCATATACTTAATATTGTAGATAATATGGTGTGTGAAATACGCAAATAATATCATATTATCGATTCTTCATAAAGTATGAAAAGAGTTCATAACCTAGATAGAGTTAGACGAACCATCGATATAGTTGTAGTGTGATTTGGAATTAGTCTATTTTGGCTATGAAATCATACTAGTGCATTGAACTGAATCGCAGTGAAATAATTCTTATGGATTGATAGCACATAATGATGTGATCCTCCCAGGAGTATCAGGTTACAATGGTGGAATTGGGGAAAATCTCGAACCCTAGCCTCACAACGAATCGAACCCCGACGATGAACTCGACGAAACCTACAGACAATTGGAAACACGAACTTGTGATTGATTGGTGACGCCACAAACAGATATGGATGGTTATTTGATAAGTCGGTGAAGTCTCACAGTATGTGCGTGAAACAGAGAGAATTCTCCAGAGAGAAATAACTCGCAAAATAAAATTAATATTATGAATGAACTGTGTTTAATTACAATAGAAACAACCCTTATATAGTTGGGCCCGAAATAAATAATCCATAAATAAAATCCTAAGAGAAATAGGGAATAAAACACAAAACTCGTCAATCTGGAACACGCACTAGATGGTCGCGACACGGGCTCAGTCACGTCCCGGGTCGTGCTGTAGGTCGCGGGCTCAGTCACGTCTCGGGTCATGCTGTAGGTCGCGCTTAGTCCAAAGCTAAACAGGTAGCAGGCGCGATCGGGTCACTCGCACCTCGGGTCGCGCTGTAGCTCGCGCCAAGCCCAAGGCTCAGATCGTCGCGGGCGCGACCGGTTCCACTCACGCCTCCACTCGCGCTGTAGCTCGTGCCAACGGGCGCGACCTACTACTCGCACTATAACTCGTGCCAGTCCTTTCTGTAGCTCGAGATCACTATCTTTCACTTGAGCTCGGGTTCCTCTCCCTCCACGGGTCGCTTGGAAGACTCTTGGCTCCAGATCTCTTGAATGAATCCATTGAGGCTCTCCTTGAATCTCTTAGCTCAAGATCTTGTCATCGGTCCCTCAGACACCCTAATTGGGTCAAGTCCTCTCTCGACTCGGGTCGTATCACATAAGAATAGAAATCTCAAATACTCATAACTCTTAATCCTTGTATAACAGTAGACATATATATTTTAATGTACATTACTTTGACCTATTAATAGGTGAGATTCTAATTAAAGAATCAATAAGCCCAATAGAATGGGTAGTGTCATTTCTATATATAACGGGTCACTATTTATATAAGAAATCTGTGTCTCGGTGCGCCAAGTTGATGATGTTCCCGAGGAGCTCAAAAAGGATTATCATGTTAAATCTTAAAAGTGGATTATTTTTTTAATCCAACATGATAATAAATATTGAGTGGTACGACACACAGATAAGTAATTAATTAAATTGATTTGTCAGTATACTCGATTTAATTAATGAAAATTCGATATCTTAAACATGAGGAATTAATTGAGTTGAAAAAACCATAGTCCATAAATATGGAATTGGGTGGTAGTGCAATATTAATTCTTTAGTGGATTGAATTAGGGGGTGTATTGGATAGAGACTCTATAGGATTTTGTTGAATTTTCAAAATCCAGGTGTATTCAATCCAGATTTTTAAAAGTCTTTAAAAATCCAGAGCTATTCAACACATATTTTAAAATGTCTATAAAAATCCAACTGTATTCAAAACTCCATAGACTTTAAAATGTTAGTGATTCTATTGGATTTCACCTCAAAATCACGTAAAAAATACAAAGGATGAAATCTGACCTTTGCACATGAGATTTTCATGGATTCGTAAAACCCAACGCGCGATGTACTCCAGCGGCCGCTGAGGAGTTGAATTCGGACACCCCAGCGCGCGGTGTACCCCAGCGGCCGCTGAGGCGTTCAAATTCCTAATTTCTAGCGGTCGCTGGGTTTAAGTTCCAGCGATCGCTGGGTTTAAGTTCCAGCAGTCGTTGTGTTCCAGCGAGCAGCGAGCGCTGGGAAGAAGGATTTCAAATCCATCAAAATCGTCACAAATCCTTACCCAAATCAAGGAAGACTCCATGTGGAGTCAATGAATTTTATAAATCCATGGACTTTTAAAGTCCTTTAAAATCTAATAAAATCTCAATCCAATACACCCCCCTTAATATTAATGGACTTAAGTTATGTTTGGGCTAGACATGGGAACTTATGGCTTGTTGGAGGCCCAACCCTAATTTTCTTCTAAATTCATGTTGTAACCCTATATATACCCTATGAAGGGAGAAGGAAACCCTAGCCACCATACATGAAAATTTTGAAAATTTTCTCCCCAAAAGAAAGAAATTATCGAAAATTCTATTGTGAGGGTTCTTCGTCTCCAAGCTTCTACAAGATCCAAGAATCGTCACCCACATGACATATAGATCAAGATTGAGTTATACAAACAAAAGATCATGGAGTTGATTATATGAAGATCAAAGGAGTTGTAGATTTAATCATCTACATCTCAACGTTTTAATCCAATTGCAAGGTAATCCGATTATCTTATTTTTCCCCTGCGCATAAGATTTAGATTCGGTTTTAACATGTAATGGGATGTGGGATCATTTTGATCAAAATATTTTATTCAATCAACACACATCCAAAGGATCCCCAATTCCATAAAAAATGACAAGATTTGCATAGTTTTCTGTATTTTGTGCATTATCATATGTTTGCTTGTTTTGAAGAGATTTAGTTCTATTTTTTCTGTGAATTTCAAGTAAGCTTGTGAAGAGTCTAGAAAGATAGAAAATCAAGTAAGAAATGTGTTGCAAAAAGAATCCGGTCAATCGAACAAGAAACGAGTGAGAACAAAGTAAAATAGTGAAAGGTTGTCAGACTGCCACGTGGACTCGCGACCGGATTCATGAATCTCCTCCTGGATGGTTTTCTGCACGCTCGCTATTGGGGGGGGGGTCTGCCATTGCATTATTCGTGCCCCCACTCGTGAATTTTGAGCTGGTCACGAGAAAACTGCCATGTGGACTCTCGACCACACTCGTGGGTGACTGGGTCGTGAGCGCACTCTCGAATTGTCTGGGCTCTCCGATTTTACTCTATTTTTGGGGGTTTTTTTTACCATTCCAAGCTGAGTTAGAATTTGCCTAAGTATAAAAGGATGATAATGGACGAAAATTAAGGCAAGAATTCACATCCACAAATTCTTCCACATAGTTAGAGAGTTGCAGAGTAGAACACAAAGAACAAGAACAAGATATTCAAGCTAAGCAAAAATAGAGACAAAATACATCATCCGGGTTTGTTTATTCTTTATTTTTTTTGTTAGACATGAATACTCTTTGCTGGTTTTTAGTTCTTTATTTGATTATGGATAGCTAAACCCTAATTTTCCAGGGTTGGATGATGAATTATTTATGAAGTTTGCTTAATTGGTTTTATCATATCTGCCATGACTTTTATCTTGATATTTAATTACTCTTATTTTATTTGTATTGTTTAACCGATCACTAAATGATACAATTTGATGTGTTAATTCATAAATTGAGAGAGGAGTTTTAACACGTGATCTGAATTAATTAACTTATTGAACAATAGTACTCGAGAGAGTTGAGGTTAATCAAGAGAACAAGAAACTCCATGAGTCATTAGGAGTTGCATATTAGGTATTGAATGAAGATGTTAATACTAGTTATGTGATCTACGCTTTAAGTGATTTGAGATAATGTTTAAAGTATAATTGTGGTTGTTCTATCTAGATTTAAGTCCCTACATAGGAATACGATGAAATAGTTAAATAAATGAATTAGACAATGATTCACCAACTCTAGAATTAATTCATCTTTCTCCGCTATTTCTTCTTTACTCTTTCTTCTTTGTGTTTTCATTTATTTCAGTATTTTAATTAGTTCAAGTACTTTAATCGTTCGTCTAGACAGTACTTAGGAGTTGAGTTTCGATACTTGATTAAATATTAAGTCCCTGTGGCCTTATTCACTGCTATACTAGAAGCCTCACTGTACACTTGTAGTTATGTTAAAATAAATACCGAACATAAAGTTTTTGAAAAAAGAGTTTATTCAACCCCATTTCTAAACTCTATTAGACTCGTCTGGAACGAACATCGTCTTTCAAGAGAAATGGGTTGGGATTTTTTCAAAAAATTATATTTTATTCATGTGTGTAAAATGTGTGTAGTAGTGTGTGAAATAGTAAAAAAAATGTATAACTTAATGGTTATTATTAATGAAAGTTAACGTCCATCCGTTAAAGGAGTAACAGATGAATCATTTTGATACATTTTACAAAGTTGCAGGATCAATTAGGGACCAAAATTTATTTCGGGATCCAACTACACTTTCAGATATATTTAAATGACAAAAATTGGAGCTTTTCCCAAAAATAATATACTAATTTAAAAGCAACTCTATTTACTTTTTAGTAATACTTATTTTTATTTTTATACTGGTGCTAGAAGATATTGAAACGGTAGAAGTAGAGTACACTAAATACTAGTCCCTCTGTCCCATAATTATAGCTCCCTTTTTTTTGGAATGTCCCAAAATTATAATCATATTTCTTAATTGGGCTTATATTAAAATATTCTTTTACAAATATAACTCTATCTAATATTCTTTGAAATATACTATGAAGGAAAATCATAGAGGAAAAAATACAGACAATACATGACAATTGTATATAAATTTTGTCTTTCGATTAAATGTGTTTTCTTAATATGTGTGAAAATGAAAAACTGACTACAATTATGAAACGAAGATAGTAATAAGATATGCCCATATTGTCCCAATTATACAGTTCATTTTCTACTTGCACGTAGATTAAAAATATTTACGAAAACAAGACATAAAAGCTAAACTTCCAAAATTACCCATATTTAAGTTTAATAACTTTCATAAAAATAAGTTGCTATTTTTTAATTTTCAAAATCTAACAAAATTGTATTTGCACATTATTATGAAAAATAATATTAATTATAGCAATAACGACTATATAATTAAGGGGAAATTTTACCGTACTTGTTGGAGTACTACCCCAACTACTAATATGTTATAATAATTTTTTTATTATGCATCTAATACAGTTTCTCATAATTGGGATGAAGGGAATAACAAAAACCAAGGTATTCAAAACAAAAAATAAAATAAAATCCAAGTGTAAGAAAGTTGCATATTCGACTCGATAACTATAATACATATTCCCCTAAAAAAAATTTACTGAAATAGTGATAAGGCATAACAAAAATCAAGGCGGATTAAAAAAAAACAATGTAAGAAAGACACATATTCGCCTTGATGATTATAATAATAAATATCCCGCTAAAAGAAATAGTAATAAGGCATAACAAAAATCAAGGCGGACTCAAAACAAAAAACTAAATACATACCAATGTAATAAAGTTGCATGTTCCCCTTTGATAAATATTACCAAAATAATAAAATAACGGAGAAAGAAAAAGGAAAGAAAAAGCTGAGGCTTAAAAAATGAAAATTCAAGTGTTGATTAGAAAAAAAAAAAAAAAAAAAAGTAAGCAGCAGTGGTAGGATCACGTGGTGTGGAGGCGGGAGTTAGACGGTCACTCCGGCCGTTTGCACACATAACCAAGCACAGCCTCGCCTGCCCCGTCAAATTCGGAACGTGGGAATTCACGCACCCCCGCACCCAGTGACTGACCGAGAGAGCGCCAAACCCAAACGGAAATCCCACCCCCCCAATTCTTTATTCCTTTTGCCGCTCTCTCTCTCTCTCTCCCCCCCTAAAATTAACCACACCCCAACCAAACCCTCATATTAACGTACTTCCAAATTTTCAAAATCAAATCAAATTTCCTCCTAATTCTTTCCACTCTACTCATAACTCAATCCTCTCCTTCCTTCCACCAATCCACAATTTCGCCGTAGCTGCATCTCCCGATGGGGCAGCCGTCGTTGCCGCCTCCGCCGATTGCCCCTCCTCCGCCATCGCCGCTCCCGCCGCCGGCCCAGGTCGGTCCCGGACCCGGCCCTGGCGCTGGGTGCCAGGTGCGGTGCGCCGGTTGTAAGATGGTGCTTACCGTGATGCCTGGCTTGACCGAGTTCGTCTGCCCTACGTGCCAGCTGCCGCAGATGCTGCCGCCCGAGTTGATGCGGTCCAACCAGGCCCAGGCCCAGGCCCAGCAGCCGAGGACCGCCCCGGCCCACGGCATTGATCCGACTAAGATCCAGCTGCCATGCGCTAACTGCAAGGCCATACTCAATGTGCCGCATGGATTGTCGCGCTTCAATTGCCCTCAGTGCCTCATTAGTCTCGCCGTTGATCTCTCTAAAATATCCCAAATGTTGCCTTCCGTCCGCCCTCCTCTGCCGCCTGAAGAAGTCAACGAGGTTTTCCTTCTGCTGAATTTCTTATTTCATTTTGCGCCTTCTGTTGTGATGATCAAAGTTTCGAGTTGGTACTACTCGAACTGGGTATAGGCTGACATGTATAATATTGGTGGTTTAGTGTCAATTTTATCATCTTGAGTTACGTAGTTGTTTTACGTTAGGAACCCACTTTGAAACGTTTGAGCAAGGAAATGCAAGGCCAGTTATGGGATGGAATTCATCCCTTTGAATGGCATTTGACATTTTTGAATGTTAACCCTCCATGCATTGGCGGTTGGGATGTGTTTGGAATGTAATTGTGCTGGATAAGTTAGTTTGAGACAGAGACCTTACAAATGTATTTTCTCTCTGACCAAGGGTATCAATGTGCAAGTTGTCCAATTTAATTATTTTTCATGGAGGGGCTGAGTTCGGTCTAGTCTGAACTCTTTCTGAATAATTATTTCTCATAAATGATGTGATCCTGTCCTAGCATAATAGCGGAAACTAGTGTTATTATTCAGAGCAGAAATTTTACCTTTATTCCTTTGAACTATGTAAACAATCCTCAGCCATTGGCTTCAAACATGAAACTCAACAGGCAGTTCTTCAAACAAATTAATTCAGAAGAATTAGTTTCTGTAGTCTAGTATCAGTACCATTTTAGAAAGAGCTCAAAGGTCCACAACAAGTTGATCGTTTGTATTTCATGGAGATATGTTGACAACATATTAAAAAAACACTGTGACCAGAAACTATTGATATCTTTGAGGTCTATTGACAACTACCTATTAAAATGTTCTCCCTAATGATTCTTAATAAAACAAAAATATCTAGATTATGTTACTTAACACATGTCACCCATGTTTTTGGAATTAATATTTTGTACTTTCAGCCAACCAGTGCTTACACCTTCTAGATCTGCCTATCGTTTCCTCGTTATGCTAAGAGAAAATGTCATCAAAGAGATGCATGGAGTATAGTGGAATATATCTTGGACTACGCCTTTGCACTTGTATGAGATACTGAAAAAGGGGATGGTTCATCTTTTTGAATGACGTTTTTACCTCTTTGACTGTATCCAGTGGTAGTGGTGGTTGCTCAGTTCGCGTTTATGGTAGATTTTTTATTAGATAGGTAGATTACAATGTTTCATGGATAGTATAATATGTTCTCACACTTGTATGAAGTGCCTCGTGTTAGGCTGCAAATTGGGGAAATCAGAGACATCATATTGTAGGACTGTTTCTGCTATTGATGCAAAAAAGTCTAAAATGCCATTTAGCTGCACAACAAAACCAGGCCTTTTAATTTTCAGGCTCACTGTTGACTCATTGACTATCAGATACCCAGTACTTTTGTCTTACTATTTCATTTTACACAAATGAGCCCTATAGTTTTTATCTGAATGCACAATTGCGACCCATGCTGAATCAGATTTGACACTGAATTTTACCGCCAATGTCAAAATTGAAGCGCACAGCCAAAAAAATAGAAAGTAAATTTGGACCATGTAGAAAAAATAACATCAAATACACTGGCTAGAAGTGCATTTATGTAAACATGGATGTTCAAATTGTTTCAAGATATGCACAAAAAACGACATGTTTATTAGATTTAAATGCAAGATCCTATCTGCCTTACCTTAAATGGAGACATGTCTGGCTTCTCGCTATCGCGACAATGGAGGAACTGCCGGTCAAGCATAGAAATTCCTGCTATACCTTGGCATCAACTCCTGCAAAAAGCAACAATATTAGTATGAAATACACTGCTATATGCCGGATTAGATGAAGGAAGCTTGCTGTCCATCAATGCGTTTTAGGTGACTTTGAATGGAATTGGGGATCAGGGCCTATATATGCTTAAAAATGTAAATACAAGTTACTTAAGGGCATATTGGTCAGAAGTTATTTGTTTCCAGGTAGGACAGCCTAACTACCCAAGCTACTATTATCGGCCCGTATTTTTGGATTAGGTTATTCATGGGTGGGCTTCTGATTATTGTTCTTCATTCAAGTTTAGTGTACCAGGCCTCACATCAGCCATAGGCTAAATTCCAAAAAAAATAATTACTTGACCAGGTTTAATATTTTTGGCTATCAAGGCTTATCAAGCAATCCAAACGTGCCCCGGGTTTAGTTGTATATATGTTTTAAATATATAATGCAACCCCTACTCATTTTGCAAGAAGGGCACCTATTATTGAATAAAATCTAGGGTTTTAAGTAAGAATGTACAATCAACAAGGATTTGAGTAATTGGCGTTGTACCAGAAGAAAAATATTAACTATAAATGAGTTGGTTAATTTTAATTCCTATTCTGATGTCTGGTCCTATCATTGGAAAACAATAACTGAGTTCAATTTAGAAATTTGTTACCTTAAACCTATTATTTTGAGTATCTAGTTTTTGGCACATGGATTTGTTAACACATCATGAAATACTGTCTTCTTTAAAGATGCCTGCTTTGCTATCCCTTTTTTTTTTTTTTGACATAAGCGCCCATTCTTAAAAATGTTGTCAATCATTGATGCTTTTCCTCACTCATATCAGGTGGCCATTGAAGTGGAACGGGAGGAAGATGAAGGTGGATTGGCTGGAGAAACATTTACGGACTATGTATTCTCTTTTACCAATCTTTTGATTTTGTGGACTTCCAAAAGATCTGGACTAATTCTGATAACTGTTTCCTCTGATTTGTTCAGCGACCACCTAAACTATCTATTGGTCCTCCTCATCCAGATCCTGTTGTGGAGACATCATCCTTATCTGCTGTACAACCTCCTGAACCTACTTATGATCTCAAGATTAAGGATGAGCTCGAAAGTTCAAAAACATTGTCATGCTTGCAGATTGAAACACTGGTCTATGCTTGTCAGGTTGCTTCAAAGAACTGACATTTAACATCTCTACATTTCCATCATCATTCATCCTAAAATTGCTTTTTGTATGTCAGAGACATAACCAGCACCTCCCAGGTGGTGATAGAGCTGGATTTTTTCTTGGAGATGGTGCTGGTGTGGGTAAAGGGAGGACAATTGCTGGGTTAATATGGGAGAACTGGCACCATGGGAGAAGAAAAGCATTGTAAGTGTTAAGTAACATCCAACGCACTGTTCTTGTGCATTAAAAGCTAGCTAGAAATCTCCTTATTTACTAGGTATGGTGATTGCATTAGTTGTGTGGCATTAGAAAGCTGAGTGCTGAGTCCATTGTGATTTTTTTTTTAATTTTTGTATTTTACTTTTCTAATGGCCTTATACAGGTGGATATCTGTAGGTTCAGACTTGAAATTCGATGCTAGAAGAGACCTGGATGATGTTGGTGCGACATGTATAGAAGGTTGGTGCAGACTATAATCATGAGTTTATCCATATTCTGTTAGGAACTGTATTTTTATTTTTGTGAACTAGTTGTATGCTGAAGAAATAAGAGAGCATTGTGATGCTACCTCGTCCATTGATTTTGATTACTGGTACCTTTATGACATATCCATATGCTATGGTCAATTCAGCTGCATCATGTGATAAATAACCATGAAGTTTAGATTACAACTTAAATTGTTATGTGATGTTATTTCACATTTGAGGGTGATTTATAAGATGTACCTGTCAATAAAGTAAATGATTCGAGCGGAAAATTAGTGTTTCATTAATGAACTAAAAGTAAATACCAAAATTACTCCCCATTCTATCTATTGTTCTGTCCGTGATGTTTGCGTTATTTGCTTGTGCTGTACCTATTGATTTCATTGGTCTACTTTTCTAACATTTCAGTTGCATTTGTCATAACTTTCCTTCGTAGTTCATGCTCTGAACAAGCTTCCTTACTCTAAGCTTGATTCCAAGTCCGTTGGCATTAAGGAGGGAGTTGTTTTCTTGACTTATAGCAGCCTCATTGCATCCTCTGAGAAAGGACGTTCACGTTTGCAGCAGCTTGTGCAATGGTGTGGTCAATGTGATGGACTTATTGTATTTGATGAGGTAGGTTGTTGAATCTTTTTGACTTCTATTGGCTATCATTAATATAATCCGGTTGGTTTTCATAGTTTTGATGCAATAAACTCTTATATTATTTTTAAAATTTATTATTTTAGTGTCATAAAGCAAAAAATCTGGTCCCTGAAGCTGGGGGACAGCCAACAAAGACTGGTGAAGCCGTTCTTGATATCCAGGTGGCCTTCATTACTTTTTCTCTATTATGTTTTTACTGATTTTTCTTAAGGGGTGCCTGTGTGATACTTGATAGTTTAGTTTTTCTATTATTCCAAAGAGTAGAGCAACTGCCACCTGGGATCTTCTATCTGCTGCTATGTGTGGTCCATCTGCCTTTTTATCCTTTTCTTCCACTGATTCCTATAATATGATTTAGACAACAAATATGAATTAACCCATACAAATGTGCTTTTAGCTTCTAGAACATTATATGGTTTTTTTTTTGGGGTCAATTGTTTCTGCCAGAGGAGAGCAGCCAGATTATGTGCTAATATGAAGCCATCATGACAATTTTGTACTTAATAGGTTCCAAGACGCTTATGCTGGAACTGGATAGCTGTTCCATACAGCATCCTGAACTTTCTTTTTAGTTCCTGTTCCTCTAAATTATTGTCTTTTACTTTCTGCTGAGCTGTATCTATCCATTGTACCTCTCCTGGTGCTGGTTGTTTGCTACTTATTAATCCTTTGGCTGCTATTGATTCACATGTGTGCTCCATGGCAGTCTTAACTGCCTATTTGCACCTGTGTATTTCAAGGCACTCACATGCACCGCTTACTTTCCATCTTATCATTTGCACTTGCTAAATGTATCTATAATACTTATATAGCACACATATTTCATGATTTAAAGGATATTTTCTTTTGGCTTGTTGACTTCCCCTAATATAGGCCAAACTTCCTGAAGCTCGCGTCATATATTGCTCAGCAACTGGTGCTTCTGAACCACGCAATTTGGGTTATATGGTCCGCCTTGGTCTTTGGGGATCTGGAACATCTTTCGCAGACTTCCGTGAATTTTTAGGTGCAATTTTCATTTGGCGCGTGCTTATTGGCTTAATGTGCTCTTAATATGGTTGGTGTGGTGTAATTTAATATATTAATGTAGTTCGAACTGGGAATTATTAGCAATATCTTTTAGAATTTATCTTTGTAAGTCATCAGTGCCCGAATCCTGCATTGCCACAAACTTCTATTTCTAATTCCAAGGGCACAATCTTGTTTGAGATATTCCACTTTCTATATTTCATTTTAGACACTTTTATCAGGGAATAACGTACCTCTTCCAATTGTTTGGAAGGAATATTTATGCTTGACGTAAGGAGTTCTTTGAACTTTGAAGATGGATAGAATTAATGTGTGAAGGAACACAATTATATGAGGGGTTGCTCAGCAGTTTGTAACAGGCTTTGCTAATCTGGAATGTCCTTGATGAATGTTGAATTTGTGGTCTATCTTTCCAGTTGAAGTCTACTTATCCTCTTTTTCTTTCTCCACTTAGTTACATTTTTGGCAGCTTGAAAACATCTGATTTGGCATAGATTAGGTATTCATGAATGTTTCAAGTTTTACATACTTTTGAGATTGGAGGAAGTCTTGCGTGAGACTGTCATACGTCTCAAAATCTGTAAGACGAGTCAAGATTTGGATCCAGACACCTATAAATATCAACAAAATTACAATTGTGCCATTGATATGAGCTTTAATCCGGATGTTGACCCGTCTAACGGATTTAAACTTGTAAGACCGTCTCACACAAGTTTTTGGCTTGAGATTGACACGTATAATTTCAAGTGAATTTGCCTTACTGTTTCTGTCTACACCTTATCATAGAGTAATTCTATAAATAATAATTAACAGTATTGTGTTGGTTCTTGCAGTTGCAATGGAGAAAGGGGGTGTTGGAGCTCTGGAACTTGTTGCCATGGATATGAAAGCAAGGTTAGAACATTTTTGTGAAATATTGTGTAATTATCAGTTTTAAATTGAAATTATCTTCAATTTTAGGGGGATGTATGTTTGTCGCACACTGAGCTATAAAGGTGTGGAATTTGAAGTCGTTGATGTTCCTCTGGAGGCCAAAATGATGGTATGTTCACCCTTACTTTGTTTTGCTGCCAATAAATAAGGGTGTCATCATTAACTGTAAACTAATCTTAAATGCTATATGATCTCATTTTATAAGATCTACAATGTCTCATATGCAATATTACTACTTTTAATTTACTTATCAACTCACGCAACATGTGACTGCCGCTAAGTTCATGCTGTGTGATATTTTTATCCATTGTTTTAATTTTGCTATCTTTCTCCTGTCTGTTATTAGATGCTGTCTTAGTTCCCAATGTCAATATTGTTTAGAATGAGCTTTTCCTTGACCCCAGTAATAAGTAAACTGCAAATAAATAGTCATCTGTGAAAAAAGAAAAGCAAGGTGCTTTTATGATTCCATTCCCAAGATATATCAAAAGCAAAACAATTTTGGAAATTAACATACTGCTCATAAGACTGATCTTCTGTAGTACTACATTGCATTATCCTGTAGTCTTATATTTCTTTTAACTGAGGGACATAGGATAGTACTACTGAAATGAGCTTAGAATGCTTTATTTGTTCTTTAGATAATGTTGAAGTACTCTTCACTGTCGAGGATTCTGTGTTGGTTTCATTGGGAAAAGCTTTCCATCAACACAAATAATTGATAGATTACTGATAATATTAATTTGACATGCTTCAAATTTAATGAGTATGTGTACTATCAGTTCCTCCCTTTCGTAGTTTGGTATTTCTCACTTGTCCATTGAGGTTCTTATGTGGCCATCTTGTTCTTACTAGGCTTTTTACTGGTTTCAGGACATGTATGAAAAAGCTGCAGAGTTTTGGGCTGAGTTAAGAGTGGAATTGCTATCAGCTAGCACATTTCTTGCAAATGAGAGGCCTAATTCAAGTCAAGTGTGGAGACTGTATTGGGCAAGTCATCAGGTTCTGTTGTAAAAATACTTAGCTCGGAACTTTTAGCCCTTTCCCATATTTCACTTTTCATAATGTTTATTGGTGTGTGTATGTTTTTTTTTTTTTTTTTTTTTTTTTTTTGTGTTCTATACAGCGCTTCTTTAGACACATATGTATGTCAGCTAAAGTGCCTGCAGTGGTTAGACTTTCTCAACAAGCATTGATGGGAAATAAGTGTGTGGTCATAGGCCTACAGAGTACTGGAGAGGCACGAACTGAGGAAGCCATTACTAAATATGTAAGATTGTTCTTCACTCTGTGTGTGTGTCTGTGTCTTTCTGCAATTCAAGTTATTACTTAAATCACTTCCATATTTTCTTGTGGCATGGTTCTGTGTAAAGAGTATGAAAATTTTTAATGTTCAGTATGTATAATTTCCAATGTTACTTCCTGTCTTTATCATACATATCGCTAATGGATTTTATTGAAATAATACTCTCGAATAACTTCTTGAAACTTTTCATTTTATTGAGATAGGGTCTGGAGCTTGATGATTTTATATCTGGGCCCCGTGAGTTATTGTTGAAATTTGTTGAGGAAAATTATCCCCTTCCAGATAAGCCTGAGCCACTTGCTGGTATCTTATTGTTATACAGTGAAAATGTTTATAGCTTCTCTTTTTCGTGGCCTGATCAAGTAACTTCTTTTTCCGATTTTTGTTTAGAGGAAAGTGTAAAAGAGCTTCAGAGAAAGAGGCATTCAGCTACACCTGGTGTTTCATTTGCTGGAAGAGTGAGGAAAGTTGCCAAATGGGAAGAAGAGAGTGAAGAAGAGAGCGAGTGGCAATCTGAAAGTAATTACACCATTTTATGTGATAACTTCTTTCAGCTAAATCAACAATCATCTCTGTCATCCCGATTCCAGCATTACACAATTTTGACATTTTGTCATTGCAAAAAAAATTCTGTATACGTACATTTTTAGCCACTTGATCTTTTCCTGAAACAAAGTGTTTACATCTTCAAAAGCCCCTTATTGTATAGTTAGGCTTTAATTGTTTATCTGGGGAATCTCATTGAGAAAAGTCCTTATGAGGTTTCACGATTCATCTCGCTCGTCACTGCTAAAATATGAGGTTTTTCGAGTGGAAGAATACGGAGCAAACTGTTTTTCTTTTGAATAGGTTGCCTTGTAAATCCATGATTTTCTGCATCTGAGAATATAAAGCTTGCATGTATCAGACCACTAGTTATTGTCAAAGCTGATTTTTTACTTGTGAAAATTATCCCCAGTGAACCAAATCATCTTTCTGTTTCATTTTTTTTTTTGTTGCTTTTGAGTTATTATAAATTTCTTTCATCACGAATGGTCATTCTGTAAAATGCAGCTGACACTGAACCTGAAACTGAATCTGATGATGAGTTCCAGATCTGCAACATTTGCAATTCAGAAGGGGTATATATCCTTTCCCTTGTTAAACTGATGATATGACAAGGATGATTTGCATAGCTGTTTTATCATCTTTTTCGTTCCTGAATGTATTCTGTTTCTTCTAATTCAACAACTGTAGGAAAGGAAGAAATTGCTTCAATGTTCGTGTTGCAGCCAGCTTGTTCACCCTGCATGTCTGGTTCCACCTGTTGTAGAAGAAATATCTAGGGATTGGTCTTGTCATTCATGCAACGAGAAAACAGAGGAGTATCTCCGAGCTAGACAAATATACTATGAAGAACTGCTGAAAAGGTACGTTTGTACGAAAATTAACTAATGCTTTCTCTAAAGTATTAAGAGTATCTCTTAATTGTCTCATGTGATTTTTTATGGCATTTTTGTTGCTGACAACACCTGATTAGGTATGAAGGAGCCCTTGAACGTAAATTGAAAATTCTAGAAATAATACGATCCTTGGATCTTCCTAACAATCCATTGGATGATATTATTGATCAGGTAATGTCAGTATTTATACGGTACAAGCAGAAATTCTTATCCGGACATCTTAATGTATTGGCTTTGTGATATTGGTGCAGCTTGGAGGTCCTGATAAAGTAGCAGAAATTACAGGACGACGAGGCATGCTAGTCAGGGCTTCTGGCGGAAAAGGTGTTACTTATCAGGCACGAAACACGTGAGTTAGGACATGTCTCTATATAATCCTTTTGAGTTGCCTTTGCTGTTGCTAATTCACATGCTGTATACTTTAGGAAGGATGTGACCATGGAAATGGTCAATATGCATGAGAAACAGCTGTTCATGGATGGTAAAAAACTAGTGGCTATTATTTCTGAGGCTGGATCTGCTGGTGTTTCTTTGCAAGCAGATAGAAGAGCAGTCAATCAGGTTATCATTGTTGGATTTTTGTTTGTCTTGTGATTTTTGTGGTTGGGCCTTGGTATCATGCTTTGTTGCTTCAATGTCATTTCCTTATCCATTTAAGTTGGACCCTTTTGTTCTTGAAACAGAAAAGAAGAGTTCATTTAACTCTGGAACTACCTTGGAGTGCTGATAGAGCAATTCAACAATTTGGAAGAACTCACAGATCAAATCAAGCTTCTGCACCGGAGTACAGGTGGTTATGAATTTCTGGTTTGATAAAAGACCTTTATGACTATTGTTGCAGCAATATGTGCAACCTTGGTGCATACTGAATCTCCAACTTAAATAAAAATGAGCCACTTCTCCATCTTCCTTTTGTACACGAAGCCAACAAGCTATTAGGCTACAGCGATTGAATTTTTGTGGAATATGCTTTTTGGAGCAACTAAGCAAGTTCTCATGATTATTACTGCACACAACGGTTATGCTTAAGACCCAATATGATCTACCCCCCACCCCACCCCAACCCAACCCAAAAAAACCATTTCCTATTGGTACTGATCAAGGAAAAAAAGGAGAAAAAGACCCAGTATACAGTGCTCAATAAATTTGAGAATTATGTTTACGTTGCCAGTCATGAAATGCCTTTTATTTTTAAAGAAAGTGAAGATTATGATGCTGTCAATGTGGAAAGCGCTCAAATAGAACTATTGTATCATGATATTAAGGCCAGGTTATCAGTCGTATTGGGAATGGTTTAGACGAAAACAGAAATTTTTTTATGTGA
This sequence comes from Perilla frutescens, assembly GCA_026008535.1. Taxonomy (NCBI): domain Eukaryota; kingdom Viridiplantae; phylum Streptophyta; class Magnoliopsida; order Lamiales; family Lamiaceae; genus Perilla; species Perilla frutescens. The sequence goes on from BRKX01000004.1 coordinate 15,149,286, forward strand.
AATTCTGTATCAAAGTTTGTGATGAAAATGATGATAGTTTTCATCAGTCTGGGAAGTTATGAGTTTCATTATGAAAATCCTTCTAACCTAAAAAGTACTTAACAACTTTAGCATCAAAATTGTACTTCACTCCTGCCACACACAAGCAGGTAAGCAGGGTTTATGGATAAAATTATTTGGCATGCATTGTATTGCTAACTTTCTAACAGCCCACTAATTATTAATGTGAAGTGGATCTGAATCTGATGATGAAAGTTAATAATTTGTCACAGGTTGCTTTTCACAAATCTTGGTGGTGAACGACGTTTTGCTTCCATTGTTGCCAAGAGACTTGAATCTCTTGGAGCATTAACACAGGGAGACCGTAGGTAATACCAATCTTGTAGCCAATAAGATATATTTCAGTAACTTATTACCTTATCCCACACTAGTCAGCTTACAACATCCATCTTATATTGCAGGGCTGGACCATCTCTCAGTGCTTATAATTATGATAGTGCATTTGGAAAGAGGGCCTTAACGATGTTGTATAGGGGACTCATGGAACAGGTGCTAACCTGGATTGTTTTCTTATGGTGTAATGAAACTACCAACACTGTATACTTATGTGAAGTGCTTATTGATATATTATTTTGAATCATTAGGAACCTTTGGCTGTTGTTCCACCAGGCTGTTCATCTGAAAAACCTGAAACAATACAAGACTTCATTATAAAGGGAAAAGCTGCACTTGTGTCTGTTGGGATAATTAGAGATTCTGTTCTTGGTAATTGCTTACATATTTAATAAACTTCTATTAACTATTGTTCACTTTCCATTTTCCCCCTCCGCTTCATTTATTCATCCCTGTATAGGTCCAGCTTCTAGAAGGTAGTTTTATATCATATAACTCTCATCTATAGAGTCGCATATATTCTATGATTTCATGTCTCAAATTTATGTTGTCCACTGATACTCGTAGGTAATGGGAAGGACCCTGGAAAGATTTCTGGCCGTATAGTTGAGTCAGACATGCATGATGTTGGGCGTTTCCTCAACCGACTTTTAGGGCTCCCTCCTGAGATTCAAAATAGGTATGGTGTTGTATTTGAAAAGTTCTAACATCATTGCTTGTTTGACATTCATAAATAACAGTAGATGGTAATGGTATTGCAGGCTGTTTGAGTTATTTGTTGGCATCCTCGATCTTCTTATTCAGAATGCACGTGTTGAAGGGCATCTGGATTCTGGTATTGTTGATGTGAAGGCTAACAAAATTGAACTGCAGGGAGCTCCAAAGGTTATAATACTCCTTAGTGATTTGGTGGGTTTAACATTATAACCAATTATTAACATACATTTTGCCAGACTGTTCATGTCGACAGTATGTCCGGGGCATCTACTGTGTTGTTTACTTTCACACTGGATCGAGGAATGACATGGGAGGTATTTATTTATTTCGTTCTCCCTACAGATAAAATTGACTGGTTTATAAAACTCGTGACTGATGTGTTTACATTTATTTTATTTAGGCTGCTTCCTCATTGCTTGAGGAAAAACAAAAGGATGACACCGGTTCAAGTTACAGTGGTTTCTATGAATCAAGAAGAGAATGGATGGGAAAACGACATTATATTTTAGCATTCGAAAAGTATGTTTCTTCTTGACACACATTTACATAACCATTTTGATTATATAAGTACATGGCTAAAGTTTTGCTGTGACTATTTGTTCATGGCTGAAGTGTGAGGCATACCCAAAAAAAATAATGTTATCATTGCCCTCGATGTTGCCATTACTTGATGGCTGATGCATCTTGTTGGTGCTGGCCATTCAGCAAATTACTCAGGTTTAAAACCAGACCGGACATTAAATTGGAGAATTGCCTGGGTCATTGGGAATATCCACATAACATGGAGAAAGAATATCAACTTTGAGGACCCTGCAAGTAGCATACTTGTCCTATTTGATATGAGGATGATGATATAGTTCTTATTCCAGCCCTTTCCCGATCCCTTAGCCATATTTTAATTTTGTTTGCCATTCTGACTCTTCTATTTTGCTTTGGTATTATTCTGCTAATGTGTGGTCTAAACCTATATGCGTTTGTAGATATACCAGTGTGCAGATGAAAGCTCATATCCTGCTATTGCTTATGTATATGCGTTTTCTTATCCTTGTTTCAGCACTGACTCTGGAATGTACAAAATTTGCCGGCCAAACCTTGGGGAGTCTATCAGGTGCCTAGAAATTCCAACCAGAATTTCACATGATTTCTTTATTCCTTTCTCTGCTAGACTTCTTGATATCACTTCCAATAATATCCAGGGAGATGTCTCTAGCAGAACTAAAAGAAAAATATAGAAAACTTTCAGCTCTAGAGAGAGCTCGTAGTGGCTGGGAAGATGAGTATGATGTTTCATCCAAGCAGGTAACTATTTATTAATAATGCAATTAAAACACTCCACAATATTTCTTTTCTTCTTTTATGCTTGCTGAGAAAGGCTTCATTTACATATGGCTTTGTAAGATCTGTTCTGTTGTTTTATTTTGACAATTGAGTTGCCACAGCTTATTTGAGGTTTCTCATGTAGTGCATGCACGGTCCCAACTGTAAGCTGGGCAGCTTCTGCACTACGGGCAGAAGGTTACAGGAAGTGAATGTTTTGGGTGGTCTCATTCTTCCTGTCTGGGGAACTGTTGAAAAGGCACTCTCTAAACAGGTAGTCAAATATGTTTGCTTTATTTAGTGTTTGATTTCATGACATACATGCATGGGTAAATATTAGCAGCCACCAACATACAAATTGATTGAAGATGAAGAACAAGTAGTTCCATTGAAATCTAATGTAAAGACATGTTCCATGTGGTGATTCTTTTATGCCATCCAGGCAGAGGATCCTGATAGATATAGGTTCTTGATATCTGTGATGCCTAGTGACCAAAGTTATGTTGCTCAAGAGGGTTTGCTTCAGCTTTTATGACCGCTGCTTTCAAAATGTTGGGTTTTTGAATGGCTATTTATTTAATAGACACGGTGTATTTTTCAGGCTCGCCAGAGTCATAAAAGACTCCGGGTTGTGCGTATAGAGACCACCTCTGACAATCAACGAATTGTTGGATTGCTCATCCCAAATGCAGCTGTTGAAACAGTGTTGCAAGGTCTCTCTCTCTCTCTCTCTCTCTGCATGTGTCTCTCCTTTTAGCCTTCTGAATTTCATCCGAATCATTAACTGCTGAGGCATTGCTAAGCCATGTTTAGGAACTTAGAATAATAATACAAACAAAATTGATTTTGGCAGATCTGGCTTGGGTTCATGAAATTGATGACGAGTGAGAGTTGCCAGGGTTCAAAGTTGTATTGCCATTTTTGTTGGAGGAGCTGCCTTCCTCCAGAACCTTTTGATTTATGCTGTGCCAAGATGGTGCAGAATTAAGATGACTTCTAACGTACTTTGGCGAAGCCAGCCAATTTGGTATTGGGAGTGAAAGTTGCGCAGTCATTTTTGAGCTTTTTGGTGAAATGGTATCCTTAAATATTAACAGCAAGCATTGTTCATATCCCAATTTTTAGGCCCCATTGGACATTTGGTTTTTTTGTATATTATTATAGCATTCGTGTAATATATAGGCAAGATAACAATATTGTAACTGTCAAACTCATCTTAGAGAATGAGATAATTTCAATACAAATTCATTTTGCTAGTTTGATATTATTAATATCACAATCTTGTTGACAACTTATTTTTCCCATTCAAACTCACAAAAAACCAGGAAACAGAACACAAGCACTCACATACTCAAACACCACGATAATGTTATGTTGTTCAACATTTGTCATCAGACAATGTTATTAGCAAACAAAAGGAACATCAACGTGGTAATCGCTGCAATACAATCCGGGACGCTGAGTGAAGCCCTGCTTCTGCAATAGAACCCTAGCCTTGATGACCAGCTCTTGGTTACTGACTTTGCCGTCAGTTTCAGCAATTATAGTCTGAATTGCGTTACTCAGAGCGCCGTAAGCTTGGCTTGCATCGCCTGAAGGAGTGGCGTCGGCAGATGTTTGGTCGGTCTGGCAGCCGCTGATGAGAATGCCCGTATCAGGCAATCCTTTTTTGGTCGATCCAGCAAAGGCTTCTTGCTTGCTTCCAACATGGGTTTGCAATGCAGGTTTTGCGTAGCTCTCGTCATTCTCTTCAAGCTTCTGCTGCATAAACTGCTGAGCCAGGCCCCCAACCATTCCCAGAAATCCTCCTCCTCCACCATCCCCTCCTTGCTCATTGCCGCCTTTTATTTTACCAAAGATGAAATTCATAAACTTCTTCACCTTGGGGCTGGCATCTTCTCCAAACACGTCAAAAAGGGTGGGTCGTAGCTTGCCCACATCGATATCATCCTTGCCCGTTTTCTGCTTCAGTAACTCGATCAGAGTTGAGAGGGGTAAAGATTTGTTCTTGATGCCTTCGCCTTCACCTCCCTCAAATGCTTCTTCTTCTCCTTCATCGACGTCTTTACGACGGCCGAAGGGTAAGTGAATACCACGCGACTCAACTGCATCTTCCACACTCTTGCGCAGGAAGTTCCTGAATCCGAAGCCAGATCCAGATCCAGACCCCTCTTCTTCCCCACTCTTTCTATGGCTCTCTCCAATCTGCTCCTTGGCCTCATCAATCAATCCTCCGCTGTGACACGAATCCGACACGATAGTGATCTGGCATCCCTCCGGTACTTTGTCAACCAAATCTCTGAAATCATCATCTGATCACACAAAACACAAAATCAACTTTGCTAATTTTTTATCCAATCCAAATCTTTATAACAAACCATATATCAATTCAGCTACAAACCGCACAATCTATGAAGCAGAAAAGTACAGCAACATAAGCTGTATGTGGCTCATCAGCTGAAGTGGACTTCATCTTACATAATGATCAAGAATCCCAAATTCACACTTTATTCCACACATCAACAACAACCACTCCTAATCTTAAGAAATCCCAACTACTTTACTTCTGGCATGAAATAACAAACTCAATTCACCAACACAAGTGTAGCTGGCTTCATCATCAAAGAATCTCAAATTAACTTTTTCCCCCTAATTTATGAACTATCTCCAAGTTTCACATCCACACACCAGATTCACACGGATCAACAAAAGAAACGAAAAGAAAAGAAACGAAACTCACAGAAACCATGAATTTACAAAATGAACAACATCATCATCATGAGAGGGAGAGAGAGAAGTAACCAGTGATAAGGTTCATGTCAGTGGGAACAATGCACTCATCGTAGCCGGTGTCGTCATCCTCGCCGGTCTCGGCCGGAAGGCGAGTGCCGTGGCCACTGTAGTGAACGAAGAGAAAGTCGCCGGGGCGAGCGGAATCAACGAGATCGGCGAGGGCCGCGCGAATGTTATGGCCGGTGGGCTGCGTGTAAGAATCGTCGGAGTCTATGAGCACCTTAATATCATCCTCGGAGAAACCGTAACGCTCGACCAGGCAAGAGTGCATCCGCCGCACATCATTGATGCAACCCTTCAGCTCCGCCTTCGTTCCGGCGTAGTTGCAGCCGATTAGCACCGCCTTCTTCGCCATGCCTTAATTTGATGATAATAATAATGAGATGAGATGAGATGAGAGTGGGCGTTATAGCATATACGGATATTGATTAACGTTGAAAAACGCTGTATCTCATTTATTGGAAATGGAATGGATCAAGATCGTGCTTTTTCAGAGTATATACTTGTATTTTAAAACGTGATTATCGACCTCTTTTATTATTGCGGAGAAAGTCCTCTCCAAATTCGATTGATTGGTGCGATACTGAGATGAGATGAGAGAGAAAATCAAAGTGTAGTGTACTGTCGGCAACCGGGTAGGGTGCGCGTGGCCAGTTTGATGATGTGTGGGCCATTTCCTTATTTTTGGCTAAAAATAATATATTTTAATCATAATAGTTAAAATAAGACATTATTATCAAATATTTTCCCCATTGTCTTTCGTGTAATCTGATGCTCTTAATTACGTGCTATCGACTAAAGTGCATTTTCTACAACCTAAATCTAATCCATATATAATGTTATTCTACATTTCTACTACCCTTTGGTTTGAAAACTTACTACATTTAATTAAGTTTGGGCATTATTTTGATTTGATTACGAGACGGGATCCTCTATTTCAATTTGACATTTCATCTCGTATTCTAATCATTGGATATATGACATGTGTATTAAATTTTTTTAATGGTAGATTATTTAATTTTTTTAAAAGGTAAATGTTCAATTTGATCCTATAATTATTTGCGTAGGCGCATTTTGATCTATATTTATCTTTTTGGTCCAAAGTAATCCTATAACTATTTTAAATGATCAAAATAGGGACCAAATTAAACCTTTAAAATAGTTATAAGATCACTTATGACCCAAAAGGTAAATAAGGACTAAGATGCTCCTACGCAAATAGTTATAGTATCAAATTGAACATTTGCCCTTTTTTAAATACACATGCCATACATCCAATGCCCGAATATGAGATGGAATATCAAATTGAAATAGAGGATCTAGTCCGTTTCGTTTTATTACTCGGTTGCTATGGTAAGTTATCACTCCTTTTAGATATGATATGATCTTTTTACGACCGTGATCCTACGTACTATGCATTCTCGTATACTTTTTACAAAAGAACTATTCATAGGAAAGCCTCAAATATTGTTATGGGATTATATATATTGTCCATAAGTAACAATTATTAACTAATAATTTAAACTTAAAAAATTATATATAATTATAAAATATAAAAGTTTAAATAAACACTGCTATTAATAACTAAAAATAATTATAAACTCTAATTAACCATAGTTAATAGTCCTAGAATTAAACTAAATACAAGAAATAAAAATTGAAGAAATAATGAAAGAAAACTGAAAAAAGTAAATAATGATACATATGATAAACCAAATTAAAAGCGCGATATCTTTTATCCATTTAATAACAAAATTGTTGTCAAAAATTATTTTTCCTACCAAAATTCATTGCAAATTTTGGAAATTACTTTTTATTATTAAGTTCAACCCAATAAATGATATTTTATTATTAATTGTGAATTATTTTGACAAAAAATTCACATGCTTTATTTGGAAACAAAATGTTTTGCATAGTATATATCAATCAATGTATTTTCTTTGTAATTACAATCGAATTGGAAGTTTAAAATTAAGTTAATCATCGATTTTTTTTTTGTTTGAGCTTAATCTAATGACCATTATCACAAATGTATATAGTATGTTATAATTAACAAGAAAAAGAATAATACAAAAATTTCTATAATTCACAATATTATAAATTAATTTTATTTTATCATAATAATATTCATAATATTTTCATAAATATAATTTCTAACAAATAACTGAATAGCATAGTAAAATTGTAAAAACAGTAAACACACCAAAAGGCCAAAAAGATAAAAAAAAAAAAAAAAAAAAAAAAATCGGCGTAATTAAGGTTACAGCCAGATAAAAATAAAAAATAAAAAAATATAAAGAAAACATTATTATCCCTTGATGAACATGAAGAGAATAGAATTGATATTCAATAAGAATTGACATAATTGCAGTTGCGCCTGACTTCACCCTCTATCTTGACATTAGCATTTCCCAACTTGACCATCGACGACGCAAACTGGCTCGTAAACAGCTCCGGCTGCGAACCCATCAAGCTCGCCACCCCGCCGGTTCTCACGTCCGAGTAAAGCAACTGGTCCGTTGACAGCAGCCCCATCTTCTTCCCCAGATTCGTGTAATAAGCCACGTCGAATGCCCGAGGAGTCGTCACGTCCAGATTAACGTAGCTGCTGTCGAATCTGCACTGTTTCTTCAGAGAATTCACGTAGTTGACGCTCATGGACGGGTCGGCCTTACCCGTTCCGTTGAAGTTGTACAGCCTCTCCTTGATGGCATAGCACGTGCATCTTCCGATGGTGTGCGACCCCGACAGCACCACTAGGTCGACGAATGTGAGGCCGAGTTTGTCGAAGAATCCCAGTAATTGCGTGATGTTTTCATGGCCTTGCGGCACGCTGTTGGCTTCTGCGGCGAGGGAGATACGCCCGTCTTTCCGCCCGAACGGGACTTCCCAGAAAGGCCCTCCGGCGATGACGGTGGCGTCGCGGGCGGCGGCCGTGAGGATGTCGGCGCAGGAGACGGCCTTCGGGCACTGTCTCTCGACCTCCGCCTTGATTTCGTCGATCAGTGTGAATCCCCGGAGGGTTTTGCTGGCTGCAGCGGCTCTCTCGCTGCCGGGGTGATTTAGCAGGATTGAAGCGTCACACCCCTGCAAAAAAATTAAGTAATTAAATACACGTGCATGTTAACTATATTCTAGCTAACAATATGCACGCACCATATCGTCTCTCTCTCGTATGATTGTTTTGAAGAAAAAAGGTAAGTTTGAATATACCCTGACGGCGCAGTCGTGGAAGTGGAGGCGGATGATGGAGGCAGCCAAAGTGTAATCTTTTTTAACCCAAGCTCTCACTTTTTGATTGATAATGGATTCTAGATTCGGGCATGATTTCATATAATATGCCGGTGATAGATAAGCAGCAGCGGGCAGCACCGGCGTCTTAGGCTTGGGCAGAGCGACGCCTTTCATCGGCAGCTTTGGCACGGCGGAGTTTGCGGCGGAGACATGAACGCTGAGAAGGAAAATAGCTAAGGAAAACCACCTCATTATATTAATTAAATTGTGGAGGGTGGCGGTCAAGTCAACTACTAGTTCTTGATTTATGTTTTGTTGCATCGTTATTAATCCGATCGAGTATTTATATGAATATGATTTAATGATTGTGAAATTGGCCAAGATTTGATTGGGAAAAACGTGAGCAGCACTAGATGAGATGACAAGCCTCCATGTTTCAAATTCAGTTTCATGAGTCGAAAAGATAAATAAGACTGCTGTTGCTGTATTATATTATTAATGCTATTTAAATATAATAATTTGAGTCACAACTGAGGATGCTATATATAATTATATATTCATGTCACGGAATTTAAATAAGCCAGTGAAGGCTATACGAGAACGTTAGCTAGCAGTCTTTGATTATGGTTGAAAACTAGCTAACTCTCCAGCTCATAAACAAATTAAATCATTGGATCTGACAAATCTTATCTCACCAATCGATGAAATAAATATACTGCTTCCCTCCCAATTATATAATCCATTTTCGACTCCGATGAAAATTAAAAATATTTTTAAAAACTAGATACAAAAGCTAAACTTCCAAGATTATCTTTATTTAATGTTTATAACTTTCATAAACATAAGTGCTTAATTTTAAATTCCAAAATCTAATAAATTAAGGTGTATTTTGTACATTACTATAAAAATAATATTAATTATAATAATGAGACTATAAAAATGGGACACACTAAAATAGTAATAAAGACTATGTTATTAGGACGAATGGAGTAATAATTACTCAATTCAGGTATTATACAGTAACACACACAAACACATATATATAATAATAATAATAATATGTTTAATAATAATAATAATAATAATAATAATAATAATAATAATAAATTATATAGTATTTTCTCTCCCGTTTCGTAATGTATTCTATTAATATACGTGAGAATTGGTATGCACTCAAAAAAATTTGGGCGAAAAATAGCACATGAAATTTCATGTTACACTATCCGTATTACACTTGGTGTTGCACTTTTAAATTATAAGTTTTTCTTGTACTTTTTCTTCAATTTTTTTTTTTGTTTTTGTGATTTGCTTTAATTTTATGATTTTTTTTTATTAGGGTTTACTGTTCGATATTATTTTCACCTAAACTGCAAGTGCATAGTGAGACTTCTAATATAGCAATGAGCAAGATCAAATCCACAGAGACTTAATAAATTAAGTTACTAATTATCTAAAATAGAGTGACCTACAGTTATCTAGACTGCCCAATGGGTTGAAAGTATTAAATTAACTAAAGAACTAAACAAATTAAAGTACTAAATATGACCACATATTAAATCACACAGGAAAATTAACAGTAAAGAACATATGTATTCTATGATTATATAATCATCAATTAATCCATTCTTTTAACTATTTCCATTTATGTACTTATGTTAAGACTTTAGTTATGCTAGAGCAACCACTAATCTATTTTAAACCTCATCTCGAAGTGTCTAAGGTGTAGATCACATATTAAATAAAAATATGTCCATTAGTTATCTAACATTTAACTCCTAAATGCTCATTGAGTTTATTACTCTCTCAAATAATCGTAATTCTCTCGAGTGATATTGAGTACCAAGTTAATTGTTCAAAATCTTGTGTTAAAACTCCTCTTCTGCACTAAATTACACTATTTAATGACGAGTTAAATAATGCATGATCAAGCTCTCAAGATTAACAATTAAAACATAACAAAGTCATAAGCACAATAACATAATTAATTAAATGAACTTCATAATTGAATCATGAAAAACACTAGAATACTAGGATATAGTTGTTTATAGTAAAATAAACAAATAAAAACATCCACAAAGTATCCATTGTTTGACAAGAATTAAAAAAAAATTCGGAAGATTATATTTATCTCTAATCTTGAAAACACTTGAATTCATTTGGTCTTATTCTTCACGTTCTGTTATCTCTATTGTATTCTCTCAGTTGACAAATTTAGGATATGGAAAAAGTGTACAAATTTCGTCCAAATCAACCCTGTTAGTGCCATCGTCATGCACTAAGTATTTGTGTTGTTGTATTGACGAGATATGTTCGACAATGTGTGCCTGGGTATGTCCCATGAAGATTTATTTTCCGCTGTGCAAGAAAAGAAAGAACAGTTGGTGAACTGTTCCAGAGTATGTCCCAGACAGAACCAGAGACACTCTATTTATGGCAGTTTCTTTGTTGGAAAGATCTTGCGCCAAACCAGTTTGGAAGGTCAAGATAGATTCGTTTTACTGCCTTGTGGTGTAGATCCGGTGCTGAATTAACCCTCCTACACATGGGAAGTATCTACACACGTTTGGAAGGCCACAAACCACTTACCTAGTTGGCGGAAAGCAAGAGATTGACGCTAAGCTAAAGAGAAGTCTATATATGAAGACCGATTTGTGCAGCAATCGGTACCACTGATATTTTGTTTAGATTCTAGTGTTAGAATCAGTTTGTGGTCGTTGTTTTTGTAACTAGTAGTTGTTCATTAAAACGTTCAACGTGATAGACTAGTTTTGAGTGTTTACGAGTGAAACACGTGAGGGGATTTTTATTCCAGTTTTATACGCAATCTCGGGAGAGATTGTAAGTTAAAGTCGTAGGTAGCTAGAGGAAGTCTAGTGTCACGGTTGTGAGGGGATCTTACAAATTTCGGCTAGCGAAAGAGTTCGAGGAGAAGAACGGGCGACATAAGGCGGGAGGCTTGTATGTGTAAGATCCTTAATACACTCTTCGAAGGAGTACCAGTTGAATCTTCAAGTTTGGGAGAAATCCCCCCAGAGTAGGTTGTTTGAACCGAACTGGGTTACCATCTCGTGCGTTTTTACTGCTTTATTCTTTTATTTCTTGCATCTGTCTCACACATATCACAGAACAGTTTTTAAGTAGTTAACTAAAAAACGTTTAAGCACGGATTGTTGTTTTTCAATTGGCACCAGAGCGGGTTGCCTGTATTCAGGGTTGATCTTGGGGTATTAATTCGTGTTATTGTGTTGTTTTTGCCGAGATGGACTCGATGAAAGAAGGAGCCTCGACGGTGAGACCTCCGCTCCTTGATGGCAATAACTATGCCTATTGGAAAGCTCGTATGACAGCTTTCATTCGCTCAATTGATGAGCGTGCCTGGAAGATGGTGACTGAAGGATGGAAGCATCCTATCAAGAAGGATGAGAAAGGCATTGTGATACCCCGACCCTTTTTGCTAAATTATAAATTATAATTTTAGTAAATGATTTCGAATTAATATCGTTGAATATTAATCATGTGAGTATGTTTGCATGTTATGCCGTTATTTTATTGCAGGTTGTCTCACTCGAGCCGATATGTCATAGCACAGTGATGTTATACTGAGTGTATAACACAATTTAAATTTTAATACTAAAGTGTCGAGTTATATGATTATGAATGAATGTTATTGCATTTAATTTTGTTTGCCAAAACCTTGAACACCCTAACGCTGAGTTGATCGGGGTTAAAAGTGCTTTGAAAATTTAAAGGAAAATGGAGTGGTTTAAAATAAAGGGATGACTTTGGCATGTCGCGCGCTCGCGGGGAGGTGCGCGCCCGCGGGGCCGTGCGCGGTAGCGGGAGACTGTGCGCCCGCGGGGCTGGCGAGAGATGCCCGCCCGCGGAGGCTGCGCGCTCGCGGGGTGCCTGGGCCGAGAACCCCCAAGCGAAGTGTCGTGAATGTGGTGGTTATGGTCACTATCAAGTCGAGTGTGCTAACACTCTAAAAAAGAAGAACAAGTCATATTGTTCTACCTTTAGTGAAAGTGATGATCCTGATGATAGTGAAAGTGATGAAGAAGGTGTAAGCAATCATATTGCTTTCATGACACACTCTGTCAAAGAGTCTGTGCCTATATCTGTTCCTGACAGTGAGGTCGAGAAAATTTCAAAATGCAGCGATGATGAAAAAGATGAAGAATTCTCTGTGGAATCAACTATGGAGGCGTATAAGAAGTTGCATTCCAGTTGGATCATGGTGGTTAAGGTCAATGAAGACCTGTTAAAAGAGAATTCCAATCTCTTGAAAGAAAGAGATAATCCCTCTACTCGCCTTAATGAGGTGCAAAATGAATTGTTGCAGTCCAGAAATAGTACTCAAGCACAGAATGGTGAGCTACAACACCTAAAGAAGCTTGTCAAAATGATGAACTTCGGATCATCTCAACTGGATGAAATTCTTTCCGAAGGAAAGAGTCCTCAAGATCATTCTGGGCTCGGATATAATGACGCTCATACTTATGACGTATTCTGTCAAGGACAGTCATCTGGAACAAAAGATTCAACAGTTCCAGAGTTGAGAGATGGGCCAAAGAACAAGCAGCAGCGAAGGAAGTCTCATCAAAAGACACGTGTTGTGTGTCATTACTGTGAGAAACCCGGTCACATTCGACCACATTGCAGAAACTTGATCAATGACCTCCGAATGATGAAAAGAAGGGGTTTTGCAGAATCTGATCAGTTTCCCAAAAGAAATGTCCGAAACAGATCCAGGAACAATCACAAAAATTATGTGGTTCACACTACACTTAATATTCATGCAAAAAGTAGCTGGTACTTTGACAGCGGATGCTCTCGGCATATGACCAGAGATGCTAGCATGCTGAGCAACATACAAGAAGATTGCTCATATCAATCTGTTACCTTTGGAGATGGTGTTAAAGGTAGAGTGCAAGGCCGTGGATGCCTAAATGTGCATGGGATGCCCAACCTAGAGGACGTGCTGCTTGTAGAAGGACTAAAGGCTAATTTAATTAGCATCAGTCAGCTGTGTGACCAAGGTCTCTTGGTGCATTTCACTAGAGACAAATGTCTTGTCAAGAACAAAGAAATTGTTCTGCTGATGGTCGGGGACAGATCACGGGACAATTGTTATCTTCTCAACATGAAGGAAATGTGCTTCAGATCTCAACTAAATGAAGCAAACTTGTGGCATGAAAATCTTTGTCAGACCAGTGATCAAGAATCGTCAATTGTTCTTGTTAAAAATGACTGTTCCAGGTTTAAAGAAACTACTGGAACTGTGCTTGTTTCTGTGCCTAACAGAAGTGAAGACTGTAATCGGATTGAATCAATCTCTGAGAGCAATGATGCTCTTAAAAACTATCCAGTTGTTGATGATCTGGAAGAACCTGCTGCCCAGATTGATGATGAGAGCCTTGATGGTACTGTCCATGTTCCTACATCTGTGCTTGACAGTTCTGAAAACAGAGACCTAACTGAGGCAAGGCCTCAAAAACAAAATAAGTTTGTTATCCAACCCAAAGGTTTTGAAGACCGCCACCAACCTAAGTTTGTGTACAAATTGAAAAAGACACTTTACAGTCTCAAAGAAGCTCCATGAGCTTGGTATGTCGATATTGGCTTTGGATCTGTGTCAAACAGAATGGTGGACGAGTTTCGGAAGAGTACTTCAGGAGGACATTTCTTCCTTGGAAACAACATGGTCTCTTGGTTTTGTAAGAAACATAATTCCATTTCGTTATCTACTGCCGAAGAATAATATATTGCGGCTGGAAGTTGGTGTACACAACTTTTATGGATGAAGCATATGCTGGTTGATTATGGTGTGCCACAGTTTGTTCTTACCATACTCTGTGACAACATGAGAGACATAAATAGTTCAAAGAATTCAGTTCAGCACACTTGGACGAAACATATAGATATTCGCCATCACTTCATTCGTGAACTGGTTGAAGATGGATCACTTTTGATCGAGTATGTTGGAACAGATGCCCAACTCGCGGATATTTTCACTAAGGCACATGATAGTGGAAGATTTAAAACACATAGATCCTCATCGGGTCTTTGTGTTCTCTGAACTTCTCCTTTGCGAGAAGTATCTCTGTACAGTCTTGGTCAGTGATGTATGTACAGAGATTGTAAAATGACCAAGTGTTTTATGGTCTTTGCAAGTGTGTGGCTCCATGTGTGCTTAACAGAAGGAAGCATAGTTTGTAGCAGTTATTTTTTAACTGTAATGGCTAGTGGACCCTCGAGTTTCTCGCCCAGCTTCTACTTCCCGAGGGCGTGCTGAGTAGATTTTATAAGGGAAGTGATCCCTAATTTTGAAAGGTTCTTGAAGAAACTTAAAAATCACTTATGTTTCTCCACATCTGTTCCCATTGCCATCGTTCCCAGCAGTGATGTTATGTCTGCAGCCCGCAGAAGTCTCTGCATCTGTGCCCTGCGATGCTCCTGAAGTGTTTGCGACTCTGTCTGAGTCAGTTTCTGTGACAGATCCGGAACCCTCATCTAAATTTAGGGTGTTTGATGTTCTTTCCTCATCTCCGATTGTGAAGGGAGAATTGAAGTTGATGATATTAAGGAGAATGATATTGCTGTTGAGGAAAATGCTTCCTCACCTAATGCTGAATCTGTTCTACCTCTTTTGAAACAAGGAGGGATGTTTTCCAAGTCCCGTGGTATGAAGCGCAAGCTTCAATTTCTCCATGAACCAGATGAATCCTGTGATACCCCGATCCTTTTGCTAAATTATAAATTATAATTTTAGTAAATGATTTCGAATTAATATTGTTTAATATTAATCATGTGAGCATGTTTGTATGTTATGCCGTTGTTTTATTGCAGGCTGTCTCACTCGAGCCGATACGTCATAGCAAGTGATGCTATACTGAGTGTATAACACAGTTTGAATTTTAATACTAAAGTGTCGAGTTATATGATAATGAATGAATGTTATTGCATTGAATTTTATTTGCCAAAACCTTGAACACCCTAACGCTGAGTTGATCGGGGGTTTCGCTGTCCGGTCTGCGAGTCGGGGGTTCAGGGGGCGAAGCGCCCCGATGGGAGCTAGGGGGCAACGCCCCCTGCTCTTTCGGAAAGTATTAAAAGTGTTTTGAAAATCTAAGTTGTGTTAAATGGAGTTGAAAATGTTCGGGAGTCATAATAGAATCGGGGGTTGAATGGGGCACGCCGCGCGCCCGCGGGGCCGTGCGCGGCCGCGGGAGGCTGCGCGCCCGCGGGGTGTGCGCGCTTGCGGGGAGCGATGGCCGAGAGCCCCCTCTCGCGGTCGCGGGAGGCGCGCGGTCGCGCGGGCTGGGTCGATTTTCCTACCTATAAATACCACACTTATTCATTTCATCTTCATTTTCTCCACTTCCATTTGGGCGATTTTCTCCATCTCTCTCTCAAGAAACTCTTCATCTTTTGGAGTAAATCCTTCCATCATCCTCCATCAACTAAGGTAACTTCATACCTCTTCATCTTGGTGATTTAAACACTCATTTCTTGTTGAATCAAACCTAGGGTTTGTTATCCAAAATTAGGATTTTCACTTTTATTGATCCTCTTGCTTTGACATCTCAAACATATGGTTTATTTACCTCCTTGAGGCTATATGTGAAGTTATATCGAATTCCTATGGTTCATTGTTGCTAGGGTTTGGATTTTTGCCCTAATTTCCCTTTGTTTTGTTGATAATTGTATGGAGATGTTATGAGGGTTATATGGGGTTGAGTTTCATGTATGTTAGAGCCCTAGGGTGAAGGTGTTTGTATTTGAAATGTTGGGTCTAAAGGATTTAAAATGAGTCATGAGCATGTGGTTTAAATGTGTGCCCGTAACATGTTCGATCAAATGATTCAAAGAGCTTTAATGTGTATTTTGAGTCCAAAATCATAGTATGAGCTTATATATCCATGGTCGTGTATGTGGAAATGTTTGAAGACTTTAAAGCAAAGTATAGCATGAGTTTGGTCTAAATTATGATTTAATTAAATAACTTGACATCTAAAATGAAAAGAGAATTGAAAGGTGCTAGGTGACATGTTGGGGCTCGAGGTGGACAACTTGTGCACGACAAAGGAGTATTTCAAGGGTTGAGAAATTGTGAAAGCGTCTCTTAAGGTGGGCTAACTCTAAACTGTGAACACGTGTAAGGTTATAGTTACTGTTGTGCTTTGATTGTATATGTATGAAGGGTCTTCGGACCGGTGAATGAAAGAGATCCTTCGGGGTCGACAAAGAGACCCTTCGGGGTAGAGATCCTTTGGGATCGAATATAGACCTGTTAATGTCCTCAATGGGGGGTAGTATGTCTACGGGCATCCCTACAGGGCCAAAGATGTTCATTAACGGGGGCATCATGATGTTTGGACCCTACGGGGTTGAGACTAGTCTCCACAAAGTAAAGAAAAGTCCATATATTATATTTTCACTTGTGCAATTAGCTATAACTGTTTACAGTGTTCCCCACTGAGTATGTTGTTAAATACTCACCCCATTCATTCAATGAATTTCAGGTTGAGGAGTCGAGACCGGGGTAGGAGCGTTGTGAACACAAGAGAACCCCACAAGCTTGTGTTTATCTTTTGCATACTCTTCTTTTGAAAATACTTACATTATTATTATTATTATTATTATTATTATTATTGGATTGATCACTCTTTTTGCTTTATGATCAATGATTATTGGGGATGGGAATAGCCCGATCTTTTGTGGATTATGATGTGTATAACTTGATATTATGCCAAACAATTGAAAGGCGGGTCGTTCGACCTTGGAGCCTATTATGTATGAAGTATGTTGTTGAACCTTTATACGTATGTTAAAATTTAGGATGGTAGACGGGCGGGTTGAGTAAGACCTATGAGCCCGATAGGTTAGATGATTGCATGGTTGGTGTGGATGGGCTTATGCAATGTTTCCGTTTAATAACATCTTGTGTGGCAAAATAGACATGATAGATTGCATGCTTTAATTGCGAAAATTCATATTGATAATTATGATGCCTTAACTTATTATGTCATTATCATGCTTTTGACATTAGCTTCCGCTCATATTGAATATAAGCACACAAAATATGTAAGTAAATTGTATGTTAAGTGACGTGGCCAAACGGAGTAGTTTGGGGCGTTACAAATCCCCTTCTGCCTCTGAGCACCATATTGATTCTGCTGATGCTAAGAAGAACTCTGATAAAGATGAGATTCATATCTCAATTGCAGACCTGTGCATGTCCTAGTCTGCTGATGAAGAATGTTAGAGCTCCGTCCCATTCTGTTGAAGTGGTAGATGATGTGTCTGCGGATGTCTCAGACAGTTCCGCTTCTGAAGATGAATCTTTTGATTCAAGTTTGTTTTATCTGCTTTCCATCAAGGTCTTTCCAAGCTGGTGGTTGATCGTTGTCTTGTTTCTGAACGATGGTTGGTTCAATCTGACGTTGAGGAAACTGGTGTGATGGAATTATTGCATGATTTACATTTGGATAAATCTCCATATGCTACTCCTTTGCTTATTGTTGTTGCTACTGGTCATCATGTTACTCGGAGTCAGTCCGAGCAGATGTTGGGCTTGGTCTCTGGACCTCGCCGACCGTTGATGAAGAAGGCTCGAGCTCCTTCTCCCTTTGATGATGATTCTGAAAATGTGCCAGAGGATATGCCTGACAGATTAGCCTGAGTCTGAAGTCTACGACTCAATGCTCAATACTTCACAAGCTTGCAGTGAAGAACTGATGTCTCTGCTGGTATTGTTCTTCTCTTAGTGTGTGTCAATATCTGTCTAGAACAGTTTCTACTTTGGATGAATGGTTACTTTTCAACGGCTAGTAGTGCCTTGATTTTCGCACCACGATCGATTCCACTTCTCCACACCAAGATGCGGGGTGATGTGTGAGGAATAAGTGAGTTAAGGAAATTTCCTTTTAGAATTTCCTAATTAAGGTCTTAACCTTATTTTTCAAAAGAGACAGAATCGCTGCAAAATTTCCAAGCCGTTCTCTCTCTCTCTGTGGTGTGTGTTTGAATTTTTATTGTTCAAACTCTAATGGCGGACAAAGATATTTCTTCTAAGACCTCTCAAGTGAAGAAACTTAGAATTTCTACTGAAGACTTGCGACGACAGCTTGCGGAGCTTTCTCAACAAATTGTGTTTTCGTCTTCAATTGCCTCTATCTCTGTGAAGCCATCTGTTGCTTCCTCTAAAGCTCTTGATTCTGTGCCAACTTCTGTGGCACCTTCTGCTGATTTGCCGCCTCGATCTGTGTCTAAGACAGATCTCGATGTTCAACCCTCTCCTAGGGTTTCTGAAGTGCCATCCTCTCCGCCCATGGTGTCCGTGGAAATTTTGGATGCTTCAATTGCAGCTGTTATAGAGAATGTTGGAGGAAATGAAGTCTCCATGGCTTCTATTGAAGATGATGTTGCCGCCATTGCTGTTGGTGAATAACCCACCTCAATTGAGGAATTTGCTACATCTCTTGATGCCCTGAAATTTGTTCAAGCTCCGTCTCTTTCTACTGCTGTCCCGGTGTATAGTGACACGCCAGTTGTCACGGTTCAAGTCCCTCTTGGTGAAGTATCACCTGTTGCTGCTGCTGAAAACCTTGTTCATGATCAAGGTGAAGATGATATTGATATCTCCTTCCTCGATGAGGATTCTCCTGTTCATGAGGATGATTCTCTCCCTTCTCCAAAGGCTACCTCCTCCAAAACTCGCGGGTCCAAACGCAAGTTGGAGTTGCGAGATGATCCAGTGTCTGATGATGAAGATGACACGCCCATTGCTAAGTTGAAATCCAAAGTGTTGGCCAAAGTTGCTGCAAAGAAGAGTTCTTCTTCAAAAACACCCAAGAAAGTTACTGCAAAGAAGGGGTCTTCATCAAAACCCCCCAAATCAGTGAAGCCTGCTGGGAAAAAGGCTGTGCCTAAGAAGTCTGAGGCTGTTTCTGCTCGCCGTGTTACACAGAGTGTGTTGGAGCAGAGGATGGGGTTGATGTCGGGTCATCGTCGCCCGCTGATGAAGCAAGCCAGAGCACCTTCCCCCTCTGATGAAGAAGTAGATGATGTCCCTGAGTCTGTGCCAGACAGATCAGATTCTGATTCTGAGGTCTTTGATTCAAGTAAGTTTATCTCTGCCCTCCACCAAAATCAATTCAAGATTGTTGCTGGTCGCTCGTTGATTACTGAGCGCTGTTTGGTTAAGACCGATATAGAGGGAACTGGTGTTGATTCTCTGTTGCATGATCTCCGGTTAAAGAAATCTGTTTATTCTGCTCCTCCTTTTATTGCTGCTGTTGTGCATGAATTTTATGCCAACTTGTCTAAGCGTATGCGTGATGCTTCCTATGAGCATGCTTTTTCTGTGTTTGTGCGGGGTCATTGGATTGCTTTTTCCCCTGCTGTGATCAATGAGTTTTTGGGTCGTGAGAATCTTGTTGCTCCTGCGCCTGTTTTAAATCTGAATGAAGTTATGTCGGAATTGACTGGAGGAAGTCGAGTTGTTTGGCCCTCGGGGCATGCTTTGTTGGCATCTGATTTGAGTGTGAAGTACTCGATACTTTATAAGGTTGCTGTTAGAAATTGGCTGCCTAGTACACATGATTCTACTGTTGGTAAGTCCATGGCTTTGTTGCTGTTTAAAGTGGGCACTCGTAGCGAGTTTAATCTTGGTCTGCTCATCTTCGAGAACGTCTTTGCTCATGCTGAATCGACTCGTACCCAGCAACCTGTTGGCTATCCTGGCCTAATCTTCAGCATCATAATGGTCCAGCATGATGTTGTTTCTGTGAATAATGTGTATGCGTCTGTTGCGCAGCCGCTGTCAATTAGTCACAAGCTGTTTTCATTCCCGCATGCTCCGGATGTTCCTTCCCGCGATGCTGATGAAAGCTCGAGACCTATGCCACCATCTGTCCCAGACAGATCTGCTGCCTCTTTTGCTGCCACTTCTGTTTTCTTTGACAGGCATATCAAGTCTCTGGAGCGTGAAGTTGTATTTCTGAGAAAGTCCATTCGGACTTTCAAGACCAGGAAACAGGAGTTGGAGGCCTTTCTGATTGATCTCTGGGCTCGAGCCCTTGGCCTTGCCTCACCGCTTGATGTGCCGAGTGCTTCCTCTGTTCCTGCTGCTGATGCCGATGATGATGATGATGCTGCTGCCTCCCCGGTGTGAAGTTTGGTGTTTGTCGTTTCTGGCAATAATTAAGGGAGAGAAGAATGTTGGTGCACAAAGACCACGGTTGGATGAAGGATGGTCTGTTGCTGATGCTGCTGTGTTGAGCGTGTGCTCAATTTTTAATGTTTGCTGTTTTCTGAACAAACAATTTATTGGGGATGCTGTTTACCCCATTTTATTTTTGTTGGTCTGTACTATATTTTTGATCGACTGACAATGCAGTTCTACACTGCGAAAACAATGCTCTGATCGTGATGAAGGCACTCCCAGTTCAGATTCAGGGGGAGTGTGCTTGTAACTGTCTCTGACAGTTTTTGAATATATCACTCATTATGATATATTGTTGATCTGCGAAGGTTATTCAAGTGTTGTGCAGATCGTGATGATAATTGCCGACCATAAACGCCAAATGGGGAGATTGTTAGTGCCATCGTCATGCACTAAGTATTTGTGTTGTTATATTGGCGAGATATATTCGACAATGTGTGCCTGGGTATGTCCCACGAAGATTTGTTTTCCACTGTGCAAGAAAAGAAAGAACAGTTGGTGAACTGTTCCAGAGTATGTCCCAGACAGAACCAGGGACACTCTATTTATGGCAGTTTCCTTGTTGGAAAGATCTTGCGCCAAACCAGCTTGGAAGGTCAAGATAGATTCGTTTTACTGCCTTGTGGTGTAGATCCGGTGCTGAATTAACCCTCCTACACATGGGAAGTATCTATACACGTTTGGAAGGCCACAAACCACTTACCTAGTTGGCGGAAAGCAAGAGATTGACGCTAAGCTAAAGAGAAGTCTATATATGAAGACCGATTTGTGCAGCAATCGGTACCACTGATATTTTGTTTAGATTCTAGTGTTAGAATCAGTTTGTGGTCGTTGTTTTTGTAACTAGTAGTTGTTCATTAAAACGTTCAACGTGATAGACTAGTTTTGAGTGTTTACGAGTGAAACACGTGAGGGGATTTTTATTCCAGTTTTATACGCAATCTCGGGAGAGATTGTAAGTTGAAGCCGTGGGTAGCTAGAGGGAGTCTAGTGTCACGGTTGTGAGGGGATCTTACAACTTTCGGCTAGCAAAAGAGTTCGAGGAGAAGAACGGACGACATAAGGCGGGAGGCTTGTATGTGTAAGATCCTTAATACACTCTTCGAAGGAGTACCAGTCGAATCTTCAAGTTTGGGAGCAATCCCCCCAGAGTAGGTTGTTTGAACCGAACTGGGTTACCATCTCGTGCATTTTTACTGCTTTATTCTTTTATGTTCTTGCATCTGTCTCACACATATCACATAACAGTTTTTAAGCAGTTAACTAAAAAACGTTTAAGCACGGATTGCTGTTTTTCAAACCCCTAAATACTAGTAATTAAAATCAAGCCCTAAACCTACTCAAATTCGGACTGGCTCACAGGATTCGCGAAATTGCTTGCGACCCAGTCACTCGTGACTTGAGTCGCGGGTTCATGTGGCACCAAGGTGGCATGAAATTCTCGCGGGCGGCTTGAAATTTGTGACCGTGCTCGTGACTTTTCTGCAGACCTACCTCTTCCCAGTAGCGAGCTTCCAGAAGGTGGTCCGTTACTCATTCTCGTGAATTCACTAGCGAGTCCTCTTCTGCTCCGTTTTCGTCCTGTTCTCGATTCAACTTCTTCATCGTGCAACCTCAGGACATCATCAACGGTCTCTTTTCTCAAAAATACACCAGATCATGGGAACACACCTACAAAGAATCACAAAACATACCAAACTCCAAACTCGAGTGAAATCCGACTAAATTGATATTAAAACACAAGCAAACCATATAAAACACACAGTTAAATAATATGAAAACTACTGCAAAATCTCAATTTATCATTCAGCCCACCCAACTACGGTTTATAATTATTTTTTAATATTTAATATTTATTTTTCAATTAATAATTAAATTAATATTATGGTTGATTATTTCAAATTTTTTTGTTGATAAATGTTGACTATGATTATATGTGCCATAATTAATTTTTATTTTACAATAAAAATTATTAAAATCATTAATTTAATGGTGAAACATGGAGTAGAACACGAAGGAATGCAAGAAGAAATTTGAACTAAAAAATTAGGTCTTTCAAATCAGACGAGATCCTCTATTTCAATTTCATGTTACATCTTGTATTCCAAGTATTTAATTAATGACATGTGCATTTAATTTTTTTAGTGGACAAATGTTTATTTTTTAAATACACATGACATAATTCAAATAGTTAGAACTTAGAATACAACATGAAACATGAAATTGGAATATAGAAGCTTTGTTTGCTTTCAAATACATAAAACAAAATTATAATAATTTACATATATATTGATTAATTATTTCCACAAAACTAAAAAAAAACTCTCCAGAAGTAAATTATTAATAGATTTTTGTAATCAAGTTTAGGTGATAATTAATTATCCATAGATTTTTTTTTGGGTGCAAAAATAGATAACTAAATTGCTAACTAATAAATCATCCAATCCATTTTGGAACATATATATATTTGATCTGAGATAATTGTCTAATTGGTCCAACCTTACCCGCTTGCATACATGATCCATTGGCCCGTTGGACCAGTCCGGACGGATCAATTTGACAGTTCTATCCATAACTACGAAATTATAGCTAACATTCATTTCAATTTTTTTTAATAAAATCTTTGTTAACAATTTTTTTAGTATATGATTATAAAATTTTTAAACTATGTACATGATGATAATTTTAAATTGTCAAAATAAAAATAGCACATTGATGTATAAAATTTGATCAGCACATATATATATGCAGTTGTCAATAAAAACAAAGCATTTAGAATAATAAATACCGATCAAAACATTAATTAACCTCTCCATCCTAGACAATTGGATATGATCATAAGAATGTTGAAGTGTCCCCATTCCCCAGTTACACAATTACACTACTTGTGATTTTCAATAATTAATTAAATCGATAGGCTAATTTTTAATTAGGTGCATCTCTTGCATACAAAATATATACTGCATGTATGATCTTGATCTCAAGAACATTGGTATTTGGTACATATTAATGTAATATTTGGCGTATTTTGTGAGAAATCACAAGTTTGATTCACCAAAAACCTCTGAAACAATTTTACATCATCAATATTAAGCAGTTGTGTTTGATTAATCAATTTACAACACAATTAAATCTAACAAACAAATCCACCACATCAGAAACAAGAAGAATCAGGAGAAGATGATTTAAGCTTTGAAGCAGACAAATCGGCTAATCCCTTTGGCAGCGCCGGAATCCTCTCCTTCACCAGCAATCTCAACAGCACGTTTCTTGGCATGCTTCTTCTTCTTATTCTTGCTCTCATCTTTGGCCACTCTCACCACCAGTACTCCGTCACTCATCGACGCTTTTATCTCATCCACCGCAGCGTTTTCCGGCAGCCTAAATTCCCGGCGGAAATTTCCGGCACCAACGCGCTCTCTACAATACCATTTACAATCCTTGTTTTCTTCTTCTTCTCGACTGACTGCGCTCACGTGCAGCACTCTGTCGTCGTGAAGTTGGAGTTTCACGTCCTCTTTCGTCAGCCCCGGAAGATCGAACTTGAAGATGTGGGCTTGAGGGCTCTCCTTCCAGTCCATAGCCGGCCCGATTTCCGAGGGCCCTAACCCAAGCCCGACTCCCTCTGATGACAAGAAAGGATCCGATAGTAGGGCTCGCACCAAGGATGCTGACATGGTTATTAAATTGATTTCGATTCCTAAATCCTAATTACGTTTCTTGATTTCTGAGGATTTAATTAGCGGTAGGGCTCATTTTATGAGGGCATTGAACAATTTGGTTTATATTTATAAGGTGTTTTGGAGCTTCCTAGATTTGGAAATCCAGCACGTTCTTGAAATTTCTGTACATAGGTTTTCAAGATTCTTTTAATTTTTTTTAAATGGCTGCGGAAGGTGATAGAATGTTGGAGATGTTTCAGCATACTATTTCATAGAAATCGACCACGTTCTTAAAAATAAAAATAAATATATTATTGAATGACCTCAACAAGACAAAAGGCCCAAAATCCCGGGCTTCATTAACACGAGCCCAACTTTACCAACATCCATTTAAAAAAGGGCAATTCTATTCACAACCCCAATTTTCTATTCACAATCTTCAATAATAATTAAAAAATATATTATATTTTAGTATGCATTTTTATACTCACAATTCCATCACTTAAAAAACCTAGCTAAATAAAATAAAATAACCCACTCCCCCCAAATTATAAGCCCAAGAAAAGGGGGAAAAACCACTCGAATCATTGTCAGTCACCATCCAAAATCTGCATTGAAGATTAGGTAGGTGAAAAACTTTAGCTGAGCTCCGCGTAATGTCCTTCACCCCTTTTCAGCACTTTCAAGATTTTTTCATAGTTTATTATTCTAACTTCCAATGAAGAAGACAAAAATTATTTGTTCTTAGTTTTCATAATGTAGTTGTTCCAATAAATGGAGTCCAATCTTAGGAGTAGTTCATCATGGAACTGTCAAAAATTGACAAAGACTCAAAAAAGAAAAAAAAAAGAACATTGAATAGTTTATAATAGGATTCTTCGAATGTCGAAAACAATTGAAAGATAAAATCATAGAACTTATCAACGTTTCATGCATGATTTTATTAACGTGATTATCAAAATTTGTAGGCACTCAATGATTGTTCAAGAAAATTGCTGGAAGGGTATTAGATTGATAGGCTGCGTTGCTTGAGTGAGGAAAGAAATATTTAATTTTTCTTTTTTCCTTTTTGTTTTTTTTTTAATTATGAAGGAGATGTATTTATTTTATTTTGTTAGATTTTTAAATGGTTGGAATTGTAGGGATAAAAATGTCTAAAATATTAATAATTAAATTAATTTTGGGGGGGGGGGGGGGGGTTAAAAAGAAAATTGGGATTGTGAATAGAATTACCCTTAGTAAAAAAGGCATGCTCAATCTCTCTTTCTTTAAATAAGAAAGAAGACAATGAAGCATGCTAGTTTATGTATCATCTTTTTTATTAATTCATAAACACTTCCATGCACTAGTAATAAGTCTTATTTCAGACGGGTCAACCAAATTAGCAGATTAACCCGCAAACACAAGCCCCGTCAAAATCATTATCAACTGTAAACACTTTTTTGGATCCTTGTGTTTTTATTTTTTTCCAAATTGGGTCCCTCTACTTTATTTGATTAAAATGAGGCCCCTTTACTGTCAATTTGGTAAATATGAGATCTGGTGACTTGATTTTATCCAAATTGATACTATAGAGACCTCATTCTAATCAAATTAATAGTATAGGGACTCAATTTGAAAATAAAAATACAAACTGAAAAAATAATTAAATAAAAGATAAATACATATTGAATTTTTTAAGTAAAAATTTTATTTAAAAAAAGTAAAATAAATAAAAAATAAACTTAATTACTTTTTTTAAAACCACTATAATTTTATTTTTTGATTTATATTTTTTTTTGAAAAAATTTAAACAATAGTTTTAAAATTTTAATTTTTATTTAATTGAACTTTTTTATTTTTTTAACTATTGTTTGATTTTTATTAATTTACAGTTTTGAAAATAAAATAAAATTACAACATTTTATAAAAAATAATTAATTTATTTTTAAAATTAAAAAATAAATAAAAAATTAAACTATTTTTTCAATTTTCTTCAATAAAATAATAAATAAAAATAAAAAATAAAATTACAGTGGTTTTAGAAAATTTAATTTAATTTATATTTTATTTTTATTTAATTTTTTTTACTTAAAAAATTCAATTTGTATTTAATTATTTTTTCAATTTTTATAAAAATGAATTTTTATTTTTATTTTGAAATGGGTCCCTATACTATCAAGTGAAAATCAAGTCTCTCCAATTTGAATTTAATTACTTCGGATTTGATTTTATTTAAATTGATAATACATGGACTTCATTTTAACTAAATTGATAGCACATGTATTTCATTTTAATCAAATAAAGTAGAGGGACCTAATTCGTAAAAATTTAAAAGTACATGGACCTAAAAAACCTATTTTGCCTAAAAAATATTACTCAAAATTCGAAAAATATCACTTGTATCCTTTAAAAGTAAGAGGTCTGCTAAGGGTACGAATTGTGGTCATTTTATTTTAGGATATAATTTTTTTTGGAAAAAAAAAACAGAAAATTGAAAAATAAAATAAAAAAATTGCCCATAAAAAATAAACAAAAATTTGACCCGTGCGTGACGCCCACACACCGTTTGATGTCGGTGTGCATATGGAGTTGTGCACGCAAGTGCTGCTCTCTTATTACTTAGGTTTATATATTTTTATTATAAAAAAAAAATTAAATAGCTCAAGCACTAGCATTTGTATGAAATTAGGATTTTTATACTTTTATTTGGATTAAAATTGAAATATTGTAATTGTAGGTGAATTTTGTACGTACTCGTAAGAACCTAATTCATTTTTACATCATGCACACAATCTCAATGTGATGGAGCTACACACATATACTGGTGTTGTTCCTAAAATAAACTACCAGAATAAATTAAATTACATTACATTAAATTTAGTAAGCCTATACAGAGACCATAAATTCTACGAGTAATGAAATTCACCGAACCCAATTATATATTTATATGGAATTCACTAATTATAAGTTTGATGAAGTGGGAAAAACCAATATAAGGCGTTGCATACAAAACAAAAACCACACGATTATTTCTCACCACAAGGAAAGAATAAGAACGCCTCGATTATTTCGTTACTTGAAACTAAATAAACGTCAAATTTTGCGTCGAAATTTCCACTAAAACATAATAATAATAATAATAATAATAATAATAATAATAATAATAATAATAATAATAATAATAATAATAATAATAATAATAATTGAACCGAAATAAAAAATCAAAAATAAAATATGCGTATTAGGTAACAATCTTATAGCGGAAGAAGTGGCGTGATTTTCGAATACTGAAATTTCCCAGTCTGACCTGATTTAATTAATTAAATATTCAATCATTCATATACTCTTTCGCCTTCATTGAATAATTCATCACATCACCATTATTAATGATAAAATTTTGCTAAAAAAGTGATATAATTATTAACTACTCAATTAAAATTTTGGCATTACGTTGTGAGTCCATCAGCCGTTTATAGTTTAATTATAGATATTTTAATAAGATCAGAAATTTGGACAAAATTTGAAGTGAAGAGGAGAAGCATGATAGTCATGTACATGGTAGTAACATGCTGAAAATTTCAGTTACATAATTTAGAGCAAGTGCTATTTCAAAAGATTTTTATGTGAATTGTGGTTCAGAAAAACAGTTTGCTTATGTTATGGCAATTAATGGCAATGCATGATAACAAGATATCCAAACCACGAATGCATATATGTTCTGTCTTCTTGTTTCCACCCCTCGATTGCACCACTGTTTGTCGGCATCAAACTAATCTAAACTAAGAGTTCATTAAGGTATAGAATATATCTATATAGTATCTGCTAATTATCACATAGGAAAATGGGACCAGAACTTTTTATGGAAGGAACACATGTAGTCATGTATAATGTATTGTACACCAATCCAACTTATGTGGTTCTTGTTGATTTATCACAGAAACCAGGAGAGAGAGAGAGAGAGAGAGAGAGAGAGAGAGAGAGAGAGAGAGAGTAGTAAACAGTTTTGAACGTTTAATTAATTATTACACGAAACAATTCCGATTTTGTAGCAGCCTGTCTGTGTGTACAAATTAATTTGAATGAGAAGGGGATATGATATGATATGATATGATGATGTGAAGTAGAAGATTGCACAATGATGATGAAGTCTAAATGCATGAGGAAGTAGCAAAACCCAATCTAGAATTAGCAATGTCAAACTCCCAGAAATGATTCTGCTGCATAATATTCCCAATAACAGAAGCACCAGGCGAAGCAGCCGGCGCAAATCCGAGGCATTTCACCCCCGGAGCAGCATCGATGACGTAGCTCTTGACCGGAGGCTGGAAGGTCGCCCCGTCGACGAAATGGAACTCCAACCTCGGCACCACAGTGTCGTTAAAGGCGGTGGAGTTGAAGCAGTACTCGAGTGGGCCTATATCCAAATCAAGCCTTTGGAAGGCCTGCAATGATCCATTGAGAGCAGCCATGACGGGTTGATACGCGGGTTGAGTCAAAACTGTGAGGCTCGTTCCCGAGTCTACGATGACACCTCCAGTCCCATTCAAGTTCCAAGTCTCAGCGGGAATCTGCAGCATTGATCCCCCGATGGAGATGCCTTTGATATTCACAGCGTAGAATGGATTGATGACGCCCAGAACCAGCTCTGTGTACCGCATTCTCATCACAGAGATATTCACATGTTTGTGGGAGCCGAATATCAGATAACTCGATACGTTTCTGGGACTTAAGTGATCAACCAGGCAATACGAAAACTTCCCCCCGAATTTGTGTGCTGTTTTCAGGGCTAATGAGTAGTTGCTGTATCCTAATCCAATCACGCCATCCCCGGCCTCCAAACTCTGCCCAAGGGAGGACTCACTGCACCCAACCAGCACGTTCTGGACCCTCCTTTTCCTTCCATTGCTCAGCCTAAACGTCACTGTCTCCTTCGCAAATAGCCCCATTGTGGCTGACCCATCCGAGTACCTAATTACTTTTACACATAACCAGTTAATTCAAAACTGCCATTATTGCGATCTTCGATTTAGGTAAGAGCTGTAATGAGTAATGACTTCACCAGCAAGAATGCAGGCAGGCCTGCTCAAACAAAATTGTACCATCTAAGCATTTATGCTGATGGATATTTAATTAAGAGCCCCCCACCCCCCCTTTTCTATTTCGTATTCCTCTTATCTCAACAGGGAAACCTACATCAAACTCTTCAAAGATGGCCTCATGTTTGCCTTGCAATTTACTGAACTGGAATTAATGAGCTGCCTCTCAACAAAGACGATAATGCTACAAAATTAAGCTAAAGTGAATTTTTCTACAAATATTCATTTTTTTTGCTTCGCTTTTCATACTTGGATGGCCAAACATGTGATAAACTCTAAAATGGGGGGGTGCTACTTCTTGCTGTCTAATCAATATCAATTATCCATGTCTTAATTAATATTCACCATCTCTTTCATTACCAGAACTATTAATTTCAATTTCATACATGCTCTAATTCGTGCAGTCACACCATCATTAACTCAATACCTCACATATTTGACCAATATTTAGCTCCTCATCATATTAAATTAATCAGACAGTAAAAACTAGCTAGGCCCTCTCTACTTCTCAGTC
This sequence comes from Perilla frutescens, assembly GCA_026008535.1. Classification (NCBI taxonomy): domain Eukaryota; kingdom Viridiplantae; phylum Streptophyta; class Magnoliopsida; order Lamiales; family Lamiaceae; genus Perilla; species Perilla frutescens. The sequence continues at coordinate 15,179,223 of BRKX01000004.1, forward strand.
ACATGTATGTAGTTGGAAAACTTGCACATTACTCAGTACGTATATCTAATGAAAATACGATCTTTATGAGGCAACTTTACTTCACAACTAATGAAGAACATGTGCAGGCTAACTTTAAGAGAGAGAGAGAGAAAGAGAGAGCTAGTCGGCCACCTGTAATCATAGGTGCAGGGGTCGAGCGGAGAAGGGCAGCTAGCGAGAGAGAAGAGATTAGCAAGATCAATCTTGCAAATGGCGGAAGAGCAGGGCACCGTCGTGAAAGACGAGGAGCGATCAGCGCGGAAAACGCGGTGATGGGTGGAATCGCCGCTGCATCTGCGGCCACGGCACCTGTATCTGCAGTTGATCCAAGTTAAGTCGCTCCCCGTATCTGCAATCAACACCACTTTCTGCGCCGGCGATCCGACTCTCAGCTTCACCAAGTACTGCCCCGCGCCGTAGTCAGCGCCCGAATGCATCGGCACCTCACCGGAAACACTGGCTCCGCCTCCGCCGCTGCTGCCATTGTTGCAGGCTGGCTCATAACCATTCTTCTCTTGGATTTTTCGCCTGCTTACTCCCATTTCGCCCTCTTTCCGCCACCTCATTTTCCTTGATATTGCACGCACCCGAACAGTGTCGCTGTGAACTAACTGTCGCAGCCTCTCTAGTGGGGAGGCGCTGCCGCGCCATTTTGGATGCAGATCGTGCCGGTGAATCAACTGAAGTTTTAACCCGCCGTGGCCCTCTAAAATCTCGACAGAGTTGGAAAGAATAAAAATGAAAATAAAAATGAACAGGAAAAAGAGTCCTTGCCGCGTACAAGTAACCATATTATTTCATATCACGACTTTAAACAATGTGTAGAATAGAGAATTTATGTAACAAGAAAATGCAATGATTTAAGCAACAAAATTGAGAGGGTGAAGCAATGAAGCAAAGAGTAGAAGCAAAAAATTGGCTATCCCTTTTTTTTTTTTTTTTTTTTTTTTGTGGTGGGGGGCAGCATTTTTGGAGGGGAAACGACAGAGATATATACGTATAAAAATTTAACGGGGTGAGGTGGGGTGGGGGCAGGCAATCGTAGCGGTTTTAGATTGGTGCGAGTCCAAATTACGGTGCAATATTAAAATGATAAGATTGGAGTGTAAATTTATATAATATAAATTCATATCTTTGTTGGTTTTCCTATCGCTCTGTCATACATGCATATTTATCACTTTTATTTAAAGCTTTTATTTATTGTGGGCTGTCTTGGAGCATGGTTGATTTATCACACAGTGCGTCCTTGTCTTAATTTGCTGCCTCTCTCTCTCTCTCTCTCTCTCTCTCTCTCTCTCTCTCTCTCTCTCTCTATAAATTTTTCCCTATCATATCAATTATTCTCTCTCTCTCTCTCTCTCTCTCTCTCTTCACATGATCGTTGGTTTTGGGATCTAATGTTCAACACTTTGTTCTTACGTGGACATTTACGCCCTACATATGTGTGCGCAACTTCATTTAACAGCAGAAAAAACTCTTTTTTTACTTCTCTCGGCTAGGATAGTAATACACGTGTGTTGATCTAACAAATGTGTGACAATTGGTATGCCTTACTCTAGCTAATATCATCAACGGGTGCTGAACTGATAGATAAGTGACCAAATGTTCCATATAATATGACCCAACCCAATGTTTGTTTGGTTTAAAACTTTGTTATTTAGTAAATCGAAATTTAGTGTATTGAATATTATACATGTGATATATGATTTTTTTTTGAAACATTTGTGATACAGAATTAATGAATGCTCTCTCATTTTTCATATTAATTGATGTTTTTGTTAAACTAAGTCAACCGTAGATAAGCAAGCCATTGTTGAAGAACAAGGTAATAAATGTATAGAACACTAAAATGTTTCACACAAAGCTCACAAAGAGATGAAAATGGAAAGACCGACTAGTGGAGGCTAGAAGCAAATGCCGAAATATAAAGGTTACATTAGGGCAATACAAAAAGACAAGACTACCTTTAATGGCTAAACAATATTACATATATTTCTAACAATCCTCCCTCAAACTCAATATGTTGGTGCGATGAGTATCTACACTACAAAAAAAGGCCGATCTAGCGAAGGGAACTAGCGACGGGGCCGACACGGGTCGCCACTAGCGACGGAAATAACGACGGAAAATCTTGCGACGTTGTTAGCGACGGGATTCCCCGTAGCTAGTTCTAGCGACGGGTATCCCGTAGCTAGATTTTAAAATTTTAATATATCATTATTTTTATAAATCTAGCGATGGGGGTTCCCGTAGGTACAACTTAGAGACGGGAACCCCGTAGCTAGATTTATTTTTTTTAATTTTTTTAATTTTTTAAATTTTTTATTTATTTTTTTAATTTTATTTAATTATTTTTAAAATAATTAAACATGATTTCAATCTATTCTAGTACAAACATTCTCCCTATTAAAATTATTTTTATATTTTTATTCATTTATTTTAATTTTTGAAAAAATAATATCGCAACTATACACATTTATTAATATTACATCTTTAAATTTGTATTATTTCTTATTAAATACAAATCTATACAAATTAGCTTTATTACTATTCTCATAAATAAACTAATTAGTATATTATTACATATTTAAAAAAATGTATTACGTTTAACATAATATTTATTATAGTTACTACTACAAGATAAATCAATTATACATCAATATAGAATATAACGTAATAATTTATTAAAACTTAATAACTTAAACATACAAATTAGTTATCAGTATGATAAAAAAAATAATTTCTAATTAATATTCAAAATAATATAGCATATAATGGATTTTAATTTTTAATTATAAACTATAGTTATTTATTATGTAAGTAAAAATAATTTAATCCATCATGATATTTAGTATGAAACACAAAATAAGACTATTTAACCACATTTTCACCATGATATTTATATATATATATAATTTTTAAAATAATTTAATTAAATACTTTTATAATCTTTCTCCATATTAAATTTATATTAGAGATATAATTTTTGTATGCATGGATACTTAATAAGTATCACCTTAAATTATAGTTCTTATATACAGATATATAATAAAATATAATATCAATATTATATATATATATATATATATTTGTGCACAAATAGATATAAATATATTAATAATAATTTATAGAAATAAAGAAAAATAAATTATGAAAAAATCGTATAAGTATATATATTGTTTAAGCTATCAATATAACATCAATTGAACTTGACCCAATGGATAAGTGCTTGGACCTCCTTCTAGGAGGTCACAAGGTTCGAATCCTCTAGGTGCATATTATACACAATTATTCTCGGTGGGCTTGGGCGCGAGCCTTTCATCGGGCCGGGTCAAGGTCTCATTCGCGGGCCGGGCCCCCGGGCTAGGCCAATCAATAATTTCAAAATTTTAAATTATACGTAAAATTTATATAATTATAGCGACGGGATTTTCATCGCTAAATCCGTCGCCAATATCAGGCGACGCCAGTTCTAGGCTACGGAGGTGGCGACGAAAATTCACGTCGCTAACCCCCGTCGCTAGAAGCTTAGCTACGCCAATTTTAGCTACGAGAATTTTTCCGTCGCTAGAAGACTTAGGGATGGAAAATTATGGATTTAGCGACTGATTTTCCCGTCGCTAAAATGAGTTTTTTTGTAGTGCTAGAGTTTGCCAACCAAACCACGAAAATGCGGAAAACGGAAGAGACTTGGTGATTAGGTCAGCAACCTGCGATGAAGAGCTAATGAAGGGTAAGGTGAGAGTTCCTCGTTGTAAGTGGTGATGAGTGAAATAACAATCTATCTGGATGTGCTTGGTGCGCTCATGGAAAATGAAGTTGTGAGCAATCTGGATGGTACTCTCTTATTGTCACAGTACATCAGAATCAGATCAGGGATGGAGACACCCATGTCAGCAAGTACCCAACGCAATCAAATAATCTCCGTGGTAGTGGAAGTCATGGCTCAATACTCATCCTCTGTGGAAGAGAGAGAAACAACCTGTTGTTTCTTACTTTTCCAAGAGATGAGAGAGTCACCAATAAAACACAAAGCCCAGTGGCGGATTTGCGATCAACAGGATCACTGGCCCAATCGGCATCAGAGAAATCACGAAGTTTAAGAGATGGTGTAGATAAATGCAAAAGATTGTGAAACATTATACCTCAAAAATAGCAAATGATACGAAAAAACAGCAGACCAGTGAATAATGATGGGTGAATAGACAAACTAACTAACGATGTGAACAACATAGGCAATGTCCGAATGAGAGATAGTGAGATAGACCAAGCTCCCAACAATGGTGCAATATAATGTAGGGTTTTCTAAAGGTGAGCCATCAGATGAGGAGTACCGAACATTGGCTTTCATAGAAGTATCAATGGTTCGGGTATTAGTGAGACGAGCACGCTCAAAGATGTCAATGATGTATTTTGATTGAGAGAGAAAGTATCTTCTAGGATACCTACAAACCTCAATACTAAGAAAGTAGCAAAGAGGGCCCAAATCCTTCATCTTAAAACGAGATGCCAATTCTGATTTTAAGGATGAAATCCCATGTGTCACTCCCAGTAATAATCATATCATCAACGTACAAAGAGAGAAGAATAACGCCAGAGTCCGGGGACTTAATGAAGAGGGCGTGATCACAATCACTCGAACAAAAGCCATGGAAAATGAGAGAAATAGAGAAGGTTTCATACCAAGAGCAAGATATTTGTTTGAGACCATATAAAGACTTCTTGAGCCGGCAAACTTGTCCAACCTCATGGGGTACTCCGGGAGAAGGAGTCATGTAGACCTTATCAATAAGATCTTCATATAAGAAAGCATTCTTAACGTTCATCTGTGAAAGATCGCATTGACGAACCGCAGCAACAATAATATGGGTACGAACTGTGGTCATCTTGGCGATGAGAGTAAAGGTTTCCTCATAATTTAAACCATACTGTTGGGAAAAATCTTTGGCAACCAATCTTGCTTTATATCTCTCAATGGATCCATCGGCCTTTGTTTTGATTTTGTAAATCTATCTGCCTTTATTTACCTCGTGGAAGAGGCACCAAATCCCAAATATTAGTCTTATGTAGAGCTTGAAGTTCATCATTCATAGCCTGTTGCCACAAAGGATCAAGAGCAGCCTCTTTCAGAGGAGGTAGATTCAAAAATTTTGTGGGAAAATGAGAGAAAAGCTGTGAATGAAGGGGAATATGAAGAGTAGGAAAAATCTGGGAGTTGAGTGGACTTACTTTCACGAGTGGAACGATCAAGAGGAGGATCCACGATAACAAGAGATGGAGAGGGGGCAGAAGAGACATGATGGACAATATTAGCATCATTATCAGATGCATCATGATCAATACTTGCATGTTCAAGCTCAATATCACTAGCAAATGGGTCATCATATATGAGGTCGGACCTGTACATAGTGTTAGGAGATGAGGGAATAGAAAAGAGGGGAATGTGTTCAATGAAGAAAACATGACGGGAGACATAAAGCTTATGACTGATAGGATCAAAACACCGATATAACCCTTTTGAGCATCTCCATAACCTAGGAAAACACACAATGCAGAATGAGGAGATAACTTACTGCTCTCAACATGAGGACAAAGAACAAAACAAGCACAACCAAAAACATTGCAAAGAAGTATAGTCAGAAGGATAACCAAAAGTGTCTCAAAGGGAGACATACCCTGTAAGGACAAAAGGTATTATGTTTATCAAATAAACAGAGGTGAGGGCAACTTCTCCCTAAAACTCACAGGGAACGGAGGCAGACAGAAGAAAATATCGAGTTGTTTGCATGATGTGATGATGTTTTCTTTCAACCACACCATTTTGTTGGGGTGTGTCAGTGTAAGAACTCTAATGTATAGTGCCATCAGCAGCAAGCAACTCTCTGAAACTATTGGATGTGTATTCCCCTCCCAAGTCACACCTAAAACACTTAAAAACAACTGAAAATTGAGTTTTTACAAAAGCATGAAAAGCTGTATAAATGCCAAGAAAATCAGAACGATGTTTCATAATATAAATTCAACGGTAACATGTATGATCATCAATGAAAGAGACATAAAATCTTGACCTACATTTTGTAGGAATAGGAGAGGGTCCCCAAACATCAAAGTGAATTAAGTCAAAAGGAGAAGTAGAGACAAATGTATTATAATGAAAAAGCAATGCAGAAAATTTAGCAAGTTTGTATCCATTACAAGAAGAAATATCATGACTCTTAATAGATCCTAAGGATCTATTATTAGCCATGTACTTTAGACGAGAAAAGGAAACATGTCCAAGGCGAGAATGCCATAAATAAAAATCTGAACATGACTAACTCAAACGAAAAGTAGATAAATCTATACTAGAAGCAAAAACTCATGGGGTTTGAATTGAAGATGATCCAAAACATACAATCCTTTTCTCTGGTTATGGCCCGTCCCAATCTGCCTCTAAGAACATGGGTCCTAAATATGATAAGAAATAGAGGTAAATAGGACATGAGCGCCAAAATCACAAATTTTACCAACATAAGCTAAATTCAAGGCAAGTTTAGAAATGTAATACACATTTAGAAAAGAAATATTATACGAGCAGATAGAACCAATTCCAGAAGATGGCATGTGAGTCCCATCAGTAGTGGCAACAAATATAGAATTAGATGGACTAACAGAAACAAAAGAATCCGCATGGGATATATATGGTTTGTAACTCCAGAATCTAAAATCCAAGCTGGAGGAGATATACATGTGGGGCTCGAAGTGGAAAAACCTTTTGTAGCAGGCAAAGCATGAGGTTGTTAATTGATGAATTTTTAAAATTGTTCAAGGAGGGGTGAATCTGCTGCGGGGATGAGAGAGAAAGATGATCCAGAGTTCACAACATCAGATGGTGGCATGAAAATAATAACAGCATTAGGTAAATGGGATTTCCTAGGTTGTCGATGATGATACTGAATCTATGGAAAAGTAGGACCATGTGAATCCGATGGAGTAGACTTGTTCATAAGAAGTGGGCATTGAGCCTTCCAATGGCACTGTTGATGACAAAAGCTACACTCATTTGGCACTGTGGGCTTCGAGTTCGGCCTACGTTGATTCTTGATAGATGGATTGTATGGAGGTCAAGAGTGAGCAACTAAGGTAGACGGGCTTGGCGATGTAATGATGTTTTTCATCATCCCAGACTTATGTCGAACTTCCTCAACAAGAAGCTCACTAACCACAGAATCAACTGAGAGAAGTGGGTTGTGATGCAAGATATTCCCTCATAGAGCTACAAAATCATCACGAAGAGTCATAAGAAACTGAACCAAATGATGCACTTCCCTTCGAGCAATATATACAGGGAAAGGTTTAAGCTCTGCAGATTCAGTAAGAGCGAGTTAGTCCCAGAGATTGGTCATAGCAGAGTAGAAATCTTGCACACTTGTATCCTTTTGATGGAGTGATCTAATATCCATCTCCAACTGGTACTGCTTGGCAAAATTAGACTAAGTGTATAGTCACTCTAAGTGATCACATACTTCCTTAGCAGTATCATACTTTGCTAGTTGCATACCAATCGAATTCACAACCGAATTGTTAATCCAGACAATAATCTTAGAATTATTAACCTCCCAAACATGCATCGATCTGCTCAACATACTTCTCATTGTCAATTTGAACTGACTTCAATAGAGTTCCACACACGTATCCCCACATCTTTTTACCTCTTAATTTTTTTTCATAACATAATTCCAATAAGAATAATTCTTCTCATCCAAACAAACACTAATCGATTGCAAAGAGTCATCTCTTTTAGTTTCCAAATTAAAAAACCCAACAAATACCAATACTTAAAATCAAATAAAAAAATGAAGATCAAATTAAACAAGGCCTTGAGGGAACAGAGAGTTACCCTGTAGGATTCTTAAAAGCACATAAATTTACAGTAGCTCAACGAGCGTTGGAGGTTAGCGTTTATTGGAGGACTTCAATTCACTGCGTGCCAGCGCCAACTAGAGGACAATACCTGTTGGAGGTGTCTGCAACACAGCCTACCCAACGCCAGTTGGGTGTCTTTGGCCGAGAGGGCTACCCAGCGGCGGCTGGCTGGGTACTCAACTGAATCCTCAGTGTCAACTGGATACCTAACGACCGCTATTTACCAGCAACGACTGGTCCTCTACTCCATTCTTTCTTTTCGCTGTCCGAAAACACCACTTTTGGCTCAAACAAAAACTTAGAAACCGATGAACTAATTTATGACGAACACGGCTAACCAAAGTTGGATCCGCGAGAACGAGTTCAAGGATCTTAAACCTACTCTAATATCATGTAAAACTAAATCAAAGATAGATAAGCAAGCCATTGTTGAAGAACAAGATAAAAAATAGTATAGAACACTAAAATGATTTCTCACAAAGCTTACAAAGAGATGAAAATGGAAAAGACTAACTAGTGGAAGCTAGAAGCAAGTGCCCAAATATAAGGGTTATACTAGGGCAATACAAAAAGGACAAGACTACCTTTAGACCTTGTTTACATTGATGGATAAGAGTAGATTAATAAGTTATCATATGTTTACTTTGCATGATATTAAAATGGTGGATAACCCAAGGCTCGTGATAAAATAAGCTTTAGGTGCTTATTTGTGGGATATGTATCTTACCTAAAAAGGTGGGATATAATTTATCTACCATTATATCCACTAACATATCTATCCTTCAAATTATATATCCTCAAAGTAAACAAGGCCTTAATAGCTAAACAATATTAGATATATTTCTAACAGTTTTAATCTTTCAATTTTGTGTCAAATTATTTGATGTTTCAGTCATTTTTATATTCTTTCTCCCAATTTTACCCCTTACCAAAATACTATAAAATCTCTTACTACATATTAACTTGGGAGGAAATTGAAAATAACCAAATTTGGAATACCAAATTCTTTTATAACCAAACACAGGATCAAATGACTATCATGCCCTCAAATGATTATCTTTATATTTATTCCTAGAATGCCACTTTCAGGATCAAACGAAAATAGTCCACTACGACCATATCAGGCCCATCATGCTTCCGTAAATCAAATACATAATACTATAAACCAGATTCATACCTTTTTGACCGGAATGCTGCCGGGTATTTTCGTTGGGATTTTACGGCCTCACCAACCACACAATCGCAACCTATGATTTCCAGCGACGAACTCCTTCAGCAACACACATCGCAACCCACGTTCGTTTCCTACACGGGGTGTAGAGTAATTTTCTAGTATATAGTATATATATATGATGAACACAAGGGATGAGCAAAAGCCTGGATTTTATTTAGGAATAATAATACATTTATTATAAATAAGTAAATCTCCTTTAGGGAGGAGACAAACTTGTTTAGCTACACATGGTAGCTAGAATCCTCACAACGCTCATAAACTAAGAACACTCAAAATATTATAACTATTACAATTTTGAAGAAAGATAAGAAAATGTTCGATGATCCTCTCTTCCTCCAGTTTCTTATTTTATAGAAGGGGGGAATCCTTCTACTTCACCAACTCCATTATTTAGCTCTGCAATTCACGTGAGTGGCCCCTTCTGCCGACACTCTCTTTTAAATTAGTGGTCGAGCCCGGTTCCTTTATCCTCAAGTGAAAGTGGTTGTGGGTGGAGGTACCCACAAATAATAGTACCATGTGCCTCTTGTGTTGGACCACTCAGCTTCTGTCGTTTGGTGTTAGTGGCCTCTTCTTTTGGGTTACATGATCTGTGATCACATGTCTCCACATTCCCTTGTCGGGCAGCTACTTTTTTGGTGGGGCTCTTGGCATCCTTGTTTTCGGCATTGGATGATTATCCTCCCCAGCTCGCTTTCGTTTCATCCTTGGACGGAACCCTTTTTCGAACTCTAGCTCCTTCTGGTTCTGGCAATTCGAGCATACTCGATTGTCCCATTGCCCAAAATAAGCCATGTTGCAGTACTTGCGATGGGTTTCTTTGCCCATAGCAAGCTTGCTCTCCCATATCAAGGACCTTTTCTTCTCGAACAAATCCTCAGCAAATCTCGTTGTTCTTCCTGTCATGGTATTTAACAGGAATGACCCATTCACAGAATTGTGGAAAAACTTGAATGGGAACTTGACTTTGTCCGTCTCAGTGAGACAGACCCATAATCCACATGCTCGCCTAGTCGATATTTGATCTTCTGTAATGGAGGCGATTAGTGGGATTTCTTCAGATGAGGTTCTGATATCACCCCATTTTCTGGAATCTGGCCTTTGAAGCCTTATGTAGTGAAAGGCCTCATGATTTCCTTTCCCTACTGGTTTCGGAGCAGCACTGATAAAGTATAGCTCAAGAACATTTCCTCGGCTGAGCATATCATTATTAGCCCAGGACTCTTGCACGGCTTCATGTATCCACTTTGGTAGACACTTGATTTCTAGGAAGCCTGGTGACATGGTCTGAATTGAAGCTAATGCCCTAAAGTCATACCATTGCTTGACTTCGTGTGGATTGGTTCCTGGTAACATCCACACCCTTGGGTACTTTCCAGAGATATCAATCTTTGTTTTAGACGGATTGATTCCCTATCTAGTATAGAGCTTCTCCCAGTTAGCTTGATAAACCTGCCAAGATGAAGCTTCAGACTTGTTAGTATTAATTTTAGAGGTACCCGTCATGGGTCTAAGATTAATCTCTTCCTCTTTAACCCAGAGGTGCTGGGTTGACTTGATGGTTCAGAGTGTGATCCCTGACCCTCAATTTTCTCTTGGGCCTATGTTTCTTTAGAAATCACCAACTTAGAGCTCGTGCTAGGGGTATTTGGATCCCCTGCTTCCGTTTTAAAGGTCGGTACTGCTAACTCTCCTTTCATCAATGGTAAGTTGATGGCCCGGAGGAGGGGTTCATGCATAGCTGACCAGAGCTGCCCCTGAGTCTTTACATATGCTCGTATTCTCTCGTTGACCTTGTTTTGGTCTGCTTATTGCATTCTTCCTGCTTGTTCAACATGAAGAATCAGCTCGTTCCATTCACGCTGAAGCAACTCCATGTTTTCAGTGAAGTGCCTCTGCGCAATCATGATGGCATCGACCTCAATCCCTTCCATCCCTCGTTAAGAAATCTGCAAGAATATTTTCATGAGATTTTATCACAATAATGTCAAATAAATAATATTGACATTCCGCTTGCCATCTTATTAGTCTAGCTTTCTCAGGTTTAGATTCAATTTTATTTTTCAAGAAAGCTTTAACTTGTGTGTTATCAACTTTTAGAGTGAACTTCTTTGCTAAGAGAAACAGAGGCCATTTTTTAAATGCCTTCCGAACTGCAAAGAACTCATTTTCATTGATATGCCATCGAATGGCCTCGCTATCTGAAAAGAGACCATTGCAATATCTACAGGGCTCCTCTCCGTTGGGTGTGATCTTTGTAAGCACGGCTGCCTACCAATGATCACTTGCATCTGTATAGAGGATCAATTCATCCTCATCTTGTGGTATAACCAGTTTTGGGAGATTTTTGCATATCTCCTTTAGCTGCCTGATTCCTTGTTGATGTTCGTTGGTCCATACAAACGGGGTATCCTTCTTTAGAAGGTTACTGAACACCTTCCTATGTTTTGCAAGATTTTTTATAAATATTCCTACAAAATTGACAACTCCCAGAAAACTCTGTAGTTGCTTCTTTTCTTTAAGAACATCAGAGAACTTCTGCACCATTTCTACAATATGATTTTGCAGAATGATTCCTGATTCATCCACCTCGATTCCCAGAAATTCCATCTTCCGGGTAGCTATTACTGCCTTCTTTTCTGACAGCACAAGACCCTCTTTATGACAAACATCTACAAAGATCTCCAGATGTTTGAGATGTTCATCTATACCTTTTGATGCAATTAGAATGTCATCAATATAGACAAACATAAAAGAGAAATAATCTTTAAAAAGATTATCCATCTTCCTCTGAAATATTTAGGGTGCGTTGGCTAACCCCATCGACATTGCATTCCAAACATAATGCCCTTGTGGTGTTGAAAAGGCCGTAAACCTTTTGTTTTCCTCGTTCATGCGAATCTGGTAGAAACCTGACTTGCAATCAAACTTAGAGAATATCCTAGCATTCCGTATGCAGTTAATAAGATGTTTACTACTTGGGATAAAATATCCGTCAAACTCAAGAATGTCATTAATCCCTTTGTAATTAATGACTAGCCTTAGTTTACCTCTTTTAATCTCACCATGATTCCTTACTAAGAATCCGGGGCTGCTGTATGGCGAATTCCCTGGTTCAATCAGCTTGAGATCAAGGTGTTCTTTGATGATTGCTCGCATATCCTTTTGATCTTTGATGTTCATCAGGATAGACTTGTATCTAACGAACTCAAACTCTTTTCCAGCCTTAACCTTCAAGGTTGCTTTGAGTTGGTTCTTTCCCCACCAGGCTAGCGGATTTTCATTATAGTTTCTGGCTACCTTCCGCCTGACGTCTTCGAGGGATATCTTTGCTTCTTCCTTAATATCTTGATGTGATATTAAAGAAGCCTTGAGGATTTGGATCTCTTGTTCTTCAAGATCCTTTTCTCTACGAAAACTCAGGACTACTTCTCCGAATTTTCTTTTGTCCTGCATTTTTGGGTGTCGAAGATGTCCGTCATCACCACGCTTGCTGCGAAATTGTAGTGGCATTTGTCGATTGAATGCCCCTTTTAGCCGCTGGACAATGATCTTATGGTCACAGATCGTCGTAAAGATCAGTCTTCGATTGGTATTGTCCTGCGTATACTTTTTGAACATTTGTAGGAAATTGTTTCCTAACAAGATGTCTGCCCCTGTATCATGAAAATAGATTAGTGGAGTTTTCACCTTATACCATGGTGTATCTTCTGCTCCTCCAATCAAAATTTCTGACTGCTTTACTCATTTTGATAGGAGCAAAACTCTTTTCGAGAAATCTCTTCCAGCAATTGGATTTAAATCCTCTTCTAATTCTTCTGGGAAAATTCCTCTTTTTGCAGTACAAATTCCTGCTCCTGAGTCGATATAGGCTGTAAAGTATTCAGCCTTATATTCTTCGTATGACACCCCTACTGAGATGTATATGGAGAATGGGCTAGTCATACAATCACCAGTTGTTTTCCGTTAAAGGTGATCATCATCCCATCTTCCTTCAGCTCCCACGGTTTGAACCTTTCTAAGAAGTCAAGTCCTAAGATTAGGACTTCTGCTTCTCTTCCGGCTCTTCCTCGTACCTCCATTGTCATAGCCTCTATATCAAGAGTTTCCTTATAGTGGCCGACTTCTGGTTGTTGTAAACCATACAAGACATCGCAAGGGAAATTATTTTCCCATCTTGTACTGTCGAATCTTGTATCGGTCTCTATCCAACCTTCCGGGCATTTGATTTTTATTTTAACTTGCCTGGGTTGTCTGAGATTTCCTTGGAAACTTGCTCTTGAGGACTGAGACCATGGCTCTGTCACAATCCTATCTCCTTGGAATGACAATCTTTTGCCTTCCAACTTGAGACTCTCATTGTATTTCAACAATGGTTTGTCCCCCACTCGAATGTTTATCTCTCTTGGTAGCGGCATTTCTGATCTATCTGGATGGATTACCTGTGCCACCTTTGAGAATACGTCTGGTATCTCGATAAACTGCTTTTCCAGAAATAAATCTGTGTGGTGTGAATTGGAAAGCGCGTAAGACACCTGATATGTTAAAGAAAACGGTCGATTTTCCTCATAGCTGATATCCTTTCTTTTGAAGTCTTGGTATAGCGTCAAGGCTCGAATGAAATCTCTATCTTTCAGTTTATAGGATATCTTCGGATAGAATACCCCTATAATCTGCTTGGCACAGAGATTTCCCGATATAGTTCCTAACAAAAAATCTCTGTTATTTCTGATACGCTTATCGCATATTGTAATATCAATGGGCGTATCAACACCTGCAGGTAGTGCGGATTTGAGCACTATCTGGACGGCCCCGATGTGGATCTAGGATATGGTATCCTTTATCTCTAGCCTCATCCTTCCCAGCTCTTCTTGAACTTCATTGTATGGAATCAGTTGTAGCTCAACTTGATTCCCTGTAAGCTCTATAGGAAGCGACATCTCTCTTTGGTAATCTTATAGATTACATTGTGCTTCCCGCTTTTCAGACTAAAATTGCAGAGCAATTGATCAATCTATCCGGTTGAAAAGCCTTGATATCTTTGGATATTAAGGCTCTTGTTCATGATTTTGTCGATCATGCTTTGTGAGATAGTGGTTTGACTGGAATATCCAGTTTCGTCCACTTGCTCTTGATGGAAAACCTCAGCTCCAGTCTGATTCAGAGTCTGATCTCCCATCAATACTTTCGTTGCTAAATACTTCTTCTTCTTCGTATATACTCTCATCTGAGGGTATATCCTCAAATTGGTAGACTTGTACCAAGTCTTGGTAGTAAACCGCTTCCTCGATGTTTGGTGCACCTTCGAAGCTTTTGACTCTTCTCTTTTCCGGATAATCTATCGAAATATGTCCTCTTGCACCGCAAGTCCAGCAGTTGCAATCTTTAAAACTTTCATTTACCCTCGTATGGGCCCTTTTGAAAGTTTTTCTCACGGGAGTTCGACTTGATGAACTTTGTGATGTCCTGTCTCTGGAAGGACCCCTTCTTTGTCCAGATTTGTAAAATCTGGCCTTTTGCCTGGTCCATCTGCTCCTCGATTTCCAGGTCCTTTTTCTTGGAAATTCTTCTTTGGCATAAGGGTGAACTCTGTGTTTCTTGTTCTTCCGTGGCCTTTGAGATTCTCCTCCAATAATGGTTGGCAGATCATTGGTTGTGCAGTCAAGAGGGGAATATTTATTCATCCTCTTTAACCTCTTGTAATTCTTTTGCAGAATAGTCTGTCCGCACCATTCAGCTAGCTTTTGTTTGAAAAAAGACATTCTCCTCCCAACATTGTCAGGATCTCCTGGAATGTATTCTTTAATGAACATTTCCTTCCAGGGACTCGGGAACTTCATGAAGAAAATCTCTACACAGACCCTTTCATCCACATCTGAATTCCATTGGTAGATGTGGTATAACTTGAAGAATTGGTCAATTGACTCCTTCTCCATGTTGTTTAGTCTCAGGTTTAAAATAGCCTGAGAATAATTCTTCCTCTTTTCGGAATCTGCACTTCCAAAATTGTCTGCTCTCAAGAAGGTGAGTTTAAACCAGAAAGCCATTCTATCCACGATCTCCGTGTATGAGGCTGGCTCCAAGGTTTCTTCTTTGACTGCTGGTGCAACTCTTGACCATAACGTTTTGGCTACACCCAACAAACTCATCTCCAACAGCTTGATGAATCCCTCATTTTCTAGATCCAACGTTCCTGCTGCTATTCTCATCGATGATGACCAATCATCAATAATCATATTGATGTCCTTGAAGTCAATATCGTCGATATTGAGCATGAGTCCATACGGATGTATGGGATCAAGGCTTGTTCTCCCGAGAGGCGTATCTCGGAACTTAGGGATCTGTTTCCTCACCCTAGTTTCCGTAAGATGGTTCATATTGGGCCTCTATCTCCTGTGTTGATCTCCAACATGAAAGTCCTCGCGGGCTCTCATGAGAACGTCTTGTGCTGGGCCTCCTTCCTGTTGCTGTTGGGCTGGTGGCACCTGCGGCACTTGTTGTTCCGGGGGTACCTGATGGTATCCACGAGGGATTAAAGCCCCATCTCCTGTATTCATCTTCAGATCTACCATCTTCATATTGGCAAATGACTCTGCCAATTCTTGTAGATCTTCCAATCCTATCCTTTCGAGGGACGTCATTCTTTGATTTGTCTTAACAATTGGCAAATCCTTTCGTCCTTCGATTTCTTAGGTTCTTCTTTGGCCTTTGGTGTGAAATTCACTTTGCCAAAGTTGATGGGTTTCCTTCTACTAGAACATGTCTGATTTAATTCTAGTGTCTGGATCTTCTTTTGAATTTCTAACAAGATGGTTAGAATTTCATCTTGTTTTATTGAAATTCGTCTTACTTCTTGTGGTACTCCATACGTGTGATTTCCATAATTTTGTACCGTCTTCTGGATCTCTCGTAAATCCTCCGAGATTTTAGATGTGTCTGCCACGATCTCTTTGAATCTGGGAGTTATCTCGTAGTTTCTTTGTTCCATCAACCGTGGTTTTGGTGTGCCCTTTGTTGATGGTTCATTAAATCGCATTGTAGTAGATTATTCACCATTAACAAGTTCATTTGAGCTTGTCTTTAGGAAATACACTGCTCTATTTCCTCCAGGCTTGACTCCGATAGGAATCTCTCTTCGTATTGGGCTTCCCAGTAGGATAGCCTCTTCTTGTGACTTTCCTCCAGTTCCTTCAAAATTTGAAGGTACCTTCTGAAATAAAAACATCTCGAACAAATGTTCGGATCCATATTTTCTGGGTGTCTCCTCCGTTAGGATATTACTTTCAATAATAAATAAAATATTATTCCTAAATAAAATTACCTAAGCCCTAATACCATTTTTCAAGCAAGTGGCAACTTAGAATAAATCAAAGAATGAATCAAATTTATCATAAATCAAATAGGACACTTTCACAAGTGCCTTATTAGACTAAGGTCCTTCAAGGCCAAAATGGTCATAAAAGATTGGATTGGCTAGAAAAGAATATACTACAGACTTTGGTTATTAAAGAATTTCGTAAGTTAAGTTTGGTTATAAACATACATTCACTCTATTAACTTTATCTTTGATAGATGAAATTTCTTATACAAATTTAATAGAGGTCAAAAATGGTATATTTGTCGCCTTTTTTACTTAAATTTTATTGTAAAACTTAAAACATCAATCATTATAAATCTGGGGTAGTACATTTTTTACACATACTTGAATGCATGGTAAAGCATATTTGATGTTGCATCATTTTTAGCAGTATAATCCAGTTTAATCTTACAACAGTAGACCAAACCTGGATTTGTCATTCTCTCATCAAAATTATGTCTTAATGCCAATACATCTTTCAACGTGTCACGTAATCGAGTGTAGTAACATAGTATTAATTATAATTATACGCTAGCCAATTTGGATTTTAGTTTGAGAAAATTATTAAACAGACGGTCGTTAGTCGTTATCTTCCCCCAACTCAAAATAGATAAATTAAAAAAAAGAGAGAAAAATATATATACTGTATATATAGAGATTTAACCGTGTTTAATAACATTTCAGAGGACAGTTGAATATTTCTGGGAAACTTAATTAATTAGTTATTTTCCATAAACATTTCGTACAAAGATTGACTTTTTTAGAGCTACCCAGCTGGCAGACTGCAGAAGGATATATAAGCTAAAAAAGGGGAACATGAGTAATCTTCATTAAGTCTGGCACGAAATATATGATTTTCACTTGATGATATAATAAGCTTTGAAATTTATGTCCCTTACCCATTTAATTAAATCTAGATTGTTCCAAAAACTTAATTAATAATTAATTAAATAAAATATGATCAGCAAACTACAAGTGGCGGTCGGGGAAAGTTGAATTGTTTCGGTTGATAATCTAGTTACATATATAATTGTAGGCAAAAATTTGCATGTATTAGATGTATATAAGTTTATATCAAACGGTCAATGCTTTTGATCGGGTCAAACACAGATCAACGCGCATTTATCCGCTCAACCTGTAAAAAAGAAAAATGGTAAAATAGTTGATACTTTTTAGTGTTACGGTTGATACTGATTTTGATGATTTTTTTATTTATTTATTTTGGCCGATACTTTTTAAGGAGATCAGTGATATTTTTTAGTGTTACAGTTTTTGAAATTGACCAGATCAAAACATATTTTCCGATGTTCACCAGTCAACGCATTGACCGCTTGATGGTGCAAACAAGCGCTTCTCATAATTGTAAGATTGACCTAATTAATATCAAACGTAATAAAAAGAGCTAGGCTGTTGAATTTATTCCATAATAAGATAATAAATTAAAGGAGGTGTCAAAAAATAATAAATTAAAGGAGAATTATCAATTCATCACCTGAAAGATTAATAATCTGTTAATTCAAGACTTGAAAGATTAAAACTATCAATTCAGGACTCGAATGATGAAAATGGTCAATTTAGAGCCTCAAAAATCACGTTTTTTTATTGATCTTTATTTTTAATAATTTTTTACTCTATTTAATAGATAATTAATAAAATAGTTTTCATTGAAATTAATATAAAAAATTAATCAAAAATAAAAAAGAAATCAAAATTCATTTTTTTTGAGGTTCTAGACTGACATTTTTCATCTTTCGAGTCCTAAATTGATAATTTTCATATTTGAGGTCCTGAATTGGTAAATTACTCGATCGAAATCCTCTATTGTGTGCACATTTAGTGTTGCATTCCCTACTGCACACACTTGATTTTTTAGTTCTTTTTCATTTTTTTCTTTAATTTCAATTTTTATATTTTAGTTTAATTTTACACTTGTTATTAAAGGTTCATCTACCCAATTAAGGTGTATTATATTTTTATCATTTATAGTTATTAATTCATAAGTTGAAAAATTAAATGCTAAAAGTTTATAATAAACACTAACTGGAAAGGGTAACAAGTGTAAAAATAAACTAAAACATAATAAAATGAAATCGGAGAAAAAAATGAAAAATAGTATGTAATAGGGAATGGAATACAGAAAATACAATATATGATTCCATGTGTAAATTACTTATCTTTCTCGTTTTGAATTAATAATTCTTCGAAATGAACTTGTGATTATCATATGGTGTCATGGTGATGAATTGAGAGGGTACAAGTGGGATTAAACTAAGAAAAAAAGAAAAGTAAAAGGTCAAAGAGATGTGGTTAAAAATGAAGCTGGCAAAGAAACAGGGGTCGGATATCACATGGCCAAATCTCACTCATCGCCTAGCTGTCTTTACATTTTCCCCCAAAAAAATGTATTTATTGACTAAACCAACCAATATTCTGGTTTTCTATTTCGTTTTTTTTTTCTTTTTTTTTTCTTCATGATATCCAGATTATGCGTGTGGATTCGGTACGCAAATCCTATATTACAATCAAACTCCAAAAAAAGTTTAAAATTAGTTTGTTGGTAACAATTTTGCACGTATGACATTTGTACGTGTTTACTACACATAATTAATTATCACTCGATATTTTTACACCTACCTCAATAAAATATATCATATATAGATAATTAGCACAGTATAATGTGGTCATTTGTGATTGGCAGCAGCCCCATGTCGACGCCGGCCATCTTCCCTCCTCGTCACTACGGCGATGCACAACTAGTAGACATGAAAGAGATAAATATTGCATTATTGCACGACCACTGTGATTAACAAGTATTTTTTATAATTTAGCTCAAAAATTAAATTTAAAAATTTCGCACTCCTCCAGTGCACTAGGTGCACATCAGACAACCGATGCGTTGACCAAAAAAACATCAAAACAAGTGATAGTTTTTACGGATACATATAATACTTTTTGAATTTTGAGTGGCAATTTTTAGTTCTACGGTTGATACTGATTTTGGCTCTATTTTGTTTTTTTTTTCATAGCCTATACTTTTTAAGGATACATATGATACTTTTGAACTTTTATTTTAAGTGATATTTTTTAGTATTACGGTTGATCCTGATTTTGACTGTTTTTTGATCAACGTGTTGACCTGATTAATGCGCATTGACCGTCTGATGTGCACCTAGTGTACACAAAACCCGTCCGTTTTTTGATCAACGTGTTGACCTGATTAATGCGCATTGACCGTCTGATGTGCACCTAGTGTACACAAAACCCGTCCTTATAATTTATGGCTAAAATATTTATTTTTTCTATTGTTCAGAATAGCTAAATCATTTTTTTTATGTCGAGGGTAATCCGCAGCCGCTACCACTGGTAAATCCCGCCTCTGTGTAATAGCAGGGGAGGTAAACCACACTTGGCAGACCAGGTGTGACAGGCTCACACCTAGTGGTGTTGGTGGTGGATCGAACTTGAGACCTTTGGCCTCAAGATAGCACCACTCCACCACTAGGCCATCCCAATGGACCTAAATCTTTTTTTTTTTTTTTTGACTCTTGTGTGTGGTAAAGGTAATGTATAGTTGATTAGTTGTTCACATGAGTTTTTTTTTTTTTTTTTTTTGCACTTTTTTCTTTAGGTATTTCACTTGATGTTTCATAAATAATTAAAATTGAGTTTTGTGTTCTTTGGAGATGGTTTAGTGGTGAAGTAGTGTACGCTAGCTCGAGATCAAAAATCTCAAGTTCGACTCCCACCAACACTGATATTAATCTGTTTGTGATTTGCGGAACTGAGTTATTGGCACATTTTTTTTTCTTAAATTTCAATTGTTAATTATGGTTTAATTTGTTAGTATATTTAATAATGAGCTTTTAATTAATATTCATTTATTATGGTTGATTATTTCAAATAAGAGTTTTAATATTTTTAATGTATTTTTTTATTGGGAACTGTTGATTATTGTCAATTATGTTATAATTAATTATTATTTTTATAATAAATATCATAAAATTGTATATTTAATATATATAATACAAAAAATATAATCGGAAATTCGAAGTGATCATTGTTGGGCTCGGCAGTTTGAGGCCCTTATTTTGCGGCATGTTACGAGTGAGATTCCATTTGAAGAATGCCAGTATTTTGCCTTTTTCTATAACTTTGGTTTGCATTGCCTTATAGCGTAGGCTGACTCTTCACACATTATTCCACTCATTAACCTATTACTATATATGTCCAAATAATTGTCTAAAACCTAAATTATTGCGATTCCTATTTGAAAGGACATTGATACTACCGCTGATTATTCAATCATGCATTATTTTTTTATTAAATTAAGCATATCTTAATTATCATTTCAAGCCATTGCTCTTTACTCTCTACTCTGTTTGCCTTTATTTTCCTCGCCTTTTTTTTCGGTGTAGACAATGATCTAACATCAAGCTGGTTACAACATATTACATATACTAACACCTAAGTACAATTATTTTTTTTATTTTTATTCTCACATATAGACATATATCAACACATATATGATTCCCACAATTATCATTAAGTATGTTAATGTGCCATTGAAATAAGGTTATGCGATAATGTATTGTACGTAAGGATATTGATCTTTACTGGGCAAGTTAATATATTTGGTTATTATTTAGTTTATTGCTGTAAATAGAGAAATTTGATCCAGATAAAAATCCAAGTCCGATCCTCTTCCAGTAACTAAAGAAACTGGCCGATTATGAGATATCTCGACTTCATTAATGAACGTTCGTTAATTATTATGCCATCGTACATGGCTACATCCTACGTACATGTCAAATGCAACGTTTATTTTGGATTATATCTCATGTACTCAATCCTATTACATTCGGTGTGTCATAACTATTTTTTTTTAATTTAATTTTTAGTTTTTTAATATACCCTGTTTGGGAAAAAATAAATCCTTTATAAAAAAGAATTAAATTAAATTAAATTAAATCATAAAAATTAAAATAAAAAAATGAATGTTTAACACAATAAATGTCATAGAAAATGTCACAGGGTATCTATATATCTGGTGTGCGCTTATTTTGGGGCTTGAATCATATCCTCTATGTCAATTTGTGCAAAATTAATTTTTTATTTTCTTTTAATTTTTTTTAATATACTTTAATTGGAGAATTGAAAACCTAAATAAAAATTTAAAGTTAAATTAATTCATAATAAATTAAAATAAAAAAAATAAAAAATTTATATGTTTAACACAAAGGATATAGCAGATGGAATCTCAAATCCCGTTTGGATACGTGGACGGTAGATATATAACTATATAGGTAGTTTTATTGATTAGAATTCGAAAGAGATATTATCTACTCTTTTGGAATTTGATAGAAATTTATTATGAATTTCAGGCATATAATAGAAATTTATTATGAATTTCAGGCATATATGATTAAAACTATTGATTTAAGGCTCAAAATCACATATTAAATTATGATATTATATTATTTGTTTCATAATTATAGTTTCGTATTTATTTTTGGAGATGTCCCAAAAATTATACTCCAAAAATTCTTAATTTGAATTGTATCGAAACATTAATTTACATATATAACAGTATATTATGAAATATACAGTTTACATTAAAAGAAGTCCGACACTTATTAATTAAGTGAATGAAAATAACCAAGTAGCAAATAAAATTTATAGGACAATTGTATATAAATTATGTCTTTCAAAATATATTAATTAAATGAGTTTTCTCAATTTTTGTGAAAATTGAAGTGGGATTACCATTATGGGATGTACGAAGTATTAATTAGCTATATATCTTCAATAACTTTGTTTTCTTAATTTTTTTTATTCAAGGGTAATCCGCAGTCGCTACCGAGATGCGCACTGGATAAATTCTGATTCTGTGTAATTACTTGTAAACCATTCAGGAGAGGTAAACCACATTTAGAAAGTCAAGTGTGACAGACTCATACTTAATGGTGTTGGTGGTGAGATTCGAACTTGAAACTTTTGACCTTAAAAATAACACTACTCTACCACTAGGCCATCTCTAAGGAGATAATAACTTTGTTTTATTGTTTGGATGGATTATATATCCATGTAGCTAGCAATTTCATTTAGAATTAAATATGTTAATTATGTTTGACCGCGTCTTCAAACAAACAATTAAAACTATTACATTTATAAAAGTGTAAAAAACTAAACGGCTTAATTGGTTACATAGTAAAGTTTGTTGGGTCTAATTAATGGGTTCAAATTTTCCGTTACACTTCTATGTATTTCACTATAAAATTTATAATTTTAATAATATTTATTATAAAATAAAAATCAATTCTAACATAAATAATCATAGTCAATATTTATCAAAAATAAAAAAAAGAATTTAAAAAGGTGTAAAATTTAATTTTGAATTAATCAAACATAATAATGAATTGTTAATTGAAAATTAAAAATTAGATACTAAAAAATAATAATAAATCCTAATCGGGTGGGTGAACTCCTAAAAAAATCTTAAAATTAAACTAAATCACAAAAAATTATATTGAAAAAATATATATATAAAAAAATACATAATTTGAAAGTGTAACACAGAATGTAACTGAGAGAGTACAATATGAAATCTCAAGTGCTCAATTGTTAATTAACGAGGCTTTAGATGACTTAATAGAAAGTAAGGAAAATGAAGTGTAAATGATACATTACTTAAAATATATTAAAAACACAAGAAAAGGAATTAATGCTTCATTAAGAAAAAAAATATAAATGGAATTTTAATATACACATCTGAAATTAACTATATATATATATATATTCTAGAGAACCTAAAATTAACTATATATTAAAATCTCTATGCAGTAATATCGTTGGGACTAGAGAAAAATATTGCTATAGGAAGGTTATTCTTATATACAGTTTACATAAATAAAATCATTATTTTAAAAAAATAATATATATTATACAACACTTAGAAATGTCCCTTCATATTTTAAAAATATGAATTTAAAAAGTATACAAGATTCATTCATATACTTTAACCGAAGAATACATCATATATGAATCACGCAAGATGCACATGGTGATAATCCAGAGAATGATAGTGTAGATATAGAAAAATTATTGTGTCAACAAACTTCAAACATGTTGGACAAGCTGGACATGTTTTAGATTCAACAAGAAAGTGATTGTGTTGATGTGATCCCGTCATGCTTAAGAAAATGAAAGAATACCAAAGTACGCAGACTCAAGAACGGAACACACGACGGACTAAGTAAGGGTTCAATATGAATATCGGGACTCGATATAAGACACAAAATAGTGGAAGACTTGAACTGAATTTGACTCGATTTATGGCTGGACTTTAGACTCGAAATTTAAGACACTCAAGACACTAAACAAACGACACAAGGATGGATTAAACCACGACCAGCTATGCTGACGTGGCTCTGATACCAACTTTATGATGTGACCCGGATTTGGATTCTAATCCAAATCTAGAGAACGCGCAGAAAAATTTTTGTAACAGCCCAGTCCCTAGGCGGTCATTTTTAACGGGGACGGGGTGTTAGGCGTAAAAACAGCAGGGTAAATTAGAAATCCAAGTGGGTGTTTGATGGGTGTCGAAACCAACAAAAATAAACCTGCTTTTCAATATCCAAATAAATTGCAATAGTAGCAAGCAGGGTCGAACCACAGAGACTGGTAAATTAAATATTAATCTTTTATCTAAAATCCTAAAACTAAATGGGGGGTTTTGAATACTGGAATTAAAATAATGCAACGAAATCAATTAAATGGCAAAGAAATAAAATGACAAACGAAGATCAAATAGGAGAAATATCTAGCTCAAGAATAATCTCGACAACGGATTACACAATTTGATCACAGATGCACAGATATAATTCACTTCTCTCTCTAAATTGGCTATGGCTATTGGTACAACCTAACAACCTCGTTCTCCTTAGTTATTCGGTAGCCAAGGTACGACCGTTAACTACTTCTCTAATTAATAGACAATCCTAGG
Source organism: Perilla frutescens (assembly GCA_026008535.1). Lineage (NCBI taxonomy): Eukaryota > Viridiplantae > Streptophyta > Magnoliopsida > Lamiales > Lamiaceae > Perilla > Perilla frutescens. The sequence goes on from BRKX01000004.1 coordinate 15,203,745, forward strand.
TATGACCATAGAATTAAATCTACTAACAGCATTAAGAATCAGAGAAACACCAATTCAAACCCACGAAAATCATACGATGACCCGTTCAGATAAGATTATAAATCCCCAAAGTGTCGAAAGCGGGACTGTTTACCCCCAATCTATCCAATTGCGCTACTTAGGCAAATAATCTAGACAATTACGGATCTAGATAATTCACTAGCAAGAAATCATTCCAACAATCATACCACGTGCACTTTGCATAATCATTAAAACAATAACAGAAATCACAAACGGAAGATTTATAAATAAAGAGAGAAATAAATTATAATAAAACCAATTCGATCTCACAAATATGTAGAATCCGAGTCTCAATTATCCTCTCGCTAGAAAAGTGTTTAGAACATCATCATGGAATAATAACAAAGTCTGAAAAAATATGAAAATAGATGAAATCTGCATTCTTCTGCGTTTCTCGCGTGAATGGTGTGTCTGGAGAGAGAAAATTAATTCCGAATATATATATGTCTTCTAGATATTCTATTCTCTCTCTCCTCTCTCCCAATGGTAAGTCTTCTACTCCTTCTTGGACTCTAAGGCTCTTTCCTTGTGAAAAATCGCCAATTAGAAAGAAGAATTTCGTCCATGTATATCTCTGCTAGGCCCACTTGTGATTTTATGAATTAAATCCCGCCAGCAGACTAAGGCGTGGCCACGCCTTATCTGCCAGAAGCTCCTGGACTCTTCCTACTCGAAATTCTTCAATTCTTTTGCTTCCAAAATGATCATTTTAGCCTCCTTTTCTACAAAACACCTTTATTCCCTTGCAAAACTCAAAAGATCATCAAATCCCAATAAACGCACAATAAAGCTTAGTAAAACAAGGGAAAAATCACCTAAAAATAGGTGCAAATATGCAACTTATCAAACCCCCTCACACTTAAGCTTTGCTTGTCCTCAAGCAAGAGAATAAAACTAAAACAAAAGCAACTTCAATGCACTTTCACAACTCAAACCATAATGCTCCAAATAAATGAACCAATACACAAATTAAGCACCAACAATGAGAAGAATGAATTTTCACCACTAACACCAATAATCAAATACTTCCATGATTTCTCAAAATCCAAGTGTAGTGGAATTCAATACCCTCACCAAGATTCACTCAAAATCGCTCAAATGTGTTTAAGGCTCCAAATATCTGGACTCTCAAGTCAAAACATAGAAGACCCTTCCATAAGCTTGCAAATATATCAAGTTGGCACCAAACAGTAAGTAAAAATGGAAAATTAGGGACTTCAATTTTGGTTGTAACGGGGTTTCAGGTTGGGGTGGATAAACAAGGATATTTAGGCTCCAAAATTGAAGGAATGACATCCATTTTTCAAAAGACATCAAAACGGCACAAATTTCCCATCCTTCTTACTTTTTCACACAAGAAGGCTCTAATCAACAAAAAAATTTCTTCCTTTCAACCTTCTCCAAGTCTTTCATTCCCTCTTTTTTTTCACAATCTTTTTTTTTTCGATTTTTTGTCATTTTTTTTTTCAATTCCCAACCATAGCTCTAAACTTCCTTTTTCTTCAAAAATCAGGCCCAAGCACTTCAATTTCTATTCCCCCAAACTTAAATCATCCACAATATCAATCCAAATGAACAATTATGCGCATTCCTTCAATTAAAAGGGATCAAATCATGGCAATCAAAACAAAGAAGGATAAACATGGCTAATAATGCGGTTAAAATTCAATAAAAATAGGCTAAGGCTCAAAATGGCTATCTAGGGATTTTTCTTCACAGGTAGGCTCATATAGAAGGCTAAAATTGGCTTATCCTAATTGCCCTTTTCACATTTCACATCACTAAGGTAATCCAACATGTATAACAATGCAAGTTCTAGAAGGTAATCAACTTTGCTTGACATTCACACAATGAAGGAAAGAGCATTTAAATTCAATGATGCTCAAGCTCAAAAACTCACCAAAAATAAGGTCATTGGCATATCATTCCGCACATTCTTCATTCGATTTATCATCAAAAGCAAAAGACCAAGGTGCAGAGAATGTAAAATTCATCCAAATCATGCCAATACTCAGCTGTACATCAATTCATCTCAATGAAACACCATGATTTAAATCATAACATGGAGTAAAACTATCAATCTGATCACAGAGAGATTCCTTATCTTTTCCTTATTTTTTTTTTTATAAAACAAAAACAAAAAGGCAAACTAAAAGCAAAACAAAAACCAAAAGCAAAACAAAAACAAAAAAAAAGCATAAAACAACACTAACTAGCAACAAAAGACAAGACAAGCTTCAATAAAATCCAAACCAACCCCCTCACACTTAAGCAAAACATTGTCCTCAATGTAAAAGCAAAAGAATAAAGAGGACTGCCCTGAAATTGGCTACTGAGGAGGCGGAGTGAACCCAACACTAGCAAAGTAGGCGGCTAGCTGTGACTGCATAGTGTGAAAATCGGCTCGAAAGGAGCTAATGTCTTGCTGCATCTCAGTCAATTGGGCCTGGATGGATGGATCAGAGGAACTAGAAGCCGCAGCAGTATGCGGATCCTCATCACCTGAGGTGGAGTCGGATCGGTAGAAGCGTCTTCTAGGGGGAGGACGTGAATGCCGTTGATAAGTAACACTCTCATCTTTCCTCGAAATCATACCCATCACTTCTAAAGTATCCAAGTCAAGAGGCTGCATTGCACAAGCCTCGTGCAAGTCATGATCATCCGGATCAAAGACACCCAACTTCGTGGCCAAGTGTGTGATAAGAGAGCCCAAAATCAATTTACGGCCTGGTGCTTGTGCATTAGAGAATTGACTTGCAAACCAACATCTAAGATTTACTTTCTTCTTTTCCATCATACACCAAAGAAAGAAGAATTCTGCCTTATTCAACACCTTTGCCCCATCCTTGCGTCCCGAGAATGTGAAAGCCAAGAATTTGTGAATATACCGCAATGCCGCACTATGGAGGAAACAAGCTTTGGAGAAGCTTGGGTTGTAGTAGTCACTAGAGGACCACTGTCTATACAAACCATGAGGGTAAAAACCTCGATCATAATCACATGCACTGCTCAAATAGGGTTCCTCAAGAGCCGCATTCTCATCAACAAACCCAAAAGCCACATTGAACTGTGTGATAGAAAACTTGAATACCTTTCCCATCAAATGAAACTGAATCAAATTCGGCGTCTCAAGGGACATGTTTTCCAACTTGTGAAAGGAAAAGGTGGTATAGAATTCACGAATGAGCTCAACATACGCTGGGCAGTCAATACCAAAATATACATCCCAACCAATACCAGCAATCAATTCCCTAACTTCATCCAAAATACCAAGAGTATCCAAAGTGGGGACATGAATGCACTTACAAGGGACGATTGAATCAAATTCGGCGTCTCAAGGGACATGTTTTCCAACTTGTGAAAGGAAAAGGTGGTATAGAATTCACGAATGAGCTCAACATACGCTGGGCAGTCAATACCAAAATATACATCCCAACCAATACCAGCAATCAATTCCCTAACTTCATCCAAAATACCAAGAGTATCCAAAGTGGGGACATGAATGCACTTACAAGGGACGATATCTCGAGTCCGGATATCGTCATATTTGCTCTTGTCGGACCTTGAGGAGAAATTCAAACACCCATTCAAATCTGATTCTTGTGGAGGGAGTGTGTGAAGTCCGCGTCCCAGTCGGGACCTCTTTCTTTCCGGTGGCTCATCGGTGTATGTGCGGGATGGTGTGGCTCGCACAACGGGAGGTTTCTTCTGGGTTCTCTTATTGGGCGCCATGATGGAGAAAATTGAATTCCCCTCACACTTGAAAATTGAGAGGGAGGGCTGTGAGTTTGGAGAATACCAGAGTTGATGGTGACTGTGCGGCGGATGTCCGGCGATGGCGGCTGGTCCGCGGCTGTGCAGAGAGGGCGGCGCCTGGAGAGAGCGGCGATGCTCGTGAATGGAGGCGGCAGCGGTTATGGTGATTGGAGGCGGCGGTGGGTGTTTCAAATTGGGTAATTGGGGATTTTGACTTGGGGCTATTTTGACTCCATCTAATCTAGTAATCTAATAAAATAAAAAATAATAAAAAAAAACAAGAACTGAATACGAAATTAGTTTTTTCGATTTTTTTTAATAAAGACACAAATAAAAATAAAAATAATAAAAAAAATCCCCAAGGCCAAATACACTAAAGGTTGTCTCTCTTCATAAAATCAAACAGGAGCGTCCGCGAAGTAAGGCATGGCCATGCCTTATGAGCAGCTTCCTCAGCACGAAATTCCTCCAAAAAATGGGTACCTATGTGTATTCAAAACAACCACAAAGATTCTAATCCTCACTTGTTAGCTTGTTAGTGCCTCAAAAACAACCAAGAAAAGAAAATAAACAAAACCAAAACTAAAAACAAAGAAAAACTAAGGTGGGTTGCCTCCCCCCAAGCGCATTTGGTTATCGTCGTTATGCCCGACGTTCCCTACTCCTCAAGGTGAGTAATGAGGCTCTTGTAGCCCAATGCAATCAAGGCTTTGTGCTTGAAATCCTTCATAGAACGGCTTCAAATGATGTCCATTCACCTTGAATATTTTTCCCGAATCTAAGCTCGTAATCTCAACTGCACCATGTGAAAACACGTTAGTGACAACAAAGGGCCCTAGCCATTTAGAGCGCAATTTTCCAGGAAACAATTTCAGCTTGGAATGGTAAAGCAAAACTTTTTGACTAACAGTGAAAGTCTTTCGAGTAAGAACTTGGTCATGAAAGCGCTTTGTCTTTTCTTTATAGATCTTGGAGCTTTCATAAGCATCATTTCGGATTTCCTCCAACTCTTGCAGCTGCAATTTCCTATGAGTTCCAGCTTCATCCACATTCATGTTGAGTTGCTTAACGGCCCAGAAAGCCTTATGCTCAAGCTCGACGGGTAAGTGACATGGTTTACCAAAAAGCAACCGAAACGGAGACATACCTATAGGGGTTTTGAAAGCCGTTCTGTACGCCCAAAGCGCGTCATTGAGCTTCAAACTCCAATCCTTTCGATCAGGTTTCACAGTCTTCTCAAGAATCGCTTTCACCTCTCTATTAGAAACCTCGGCTTGGCCGCTTGTCTGTGGGTGGTAAGCAGTAGAGGTCCGGTGGGTTATATTGTACTTCTTGAATAATGCGCCTACCACTTTGTTGCAGAAGTGAGTACCACGATCACTGATAATGGCTCGAGGTGTGCCATATCTATCAAAGATGTGAGACTTGACAAACTTAACAACAGTATTAGCATCGTCAGTACGAGTAGCCTGTGCTTCAACCCACTTGGAAACATAGTCAACAACAAGAATGATATACACAAAATTATTAGACTTGGGAAAAGGTCCCATAAAATCAATGCACCATATATCGAAAATTTCACAAACAAGGATAGGATTAAGGGGCATTTGATCTCTATGGCCTATGCTTCTAGTCTTTTGACACCTTTTACAAGATTTGCAAAACAAGTATGAATCACGAAAAATATTAGGCCAAAACAACCCACTTTCCAAGACTTTCCTAGCCGTTCTTTTAGGACCAAAGTGTCCACCACATGCACAAGAATGACAAAACATCAAGATGGAAGGAACTTCATGCTCATCAACACATCTCCTAATGATTTGGTCAGAACAAAACTTCCACAAGTAAGGCTCATCCCAGACATAATATTTGGCATCACTTTTGATTTTATCTCTTTGAGCTCTCGAGAAATCACTTGGTAAAGCCTTAGTTACAAGATAGTTAACTAAATCGGCGTACCAGGGTGTAAAAGTCTGCAAAGAGTAGAGATACTCATCTGGGAATGCATCTTGCAACGGTCGCGGTGCTTCACTTGTGGGCAACCGGCTAAGATGGTCGGCAACTAGATTTTCAGAGCCCTTCTTGTCCTTTATCTCAATGTCAAATTCTTGAAGCAAAAGAATCCAACGAATGAGTCTCGATTTAGCATCCTTTTTGGTGAATAAGAATCTGAGAGCAGAATGGTCAGAAAAGATAATGACTTTTGTACCAGGCAAATAAGACCGGAACTTTTCTAGAGCAAAAACAACAGCTAAAAGTTCCTTTTCAGTGGTGGAATAATTTGCTTGTGCAGGATCAAGAGTCCTAGAGGCATAATAAATAACATGATGGGCTTGACCAACCTTTTGGCCTAAAACAGCACCAACTGCATAATTACTCGCATCACACATAATTTCAAAAGAAAGTTCCCAATTAGGTGATTGAATAATAGGTGCAGAAATGAGCATATTTTTCAACAAATCAAAGGCATGCTTGCAAGCATCATCAAAATTAAATTCTACCTCTTTTTGCAACAACTTACTCAAAGGTTGAGCAATTTTGGAGAAATTCTTGACGAAACGTTGATAGAAACCTGCGTGTCCAAGAAAAGAACGGACTTCCCTAACAGAGGTAGGGTAAGGCAATGATTTAATGACATCAATCTTAGCCTTATCGACTTCTATGCCTCTAGACGACACTATATGCCCTAAAATCATTCCTTGATCAACCATAAAGTGGCATTTCTCATAATTTAAAACCAAATTAGTTTCAACACATCTTTGCAACACTTTAGTGAGGTTAATCAAGCATGCATCAAATGAGTCCCCGTATACAGTAAAATCATCCATAAATACCTCAATAATGTTCTTAACAAAATCAGAAAAAATGCTAACCATACACCTTTGGAACGTTGCAGGAGCATTGCACAATCCAAAGGGCATCCGCCTGCAAGCAAAAATACCAAAAGGACAGGTAAAGACAGTTTTCTCTTGATCCTTCGGGGCAATCGGGATTTGATGAAAACCCGAATATCCGTCTAGACAGCAATAGTGGGAACGACCTGCCAAGCGCTCAAGCATTTGGTCAATAAAAGGTAGAGGAAAATGGTCTTTTCTTGTTACTGCATTTAATTTTCTATAATCAGAACACATTCTCCAACCGTTTTGCACTCGGGTTGGTACTAACTCACCCTCTGCATTTTCAACCACAGTAAAACCGGATTTCTTCGAAACGACTTGAACTGGACTTACCCATTTAGAGTCAGAGATCGGAAAGATAATACCTGCGTCGAGGAGCTTTAGTATTTCTTTCTTTACCACTTCAGTCATCGCTGGATTGAGTCTCCGTTGAGGATCACGACATGGTTTGCTATCTTCCTCCAACAAGATTCGGTGCATGCAAGTCGAAGGGCTTAGTCCCTTGATGTCTGCTATGGTCCAACCAATAGCTTCTTTGTACTCCCTTAGCACTCGAATCAATCTTTCTTCTTCCACTGGTTGAAGCTTGCTCGAGATTATGACTGGAAGAGTGTAATTATCTCCTAAAAATGCATATTTGAGATGCACAGGAAGTGGCTTCAAATCCAGCTTGGGTGTCTGTACAATTGAAGGGAGAAATTTCACATGAGAAACAGATAACTCTAATTTATAAACAGGCTGGACTACAGGCTTTAAAGCTTCCAATTCGTGAACTGCAGCCTGCAAATTTTCATCTATCTCATAGGTGCTACCAAGAACCTGTAATTCTTTGAGATTAAAAGCGTTAGTCAAAACTGTTTTCAACAAATCAGAATCAGAGATCTCAAACACCTTTTCGACCAAATGATCAATCACATCAAGCATAAAAACACCAGAAACCTCATTAGGATATTTCATAGCTTCAAAAATATTGAACCTAATCAGATTTCCATCAAACTCCATAGAGAGGGTACCATCATGCACATCAATCTTAGTTCTAGAAGTCTTAAGAAATGGTCTCCCTAGCAAAATAGATGCCGAGTTAGAATAACCTTCTTCAGCCATGTTCAACACATAAAAATCAGCAGAAAAAACTAACTCATTCACTTGTACCAACACATCCTCTAACACGCCCTCAGGATACACATTAGACCTATCAGCAAGTTGAATAATTACACCAGTTTCTTTCAGAGGTCCAGCATTCAAAGCAGAATAGACAGAAAGAGACATGACATTAATTGAAGCCCCTAGATCTAGCATAGCTCTCTCAATCCTCAGATTACCAAATTTACAAGAGATAGTAAACATACCTGGATCTTTGCATTTGGGTGGCAATTTCTTTTGAATGACTGCAGAAATATTCTCGCCCATGCTTACCTTTTCATTGCCTTTCAACTTCCTCTTGTTCATGCACAGGTCCTTTAGGAATTTTGCATATCGAGGTACCTGTTTGATGGCATCGATCAAGGGAATGTTTACCTCCACCTTTCGAAAGGTCTCGAGTATCTCTTTCTCAGCTTCTTCCTTCTTTGATTTGTTAAGCCGAGATAGGAATGGTGGCTTTACTACATAGGCCTCAGACTGCCTATCTTTCTCTGGTGCACTCTGCTCTCCGTCTTGTGGAGCAATCTCAGCTTCTTTCTCAACTTCTCTTCTAGCTGTTTTCTTCTTTTCTCTAGCTGGCTCGGCCAATTCTTTCCCACTCCGTAAAGTGATTGCACTCGCATTCTGCCTGGGATTAACTACAGTTTGAGAAGGTAGTTTCCCTTGAGACTCCAATTGGCTCATCGACGAAGCCATTCGAGACATTTGATCACGTAGTTCCTGAATACTCGCCTCAGTTTTGGAATTAACAGCATCTTGCTTTACTATAAATTGCTGAACAAGTGATCCAAGCGTCTTAATGGAGTTGTCGGCGGAACTGCTCTCTAGGGGAGCTGTCTGCTTCGGCTGATACTGCTGGGATTGTGGATTGCCATATCTGAGATTCGGGTGATCTCGCTATCCAGGATTATAGGTATTTGAATATGGATCGTAATTCTTACGTGGTGGGCCTGGAAAACCTCCTGCAACATTCACCTGTTCACCCGCGTCTTCTTGAAGAGTAGGACACGCATCAGTGGGGTGATTTGGTGCAAGGCAAATTCCACATGCTCTAGCCTGTGGCAGATCTCTCGTGGCTAGCTGTTTCACTAGAGACGTCAGCTCAGATAGCTGACTTTCGATAGAAGAGGAGCCAACTTCATTCACTCTTTGGATGGGAGTCTCTTGTCTGCGGCCATATTGTTGTGATGCTTTAGCCATATCAGAGATGATCTTTCTAATCTGTGTAGGCGTCTTCTCACTGATTGTGCCTCCACATGATGCATCTATCCACTTCCTCTCAGCAGGCAACAGTCCTTCGTACAAGTAATTGACTAATAATAACTCAGAAATCCCGTGTTGCGGACAGCTGGCGCATAACCTCTTGAATCTTTCCCAATACTCGTGGAGAGTCTCCGAATCCTTCTGTCTAACCCCGGTAATCTCTTTTCTGAGTGAGGTAGCTCTGGTGGTTGGAAAGAATCTCTCCAAAAACATCTTCCCCATCTCTTCCCAAGTTGTTCTGTCTGACCAATCTTTGGCTCTATCTTCTAAAGAAAACGGGAAAGCTCTCAACTTGATTTGATCCTCTGTGACTCCTTTTGGCTTCATTGTGCTACGCACCACATGAAATTCCTTCAGATGTTTGTGCGGATCTTCATTCTCAAGACCATGAAACTTCGGGAGTAAGTGAATAAGACCAGACTTCAGCTCAAAATCGACCTCCATCTCCGGATACTCAATGCACAGCGGAGGTTGATTCACATCTTGAACGGCTAACTCACGAAGAGTTCTTTCTTGGTTGTTCGCCATTATGTCTATTTCAACTTCCTCAGCACTAGACTGTTCTGACAACTCGTCCTCCGAGCTTAAACTCGACGGCGATTTAGGAGGCTGCTGCTTTCTCAATTTAGTTTCTTTCCTCAGCCTCCTAGCGGTCTTCTCAATTTCTGGATCAAATAGCAATTGACCTGTTGGGACAATTGACATAAATTAGACAAAAAGAATAAATTTAACTTGACACCAGTCCCCGGCAACGGCGCTAAAATTTGATGGGTGTCGAAACCAACAAAAATAAACCTGCTTTTCAATATTCAAATAAATTGCAATAGTAGCAAGCAGGGTCGAACCACAGAGACTGGTAAATTAAATATTAATCTTTTATCTAAAATCTTAAAACTAAATGGGGGGTTTTGAATACTGGAATTAAAATAATGCAACGAAATCAATTAAATGGCAAAGAAATAAAATGACAAACGAAGATCAAATAGGAGAAATATCTAGCTCAAGAATAATCTCGACAACGGATTACACAATTTGATCACAGATGCACAGATATAATTCACTTCTCTCTCTAAATTGGCTATGGCTATTGGTACGACCTAACAACCTCGTTTCTCCTTAGTTATTCGGTAGCCAAGGTACGACCGTTAACTACTTCTCTAATTAATAGACAATCCTAGGTACGACCATAGAATTAAATCTACTAACAACATTAAGAATCAGAGAAACACCAATTCAAACCCACGAAAATCATACGATGACCCGTTCAGATAAGATTATAAATCCCCAAAGTGTCGAAAGCGGGACTGTTTACCCCCAATCTATCCAATTGCGCTACTTAGGCAAATAATCTAGACAATTACGGATCTAGATAATTCACTAGCAAGAAATCATTCCAACAATCATACAACGTGCACTTTGCATAATCATTAAAACAATAACAGAAATCACAAACGGAAGATTTATAAATAAAGAGAGAAATAAATTATAATAAAACCAATTCGATCTCACAAATATGTAGAATCCGAGTCTCAATTATCCTCTCGCTAGAAAAGTGTTTAGAACATCATCATGGAATAATAACAAAGTCTAGAAAAATATGAAAACAGATGAAATCTGCGTTCTTTTGCGTTTCTCGCGTGAATGGTGTGTCTGGAGAGAGAAAATTAATTTCGGATATATATATGTCTTCTAGATATTCTATTCTCTCTCTCCTCTCTCCCAATGGTAAGTCTTCTACTCCTTCTTTGACTCTAAGGCTCTTTCCTTGTGAAAAATCGCCAATTAGAAAGAAGAATTTCGTCCATGTATATCTCTGCTGGGCCCACTTGTGATTTTATGAATTAAATCTCGCCAGCAGACTAAGGCGTGGCCACGCCTTATCTGCCAGAAGCTCCTGGACTCTTCATACTCGAAATTCTTCAATTCTTTTGCTTCCAAAATGATCATTTTAGCCTCCTTTCCTACAAAACACCTTTATTCCCTTGTAAAACTCAAAAGATCATCAAATCCCAATAAACGCACAACAAATCTTAGTAAAACAAGGGAAAAATCACCTAAAAATAGGTGCAAATATGCAACTTATCAGTGTTTCTAGAATCAAACTAAGTTAGTGCCTCAAAAACTTAGGCAACTTAACCTTATGACTTGGAAGAATTATCGTCTTCAACGAATTAAAGGGGTCAAAGGATTCAATCGAGTCAAAGGAATGCCATATTATAGGCCAATCGAAATTTAAATAGAATCCAATGACAAGCAGATAATTTGACTCTTTAAATAAACAAGACCTCTTCATAGGTCACAACAACTAAGACCCATTAATAGATCAGAGTCAAATAAACCTTAGTGTCCCTTTCATAGGACAAAACAAGAAATCAACTTAAGATTAACTGGAAACGAGCAGAATCATGCTTGAAAGGAAAAAAGCCTCTTCATAGGTGAACAACAATAATAAGCATGTAAGACTCATTCACAAGTCAACTGAAAATGAATAGATATACCAAAATGCTCAACAAGTATGACTATTCAACTAACTCAGAATTAATGAAAGAATAAACGGTATGTCAAAAGAACATGCTTCTACTTTTCAAAGACTTTATTAATAATTAAAATCATAGCATTTAAAACATGTTATTATCAAGAATCAAGTTACATGTATCAAGACTAAATACTAGATGTCAGAGTACTTAGCAGAAACATAGCGGGAGAAAAATCATGTAACCATATAGAGCAACAACTTTTGAAACTTAAGACAACGTAACTCAGGCAACCCCAACAGCAGCACATCACCGGCCTCAGCATCTCAACCTGAAAATATTTGAAAAAGATAGTGTGAGCACTAATGTACTCAGTGGGATTTTATGAGAAAACTTATTAATAAACTTTAGAAATATCCAATTAATAACTGGCGGTATATGGAGAGTAAAACGCAAAAGCCCTCCCCATATCCGCAAAACCTTTTACTTCATTTCCTGGCTCAAACCTGATGTCTACTGCACCTTTATATATGCCTTAGGATAAGAGAGGGGCTACCTCAAATACCCTACTGAGTATGCGAGGGGATTACCCAGTAGTGACTCCCTTTACTTTAATAAGAATCAACATTGGTGACGCGAAGGTCACAACATGATAATGCAATAAAACTATTCTTTGAGCTCAATAACATGCTTAGCAATAATTAAATCATAAGATTCAACATCAAAACCTTAACCTTGAATCCTTAACACTTAATTCTCAACATTGAATTCTCACATTCAAACCTTAATATTAAAGCCTCAATACTTAATTATGCTTAGCATAAATCATAACCTAGATTAAATCATCTAATTGCAATCCTTAATAAAGACTATAACCTTAATGCCATAAAGGAATAAATACTATGATCAACCTATAAGGCATTACTTACTTAAACAACCTTCCTCAATCATAATATCAATAATAACTTAACTTATGATCATGATCGTCTATATCTTAAATAAATCAACTATAAGATACCACAACATATCAAATCAATGCATCTTTACTTAATCAAGAGCTCAAATAACAATAAACAATATCATGTTATAACTTTCTTCATTTTTTTCTTTTCCTTTCCTTGCACAGAGACTAATCAGGCAGATCATAATATATTTATTGGATATTTTCCTTGCCCTAACATGCTTCTAGAGCTTATTAGCTCAAACCATATACTTGGTTTAGAATCACCCACCTCGATGACGAGTATCTTGATGATGAGCACGTGGACCAAGCAACGAGTCGAAAATCCTTCCTTGGTTCTATTCGGGGCTCTCCTTTTCCTACAAAAGTCGAATCATCGACTTAGCAGCCTCCTTCGAAGATTTCTAACATCTAACGAGAAATCAAACAACACCTAGCCTTTCCTCCCTTAACTATGACTTAAACACACATTGCACGACTTTAGAACCTTTATAAAACACGAGGGTTTGAAATACTCGAGAATAGAACACACTTAGAGGCAAAACATGGCTGCAGAAGCCTTGCACGGGCCGTGCTAGGCCTTGAGGTGAGAAAAATACGCCCAGACTTTCCGACACAGGCTGTGCAGACCATGCACGGATCGTGCTAGCCTTGCACGGTCCATGCTAGCTCTCCAGAATCTCACTGAGAGCTTTGCACGGGCCGTGTAACCCTTGCACTGTCCGTGTACTCCCACGAACTTTGATTTTCTTCGATCAAAGTGTTGGTCGAGGCGTTACTCGGTCGCCTCTCCATTTTCTCGATGTTTTAAACTTCAAACAAGGATCAACACAAGCTTTAAAACTTCAAAATTGACATTATTACGGAATAATACGATTAACTCCTTTAAGTACTTAGAAATAATGACGAAATCTAAATACGAAATTTTAAACGGAACTTAAACGAAATAAATTAGAATAATAATAATAATAACGAGAACGGAATAATAACGGAAACATAATAACAAGAATACGATAATGAAATATGGAATAAAATGCGGAAATTAAAGACAAGAAAGAAATAGGATCCGACGTCGACGAAAAAGAATGGACGAAGTCGAGTGCGTCGAAGGAAGGTGGCTAGCTCGGCGTCTCATCGAGTTGCAACAGTGGCAGAGCCACCTGCTACAACCTGACGGTGCCCCTAGCACTTTTCCTCACAACATATCTTCCCCGCCACTCCGCTCGTTGACTTGGAGGTGAACTCATGAAGAGACTCCTCACAACTAGAGCTTCCCTTTCACTTTTCCTCTCTCTAAAACTTTGAGAATGAGTTGAAATGGTGTGAAATTTGTGAAGGGTTGGGGGGGGTAATAGGTGAGAGTTTGGCTTCCCTTGGAAGCCATTACAGTGCAACAATACTGCAAAAGTTACTCCGGGTTCAGTTAAAAGCTACTTTATTCGATGTAGAGATCCAAATGACCTCAGACACGAAATCCGAAAATACCGGAAGACTTGTTGGCTCGAGTACTATTGAAGCAACCTGATTCGGGATGAAGAATAGGTTATCAAAAGAAAGACGAGCCAAAATTCCTTTTTCAGAATTACTTTTACTATTCACTCAGACTGATAAATTTTACTCTCGAGTATTCGATTGACCTCGGAATAGAAATCCGTGAACGCAAACGGATTCCTTGAGTCATTTCCCATAAGAGGGGCCTGACAGAACAAGACTCAGATTAATGAGGATGATTTCATAAATTTTCCAAATCACGAACGCACGCAAAAGTTACTATTCATAAATCCTTTAAATATGTTTTTCATCACCGGGACCTCAAATGACTTCTGAATAAAATTCCAGGATCACCGGAACACTCTTTGAGTTAAAACCTTTCTAACAAGAACAAAATTGGTTATAACAGAGTTAAGATCAAAATTTCGAAAATACGATTTCACGAAAATTTGACCCCTAAAGTCGTGACTGATATCTGACTTCACTTAAACTTTATAAAAATTTCTTCCTTAACTTCTTAATTACTCTTTAGATATCTCTAAACTTATCCGAAAATATAGGGTGTTACACTTTTAGAATCGAACTCACATCAACTAAAGAAGGATTTAACCCGACTATAACTTTGACAAATGCTCAACTGAAACTAAGGAATAAGACTCGATGATGTAGCTGAATTAGACTCAATATATTAGACTCCTAAGACACCTAGATAAATGACACAAGCTAAGACAAAACACAATACCAATCAAAGGTAGGACGGCGGCTAGGACAGATTTTGTATGGATGAATTTTGGGCTTGAATTTTAGGATTGGTCGATGGTTGAGGTACGAAGGAACTTACTTGGATAATAAAGATGAGTTCGGTGATGTTGATGTCAAAGATCTTGGCAACTCGTGTGAAGGCTTGGAGCCGGATGAATTATGGAAGATGGATGAAGTTGAATGATGATCGGCGATGGTGTAAGTTGTAGAAGAAATAGATCTTCAATCGAACCCTATCATTGATGACGAAACGCGACTATGTCGAACTACTTCAGATTGTTAGCAACTCCCCCTAGAACTCGATGGTATTAGAAAAAGCTTTGGTAGGACGAATGACTTGCTAGATCAATAGAACTTGTAAATTGTTGATCAACCAAATTAAAGGATCATGAGACAAAGAGAAATATAACTTAAATTTTCAATCAATGTCTAAAGTTTAAAGTTCACAATGGATCCCTTTATGTAACATAAGGGACAAAAATCTAAATAGAAAAACTAGTAGATTTTGAAAATAAAGAGTATCCTAAACTAGCTAGGATTCCTACCTTAATTAGAACTCTATTTAAGGTAGTTCCAAAAAGATAAAAAATAAAGATAATAAAAATCTAAACTATGGATAAATTAAACCCAACAACTTTGGGCCTTCAAAAGTGAACTTTGAACTCGAACATGGGTTGCACGAATTAAATCCATGTAGATCAAATCAAACTTTAATTCGACCGTGTCTGCGCATGGTCCGTGCGCTCGAGCATGTATGACTGCACGGTCTGTGTGGGACCTTCTGAACGCGATCTCTTCATATCTTGCACGGGCCGTGTGGTGGTGATGTTATTATGCATGGGCCGTGTGAAATAGCTCCTTCTTGCCCTTCATCTTCGATGAATAGCATGGTGATCCATCTTGGACTACATGGCTCGACAACTTGCTCTTCGAACTTCTTCCTCACAATGGCTTGTAAATAACCTTGCAATCTCTTAGCTCTTAGCCGTGTAATTGGTCCTCGCAACTGTAGCTCGACATCTTGTTGATCAATGCTTGGACCATGCTCATCATGTGTTGACTAATTACTTCGAACGTGCAAGTTAAAGGGTGTGATATTAACCCCAAAAAATTAAAGCACTGTCACAGACAACTTTAGATAAGTATTTCATACAATCTTAAGTTTAATGTAACATATGTAGTTAAATAGTTCTAGACATTTTATATAAATATTTAAATATATTTAAAATTTAATGTTATTTTATTACTAAATGAAGGTAAATTTCTTAAGAATTGTCCCAAAAAAATACCGAAATATTACAATGTTGAGGTTATTCTTATTTATAACTGGTCCCAAGTTGAGATCATAACTTTTTATTACTATAAGAAGGTTATTCTTATATAGAGGTTTTACAGCAGTAATACTATCCGGCCAGAAAGGGCATATTATAGTAATTGTTCAATTCATATTTATTAATAATTTATTGATGATAATTATTGCATGATTTTGTTTTATTGTAATACCCTTCTCATCTATTTTAGAGAGAGATTGACCCAATTAGGTTCAAAATTCAAATTCTCGACATTAATTACGAATTATACCTTCCAATAAAGTGAATATTGAGTTCACCAATTTATGCACAATCTATCAACAAATAAAAAGTGATTCATTCTTCCTTATAAATATAAACAAAGACATTATCTTACATTACTATTTACTATAGTCTAATATATACTTAATTACTATTTACTACATACTTAAAAGTACAAAGTATTTGATAAGATTGTAAAATATAATATACCTCTAAAAATTTAAATAAATCAATCATATACATGCACTTTATAACATTCATTAAAAAAATACTCAATATATAATTATTAAATTTGTGTCTAAATATTAAATTTCAATTTTATAAAGAATAAATGCTTAATGAATATATTTTCAATACTTATATTCGAAATTTGTGGTATTTAAAAAATTTATATCAGGGGCTCATTTTGCGGATAAGATCCTCTATTTTAAATTTGATGTTCCACCCCATGTTCCATGATCAAATTTATAAATTTTTATTCCATTTTTTCATCAATTTTAATTTATTATGTTTTAGTTTAATTTTATGATTATTTTTAGGGTTCACCCCACCCAATTAGGGTTTATAATTATTTTTTAGTATTTATTTTTCAAATAAAATGATTATTATGGTTGATTATTTTAAAAATATTATTTATAATTTCTAAAATTCCAATTTTTTGTTGATAAAAGTGACTAGATTGATTATGTTATAATTAATTTTTATTTTTTTAATATCTATTATTAAACTTGCAAATTTGATTGTGGAATACGGGTTGGAACACCAAATTTGGAATAGAGAATCATATCCCCTCATTTTGATAATAAAGTAATGCTCTCGCAAAAATATAATAGATTATTCAATTCATTTTGCCAATTTTTTTTTGTATAAAATATTAGTATTATTTTGGGGGGTGTATTGGATTGGGATTCTGTAGGATTTTAATAGACTTTAAAGAGTCTATGGATTTATAAAATCCAAAGACTCCATATGGAGTCTGTTTGATTTCGGTATGGATTTTTGACGATTTTAATGGATTTAAAATCCTTCTTCCCAGCGCTCGCTGGAACACAACGAGCACTGTATGTGTAAACTTGCAGCAAATAAACATCAAACTCAAAATCACCAGCAACACAACACCTCCCACGGCAATCCCAACCACCATCTCCGTCGATAGTCCCCCCGAGTTATCACCACCAGAAGGCGGCGCCGGCGGAGACCCAGATGAACTCGGAGGAGAACCACCCCTTTACCAGGGGAGCCGACGGGGTTCCCCTAACAGGAGGCGACGGAGAAGAGCCACCACCAGTGGGTGCCGGCGGGGACGGAGATCCAAATGGGACCGTGGGGGGTGGCAGCGATGGGGCGGTGGAGGGATGTGGGGTTGAAGGCGTGGACGGAGGGGGAGCTGCCGGAGTTAAAGACGTTAACGGTGGTGGAGACCGGAAGGTCGGAGGCGGCGCAGTCACCGGAGGATTGGATGGCGGAGTAGGCGGCGGAGACGTCGTTGGAGTAAGCGGCGGAGATGAGAGGGTTGCCGGCGGTGGGGTGATGTTGTTAACAGGAGACAAATAGGAAGGCGGCGCGGAGCCCGGCGTCGGGGACGACATTCTTGAAAACCCTTTGCAGAATTAACTTCCGAAATCGAATTAAATGAATAGATAATTACTGGTAAATGAAAATCTATGGGCGAAGCTTATATTTTTTATAAAGCTGCTAACTTCGGCAATGACGTGTATAGATTGTTGGGGTTTTTTCGAATTGAACCACCGCAGGATCTAATTGGATGTTCATTAATCCTAATGTCATGTAGATCATAAATTCATGCATCTCATATGTTTTAATTAACCGAGTTTAATTAACATGCAAATCCGGTTTAAACGATTCTACTAAAGCGGAAACATAGAATCGAAAAACGACTTACAAATTAAATGACGGGTGGAGGAAAAGATTAAAGGTCTAATCTTGTTGTTGTGTATGATGATGATTGGCGCCCCACAGTGATATTCCACTCCTTGATCTTCTGTTGTATTCCCGGACTGAATCTAGTTTCAGGGTGGGCTGAAATCTACTAGATCGGTATGGAATCTATGGAGATAAAGAAAACACAAGAGGAGCTGATTTTTCTTCTTAAAATTTCGTCCCCCACCTCCCTATTTATAGGGGAGGTGGTCGAAATTTCAGTGTCCCAACCCTAATGGGTTTGGACCTCTATCCCTTTTTCTATCTCCAGTCCATTAAAGTCATATTGGGCTACAACAGGGATCTAGAAGAATATTAAATTGGCCTGCTAATTTATTTAATTTCCAATATCCAATAAACTTAGGATATTATTAAATAAATTAAGTATTATTTTTATTCCACTAAAGAAATAATACTGACCTACCAATTTAATACATATTTCTGAATATGCTTTCTCCTTTAGTCCAGCCATTCCCCGCGTTTAAGATATAATGCCCATTAATTAATTATGTAAGCTTCTGACAGCTATAATTAATTAATATCTTATCCTTGAGTAGTACCACACAAGCTTTACTCATGCACGGAATAAATTCCACCTGCAGGGTTTCAGCATGAACTTGCATTTCCTCAAGGGGACACCATCAAACTGGCGCACCAGGACACGGTGCCCCTACATATTGCACAACCCATCATAAGTGTAAATGTCACAATCCAAGATATCGAGATTATTGATCCTTATGAAAGAATCTCACCCTTTGATAAATCAAAGCTGCAAACACTACACGTATATGTCTGCCAACACATAGGGGTTAAGAACCCGAACTCTGTGGATTCCTATTCTCTCATTTAAGGTCAGAAAAAGAGAATAGAATCCTAAGTAGATCCTCCTCAATACACTTGACCATGTATTAGAATAATCAGTTAGTCAAGACAAACTAACTATCAGATTATTCTACGGCGTACCGATAGCAGGTTCAGTGCCACCTAAACCGTGAGCCTTTTAATACATTACAAGGAACCTGATGATATGATCTAACCATGTGTTTACCCACACCATATCATCTACAATGTAAGTATAGTGAACATGCATATAAATATAACAATTTAAATGCAAACAGTGACTGCAATAATATTCATTCTATATCATCATAAAACCATTATTAATAATGTATACAAAAGACAGGTCTTCTAGTATACAAAACCAACATAGATTTCTCTCTGAACCAGAGTTTTAGAGAGAGAAGAAGAAGAAGAAGAAGAAGAAGAAGAAGTGTAATGTAGCCGTTAGAAATAAGGAAGGGATGAAGAAAGTGCGATTCATTTTCTTTTTGGGTAAAATTTGAAAGCTTGAAGCCATGTGGGAATGGTAGAGCACTGATAATTTGATTTTTGAATTTTGATTTAATTTGTTTTAAATAAAAAATGAAATGTAATTTACCTTTTCTACAGTGTAAAGATACAACCACCGCTGGGAATTAAGCCAGCCACCGCTGGAGTACCCTCAGCGACCGCTGGGGTACACCGCGCGCTGGGGTGTCCGAATTCAACTCCTCAGCGGCCGCTGGAGTACACCGCGTGCTGGGTTTTACAAATTCATAAAAATCTCGTGTGCAAAGGTCGAATTTCATCCTTTGTATTTTTTACGTGATTTTGAGGTGAAATCCAATAGAATCAATGACTTTTTAAAGTCCATGGATTTTTGAATACAGTTGAATTTTTATAGACATTTTAAAATATGTGTTGAATACCTCTGAATTTTTAAAGACTTTTAAAAGTTTGGATTGAATACACCCAGATTTTAAAAGTCCAACAAAATCCTACAGAATCTCAATTGAATACACCCCCTTTAGTTTAGAAAACATAAATCTATATATATAATGCAATTGGATGGGGGCATGTCACTACAAGAAAATCATTAAATAGCGACGGAAATTTCCGTCGCCTGATGGCCAATTTCCGTCGCTAATTTAACGGGCGATGAAATGGTGACGGAGATTGTCCGTCTCGTTATTTTAGTCGCTAAAAAAATAAGGTGACGGAATATTCCGTCGCTCCGTGTGGCGACGGAATATTCCGTCGTCTTCAACTGTCATCGATTTCGGTCGTGGAATCGAGGCGACGGAAACCAGTCCATCGCCTTTTTTATTTTTTTTTTGTTTTTTTAATTTGATTATTTTTCAGTTTTTTTTTTATTATTTGTTTGTACCCAAATATATATAATAAAAGATCATAAAATTAAAAAACATATATATAAATATAATTGTACATAATTTAAATATAAATAAATAAATATTCAAAAATGTAATATAATACAAATACAACTACCCCTCGGACCCATCATCCTACCTACCGGATTCGCTACCAGACCCTCCGGATCCTCCAGCACCAGTCGACTGCTGGCTGAGAAGGCGCTCAAGCAGGACTCCATCCTGGCCTGCTTCTCCAACACGTGCTGCATAGTCGTCTGCTAGGCACTCAACTTCTCCTCCATCTGTGCATGCATCTGCGACTGCATCTCAACCAGTCTCGTATCGAGCTCTGCCTGGGTGTACAGCGAGCCAAAGCCCAGGCTGGCTGACGAGGAGGATACTCCAGCTGTAGTGGAAGGGCGACGAATGGTAGGGGCCATGTCTCCCAGCCCGATAGCGCACTCCTTCCTGTCAGGCACCACCACCTGACGGTAAATCTCACCCATGTCCGGCTCCTTGCCGTCTACTATCCACTCAGCGGCCAAGGCGTCACATTTCTCATGCATTTATCAGAATATTAGTAAATTATATATATATTTATACCTATATATATATATTAAAATATTAGTACAAACTCACCTTGTTCTCCCTCGCCTTGGCTGAGGTCTAGAGGCCGTCCGGACAGTGAAGCCTGAGGTAGGTCTGGTAGCGTGCCTCCCACTCGGATAGGTCCTTCTCTCTAGCCTGATTCAACAAAATAAAACGAAATCAATTAGAAAGTGTTAATTTTTTTATACTATAAACTTGAATAATTATTATAATTCGTATCAAATCGTGCATATGATCCACGACTGATCTGGAACCTCCGTGGTGAGTCTGGCTAGATGATCCTGGTCCATCAGGCTCGGTCAGACGGTTCTTCCTGGCCACTCGAGCCTTCTCCTGAGTGTCCTCCGTCTGCCAGTATGCTATCCAGCTAGGCCAGTCCTCCTGGCGCACAAAATCGGGCCTCTTACCGGCCGCCCGGTAGTCATCCTTCTTCATGTGGTACACCATGTCCTTGTACCGGTACTGACACTTCTTCCAGAACAGCAGAAGCACCTCCTCATCAGGATAAGACCACCTAAACTCCTTCTGTATTAACACATAAATAAACAATTGCGTTAGTAATACTATTAGACAACACAAAATACATATATATCAATTTTTTACCTTGATCTCCCCACAGTACAACATCCTCCTCTCCACAGGCACCATCTTCCAAGCGAAGCCCGTAGGATGCATATACCTCTTGAAGATAGCTGTAATTGCCCTCGAATAGGTGTTCGAGGGCCTCATGACTCTGAAAATGCAAATTAGATTAAATTATAATATACATAAAGTAAATTAATTAAATATATTGATATATAGATCAACATACTTCTTCCTGCCCACGGTCTTGAGCTCGAGCTCCCGTCTCGAGTCAACTGTGCGAGACTCCTCAACCTGAGTATCGGTCTCATCCTGACCGACACTATCATCAATGGGACCGCCAACGGATCCCATAGATCATATAGCTCGTGACCTAGCCCCGTGAGATCCACCACCTCTAGTCATCTGACAAAAACTTACACATTTTTAGTGTACATCTTATACCCTAGCTATAGTAATGAAGACTTATACAAAATACTAAATTATAAAAGTAATCAAGAAAAAATTCGGCTGCATAACGGTGTGAAACCTATATTTTGACCAACTCATCGACGTAACTTAGCTAGGTTCTGAAGTTAACTAGTTAGCAGATACCAAACACCAGAGGGATCCAGGGGTCCTCATCCCAATATAAGTACGTAAAATTAAAATTGAGGGATTCAGGGGGTCTCGTCCCATTTTCAAACTACGTACAATTATATAATTTTATATAATTATATAAAATTATTTGGTTGTATAACTTTTTATAACTAATCAACTATTTATATAATTAATCACTATCATCATTAATGATTTATCATTTTAAGTACTTGAAAAACAAAACTTTAATATTTACCATTTTTATTTAATTCTTAGTTAATTCCATGCATGAAGAATATTTAATTTGTGTATTAAGCAGCTTCAGGTGAGAAATAATATTCCTCTAATCTCTGTGCATCTTCAAGAAAGGTAATATATATTGTGAAAATTTAATAATTAGAGCATGATTAATTAGAGTTAGAGCTATAGCTATCTTCTAAAGATCAATAAAAGGGATTAATTTAAGGCCGAATATATCCAAATATCCCTAACCATTAACTTTGTTTTAAAAATATTGAACGGTGATCGGTGAGTTAGTTTTACATTGAGTGGATCGTGCGAATTTTTTCTCAAAAAAATTAAAATAAAAATCATGCAAATTTATATACGAAATATAAATTAAAACAAAATGAGTTGAGATATATGGGATATATATAATTCTGTAGTTTAGTAAGGGTTCTAGATTTGGGCTTTAGAATTTCTTGTTTTAGTAATTGAATTATAGTAGACAAATTATGTAGAAGTAGAAAAAAGACCAGCTCTTAAACAAATAAAGTTTTTTTTTTTTTTTAAATTTGATTATTAGAAGTACTGTATTGCACACACTTTGGAAACATTCAAAATTTCAGAATAAAGTCTCAATAAATAAGACCTTTTGTTTGTTAATTAAAACTTAAAAAGTATTTCATTATATTAATGTTTATGCTTACGTACACACATAGAAAATGAGATAGAGAATACCCTCGCACACAAAATGAAATATTTTTGTTTATTTACTTAAGTGTAAGTTTTATTGCTATAGTTCCCAAAATAAAGTATCAACCAATTCAACATTTGAAAAAAAAAACGATTAATTTGAGATTTAAATGATTGAAATTATTAGTCTAAACTTAAAAAAAAATCACAAAGAGAGACATTTTTACATAACAAATTTATAATTCGTACATTTTGTTGCAGATTATTGATAGTGTGAAACATTTTTTAGACAAAGTCAATAGTTTGGAATATTTAAAATTGAAGAAAAATAGTGAAAAAAAAATAAAAAAAACTAACCTGTACTTTGGACGGCGGCGGCAGCAGGTGGAGGAGAGGGCGGCGGGGACGGCAAGGCGGCGGGCAGGGCGGGTGGCGGCACGCAGTCGGGCGGCGGACAGCAAGGCGGCGGGCGGCAAGGTGAAAGAGAGACATAGGGAGATGGGGAGAGAGAGGAGGTGAGGGAGAGGGCAGCGGGCGGCGGGGGTTCGCGGCAGGGGGGTTCGATCTGAGACAGAGGGAGAGGGAGAGGGCGGCGGGCGGCGGGGGATGCTCAGCACGGTCACAGAGGGCGGCGGGGGGGGGGAGGGGGGGTCGATTTAGGGTTTGGAATTGGGGGGGGGGGGGGAATGGGGAAGAAGATCGATTTCCCGATTATCATAAAACCGGACGACGGACTTCGCAACGGACTCATTCCATCGCGAAGTTTAAAATAAAAAATAATATAATGCGGATTAAAAAAATAAAAAAATAAGGCGACAGAATGTGTCCGTCGCCTTATTTTTCAGAAATAAAAAAATCAAGAATAAAATAAGGTGACGGAACTATTCCGTCGCCTTATTTTTTGAATTTAAAAAAAAACTGAGGCGACGTAATTGGTCCGTCGTCTTATGTGGCGAGGGTCATTCCATCACCATGTCCGTCACTTTTTTCGTCGTCCGTTCTGACGGACGTATTCCGTCGCCAATTCCATCACGATATCTATGTTTTCTTGTAGTGTGTATTTTATAAATATGCCAAAATTGATCTTTGTTAGTAAATTGATAGGTTTCTCACTATATATTTTTTTATGTATTAAGTTATATTGTGGCCATTTTAGTTATCCAAAACTTATATAAAATTAATATATGTACTATAGTATGGTATCAAAATGCATATTATTAATTATTAACTTATATAATATAGTATAGTGCGTATTGTAAATTATTGGCATATATACTATATATAGTATGGTGTCATAACTTAACTATTATACATTAGTATACTTTATGTCATGTAGGTATCTCAAATCAAGGTTATAAATTATCACTAGTATGTGACTAAGTTGATATTCCTCTCTTCTTTGTAAATGTGAGAGGTCTAAGTATAAATCTCAATCCTCATTAATTTTAAAATTAGATATCCTTATTGACCATTATTGGATCAAATACTATTATATGGTATCATATATACTGATATGAATTATTATTGATTCATATATTACATTATGATGTCGCAATTTAACATCCTTGGATTATATACTACAATATGATATCACAACTTAATATTATGAATTATTATTGACTATATATTATAGTATATATATATGATGTCATAACTTAATATCATATATTATTATTGGTTATATAATATAGTAACAACTTAATATAAAAAAATATTGGCTTATAACAATATTATAGTGTCATAAATAATTATTTTAATTATTTTGGAATTATATACACTATAGCAGTGTAATATCACGTTGCTATTTGATGTACAGGTTATTATTGATTTATATAACATGATATCGTATCACAACTTAATAATGTGAATTATTATTATTATTATTATTATTGTTGTTGTTGTTGTTGTTGTTGTTGTTGTTGTTGTTGTTGTTGTTGCTGCTGCTGCTGCTGCTGCTGCTGCTGCTGCTGTTGTTGTTGTTGTTATATACTTTAATATTATTATTTTAAATTTTATCTTAAAATAACTTAATATGATTATTTGTATAGGATATGATTATGATGAATATAGGATTTATATCATAATCTTTATATATGACAATGATTAATCTAAATATAGATAATATTTTTATTTTAAGAGTTACTATCAGATATATTTTTTTGGATAGAATTCTATACGATAATCTTTACAAATCTGGCGTCATATTATATCCGGGTTGGGAATGAAAAAATCGGATGAGTAGGAGAGAAATGGATTATGAAGATTAAAGTTGTCCCCAAGGCCAGTCACTTCCTTTGGAGGTGTGCGAAGGGAGCCCTACGGTTGCAGCTGAGCTTATGAAGAAGAGGATTGACTGTGATGAGAGCTGACATAGGTGTGGTGTGACTGTGGAAATGGTGGAACATTGCTTGAGGGACTGCCCATGGAGTTCTTTTTTCTAGGAAGCGTCACCTCTCCGTATCACCATTGAAGAAGAGAAACTTGCTTGTTTTCAAAACATCCAGACTCCTCATGAGATTTGTTATGATATTGCCTTAAAAGCTCAAAATGAGTTTATGGAAAATTAGGTTAAAGCACCCCAACACGATATGAATTTGGAGCAGGAAGCTTGGCAAAAATCGTTGATCGGAGTGTAGAAGGTCAATGTTGATGCAACTGTAGAGGATGAGAAAGGTATTGGAATTGGTATTGCTATCTGAGATTAGAATGGAAGATTGGTGGTGACGAGATGCAAGCGGCTTCAGGTTTTTTATGATTCTGAGATAGCAGAGGGTATTGCATGTGAGGAGGGAATTGTAGCAGCTAGAGAAATGGGTGGCCAAAGGATCATAATGGATACATATTACCAAGGGATTCTTACAAATCACGTTGAGGACTTCTTCTACAAAGGAGCAGTTTGTAACTCAGTTCAGGAGGAGGATCGACAGACGGAGCAGGTGACCTTTAGTTGGGCGAGGCGTTGTGCAAACAAAGCTGCACATTTAATGGCAAAACTTGCTATTAGTAATCCAATTTTTTCTCTTTATTCCGGCTCTTTACCAGATGTTCTAGTTTTAATGTTACCACATTCTGAACGGTCTGATATTTAATCCTATTTTTCTGTTTCCCCTAAAAAAATAGAGATTGACGGTAATCTAGATTTGGAGAGCTAAGGGCATTGCTGTCATCTTAAATCTGATTTTTTAATTGAACCGGATATCAAATAAACCAATATTAATTAACCCGATTTTTTTATTAAGTAAACTGAATTCTGGTTAGCCGAAATCCAGCTAAATAGAAGTAGGGATGTCACCTTAATTTACGATATGATAAAAATCATACTGTTGTCATACCTTTACCTCCGGTATACCTTAAGTTCGGTATGACACATAATGCATACATTTACCATACCTTTATTTAAGTATACCTCCGGTATATCTTACCGTGCCCATATTTCGGTTTGTATCATACTGACATTTCACGGTATATCGAAATTATTGTTACACTAAAAAATATTTAGTAAGAAAATACATGCATAAAGAAACATTAATTAATAATATACTTCATTTATATAAACATAAATAGATTAAAGAATACACTTCAATTTAATTTTCTCAATAATTTATCATAACTTTTAGTCTAAAGATTAAAGAAGAATAAAATATTATTATTTATTACATTAGATTTCACATTGTTCAGTTTTTAGTTAGGAGTTTTGTATTAATTGTATGAAATACAATATTTTCCTAAATGTTTATGATGGACATATACTAAGTATTATAGCATTGTATCTCATATCTCATTTTTTTTTTATAATTATCATAACTTTTAGTCTAAAGAATAAAGAAGAATATAACATTATTATTTATTGCATTTGATTTCACATTGTTCAATTTTTAGTTAGGAGATTCGTATTAAATTATATGAAATATAATATTTTCCTAAACTTTTATGATGAACATACTAAGTATTATAATATTGTATATAATATTTCATTTTTGTATATTTTTCTTATTTATTATATCTTCTAGTCTAAAGTTTAAAAAAGAATAAAATAATTTCATTAACATTTGATTTCAAATTGATGAACTTGTAGTTATAGTTTAAGTATTAAATTATATGAAATTTAATAATTTTCGAAACTTTCATAATAAACATAGTAAGGCCTAAATATTATATTATTGAATAGTATATCTCATTTTATTTAAAATGTTTAGACCATTCATCATTGTTGGTGTTGGCCCAATTGTTCTTTTCTCGACCCACTTCCTATTCTCTATTTTCTGCGGCTCAGCCCCAAACCCTTAACCCTAACCCGATAGTACACTCTCCCCATTAATCAGCACTTATGCTAATTTGCTTTTCCAAAGCTTTGCTGCCCTCTATAATATTTGAGAGAGTTTGGCTCTCTCTCAAGCCACACAATATTCGAAACCCTAATCTGAACTCTCTCTCTTTCTGGGTCTTATCAGCTACCTCCCTCAGTTTCTCTGGCCGGAATCCTGTGCTCCGATTCCTGTTTGGCTTGTGAGTGTAGTAGAGGAGCCTTGGTGAAAGAGAGAGTGTGTGTGAGCCCGTTTCTGTCCCTCAACCCAACCCAGCTTCACCATCCTCTTCCTTTGGTCTGGGTGTTTTTCGGTCGCCGGAGTTGCCGTCACCGTCTCTAGTGGGAAAATCTGAGCCGCCGTGCCCCGCGCACACTTTTCCCACTTCTGACTTCTCTGTCTTTTCTTGTCACTTTGGTTTTTCGGCTGCTTACTCTTAAACCTCACTGTTCTTGCATGTTCTTGTGCAGATGTGCTGGTTGGTGCTCTAGCCTGTGAAGAAACCCTAGAAGATCCAACTGATCTTCATTTCTGAGGCTGTGAAGACGAAGACTTCGAAGCCCTAGTTTGCTAGATCTTGCTGTACTTTGTATTATCTTGTAATTAGAGTTCAAGCTACTTGAGTAGCTAGTGAGGTAGACCGCTGTGGTAGGAAAGCAAGTAGTGAATCCCCTAGCTAGGCCTGTACTAAAATAGTGGTATCAGAGCCACGGTTTGGTCTAGCCGGGGGCACTCTCATGCCTCCATCTATCTCACCCCACCGCCGGTAAGGGCCGCGCCATTTTTGCCCACCCTCGGGCTCCCTTTCTCAGGAAGTTCGACTCTCCCCTGCCTGGGAGAGTTGGCTTTGGTATTACTCCTGAACCCTAAAACTCCCTACTTGTGGTATCTGTCGATCCTGTCTTTCTCTGCTTCCGCTCTATATCTCATATCTGTGAACACCTTGGCATTCAAAGCTTTTCCTCAGGCCTCTGCTTATGGTCGGGACCGTCTGGATTACCCTTTGGGTCTTCTCAAAGCGGGTTACCCCGATAGCAGACCTAAGTAAGGTGCTGCAGTGTGTGCTAGGATTTCAGGGTTGTTTCTGTGCCGATTACTTACTAGTTTTCTGTTAAGAATCTGTAATTTGTTTATCCTTGTTGTGAGGCCTGGTTTTTTGGTCGTGAAACTCCTTGGTTGAAAGAGTTTCTGTGTGTGACTTATTTGAATAAGTCAGTTTTCTCGGCTAAAATTGGGTTTTGGGATTGACCTGAGTGAATCCTTGCTTCACAGATCAATCTGTGCTGAGAACTGGGCCAGCCTCAGCTCTAGATTCCCCTTGTGCACCCATTTTTTTGGGCCTGTGGAGGTTATCCCTCCTGAGTGTGGTTATTCTGATCTCTGTGGGTGTGATTCTTGTGTTTGAAGTGGAATTCTGTGTGAATTTGTGGAAAAATGAATCATTTGAATGCTGTTCCTTTCAATGGAAATGATGATTTTGAAGATTGGCAAATCAGGGTTGAGTGTATTTTAACAAAAGAAAATCTTCAAGATGCCATATTTGAAAGAATAGATGAAAATGAAACTGATAAAAATCTGGTAAAGATGAATGCTGGTGCTAGGGCCACAATTTTGTTAAACTTAAGCAGTACTGTGGTTAGACAAGTGTCTCATCATAAATGTGCAAAAGATCTATGGGATGCTTTAACTGCATTATTTGTTGCCACTTCTGAAGAAGTTGCTTACTCTCTGCAAAACCAGATTATGACCTTTCAAATGGATACTTCAAAAGACATTGATACAAATGTGCATGAATTTTTTAAACTCTTAAAAGATTTAAAACTTTCTGGAGATAGTACTCTAGAAAAATATGCTCCTCAAATTCTGCTTGGTGCTATTCCTGAAATATTTTCTGAAGTCAAATCTGCTTTAAAATATGGTGGTGCAAAGTTGACATGTGATATGATTGTTTCTGGGTTAAAGGCTAAGGAAAATGAGCTTAAGAAACTGAACTCTCAGCCTCTGAAAAATGAAATAATGTTTGTCAACAGAAAATTCAAAGAAAAACCCTATTACAGTCCTAAAAACCCCAGTGTTCTTGTAGCTGAAAGACACAGAAGAGAAACCAACAATTTTTCCCTCAATAGACCCCCTTATGAAGACAAGATCTTTTCTCATAACCCCAGAAACCAAAACTTTCCCAGAAATCAACCCCAAAGCTCCCATCCTCAAGACCCCTCACAAAAACCCAGAAAAACCTGTTGGAACTGTGGTAAACCTGGGCATTTTGCTAACAGATGTAAGCAACCTAAGAAGGGGAAGGGTTATGGGAACAATCAAGCCAATAATGTTATGCAATATAAAAATCAGGAAGAATTTGACTATGATAATGATGATCTTGAATATCCTGATAGGGGTGAAATTTATATGGTGCATGATGAGTGTAACTTTCAATTCATAAACTTCTCTAATGTTGTGTCTAATTCTGTGCATGAATCTGAGTGGTTAATTGACTTTGGCTGCACTTTCCATGTTACCCCTCATAAGCATATGTTTCATAACTTGCGTCTCTCTAAAACTGGTACTGTTGCTCTTGCTGATGGGCAACAATGTGAAATTGCTGGTAATGGTGATGTATACTTGAAATTTGAAAAAGAAAGCATGTTGATTATGCATGATGTGAGATATGTACCCAAATTAAAGTTCAACTTGATGTCTGTCTCTAAATTGGTTGATCAAATGCTATTTGGTTCTGTGAACAAGAAAAGTTTTCAATTCAGTTTGAATTCCAAGCTCTACTTTGATGCTCCCAGAAGAGGGGATCTCTATGTTGTTCATGCATTCTCTATGCCTGTTGAATCTGCAAATTTGGTCCAGCCTGATAAAACTGCTCTTTGGCATGCTAGATTAGGGCATTTGAGTAATAAGGGTCTTGAAATTTTAAATAAATATGGTGCATTCAAGCATGACAAAGTGACAAGAATGCCCTTCTGTGAACCTTGCTTGATGGGAAAGCAACACAAATTGCATTTCCCTGTGTCTGGTCCCTATCCTAAAGCCCAATTGAGTTCTGAAATTCTTGAATATGTGCATGCTGATATGTGGGGACCTGCAAAGGTCCCAACCCATGGTGGAAATATGTTCTTTCTGTCTGTGATAGATGATTTCTCAAGAAAAACATGAGTTTTCTTAATGAAACAAAAGTCTGATGTTTTCCAGAACTTCTCAAAATGGGTTTCAGAAATTCAAAACCAGATAAACAAGAAAATTAAGTGTCTAAGAACTGATAATGGGCTAGAATTCTATAATCATGCAATGGATAATCTGTGTTCCAATACGGAAATAAAAAGACACAAGTCAATGCCTTACAACCCCCAGCAAAATGGGGTGGTTGAAAGAATGAATAGGACTCTCTTGGAGAGAGTCAGAAGTCTTCTAGCTGGTTCTGGTCTAGATAAGAAATTTTAGGGAGAAGCCTTAATGACATCATGCTATCTAATTAACAGATCCCCATCTGTTCCTCTAAAAGGCCAGCTCCCTGAATCTGTGTTTTGGAATAAACCTATGTGCTTGTCAAATCTGAGAGTCTTTGGCTGCTGTTCTTATGTTCATCAAAAATTGAGTAAAATTGAGCCTAGAGCAAGAAAATGCATCTTCCTAGGATACACTGAAGGGGTAAAAGGGTACAGACTCTGGGATAAAACTTTTCCTGGCTTCAAAACATGCATTAGTAGGGATGTATCATTTAATGAATCTGATTTTCCCTGTTTGAATGAATCCTCACACTCTGATACTCCTTGTGAGGTGGAGAATGCTCAAGTTCCTATGTTCATTCCTGCTCTGTCCAAGGTGGACCCTCCTCCACCAACCTTACCTGAAATGAATGCGCCTAATTTGAATAATCATGAGCATGATAACATCACTCCAAATGATTCTGCATCCAATCATGAGTCTGATCATGACTTGTCTGTTCACATGAGTGTGTCTGATCATGAATCTTCTGAAAATGAGAATGAGCATCAATCTGAGAATATTTCTGAGCATGTCAATTTGGATAATTATCAATTGTCTAGAGATAGGCCTAGAAGGACCATCAAGGCTTCTTCTAGATATGATGGTTGCAATCTGTCTCTGTATGCATTCAATGTGTTTTCAAATATTGATAAGAATGAACCTAAAACATACAAAGAAGCTATTGCATGCCCTGATTCTGATAAATGGATTGATGCAATGAAATGTGAGATGAAATCATTGCATGACAACAACACATGGGTTTTAGTTGAAAGGCCTAAAGATTGCTCTTTGATTGAATGTAAGTGGCTGTTAAAAATAAAGCAAGAGATTAATAATGTTAGATATAAAGCTAGACTTGTTGCAAAGGGCTTCACACAAAAAGAAGGCATTGATTACACTGAAATTTTTGCTCCTGTTGTGAAGTTTACTACAGTCAGAATTATGCTTGCTTTAATTGCACATTTTAACTGGGAATTAAAACAAATGGATGTTACAACTGTCTTTCTGCATGGTGAGCTTGAAAATAATATCTATATGCAGCAACTTGAAGGCTTTACTGATAAAGAACATCCTAATCATGTGTGTCTATTAAAGAAATCCTTGTATGGTTTGAAACAGTCTCCTAGGCAATGGAATATCAAGTTTGACAACTGCATAAAAAGCATGAACTTCACTAGGAGTCAATTTGATCAATGTCTGTACTTTATGAAGTCAAATGTGCCTATGTTTCTGCTATTATATGTTGATGATATGATTCTGATAAGTCCCTGTTTGAAAACTGTGAAGTATGTGCAATCATGCCTAAGTGAGAATTTCAACATGAAAGACCTGGGAGATGCTAAGAAAATCTTAGGTATGAATATTGACAGAAATAGAAGCAAACACACTCTTGTTTTACACCAGTCCTCTTATGTTAAGCAAGTGTTAAAGAAATTTAACATGGATCAATGTAAGTCTGTGTCAGTCCCTCTTGCTTCCCATTTCCAACTGAGTAAAGATCAGTGCCCTAAGAGTGAGTCTGATGTTAAAGAGATGTCTGAAATTCCCTATGCTAATGCAATAGGGTCTGTTATGTACCTTATGATCTGCACTAAGCCTGACATAGCCTATGCAGTTTCATACCTTAGCAGGTATATGGCAAACACTGGGTTGCCTCATTAGGAAGCTCTTAAATGGCTCTTGAGATATTTAAAGTCAACTTCCACACATGGTCTTTCTTTCTCTAAGTCCCCTGATGGTGTCAAATGCATTGGTTTTGTTGATTCTAATTATGCAAATGACAAAGATCAGAGAAAATTAACAACATTTTATGTGTTTACTCTGTGTGGTTCTTGCATTAGTTGGAAGTCTCAGTTACAAAGTATAGTTGTTTTATCTTCCACTGAGTCGGAGTACATAGCAGCTACTGAAGCTGTAAAAGAAGCAATATGGTTAAATGGAATACTTTCTGAAATCAGCTTTATTGATGACAAACCACTGCTTTTTTTCTGATAGTCAGTCTGCTATACAACTTTGTAAGAATCCTGTGTTTCATGACAAAACTAAACATATAGATGGCAGGTATCACTTCATAAGGGACATTGTAGAAAAGGGAAAAGTTTTATTGGACAAGATACCCTCTGAGTTCAATCCTGCAGACATGGGCACCAAGTGCCTACCGGTTGCAAAGCTGGAAATCTGCAAGAAATCTCTTAACATGGATTTCGGTTGAACAAATAAGGTTTGATGGGCATCCATTGGCCCTAAGCCTTTGATGTTCATCATGTCCAGAGGCAGTATGCCTCAACTATGGTGATTTACCCTATGCATCATGAGCTAGTTGATTCAAGTCTGGGATGGTCAAGTTGTGTAAACCTGAGACTTGTTTTAGGTTGGTCTCTAGTGTTGAGACTGGAATTTATGCGCATAGCATCTATTCCTCCCTCTCTGGTCTTGTCTTTGTGATAGACTTAGAGTAAAAATCATTGGCAATGATGATAATCTCGTGTGTTTCATTTTGGCAGGCAACTCCTTGGTGATGGAAAAGACCAATGGGGCCAAAGGTGGAAATGTTGGTGTTGGCCCAATTGTTCTTTTCTCGGCCCACTTCCTATTCTCTATTTTCTGCGGCCCATCCCCAAACCCTTGACCCTAACCAGACGGTCCACTCTCCCCATTAATCAGCACTTATGCTGATTTGCTTTTCCAAAGCTTTGCTGCCCTCTATAATATTCGAGAGAGTTCGGTTCTCTCTCAAGCCACACAATATTCAAAACTCTAATCTGAACTCTCTCTCTTTCTGGGTCTTATCAGCTGCCTCCCTCGGTTTCTCTGGCCGGAATCCTGTGCTCCGATTCCTGTTTGGCCTGTGAGTGTAGTGGAAGAGCCTTGGTGAAAGAGAGAGTGTGTGTGAGCCCGTTTCTGTCCCTCAACCCAACCCAGCTTCACCATCCCCTTCCTTTGGTCTGGGTGTTTTCCGTTCGCCGGAGTTGCCGTCGCCGTCTCCAGTGGGAAAATCTGAGCCACCGTGCCCCGCACACACTTTTCCCACTTCTGACTTCTCTGTCTTTTCTTGTCACTTTGGTTTTTCGGCTGCTTACTCTTAAACCTCACTGTTATTGCATGTTCTTGTGCAGATCTGCTGGTTGGTGCTCTAACCTGTGAAGAAACCCTAGAAGATCCAATTGATCTTCATTTTTGAGGCTGTGAAGAAGAAAACTTCGAAGCCCTAGTTTGCTAGATCTTGTTGTACTTTGTATTATCTTGTAATTAGAGTTCAAGCTACTTGCGTAGCTAGTGAGGTAGACTGCTGTGGTAGGAAAGCAAGTAGTGAATCCCCTAGCTAGGCATGTACCACAATAATCATAATAATATAATTATTATTTATTACATTTGATTTCACATTGTTTGATTTTTAGTTATAATTTAATTATTAAATTATATTCAATATTATATGTTTATGAACTTTTACGATGAACATAAAACTGCGTGTTATATTTTTATATTATATATCTCATTCTTTTAATCGTTTCAATCATTCTTGTTAATTTTTAGTTTTAAAAATTGAAGAAGAATAAAAGATTATTATGCATTATATAATTTAATTTATCTTTTATTTTATTGAAATAATTTTATATCTTATAATTTATGTATACATCATTATATTTTAATTTTTATTGATGATTCATTTTAACTTTTAATTTTATTGATCGAAAAAATAGAAGATTATTATTTATTAGATTTAATTTCAAATATTTCTTTTTTAGTTATTGAATAGTCTATCTCATTTTCTTTAAAATGTTTAGATCATTCATCATAACTCTTAGTTTAAGGATTGAAAAATAATATAATTATTATTTATTACATTTGATTTCACATTGTTTGATTTTTAGTTATAATTTAATTATTAAATTATATTAAATATTACATGTTTATGAATTTTTACGATGAACAAACTGCGTATTATATTTTTATATAATATATCTCATTTTCTTTTAATTGTTTCAATAATTCTTGTTAACTTTTAGTTTTAAAAATTGAAACAGAATAAAAGATTATTACACATTATATAATTTAATTTATCTTTTATTCTATTGAAATAATTTTATATCTGATAATTTATGTATACATCATTATATTTTAATTTTTATTGATTATTCATTTTAACTTTTAATTTTATTGATCGAAAAAATAGAAGATTACTATTTATTACATTTAATTTCAAATAGTTCATTTTTAGTTATAATTTAGGTATTAAATTAAATATTAAAACCTAACTTTTATGATAATTTACTAAATATTGTATTATAGATATGCAATATATATATATATATATTAAATTTGAAGTACGGTATGTACACCGGTACATACTTTTACTTCGGCATATACCGTGGTACGGTATAACGGTATATACCGATATATGACGGTATATCGAACTTTCGGTATACGCCGGTATACCTTAATTTTTGAAAATTCATATAGTTACCTCACCGTAAAATTCCGGTAAAATATCATAACTTACTGAAAAATCGGTATATTGTAAATATCAGTATCTTCGGTATTTTTCTGATACGGTATAAACGGTATTTCGGTATGACAGTATTTTTTGTCAGCCCTAAATACAAATACTCTATATTATTATAGGATGTAATGATATTAATTAAAAAGAACTTTATGTCTTGAAGATATTTGTAATTAATGAAATGTAATAAAGGAAAGTAGTCCAAGAATGGTACGTAACCTTATATAAAGTTGTCATTATATAGTATTAATTATTATTCATGTATGAAACTAAAATTGCCTCACTCACATTTCTACAATTTAAGTGCAAACTCATCCCTCTTCTAAAAAAAGTATAAACTCGTCCGTCCACTTTCATTTTGCGTGTTACCCAAATTTGTGTCCCTAATTTAGCCAATAGGCCTTTAGGAAATTCATAGATGTCCAATTATTAATTCAAATTCAAAATGATAAGGAAAAAAATAAAAGGCCTCCGAAATTACATGCAGTATTATATTTCATATTTTGAAGCGAAAATGGATTCCGAGAAAAAATTGGGGCAGGAAAGAGAATCTCGAGATTCATCTCCGGTCCACCACTATTTCAGAGCTTCAAGCGGCGATTCTCCCGTATCCCTCAATCTTGGCTCACCTTTCCCTCCCTCCACCTCTTCCTCTCTCTCTCTCTAAAAATCTTACACTTTAATTATTCAAACCAGGTATAATTAATGGAGTTTTCCTTTTTTAATATTATTTAATTTCCCCCTCTTTTCTAGTACCCAGATTTTATTTTTCTCTCTGAAAACATCGGCTAATTGGCTTATCATATCCTGCTCTTGCGAACCCAGAAGAAGCTTGTGATTCTTAATCCGTCGACGCAAATTATTAAAAGGGTATCTCACCCAACACTTTATTACATTGTTGAACGTTCATATACAGCTTAATTAGCATGCCCATTTATCACAGACGATGTTGCAAATTAATTTGTTAGTGAGCACGCTTGCATGAAGAAAAGATCATAATTAATAACATCTTTTTTCTTGCCTTTTTTTTTTTCAGAAAGTTTTATTTAAGAATCTTGATATTGCCGGGCAGAAACATGAATGAGGTAAGTATATACAGCCCTCGGATCCGATTACAATTTTAGCTGGTATTGGTGTATATATGCAAAAATATAATTGTGGATTTTGAAATTTCGGAAGAGATATGGATTTGATCTCCTATACTATAATTGTATACAGTCATTCGTAATCTTTTTTTGGGAAATTAATTGAGAACAAAAGCATTATTAATTTGGTTAGTTGATTTGATATGAATAATGAGAAAAGAATTTTGTTATATTTGTTGATATATAATTATAGATTTGGATGGTTGTTTTGTTGGAACGCAGATCCCAGCAGAGCAAATTAAAAGAGAGCATAGAAATGAGAAAGATTGTGATGAGGTGAAGAATTGGGAGAAAAAGAGTGGTCCGTGCGAGTCCATAACTGTGTATCCGAGTTCATGTCATGGAAATCAATGCCCAGCCCCGAGCCCTAAGAGGAGTAGTAATATTAATAATAATGTTAATGATGCGACGTCGTCACCTAGTACGACGAGCAGCGGTAAGGCTAGTACTGTTTCGGCTATGAGTCAGGGGTGGAACAGTGGCAGCAACCGGAGTGATAGCATAGATGGTTCGAGTGCACCTATATTAAAGCCCCACACCGGCGGTGATGTTCGATGGGATGCCGTTACCTCTGCTTCTTCCAAAGAGACCCTCGGCCTTACCAACTTTCGTCTGCTGAAGAGGCTTGGATATGGAGACATTGGGAGTGTTTATCTTGTTGAGTTACGAGGTAGTAATACTTTCTACGCCATGAAGGTTATGGATAAATCTTCTCTAGCAAGCAGAAATAAACTGCTACGAGCCCAAACAGAGAGAGAGATTCTTGGCCTTCTTGATCACCCCTTTTTGCCTACATTGTATACCTATTTTGAGACGGACAAGTTCTATTGCTTGGTGATGGAGTTTTGCAGCGGTGGCAACCTTCATTCCCTTCGCCAAAAGCAGCCCAACAAGCATTTTACGGAGGAAGCTGCTAGGCTAGTACTTAATTATTAGTACTAGTTAGGTTGTGCTGTGCTGTGTTGTGTTGTATTGTATCTCATTAATACATATAAATAATGTATTGCAGATTCTACGCATCAGAGGTCCTATTGGCGTTGGAGTATCTGCACATGCTGGGAATCGTGTACAGGGATCTAAAGCCAGAAAACGTTCTAGTGAGAGAAGAGGGGCATATCATGCTCTCCGACTTCGACCTCTCACTCCGCTGCTCTGTCTC
Source organism: Perilla frutescens (assembly GCA_026008535.1). Taxonomy (NCBI): domain Eukaryota; kingdom Viridiplantae; phylum Streptophyta; class Magnoliopsida; order Lamiales; family Lamiaceae; genus Perilla; species Perilla frutescens. The sequence goes on from BRKX01000004.1 coordinate 15,241,539, forward strand.
CCCCACGCTCGTCAAGTCCTCATCCACACACGCCGATGCCAACGTAGGCGATGCTGTTGCAAACAGCATCCTCTTGAACGACGAAAACGCAGTGCGTGGGTGCATGCAGCCCTCCTCCTTCTTCCCACGCCTCCTGCCCAAGAAGAATCGCAAATCCAAATCAGACTTCGGCCTCGGAATTAACAATCTGAACGCTCTTCCAGAGCTTATGGCAGAGCCAACAAATGTAAAATCTATGTCCTTCGTCGGAACTCACGAATACCTAGCGCCGGAGATTATCAGAGGAGAGGGGCACGGCAGCGCAGTGGACTGGTGGACGTTTGGTATCTTCCTGTACGAGCTGCTGCATGGAATAACACCCTTCAAAGGGAATGGAAACCGTGCAACGCTGTTCAATGTCGTCGGCCAGCCGTTGAAGTTCCCGGAAAATCCGCAGACGAGTGCTACGGCGAAGGACCTCATAAAAGGGCTGTTGGTGAAGGAACCGCAGAAACGGATTGCCTACAAGAGGGGGGCCACCGAGATCAAGCAGCATCCTTTCTTCGAAGGCGTCAATTGGGCTCTTGTCAGAAGTGGAGCGCCGCCCTACCTGCCAGAGCCGGTGGATTTTGGGCAGTTTGTTACTAAGGATTCTGCGCAGGCGGAGAAGAAGGCGGCTGATATGGGGCAGGACGTCAAGACTAAAACCACCTCTTCTAATTCTTCTTATGTTGAATTTGAGTATTTCTAGGATTAATTAATGTTTTAATTATTTATGTAGCTGAGATTGATTGATTAATTAATTACTGGATATATAATACCACACACACACATATATTGTAAGTTGTAACACAATTGGAGATGGTAGATATAGGAGATAATCGTAGAGTTTTTTCATGGATATCCGATGACTTAAATCATTAGTCAGGTTTTGACAACTGCCGTTCGCATCTTTATATTTGCCCGTGCCATTAATTAACGTGTTATTATATAAAAATAGATAAAACTATTGTGAAAAAAGGAAAAAGAGACAAGTTTTAGTGTATAGGAGAAAAATAGACAATTTGTATAAAATTGACTTTTCAACCTTGATCCATTTTGCTAAGAAGGCACTTGTTAAAATGTCCTAATTGGTGTTTGGATGGTATTTCTTTGTTATTTCTCTGATTTAATTCTATTTTGCCACTTTACATGAAAATGGTATCAGAGCTTAGGTAATTTTATTTAGGAATAATAATTTATTTATTATTAAAAGTAATATCCTAACGGAGGAGACACCCAGAAAATATGGATCCGAACAATTGTTCGAGATGTTTTTATTTCAGAAGGTACCTTCAAATTTTGAAGGAACTGGAGGAAAGTCACCAGGAGAGGCTAACCTATTGGAAAGCCCAATACGAAGAGAAATTCCTATCGGAGTCGAGTCTAGAGGAAATAGAGCAGTGTATTTCCTAAAGACAAGCTCAAATGAACTTGTTAATGGTGAACAATCTGCTACAATGCGACTTAATGAACCATCAACAAAGGGCACACCAAAACCACAGTTGATGGAACAAAGAAACTACGAGATAACTCCCAGATTTAAAGAGATCGTGGCAGACACATCTAAAATCTCGGAGGATTTACGAGAGATCCAGAAGACGGTACAAAATTACGGAAATCACACGTATGGAGTACCACAAGAAGTAAGGCGAATTTCTGTAAAACAAGATGAAATTCTAACCATCTTGTTAGAACTTCAAAAGAAGATCCAGACACTAGAATTAAATCAGACATGTTCTAGTAGAAGGAAACCCATCAACTTTGGCAAAGTGAATTTCACAACAAAGGCCAAAGAAGAACCCAAGAAATCGAAGGACGAAAGGATTTGCCAATTGTTAAGACAAATCAAAGAATGACGTCCTCCGAAAGGATAGGTTTGGAAGATCTACAAGAATTGGCAGAGTCGTTTGCCAATATGAAGATGGTAGAACTGAAGATGAATACAGGAGATGGGGCTTTAATTTCCCGAGGATACCATCAGGTACCCCCAGAACAACAAGTACCGCAGGTGCCACCAGCCCAACAGCAACATGAAGGAGGCCCAGCACAAGACGTTCTCATGAGAGCCCGCGAGGACTTTCATGTTGGAGATCAACACAGGAGAGAGAGGCCCAATATGAACAATCTTACAGGAACTAGGGTGAGGAAACAGATCCCTAAGTTCCGAGATACGCCTCTCGGGAAAACAAGCCTTGATCCCATACATCCGTATGGACTCATGCTCAATATCGATGATATTGACTTCAAGGACATCGAGATGATTATTGATGATTGGTCATCGTCGATGAGAATAGCAGCAGGAACGTTGGATCTAGAAAAGGAGGGATTCATCAAGTTGCTAGAGATGAGTTTGTTGGGTGTAGCCAAAACGTTATGGTCAAGAGTTGCACTAGCAGTCAAAGAAGAAACCTTGGAGCCAGCCTCATACACGGAGATCGTGGATAGAATGGCTTTCTGGTTTAAGCTCACCTTTTTGGGAGCAGACAATTTCGAAAGTGCAGATTCCGAAAAAAGGAAGAATTATTCTCAAGCTATTTTAAACCTGAGGCTGAATAACATGGAGAAGGAGTCAATTGACCAATTCTTCAAGTTATACCACATCTACCAATGGAATTCAGATGTGGATGAAAGGGTCTGTGTAGAGATTTTCTTCACGAAGTTCCCGAGTCCCTGGAAGGAAATGTTCATTAAAGAATACATTCCAGGAGATCCTGACAATGTTGGGAGGAGAATGTCTTTTGTCAAACAAAAGCTAGCTGAATGGTGCGGACAGGCCATTCTACAAAAGAATTACAAGAGATTAAAGAGGATGAATAAATATTCCCCTCTTGACTGCACAGCCAATGATCTGCCGACCATCATTGGAGGAGAATCTCAAAGGCCACGGAAGAACAAGAAACACCGAGTTCATCCTTATGCCAAAGAAGATTTCTCAAGGAAGAGGAGCAGATGGACCAGGCAAAAGGCCAGATTTTACAAATCTGGACAAAGAAGGGGTCCTTCCAGAGACAGGACATCACAAAGTTCATCAAGTCGAACTCCCGCGAGGAAAACTTTCAGAAGAGCCCATACGAGGGCAAATGAAAGTTTTAAAGATTGCAACTGCTGGACTTGCGGTGCAAGATGACATATTTCGATAGATTGTCCAGAAAAAAGAGAGGAGTCAAAAGCTTCGAAGGTGCACCAGACATCGAGGAAGCGGTTTACTACCAAGACTTAGTACAAGTCTACCAATTCGAGGATATACCCTCAGATGAGAGTATATACGAAGAAGAAAAAGTATTTAGCAATGAAAGTATTGATGGGAGATCAGACTCTGGATCAGACTGGAGCTGAGGTTTTTCATCAAGAGCAAGTGGACGAAACTGGATATTCCAGTCAAACCACTATCTCACAAAGCATGATTGACAAAATCATGAACAAGAGCCTTAATATCCAAAGATATCAAGGCTTTTCAGCAGGACAGATTGATCATTTGCTCCGTAATTTTAGTCTGAGAAGCAGGAAGCACAATGTAATCTATAAGATTACCAGAAGAGAGATGTCGCTTCCTATAGAGCTTACAGGGAATCAAGTTGAGTTAAAACTGATTCCATACAGTGACGTTCAAGAAGAGTTAGGAAGGATGAGGCCAGAGATAAGAGATACCATATCCTGGATCCACATCGGGGCTGTCCAGATAGTGCTCAAATCCGCACTACCCGCAGGTGTTGATACGCCCATTGATATTGCAATATGCGATAAGCGTATCAAAAATCACAGAGATTCCTTGTTAGGAACTATATCAGGAAATCTCTGTGCCAAGCAGATTATAGGGGTAATCTACTCAAAAATATCCTATAATCTGAAAGATAGAGATTTCAGTCGAGCCCTGACGCTGTACCAAGACTTCAAAAGAAAGGATATCAGCTACGAGGGAAATCGACCATTTTCTTTAGCATATCAGGTGTCTTATGCGCTTTCCAATTCACACCACACAGATTTATTTTTGGGAAAGCAGTTCATCGAGATACCGGATGTATTCTCAAATGTGGCACAGGCAATCCACCCAAACAGATCGGAAATGCCGCTACCAAGAGAGATAAATATTCGAGTAGGAGACAAACCATTGTTGAAATACAATGAGAGTCTCAAGTTGGAAGGCAAACGACTGTCATTCCAAGGAGATAGGATTGTGACAGAGCCATGGACTCAGTCCTCAAGAGGAAGCTTCCAAGGAGATCTCAGGCGACCAAGGCAAGTTAAAATAAAAATTAAATGCCCAGAAGGTTGGAGAGAGATCGATACAAGGTTTGACAGTACAAGATGGGAAAATAATTTTCCTTGCGACGTCCTGTACTGTTTACAACAACCAGAAATTGGCCACTATAAGGGAACTCTCGATATAGAGGCTATGACAATGGAAGTACGAGGAAGAGCTGGAAGAGAATCAGGAGTCCTAATCTTAGGACTTGACTTCTTAGAAAGGTTCAAGCCATGGGAGTTGAAGGAAAATGGAATGATGATCACCTTTAATGGAAAACAACTGGTGATTATATGACCAGCCCATTCTCCATATACATCTCATTAGGGATGTTATACGAGAAATATAAGGCAAAATACTTTGCAGCCTATATCGACTCAGGAGCAGGAATTTGTACTGCAAAAAGAGGAATCTTCCCAGAAGAATTGGAAGAAGATTTGAATCCAATTGCAAGAAGAGATTTCTCAAAAAGAGTCTTGCTCCTATCTAAGGGAGTGAAGCAGTCGGAAATCTTGATTGGAGGAGCAGGAGATACACCATGGTATAAGGTGAAAACTCCACCAATCTATTTTCATGATACAGGGGCAGACATTTTGTTAGGAAACAATTTCCTACAAATGTTCAGAAAGTATACGCAGGACAATACCAACCGGAGACTGATCTTTACGACGATCTGTGATCATAAGATCATTGTCCAGCGGCTAAAAGGGTCATTCAATCGACAAATGCCACTACAATTTCGCAGCAAGCGTGGTGATGAAGGACATCTTCGACACCCAAAAATGCAGGACAAAAGAAAATTCGGAGAAGTAGTTCTGAGTTTTCGTGGGGAAAAGGATCTTGAAGAACAAGAGATCCAAATCCTCAAGGCTTCTTTAATATCACATCAAGATATTAAGGAAGAAGCAAAGATATCCCTCGAAGATGTCAAGTGGAAAATAGCTAGAAACTATAATGAAAATCCGCTGGCTTGGTGGGGAAAGAACCGACTCAAAGCAATCTTGAAGGTTAAGGCTGGAAAAGAGTTTGAGTTCGTTAGATACAAGCCTATCCTGATGAACATCAAAGATCAAAAGGATATGCGAGCAATCATCAAAGAACACCTTGATCTCAAGCTGATTGAACCAGGAAATTCGCCATACAGCAGCCCCGGATTCTTAGTAAGGAATCATGGTGAGATTAAAAGAGGTAAACCAAGGTTAGTCATTAATTACAAAGGGATTAATGACATTCTTGAGTTTGATGGATATTTTATCCCAAGTAGAGAACATCTTATTAACTGCATACGGAATGCTAAGATATTCTCTAAGTTCGATTGCAAGTCAGGTTTCTACCAGATTCGCATGGAAGAAGAAAGCAAAAGGTTTACGGCCTTTTCAACACCACAAGGGCATTATATTTGGAATGCAATGCCGATGGGGTTAGCTAACGCACCCCAAATATTCCAGAGGAAGATGGATAATCTTTTTAAAGATTATTTCTCTTTTATGTTTGTCTATATTGATGACATTCTAATCACATCAAAGAGTATAGAAGAACATCTCAAACATCTGGAGATCTTTGCAGATGTTTGTCATAAAGAAGGTCTTGTGCTGTCAGAAAAGAAGGCAGTAATAGCTACCCGGAAAATGGAATTTCTGGGAATCGAGGTGGATGAATCAGGAATCATTCTGCAAAATCATATTGTAGAAAAGGTGCAGAAGTTCCCTGATGTCCTTAAAGAAAAGAAGCAACTGCAGAGTTTTCTGGGAGTTGTCAATTTTGCAGGAATCTTTATAAAAAATCTTGCAAAACACAGGAAGGTGTTCAGTAACCTTCTAAAGAAGGATACCCCGTTTGTATAGACAAACGAACATCAACAAGGAATCAGGAAGCTAAAGGAGATATGCAAAAATCTCCCAAAATTGGCTATACCACAAGATGAGGATGAATTGATCCTCCATACAGATGCAAGTGATCATTGGTGGGCAGCTGTGCTTACAAAAATCACACCCAACGGAGAGGAGCGCTGTAGATATTGCAGTGGTCTCTTTTCGGATAGCGAGGCCATTCGATGGCATATCAATGAAAAGGAGTTCTTTGCAGTTCGGAAGGCATTTAAAAAATGGCCTCTGTTTCTCTTAGCAAAGAAGTTTACTCTAAAAGTAGATAACACACAAGTTAAAGCTTTCTTGAAAAATAAAATTGAATCTAAACCTGAGAAAGCTAGACTATTAAGATGGCAAGCTGAATGTCAATATTACTTATTTGACATTATTGTGATAAAATCTCATGAAAATATTCTTGCAGATTTCCTAACAAGAGATGGAAGCGATTGAGGTCGATGCCATCATGATTGCGCAGAGGCACTTCACTGAAAACATAGAGTTGCTTCAGCGTGAATGGAACGAGCTGGTTCTTCATGCTGAACAAGCAGGAAGAATACAACAAGCGGACCAGAACAAGGTCAACGAGAGAATACGAGCATGTGTAAAGACTCAGGGGTAACTCTGGTCAGCTATGCATGAACCCCTCCTCCGGGCCATCAACTTACCATTGATGAAAGGAGAGTTAGCAGTACCGACCTGTAAAACGGAAGTAGGGGATTCAAATATCCCTAACACGAGCTCTAAGCCGGTGATTTCTAAAGAAACACAGGCCCAAGAGAAAATTGAGGGTCAGGGATCACACTCTGAACCATCAAGTCAACCCAGCACCTCTGGGGTTAAAGAGGGAGAGATTAATCTTAGACCCATGACGGGTACCTCTAAGATTAATACTAACAAGTCTGAAGCTTCACCTTGGCAGGTTTATCAAGCTAACTGAGAAAAGCTCTATACTAGACAGGGAATCAATCCGTCTAAAATAAAGGTTGATATCTCTGGAAAGTACCCAAGGGTGTGGATGTTACCAGGAACCAATCCACACGAAGTCAAGCAATGGTATGATTTTGGGGCATTAGCTTCAATTCAGACTATGTCACCAGGCTTCCCAGAAATCAAGTGTCTACCAAAGTGGATACAGGAAGTTGTGCAAGAGACCTGGGCTAACAATAATTTGCTTAGCCGAGGAGATGTTCTTGAGCTATACTTCATCAGTGCTGCTCCGGAACTAACAGGAAAAGGGAATCATGAGGCCTTTCACTACATAAGGCTTCAAAGGCCAGATTCCAGGAAATGGGGTGATATTAAAACCTCATCTGAAGAAATCCCACTAATCGCCTCCATTACAGAAGATCAAATATCGACTAGGCGAGCATGGGGATTATGGGTCTGTCTCACTGAGATGGACAAGGTCAAGTTCCCATTCAAGTTTTTCCACAATTTTGCGAATGGATCATTCCTATTAAATACCATGACAGGGAGAACAACGAGATTTGCTGAGGATCTGTTCGAGAAGAAAAGGTCCTTGATATGGGAGAACAAGCTTGCTATGGGCAAAGAAACCCATCACAAGTACTGCAACATGGCTCATTTTGGGCAATGGGATAATCGAGTATGCTCGGATTGCCAGAACCAGAAGGAGCCAGAGTTCGGAAAAGGGTTCCGTCCAAGGATGGAACGAAAGCGAGCTGGGGAGGATAAGCATCCAATGCCGAAAGCAAAGATGCCAAGAGGCCCACCAAAAAAGTAGTTTCCCGACAAGGGAAGGTGGAGACATGTGATTACAGATCATGTGACCCAAAAGAAAAGGCCACTAGCACCAAACGACAAAGGCTGAGTGGTCCAACACAAGAGGCACATGGTGCCATTAATTGTGGGTACCTCCACCCATAACCACTTTCACTTGAGGATAAAGGGAACCGGGCCAGACCACTAATTCAAAAGGAAGTGTCGGCAGAAAGGGCCACTCACGTGAATTGCAGAGCTAAATAATGGAGTTGGTGAAATAGAAGGATTCCCCTTCTATAAAACGAGAAACTGAAGGAAGCATAGGGCATCGAACATTTTCCTATCTTTCTCCAAAATTGTAATAGTTATATTTTGAGTGTTCTTAGTTTATGAGCGTGGTGAGAATTCTAGCTACCATGTGTAGCTAAACAAGTTTGTCTCCTCCCAAAAGGAGATTTACTTATTTATAATAAATGTATTATTATTCCTAAATAAAATCCAGGCTTTTGCTCATCCCTTGTGTTCATCATATATATATACATACTATATACCAGAAAATTGCTATACACCCCGTGTAGGAAACGAACGTAGGTTGCGCTGTGTATTGCTGAAGGAGTTCGTCGCTGGAAACCATAGGTTGCGATCGTGTGTTTGGCGAGGCCGTAAAAATCCCGACGAAAATACCCGGCAGTATTCCGGTCAAAAAGGTATGAATCTGGTTTATAGTATTATGTATTTGATTTACGGAAGCATGATGGGCCTGATATGGTCGTAATGGACTATTTCCATTTGATTATGAAAGTGGCATATTAGAATGAATAGTAAAGAAACTAACTTAAGGGTATACTAGTCATTTATCACTCAAATTGCCTATAAAACTACTATGTTTTAAATCTTGCCCTTTTTTCCCAATCTTTATTTACTTTTGTCTATATATAAGTTTGCCCCTTAATTAATCCAAGCTTGCACTCAAGAATTAGTCTAATATTGTTCTTAATTTGAGAATATATTTATTTACATACAGGAATATACGGATATAAAAACGTGCATAGACCCACCACCAACATCACTAGGTGCGAGCCTGTCACAACTGACTTGTCAAGTGTGATTTACCTCTCCTGTGTAGGTTTGTAAGCTATTACAAAGGGACGGGGTTTACCCAATGCGCACCACGGTAGCGGCTGCGGGTTACCCTCGACATAAAAAAAACGTGCATAGAAAACTATATATAAATTAAGTGACAATATGGCAAAGTAGCCACTTAGAAAAATAAAAAACTTTTTTTAGCCACTTTTTTTAAAATATTATTATTTTGTCCAACTTTACCATAATACCCTTGGGCGCGCCCGTCCCCCGCGCGCATCTGTGCGCGCGCAGGTGCTGGGCTGCACCCGTCCCCTGCGCGGCCCCTGTGCGCACGTCCCCCGCGCGCGTGGCCCCTGCGGGCACGTCCCCCGCGCGCGCCCGTCCCCAGCGTGCGTGCTGCCCTTACGCGCACGTCCCCCGCGCGTGCCCCCGCCCCTCCGCGCCCGTCCCCCGCATGCGCCCTTACCCCGCGCGCGCGCCCCGCCCCTGCGCCCGTCCCTCGCGCGTGCCCCTACCCCTGCGCGCCCGTCCCCCGCCTACGCGCACGGCCCTCGCGCGCCCGTCCCCCGCCCCGTGCGCGCGCCCCCCGCCCCTGCGCGCACGTCCCCTACGCGTGCACCCGTTCCCCCCGCTCGCGCCCCCATAATTGATTTTGGAGTGTTACATGCATGTTGTACATTAATTTATAGGGTCAACTTTTTATTAAAAGGCCCAAATTATGGGCTTTCTAGCCCGACTACATTTTTAATTATTTACGGAGCAATCATTATTAAAACGAGATGAACAAATACATTAGACAATAGTGTTCGGTGATACAAATCTATAGAACTTACTACTAATGTAGCAATTCAATTGAGCAAGATATGATTTAATTTCTATAATCTATTTCATTTAGGGTTAGGTTAGAGAGGGATATAAATACTCTTATTTCCATTTTAGGTCATTAGCTGGGGTAACACATCTAGGTCAGCCCCCATGCCTCCTCTCTTTTCTCTCCCTCTCGCCTCCCCTCCTCTCCGCTGCTCGAGTCGACGCTGCTGTCGTCATCACTGGAATTGCCAATTGGAATTTTTCCAGCGAGCTCATTTGTAACATGTAATTTTTTTTTTGGACTCTCCTCCCTCTCCTCTTTCCTACTCTTTGATTACTTTTGAGATATTTTGTGGTTTAGGCTTCCGATTTTCGGATATTAAAATGGGTCAAACCCTAGTCTTTCAATACCTCATTTCTTTCTTTATTTTTCAACTTTATTTTCCATATTAGAATGTATATTGTGAGTTACGGGCTGTTTTAGATTATTTACTTTAAAGTATGTTCTTAATTTTATTTTTGGTGTTTTTTGAACACTTTAGGAGTTGATTGATTTAATAATAAAATGAATAGAAAAAAATAGAATTCAATTATTGTTTGTGTGTTGAATCTGTGAGTGTGTGCGTATGTGTAGGGATATAATTGAGTCAAACTACTCGCGAGATACTTGGGTATCGGCTCAAAAAGAGCTCGCTCGAGACTGGATCATTTGTTAAACGAGCCGAGCTCGAGCCTACTAAACGAGCTCGCGAGCTAACTCGGCTCGTAAGGTTCTCTAGCTTTTTAACAAGCTGTCTCACGAACTATTTCGCGAGCCGGCTCGCGAGTAGTTAAACGAGCCAAACTCGAGCCTAGCTCGCAAGTTGTCTCACGAGCTTGGCTCGCGAGTACTTGAACAAGCCGGGCTCACGAGCTGTCACACAAGCTTGACTCACGAGTACTTAAACGAGCCGAGCTCAAGCCGGACTTACGAGCTATTCGATTTAGAACTCGAGACACATACTATTTTTGTAATTATTAAAATATTATTTATTTATATTGTAATTTTTGTCAAATTAATACTTCTCATTAAAAATTAAACGAAATTAATGGTATTAACTATTGAACTAATATTATTAAAGTTAAGAAATCAATAATCAAGAGTAACGATTATATACACAAACATACAAACTAATGAACTATATATATAATATATATATATATATAGTTATCTTATTTACAATTATACATAGTATATTAGTATAATAAATAATAATATGAAATATGAAATGATATTATATTAATATTGTCGAACTTAAGAAATTGAACGCTCAATAATAAATACTAAGTAATAAGAGAAATTAAGATTGATATTTACAAAATAATATTTCTTAATTCATTAATTAATAAAGTGAAATGAAATCAATAATATTAATTTAATATTATCAAAATTAAGAAATATGGTGTTTAACACAAAAGTAGATGAGTAATAAAAGAAAATAAAGAAAAAAGAGAATCAACAATATATAGTACATAATATATAGATTATAGTTCATCTTAGATTATTAGTTAATTATAACTTACAAGAATATAAGTTATAAGTTATAAATTATAAATTTATAATGCGTGTAAAGTAATAAAAAGTTATGATTAATATTAACAATTTGACAAAATGATATTCATCATTAAATATTAAAACATGAAATATAATCAATGATATTAAACTAATATTATCGAAATTAACAAAATAATAATGAAAAATGAAAATTAACAAAAATTAAAATTAATTAAATGTTCAAAAGTAATAATATTCTTAGCACCAATGTCATATAGTTAATCTTAAACTATGAGTCATATATACTGCCGTCCATCAATTAGTATTCTAGTATATAGTCAATATTAGTTAAACTGTATATAGCAATAAAAGAAAAAAAGAAAATTCACAAAAATTAATACTAATATTGACAAAACAATCAAGCTCAATACATTAAATAAGAATGAAATGAAATAAATGATATTGGAAACATAATAATTTCTCAAAACATTCTTATCAAAATTAAGAAATCAAGTTCAAGAGTAACAATATTCTTATTTCTTATCAGTTAATTAGCACCATTATAATCTTAAATTCTTAGTTATATATACTATTTATATTAGTACATAGTTTATATAACTATAGTTTATATTAGTTAATATGCACATAATAATAAAAAAATTAACAAAAATTAAGATTAATATTAAATAAGCTAAACTAAGAATAGTAATTAAAAAAAGTTAAGAATTAATAGTCTCTTAAATAATATAGAATTATTAATTTATAAATTATCTTAATATATTGTAATATGATATGACTTATGATGAGGCCATGCAAGGTGATGAAGACCTCGAACCCGAGCTGCAACTTAGAGGACCAATGACGCGACTTCGAGCCAAGAGATTGCAAGGTTATCTACAAGTCTACGTGTGCAAGAAGTTCGACGAGTTGGACGAGGCAAAGTGCAGCCATGTGTTAGTTAATTTATTAACTAACGAAGATGAGATCACACCATGGAGAACATGACTTGAAGAGTTGAAGGTGAAGAAGTGATGTGCACGTGTGCATGATGAGGATCGAAGCTTGAAGAAGCGACGTGCATGCATGGACAAATTTCGTCCCTTGATTAATTTAATTAGGGGATGAATTTTATTTAGACTATAGTATTAATTTAATTAATTTAAACTATAGTTTAGTTCAGATTTTTATTTAATTATTGGTGTAATTTTCGTCCATTATTAAATAGGTTTGACTAGAATTTTAATTAAGGCAATTTCCTACCTTAAATAGAATTCTAGTTTCGGCAATTTCCTAGTATGGTTAGGAGTCCTTTTTGGATCAGTTTTTTGGGCCTTTTTAGCCTTAAATTTCGATCCCCTTAACACTATAAATAGGGGATCCATGTTACATTATTATTTCAGACTCTATTTGATAAATTAAGCTTTGTGCATTCAATATTGTCTCACCCCCTTTAAACCCTTGTTGATTGGTTAGAATTCAGCAACTCTTGAAGCTTAGCAAACTTTAAGTTTTATTTCAAGTCTCGTTCTAGTGCTCGTGTGGTGCTAGGGTTGGATTGCTATCGAAGATGATTCAAGTGGTGATTCGTTTGGTGAAGTTATCTTCATTAGGTAGACGCTCCGAGTTCGATTCTTCTACAACAACATCGACGCCTCCATCTCGACATCCTCCATCTTCCATACGACGTCCGTATCATCCTAATATCATCTCAAGTCAGTTCTAGTTCCATCCATTGAGTTCTCAAGTCGTTCCGTTGTTCGCAAGTCATACGTGCTCCGTTCAGCCCAATTAACATCTATACCGTAAGTACATCAAATATTTATCATATCCTATCTTCTCCAAGCCATTCTTCACCTATATTACACACCCTACACGTCCCTTTATCATCCCTAAAACCCACGTCCATTCCAGCCCCGTTTTGCCTTGGTTTGTGTGCTATTTTTGTGTCGTAGTCTATTTGTCGTAATTAGGTCTAGATTAGTTCATAAAATTAATTCGAGTTATATTTCATATAATTCAGTTTATTTATTTTATTTGAGTCATTAGAATAGGATTGAATCATTCCTTAGTTGACGTATTCAATCTAGAAGTCTTTCACGCGTTTCAGTATCTTGTTCAGTTTAACTGCCCGGGTTACATCATATGAGTTGTGATTCATGATTTATGAATCTTACGACACACACTCGATAAATAATGCACACACATAATATATATATAATATTATAGGGATAAGGGCCAAATAGGCCACTAAAGTAATTTGGGGGGCTCAATTGAGCCACTGTAACTTTTTTTGGCTAAATTAGGCCACCACGTTTTTAAAACCGTGTCAATTGAGTCATTCTATGACGGAGCCCTACTAGAAGACGTTAACTCATTTCGAAACGATGTTGTTTTCTTTAAGTTTTCACCCTAAACCATAACCCGACCCACCCCTAACCCGACCCACTCGTCCAAAATGATACCCGACCCGTTTCAGCCCTCTCCCTCACCCGAATCCCTCAACCAAAAAACCCACTGAGTTCATCTCTATCTTCAACGTATGTCGCTACAAGCCCAGCTCCGATTTCTCTTGCCTAGATCTCTAGCATATCCGCCACAGACCAGTCACCGGCAATTATCATTTCCTCTCTCGCCTGACCCGGTTTAAGCCAAAATCAAATACCCATCTCCCTCACTCGATCTCTCACCCCTGCTACCGAACTAGTCGATAGGAACAATCCGTCTTTCAATTCCAGCACTGGCGAGGCCTCTACCCTATGCTCTCGACCTCCGACGACCTCCATTTCACCGGAACCTTCCCTTTCCGTCACTCAAAGCCTCTGCCATATACCTGCAATATCTCTCCCTCCGTCGGCCATCCCTATGACTTGCAGGACCTCTTCCAGTCACCTCCCACCACTCTTGATACCTTCGGCAGGCCCCCTTCACCTTTCTCTTGGCCCTGCAATTCAATCTCCCCCCTCAACCCTCCTTATCTCTGCGTCGGAGTCAACTGTCACAATTTGCTCCCAAAACCGGTAACGTTGCTCTCCAACTTCCGCCTTCATCGCAGACTTCATCCTAGATCCCCCTTCTCATTTTTCTCGTCCATAACTCATTTCTTCGATGTCTGAAACACTTCCGACCTCTGCAAATGCCCCGTAGTCCTGCGCCCAATCTCCTTCCCGATCATCTTTGGTTCAGGTTTCTTGGGTTAGGGGTTAGGGGTGGGTCGGGTTATGGGTTAGGTAAAAATTTAAAGAAAATGAGGTCGTTTCGAGATGAGTTAACATCCTCCATTAGGGCTTCATTATAGAATGACTCAATTGACACGATTTTTAAAACGCAGTGGCCCAATTAAGTCAAAAAAAGTTATAGCGGCTCAATTGAGCCCCCTAAATTAGTTTAGTGGCCTATTTGGCCCTTATCCCTGAACTATATATTTATATATATATATATATATAACTAATAGATATATAGTATAAATTTAAAAATATATACAAAATTAGAGAAATGAAAAAAATATCAATATTAACAAATGAATAAACGAACTAAGCTCGAGCTCGAGTTCGGGCACGAATTTTAAATAATCGAGCCGAACCCGAGTCGAGCTCGGGTTCGGGCTCGAATTTTAAATAAACGAGTCGAGCCCGAGTCAAGCTCACGCCGAGCTCGAGCTAGAGTTTTTCCTATCGAGCTGAGCTCGAGCCCAAGTTCCGAGCTCGAGTTCGAGCTCACGGATACTTAAACGAGCTGAGCTCGAGCTCGAGCTCGGCAGTACTCGACTCGGCTCAGCTCGGCTCGTTTACACCCCTACCACCAACTTTTAAGACAATTTTCCACAATGCAAAACCCAAAAAGTAACTTCTAAAATGGTCCCACTTACACATACACACACACACAATCTTTATTTACAATATTTATCTATAAATTTAATTTAATTTTCATAATATTTCATAATTTAAAGTTTAAAGTATATTTTTTTGTATTAATTTAAGTTCCTAATATTTTATAGGGCAAATTACAATTTAATTCCCAACGTTTTAAGATTGAACAAAAATAACCCAATATTTTAATAATTACAATTTAATTCCCAACATTTGAATATTCTAACAGAAATAACCCAACGTTTAATATTAACAATTTAATTCCCAACGTCTGAACATTTTAACAAAAATGACCCGATAATTTAGGTAAAAAAAAGACCATTTTGGTCATTTTTTCAGCAAAAATATTAGTCTGTTATATGGGTCTCTAGCTCAATTGAGAGTAAATGTGATTGAAATCAACCAAAATGATTTTATTCGCTTAAATTATTGGATCATTTCTGTTAAAATGTTCAAATGTTGGGAATTAAATTGTTAATATTAAAGGTTGAGTTATTTTTATTAAAATATCCAAACGTTGGGAATTAAATTTTAATTATTAAAACGTTAGGTTATTTTTGTTAAAACCTTCAAACGTTGGGAATGAAATGGTAATTTACCCTATTTTATAATTAAAATACTTATGAAAAAGAGAACAACCATATGGATATATGTTTAACGTTTATTTGTACTGTTTTATTGTAGTAATTTTGCACCTTTAATAGGCTACTTTTAGCATTTTTAGTATGTTCTGTGTTGATTTTATGTTTTTACCTTCATTTTTGCTCTTGTGGTGGAATATGCCAAGTTTATACAAAACTTGAGCTTTTGTTTCCAAAAGCAGGATTTTGTGGCATTAAGGTGACAAAAATGCAGAGCTCAAAGTTTAAGCTCCAGCTGAGTAGCCAGAATGATGGACCGAATTGAACAGAAGAGCGACTAAGACTGAAAGCAAACCCGGAAGTAGCAAGAGGAGAAGCACCCGCACACACGACTCGCACCGCGGCCGCAGCGCGCGGCCCTCGACAGCCTCCCCGCGCATGCAACAGCCGCGGCCGCGCGCGGCACCTCTTAGACAGCAGCTCTGCGGGCGCGAACGATGCTCCGTCGGTGCGCGGCGCGAGCGTGTCCCAGCCCCCGCGGGCGCGGGGCACGTTGCCGGTGCCCGGGTTCGTTCAATCCAGTTCTCGGGTCAGTCTTTCACCTGCATAGCCAGCTGGGAAAAATAGAATAGGAGTGGACTTTTGGCACTTAGATTAATAGGGGAGCTTTGATTTAATTTCCCTAATGGCTCCCCCTCTTGATAGTCTTTCTCTCTTTCTCTCTTTCCCTCTCTCTGTCTCTCTCTTTAGGAAAAACCAATTAGTATTCATCTCCCATCAATCATCCCATCACTCTAATTAATGGATTGATCTCTCATATCTTTCTATTAACTTTCATTCATCATCATCGATCATTCACTCTCACTTCATCATCTCCATTCCATTTTCTCTACACACTTTACCATCTCCACACCTCAACATTCTTCACCACTTTTCACCACCATCACCACCGTTCAAGGGAAGGGAGAAGAGGAGGAAAAGAGGCAAGTAAGCTTAGCTAAAGGAAGAAGGCTCGAGAAGAGAGGTCCGACTCCAAGCCGTCCGTGGAAGCTAGGCTTGTTCGAGGGTCTCCTTTTAGTATTTCTTTCTCTTAGCTTAGTTCATTTGTGGGGGTTTGTTCCAAACTCTTAAGACAACAAATATTGTAGAAGTTTATGTTATTTACATTTGGTTTACGAGATGACAAACTTTTATGATGTTTGTGTTGTTTTGAGCATGATAGAATAATCCCTTCGTTAGGGATAGATAATCGATTTGGTTTCCATCCATGTTTGTGATTGTTGTGTTTTTGTTGTTGTTGGGATTGTGCTTGTTCATGTTGAGTGCTTGATCATCACTTAGCATTGCTAGGTTTTAGATGAGACCGAGAGGAGATTCTAAAGCCCGATTTAGGTTCCTTCAACGTTAGGTGGATTGGGTCACATAAGCCTAAGTGTTAATCTTGTTAGTATAATATAGCCGATAGGGGTTTAATGGATAGACGATGACAGTAATTGAAATTAAACCACTTGAAGGGTCTATTGTATGTCTAAGATTAATTAACCAACTTGAACCAAGCTAGGTGAGAAACCAATGAGAGAATCTACACCCTAATGCTCTTCTCATAATCTTTTCTTTCGTCTTGATATTGTTATTGTTTGTGTTTGATAAGTTAATTTTGCTTGTTTAAATTCATTAGTTTAGAACAACCCTCAAATTCATGATTAGAATGTTTAGGTTTATATTTAAATTCTTGAATATGTTTGCATGCATAGCATAAAGAGATAGTCTCCTCTAAACTTTTCTCGATAGACACGACCCTAGTTAGCTCACCGCCCTACAATCGACCCCGTCCTCTTGCGGGAGTCCGGTTAGTCAATTTTTGTACGTGTAGTGTAGCCGACCGGAAACTAAACCAATCAATATATACATATATATAAAGGATCAATATACATATTATTAATTTAATTCTTATGATATGCAACAATCTAATGTATAAAATGATTAAATTTATAGTTAATATAATTCATAATATTTTGTATTGAAATTGAAAGTTCAAAATTATAATATGAAAAATTCTAGAAAAATTGTAAAACTAAATAATAATTGAAAAAGTTAATGACTTTAAGAAATAAATATTCTTGTGTATCTCTATATACACACACACAAATTTAAAGAGAGAAGAAATATTATATATTTATTTATAGAGATTGAGAGAGTCGCATGAGGGAGAATGGAAGAAAGTGGAGAGATGGGAGGTGAGAGAGAGAGAGAGAGAGAGAAGCAGAAGAGAGAGAAGATGTGTGTCAGAAAAAATAATACACTTTAACTGTTAGAAATTGGGTTTCTCACGGGGAACCTCATTCCTTAGAAGCTTGCCATCGTGTCTTCCACATTGCATGGTAGTTAGGTTCTAGCTACATGGAACTAAAATAAAAAGTTCCGTTGTGGCTATCCTTATTAAATATTCAAATTAAACTGTAAAAAAGATTTCAAATATTAATGTCTAGTCTAATGGTTGATATCCAGTTTCATTAAATATAGGTTAAGAGTTCGAAATTGCTCAATTATAGCTTTTAACTCATTTTTATCATTTTAATCTAAGATGATTTTGAACCTTATATAATTAATTACATCTAATAATTTTTGGAAATGACATTTAGCTAAATGGTTGGAGTCCAGATTGTTGTTTGAGGGATTCAGGGTTCAAAACCCCTTTTGAACATTTAATGTATGCATTTTATTCAAATATAATTCTGTACTATATTTAAATAAAAATATGTCGTAATTTTTAAAAAATTGCTATTTTATTCCAATATAATTCTGTACTATATTTAAATAAAAATATGTTGTAATTTTCGAAAATGGCCTTTGGCCCAGTCATAAAAATATGTTGTAATTTTTCGAAAATGACCATTTTATTCCAATATAATTATGCACTATATTTAAATAAAAATCTGTTGTAATTTTTGAAAATGGTCTTTTTGGCCCAGTGGTTATATTCTAGATTTTATTATGATAAGTTTAAGCTCAAAACCTATGGAATGCATTTTATTTAGTTTTATTCCTAGTTAATTTTGAAATTTATTTAATTAAAAATATTAAATAGTTTTCGAAAATGATGATTATCTCAATGGTAGGAGTTTAGTTTTCATATTAAAGGTCCAAGGTTCAAATATGTTTGAATTTTTTTTTTTTAATTTATTTTAACATAAGTTCATTTTGAACATTATATATAATGAATGATGAGCTTAAATTTTTCAAAATGTGGCTTAGTTAAGTGGTTAGTGTTCTAACTATCATTGGAGGTCTAGAGTTCAAAGCTTATAAATGTAATTTATAATTCTTCTTTTATGTATAAAGTATTTATGAGAAGTATTTAATTAAACCAGTTTTGTTTATATGGTATAAATTCTTCTAGCCTAGTGGCTAAACTCTTAGGAGCTGATTGGTATGGTGGAATGGAATGACCATTCCCATGTCTATTTCCATTCCTTTGATTGGTATGCCTTAACATCGGGAATCACCATTCCAGAAAGAATCGCTATTCCCAAGAGTAAGGGAACAGCCATTCCACTCACCCCCCATGGGTTTAGCTATTCCCAATGAACCAAAAAATTAATATATTGTATATTTACAAATAATGACGTCTTATAATATCATTTGATCATATTTAGAAAAATAATTCGAAAACTATATTAAATAATTTATTATTATCATTATTATTATTTCATAATTATTTTTATATTATATATTTATATTTAAAAAAATTAAAATATATATTAAAATAAAATTTTGATATTTTTAAAATTGTATTGAAGAAAAATAAAAAGGGTACCAAAATAAATGTAATATATAAATATATTCTAATAAAAAATAAACTAATTATAATTTAATATATTCAGATAAAAAATTAAAATGATAAACTATTTTTCTGTGGAGTAAAAATATTTTTATTAAGGTATACAAATTATTATGTGTATTAATTAAATACTTTGGAATAAAGTTTTTAATAAATTAAATAAATTATTTTTTTCTAAAATATTAGAAAAAAATCACTTACTATAAAAGAAATGCAATTTAGAAATATAAGAAAAAAAATTACAACACGTGTTAATAATATTAGTTATTACTCTTTGTTCAATTATAAAGAAATTTAAAAGTATTAAAAATATTCATTTTATAATATAAAAAGTAAAATAGTATTTGATTTCGTTCTTCATTCCAGTGACATACCAATCATAAGAATTGTGATTCCATTCAGACCTTCATTCCATTCCTAAGTTCATTCCATTCATACCTGATTCCATTCTTTCATTACCAATCACCTCCTTATTGTTTTATTTTATGTTATTGGTTATGTGTTCAAGCTCTCTTGGCTACATAATTATATTTTATTTTTACCTTATTTTTATTTAGTTTATTTTGCTTAATTTAGATTAAATTCGAAATTAAGTGTATAATATATAGGGTTAATTGCTAAATAAATCACCACATTTACACATTTTTGCAAATTAGATACCACATTTAAATATAACTAATTACAACATCACGTTTTAATTTGTTTGAGATTAAACATCTTCAATTTTTTCGGTGAGTTAAGTATGACGTATTTGGCCTAAAAACCAAATTGGCAGCCACATCAATACACACATGTAACAAACGATGTCGATTTTATTAGTTTTCTCAATATATTTTCTATTTTAGAAATTAATAATTATATAAAAATTCATTTTTTTCAATAAAAAAATAAGAGAAAGTAACAAAAATGGCGTTGTTTGTTATACGTGTGTGTTGACGTGGCTGCCAATGTGATTTTTAGGCCAAATACGTCATATTTAACTCACCGAAAAAATTGAGAATGTTTAATCACATATAAATTAAAACGTGGTGTTGTAATTGACTAGATTTAAACTTGGTGTCTAATTTGCAAAATGGTGAAAACGTGGTGATTTATTTGGCAATTCACCCTAATATATATATTAAATCAATATTTTCATATTATTCTATGATTTAGAATGATCCTTTAAATCATATATATTAAGTATTATAATTTTCCTCTATGAATTTAAGTCATTTATTTGCATGATCAAGGACTCCGGTATATTTTTAAGTTAGGATCACCTGTTCGACATTTAAGCGACGTAAGATTACACTCTTATTTTAGGGACTCGATCCCTAGATCCTTATTTATGTTATATTATATATTAGAACATTAATATGTTACTAAGACATAGTTCTTATGTATAGGTTCTAACTTGAGATACGTCTAGGACGATGATTAAGGTCATACATGTATTTAAGCATAAGGTCTTAATCCGCAACAGTTGACTTAGGATAAAAAGTTATGAATAAAGCTACAACTAATCTAGCTATAAAGTGGGTTTACTTACTAAAATGCTTTCGAAAATATATTTATACTTTCGTCTACTATGAAAAATGAATTGTTTATGTTGCTCAATGTGGATTTGATACGACTCATATGCGAATTCCTTATATAGCACTTCGGTGCAATTACTTTCATATGAATATAATATGATATGATATGTGATCACATTATGGTCGGTCTCCACTATATTTATTGAGCGTTTGATTTATGACATGTTAAATATGGATTTATTGATATTCTTATTGCAAATTATTGGACGAATGTATGAGTATTCCAACGGAGTGTTTTCTGGCATTCAACCCCACTATTTAAAAATATTTGTAGGTAGTTGATAATGGTAAGTGGCGGACGTGGTACTAATGGGGACATCTTGTATGATGGACCATATCTTAGTTTTTGAAATATTGACTCTGTTTAGATTTGGTCAACAAATATGATTATTCATGTTTCCGTTGTATGTTTATGTATTATTTAAATATTTTATAGACACGTGTGATCGTTGTGTACTTGCTAGTATAATTTGAATGTTGAATAATGAATTTTTAACTACTCAATGTTGAACATGTTTTTAATTGATTGTTCGAAATATGTAATATTAAAATGATAAGTTGGTTATAAGTCTTATCGTGTGTGATTGGTTGTTGAATAGTAAACGCCTATGAGCGTGGGATTTATTATGATTCTAAATAAAGTGTTGTCCAAATTTTTATAATTCGAGAGAATGATTTATGTTAGTTTGTAAAAAAATTATTGTGATTTTCTTCCTTCGTGTATGTTTCCGTTAGCGCATCAGGCTTTCGAGTTCGAGACGTACGATGTATATACATGTTTTTCCAAAAATAAATAAATCATAAAATCGATTTTTTGTTTACTTGCAAAGCATGCATGACTTTCACTAATAAAGAACTAATCATTAAGAGGTTGATTTCAGTTGGTGACTTTGGTTCATGGTATGTAGCGCCTTGAATCTGGAGGCCCGATGCACTAACGGAAACACACACGATAAAAGAAAATGATAATAAAATTTTCACAAATTAACATAAATCATTTTCTCCAATTATAAAAATTCGGACAACATTTCGCTTAGAATATTAATAAATTCCACGCTCATAGGCGTTTACCATTCAACAACTAATCACACAAGATAAGAATTTTTCAACCAACTTATCATTTTAAAAGAACACCTTTCGAAGAACCAATTAAAACATGTTCACCATTGACTAGTCAAAAATTCATTATTCGACCTTCAAAATATGTCAGTAAGGCTACGACAATCACACGCGTCCATAAAATATTTAACTAATCCATAAACATACATCGAAAGAATACATAATCATATTTGTTGACCACAACTAAACATAGTCGATATTTAAAAACTAAAATATGGTCATCCATAGAGGATGTCCCCATTAGTCCACGTTCGCCACCTACCGTCATTAATTATCTGAAATTATTTTTAAATAGTGGGGTTGTGTGCCAGAAAACACTCTGTGGGAATACTCATACATTCGTTCAATACTAATATCCATAAATAAATATTTGACATTTCATAATTCAAACACTCAATATAAATAGTGAAGACCCACCCTAATGTGATCACGTATCATATCTTATTCATGCATAAACATGTTCATAAGTAATTGCACTGAAGTGCCATATTCAGAATCCTCATATGAGTCGTATCAAATCCACATTGAACAACATAAGAATACTTTATTTTCATAATGGACGAAAGTTTAAATATATTTTCAAAAGTATTGTGGTAAGTAAACCCACCTTATAGCTAAATTAGGTGAAACTTTATTCACGACTTCTCGTCCTAAGTCAGCTGTAGGATTATGACCTTATGCTTAAATATAGGTATAACCTTAATCATCTGCAGCTCGTTCTAATCGTGTCTCAAGTTAGAACCTATACATAAGAACTATGTCTTAGTAGCATATTAATGTTCTAATATATACTATAACATAAATAAGGATCTAGGAATCAAGTCTCTAAAATAAGAGCATACCCTGGCATTGCCTAAAAGTCGAACGAGTGATCATAACTTAAAAATATACCGAAGTCCTTGATTGTGCAAATAAATGCCTTAAATTCATAGAGAAAAGTTATAATACTTAATTTAAGATTTAAAGGATCATAGAATAATATGGAAATATTGATATATTATATCATACACTTAATTTCAAATTTACTCTAAATTAAGCAAAACGGACAAAATAAAAATAAGGTAAAAATATAATATAATTTTGTAGCCAGGAGGGATTGAACACATAACCAATAACATAAAATAAAACAATAAGAGTTTAGCCACTAGGCTCGACATCAACAAGTTTTGAACTCTGGATCTCCAATTAGCAATAACCACTAGACTAAGCCTCATTTTCAAAAATTAAACTTATCATTAATTATATAATGTTCAAAATGATCTTATGTTAAAATGAATTAAAAGAATCACTACAAAAAATTCGCATTTTAGCGACGGATTTTTCCGTCGTTAAACATCAAAAATCCGTCGTTAAAACGGATTAACAACGGATCCAATCCGTCGTTAAACCTCTCGTCGTAAAATCATTTTAACGACAAATTTAACGACGAAAAAATGTTAACGACGGAATTTATCCGTCGTTAAAAAAAAAAACCAGCCGAGCCGCCGAGCCAAGGGGGCATGAGCACCGGCCGAGCCTATGGAGCCTGAATTAATTCAAGCGAAATCTGAGCTCCAGGAGATTCGAACACGGGCCAATGGCCTTATGCCCTAAGGCTCTAACCAAGTAAGCTTGAAGGTATTTACGTTAAAATACACAACTAGTATATATATATACACACAAAACCAATTTTCATTGATTTTTTATTTCCAAATTAAATAATTATATAATATAAAGTCCTAAAAATTATTAAAATAAAAAATTATAAAAAAGTCATAAATTAGTAATTTAAATATAACAAAATATATAATATATTAAAAATAATAAAAAATAAAGATAATAAAATAAAATAAATAAAAATATTAAAAAAATTTCAGATTCATAATTGAAAAATAAAAAAAATTAAAAAATAATATAAAATATTAAAAAAATAAAAAAATAATATAAAATATTAAAAAAATTAAAAAATAATATAAAATATTAAAAAAATTAAAAAATAAAATAAATCTGAAAAATAAAATAAATAAAAAATCAAAATTTTAAAAAAATTAATTTCAAATTCATAAATTAAGTATTAATTGGGAAATTAAAAATTAAAAAAAAATAAAAATTAAAAAATTAAAAAAAATGGAAAAAAAAAATTAATGACGGAATTATTTCGTCGTTAGTCCGTCGTTAAATTTAAAAAAATATTTAAAAAAATTAATTTCTAACGACGGATTTTTCCGTCTTTAATGTAGCGACGGAAAAAATCCGTCGTTAGTCCGTCGTTATATTAAAAAAATAAAATTAAAAATATTAAATTCAATGTTTAACGACGGATTTTTTCCGTCGTTACGTTAAAGACGAAAAAATCCGTCGTTAAATGTCTCAATCGCAATCCGTCGTTAATTTGTCGTTAATCTAGCGACGGATTTTATTCCGTCATTAAATCCGTCGTAAAATCGTGTTTTTTTTGTAGTGAATAAAAATTGCTTCAAACAAATTTGAACATTGGACCTCTAAAACAACAATCTAGAGTGCAACCATTAAGCTACATGCAATTTTCAAAATGGTCCAAACAATAAAATGATTAAATGAAATAAAAACTACTTTAATGAGTTTCGAACCCTTGCTCTTTAATAAATTAAAAACATATTCATTAGGCTATATGCTATTTTTGTAAGCTTTTCCAATTAAATATTTATTTAAATATAATCCAAAATGATCTTGGTATAAAATGCATAAATAAAATATGTTCATAAATAGATTTGAACCCTAGATCATTTAACAATTAATCTAGAATACAAACCATTACACTAAACCTCATTTTCGAAATTAATAGCAAGCTTTTAAATAAATAAAGTCATAAATTCATCCATCGATTAATTAAAATATTAAATTGCCCCAAGGAGAATTGAACTATAGATCTCCTAACATTGAATTTGAACCCCAACCATTAGGCTAAAGTACCATTTTCAAGTTTATGACCACGCTTTTATTTAGATAAATCTAAAATACATGTATTATTTAAAATAATGAACTTCTCCAAAAAGATTTGAATCTTAGCCCCTTTCAATACTCATATAATTAATGACTTATCTAATAAGCTAGAATTCAAATTGTGTAATATAACATAAGCTCTTTAATTCAATAAGAAAGAAATCATAAAATAAATAAAAATAAATAAATAATGAAAGAAGAAAACAACTCACGCACACCACTTGCACACATTGTTCACGCACACAAACATATACATAAAGAGAAGCACTTGCATGCAACGACGCTTATGTGCGCCTACTTCACGCGCTACGCGCCAGTCTTTTTTTTTTGACGATTTTTTTGTTTTTTTTCCAACAAAATTTATACCTAAAATAAAATTAGTGAACCCTAAAATTAAAACGAATTGATATAATTTGTTTGAAATAAATATAAATTTATACCCTAAAATGAAATTAATAAATCCTAAAAAAGCACAAAATAAAACCCTAAAAAACCCTAAAAAATAAAAAATAAAACCCTAAAAACACCCCCAAAAACCCCTAAAAACACTCCCAAAAAGCTCTAAGATAAGTAGCAGATCTCTTACTTTTTAATGATACAGATAATACTTTTCGAATTTTGAGTGATACTTTTTAATGTTAGTGTTGATACTGATTTTACTGGATTTTTTTTTTTTTGCGGGTTGATCCGCGTTAACCCGGGTCAAAGCGGGTTGACCTGCGAATTTAACCCACCCGTTTGATATATATGCACCTTGTGCATGCAAGTATTTGCCATACATAAATTTCAAAAGTCTTTCCTTAATTTCCATGACATTCCCAACAAAATTTTCAAGGAAAAATTCATCATTTTTCATATCTTCTTTCACCCATTCTATTTTTAATGTGTTCAAGAACACCAAAAATAATAAGAACATTAAATCAAGTCATCATTTAAAATGAGCAACCAAAACAGCCCATAAATTCATATTTATAACCATAAAAATTGAAATAGAAATTAAAAAAATAAAGAAGAAAAGAGGTTCTAAAAAGCTAGGGTTCAACCGTCTTAGATCCGAAAATCGAATGCTTTATCTTAGATAAATCATGAAAATAACTTAAGAATAGTATAGAGAAAAAAATGAGGATTCAAAAAATGATATTGCATGTCGAAAATTACGCCGGAAAATATTTTCCGGCGTGGAGTAGGGCGGCGGCGACCGGCGGAGGTGGTAGCCGGCGACGGAGGCGGCAGTGAGGGCTGAAGAGGAGGCGAGGGAGATGAGTAGGAGAAAGTGGGGGCTACTCTAAAAGTGTTTCCCTACAAATGACCTAAAAATATAATAAAGGGGGTATTTATAACACTCTTCACATTAACCCTAAATGGGACTTAAGTTAGAAATCAAATCATATCTTTATCAATTAAATTTCTATTTTAGTAAAATCAAGTTTTATGGATTCGTATCAACGAGCACTATCGTCTAATATGTTCAATCATCTCGATCGGATAATAATTGGACCATAAATAATTAAAATCGTAATTGGGCTAGAAAGCCCATCATTTAGATCTTTTATTAAAAATAGAAACAACTTAAACATTTGGGCTCTAAAAAATTCACTTAGCCTTTGTAATTGGATTTGGGGTGTTACATGGTAGAAAATTAAAACATTTGAAATTCATAAATGGAGATAAAATATTAAATAAAAAAACAGAAATTCAAAAAAGGAGATAATAAGGAAAAAAAGAGAGTGAAACGCATAAATGATAAAAAAAAAATCGAAAATGGATATAATGCATAAATAAAAAAAGAGAAGAAATTCGCAAAAGCTGATAATATGAAAATGATAAAAAACAAAACAAAAAAAAACTGATAATAAATAAAAAAAAATCTGATGATAAATAATAATAAAAAAAAAACTGATAATAAATAATAAGTAAATAATAAAAAGGTTGAAAACGCTAGAAGGAGGGCTTGAACCTCCGACCTTGTGGTTAACAGCCACACGCTCTAACCAACTGAGCTATTCCAGCTTTTTATAGTTTTATAACTCGGTGTTATAATAATAGATAAGAATTATTTTAATTGCATACTATACATTTAATAAAAGGGTTAATTTCTATAAAATTCACTACCTTTGAATGAATTTGTAATTTAAACATGACTTTTACAACATTGCAATAATAACGCAATCTTTTAATTTGTAGCAAAATAGACACACTTATAAAATTTTGACGATTGAAAAAGTAGCGTCACACAATAAAAAAAAAAACCTCCATTTTTAACACTCCTAAACCAAATTAAATTAATACGTTCATGTGGAAAAATTATTCCCATATCATATTTCCGATCGTTGGAAAATAATTGAAAGTGTCGAATTTACAAATCAAAAGATTGAGTTATTATTGCAATATTTTTAAAAATGGTGTCTGAATAAAAAAAATGTGAATTTTTTTGGCAACAACCCAAACTAAAATACATATAATTCACGCCTATGATGTACATTAACGGTGATTTATTGCGCTGAAGATGATATATATTATCCAATGAATTAAGCTGATTAAGTATCGTATTGCAAATAATGAATGAACGTATATTTGAAAGTGTGCGACTTCAATTATCCTCATCCATCATTCCATCTTATCTTATCTGATGATACATTAACACGAAATGCGATAAGGAATCGACATATATCTAAAAGTAATGCCATGGCTTTGGATGCGGACACGTATGCTCATTATAGAGTCCACGTGTGCGTGAGAGAATAATATATAAAGCTCGGCCGATTCAAAATCTATACAAGTACATGTATGATCGTGATCATCATCGATCTAAATTAAGGTTGATAAAGCTTGCTGGAAAGCATACATCACTATCAGTACTGTGTGATTATATATACATAATCGATGTCGGGGGCGCAGGGTGCACAGCCGCCGGAGTCATTCACGGCGACGACGTACGAGTCGGTGGAAGGCGGCCAAAACAAGACTCGGTTCGACCCCCGCTCCAAAGAAGACGAGGGCGGAATTCAAATTGAGAAAATTCAGGATAAGGTCGAAGACGCCGCCGGCACTGGCGGCCCCGTTTTCGGAGCCGGCAAGGACGACCACGACAACGACAAGGGTGATTTGGGCGTCTCGGGCACTGCATAGTTGATTAATTACCTGCTTTTTGGATTTTTTTTTTTTTTCTTCTTTCTGTTCCAACTCTTGCTTAACTTGGCCTTCTCTTTCTTTTTGGTTATATGTTTGTGTTCCTAGGTCTTCTTTTCTGTGTACATTGTGGTTATATTTAGATTAATAAATTGGAGATGAGATCCTTTTAATACTCTGGTGATGTTTATTATTAAAGTATAATTTGTTGTAATATAAATAATATTAATTAATATTTATTATTAAGCATTGAAAATTTAAAAATTATATACCTAATCAATCATAATAATTAATTATATTAACTAAAAGATAATTATAAATTTTAATTAAGTAAAATAAATTATAAATAATTGTTATGAAATTAAACTAAATAAAAAAAATGAAATTGAAGTAAAATTAACAAAATTCATGGGACAAAGTGAGATAGAGTAGGGACTAAAATTTCACATAATGACGGGTGTGTGTGACTATTTAAATTTATATTGGCCCTAAATCAGATTTTCTTCAAAGTAATTATAAACACGGTCCCATAATTTAATAAAATCGTGAATTTTCTTCTACATAAGATATACATTAGATGGTCAATATTTCCGTTCGAGTGCACCTTCAACACTACAAAAAAACGGATTTTAGCGACGGATTATTCCGTAGTTGTACAGTGAATTACCATTGCTAGATGGTGTTAGTGACGGATTGCCTAGATGGTGTTAGTGACGGATTGCCAACGGAATATCCATCGCATATCCATCGCCTCTGTTTGTCGTCGTCGGTTGGTCGACCGACGATAGATGATGAATTCACGGCGGACTAGCAACGGATAACAATTCGTCATTAAACTAACGTTATAATTTAATGACAGAAATGATTCTGTCGTTAAATTCTCGGATTGTTATCCGACGTGAGTCCGTCGCTAAATCCACGGATTGTGATCCATCACTAGTTTTTTTTTAATATTTTAATATTCCTCAAATTAATTAAAATCAGATATTATAAATGAAATAGTAATATTAAAAATATACTATGTTAAAAATACTAATATTCAAAATACAATATATTAAATTACAAATTTACAAATAAAATATAATTATTCAAATAAAAAATACTATCACTGATCAGAGGGCGAGGACGGGGGCGGGGGTACTGTGGTGGCTGGCCAAATTTAGCAAACATCTGGGCCCATGTGCCTCCATCTAGGCCTGCATCTTAGCCTGTATCTGGGCCTTCATCTGCGACTACAGCTACTGCATCTCGATCTTGACCTCATCCTGTATCTGGGTGATGTGATCTCAGCAGGAGATCGACGGGGTACGAATATGCGGAAGCTCAAGAAAGAACACACGTCAACGATGTAAGGATTTGATCCAAAGTATTGTTGGTGTTTGATGAAGATAGGAGAATTTTTGGTGGAAGGAACGGCTGTTTGGAGTGTTTTGAGTTATACGTGCTATTTAACTCAAACCGAACACGTATAAGAACTGAATGTGGAACTGACTTGGGATCGATTCTTTGATGATGCGAAACACACACTTTAAAGCAATTTCTCAGATGTAGATGATGTTGAGTTGCAACCCAGCACGAACTCCGTAATTTATATACTACGAAACGCGTGTCGTGAAATAGCTTCTCAGATTTGTAGCGAGACCACCCTATCACTTGAAGAACTAGAACGATACCATTCCATTGATAAGACTTAAAGTTGCTAACCTTTAAGAATGTAAAAGTCGAAACCAACAATAGGTATAGGAGACAATGTGATTTAAATTAAATATCCAACAAAGTCTCAAGAAAATATGTCACAAAATAGTCCTATTTATAATGCTAATGCTCGATCCTAACTAGGCTAGGAATACTACCTTAATTAGAATTATATCTAGGAAAGAAGTTCCCATAAATAAAATTCCAATTACCTATCTAAATAAAATAAAAATAAAAACTAATTAAATAAAAAACTAGTCTAAAATTTGAATCTCATAATTAAAGATTAAGGAGTCCGATTTTCTTCAACTCTTCAACTCATGTCCATGCCAAGCACGCTTCTCGCTCAACAGATAAGGCATGGGCACGCTTTATTCGCAATCAGCTCCTGGATGGACATTCAACTTCAATTTTCTAATCTTTGACCAACTATGCTTCAATCCTTTAAACTTTAATCTTCAATTGTTAGCAATGTAACAACATGGTCGATTGGAACTCTTCCTTGGTCTTCCAACTTCTTTCGCACATAAGCTTGCAAATATCCTTGTAATTGGACCTTTTAATTACAGCTCCGGGTTGAATTCTTCATTGCTTGACTTGGCTTCATCATTCCCCTCCTCTTGAAAATAATTCGTCCTCGAATTCGAACCTCCTGGATCAAAGACTAACACTAACTGACCATCGAACTCCTTATGCACAAACTGCATAAGTCGCATCTTCATGATCATGAACGTGAACATCCACTCAATATCAAATGGTCGAAACTCCACCATAGAAAGCCTCAACATGGCATTTGCGAACAAATCTGGTGGTACATCAACATCCAATGGAACATCTTCAACAACCTGTAAAATAAAGACATCACAAGAAAACGGTTGGCAAATAATGTCAGAACTTGGCAACTCCTCCATGCTTGCTTGTACGAGTCCTTTGTGATCTTCAACCATTGCCTCACTGATGTCACTCTCCTTTTCAGAACATGGCTGTATCTCCAACAACTTCTCAGCTACTTCAACTTCTTCATCTGCAACATTGATCTCCAAGTTCGCAATTTGTAGTTTTTCCACCATACAATCTTTAGGACTTGTCATTTCCATGGACAAAACTTCCATATTGCAATCTTCTAGAACTAACTCCTCCAAAACTGGCATGTCCACATTGGTTGTTTCTATCATGTCCATCTCTGGCTTAGATTCTTCAACTATCTCACCCTTTAAGCACATGGAAACAGATGACAATTCATTAATACATGTTTCAACAATGTCTAGAATTGGTACCTTGGAAGTAGAATCTTCATTGGTGGCAACGAACTCAGTTGGTAAGTCAGCATTGGTCTTCTCTTAACTTGCTGATTCAATTTCTTTGCCTTGTTCAGAAATCAACATGACTTGTAGATTCGGACATTGGGCTTTAAAGTGACCCCAACCTTAACATTTAAGGTAATGAATTCTATCTTTTCATCATTAATTATTCTCTGGTCAATACTTTAAATTAACGACTAGCATGCATAAATGGTGATTAAGAATTCATACAAGATATGAAATAAATCATAGAAATCAAACCTCGAGAAATAGTAAGAAGAAAAAGTAATCAACTCATATATTAAAATCTATAAATTCCAATCCCTAAAACCTAGCTATAGAATTAGCTAGACATGATTAAATAAATAAACAACAATAAAGTATCAGTGTTCATGATAGAAACGATAAAGGAACCGAAGAACAGTATGTAATCCAGCGGGTTTTTCTTCTCTGCAATGACACGTCATCTCTAACAACCTTGTCATATCCTCTTGAGTAGATGACAACTCTCTGTCTTCTCGGATGTTCTCTCACTTGTATCGAGCATCTCTTGTGCTCTCTCTTATATTTCTAACGTGTATATCTTGTGTATCCAAATGGGAGCTTTTATATGTAGGTTAAAAACCCTGAATTGGAGTGAAAAATCGCATTCATGTGGACCCGTACATGTGGGTTGACCTAGCCATGTAGGTCGACCCAGAGCCCTGTTACGAGTCCTGAACTGAATACAACATCTTCGGTTCAGTTCGGTTTAATAGATGTTGTATTCAATTCAGCTTTGGTTTTTATGTAGGGAACTGAAATATGTTCAGTTCGGTTTCAGTTTAGGGTGTTCAAAATTGAAAAAACCCCGAACCAAACCAATATATATTATAATAATATAAATTATTAATAGTCATCCACTCAGCCCATTAATTAATGAAGATACCTGGAAGCCCATTGAGCCCATTATATCACACTGACACAAATACACAGTTCACACTTCACAGTTCGCCCAAATTCTAAAACCTAATTTTAAAACACCCAAATTAAATATCTCATGCGTCGCCTCCCATTGTCTCTCAACTCTCACGGCTAGAACTAGTTAAACACTTGCCCATCGCAACAATAATAGCTTTCTTCTCCCTCATCTCGAGCAGCAACAAAAGGTAAGCAACTAAAGAATAAAGAATCATCTCACTTCCCTTTAAAGAAAAGAAATTGGCTCAAGTTAAAAATTGTGACTGTCTGACTAGATTTTACTCTACTTGCTCTAGAACATAAACAAGTCGGGACTGGAATTTGACTTATTGTTAAACTGTCTGATTGGGTTTCAAAACCATCTCAACCGCTCAATCTTCTTATGTTAATCATTGACCATTAGTTTATTCAAAGCAAATTTTATGGAAGTTTAAGACAAATTCAGAAACAAAATATGCTAAACATTTGTCCTTACTTTAGATAAATTTATTAGGATTTTGTTTAAATGTGGTAGCAGATTAAATGATGGAATCATGCAATTAGCAGATCAGTCCCTTATTTTACAGTATATATTTGATTATTTGTAAAATAAGAGAATGCTTAACAGGTCACCAACTTTCATGTGCTAGTATTGTTTAATTTGTAAGCTCTTAAGATCTTAGAAGAACGGACCTATGAGGCTAATTTTGCATTGTGGTTTTGGAAAAGTAAGGCGTAAGCAACTTGGCATGAGGTTAAAAGAATTGTTATTTTATCCAAAAGTGATATTTGAATTATAACAACTATTAGATCATTACTTATGCAAGAATTATTATTTTATTAGTTAATCAGTGGGTTTAATGATTAATGATTAACGTATTAAATTTATAGTAGCTTATTGTGATTTTATTTATCTTTGTAAGGTTTAATTTAAGATGGTGAAAAGCTCTAATGGAGAGGAAACCATGATACCATCACCAAGCTAACAAGAATCAACATCAACAAAGAGGAAAGCTACAACTCTAGCTCCTAGAGCCAATATGTGGAATCTATTGGTCTCGGGGTGAGTCTGAATCAGTTTAGAGAGGGGTGAATAAATTGATCCCAAAACTTGAAATAGTTGCGGAATATATTGGGCCCTTGACTCGCAGTGAGAACTTATCAGTGCACTTGATCAGTTGAGTTGGTCAGTTCAATGTGCAGTTTGTGTGCTGAAATTGTGCAGTTAGTACATGTAACTGAAGACTATAAAACTGAGCACACAAAGACAATTTATAGAGGTTCGAAGCTTAAACTTCTACATCCTCTCTTCCTTACTGAAAATGACAATCCACTATGCAAATGTAAAGTTTCTTTATTACAGTTACACAGTGAAGATAAATTGTTGAACCTGAAAATGGCACCCTTCCCTCGAGTACGGTCTCCTTTTCAACTGGTGTTGTCCCGAAAGAACAGACCCATCGATACGCCATTCCTCAGCCGGTGATGGTCGACAGCTCAAACTTACCGCTCTCAATTGCTCACTGGGACTTTAGGTGCTATTGCCCGTCTTTACAAGATTTTAGATCTCTCTTGATCTTCAAGAATGTAGTCTTGAAATTGTTATCAACTGGTATGCTCCTTTGGCTTGAGTTAGGTAGTTGATCGGCGTAAATCTTCAAACTGAGAAGTTGGCTCTGGTTGGACTTCTTCAAAAGCTAGCTTGACGATGAGCGATGTGTTTCTTTTTCTCAGTTGGGACTTTTTCTATGGACAAATTTGAGCTTAATCTATGAATGCTTTTTCAAAGTCTTGTTGGCAAAAGTCGGTTCACAAATCATATTACTCATCCTTTATAAGAGAGTGGCTTGCGACCGTTGCAGATCAATGAATGATCATAAATAATTCATTGATTTGGTAAAGTCGTTAAGAGGATTTTTGTTGAAGTAGCTGTTGTGCTGCCTTTGTTCTCTGATAAGCTTTTGTTCTGGGATCTTGGTTACATTAACTTCAAGATCTTCATGTTGGCAGTTCTGAAATTTGAATTTCAGTTTCAGCTTCTATCTTCATCATCAGTTCGGGACTTTAGTTGGCAGTTGTGATCTTCAGTTTGGAACATTTCCTCAGCTGGCAGTTCTGGGCTCTGGCCTGAAGCTTTATGAGCTCCAGTTTGGTCTTCTTCAACTAGTAGTATTGAACCAGTGCTTTCTTCAGCTGGTACTTTGGACTCATGTCCCTTCAGCTGGAACTTCTTGAACTGGTACTTCCTTCAGTTTTGATATTGAACTGGTGCATCTTCAGCTGGTATTCTGAACTGATGCTTTAAGCTGACATATTCTTCAGCTCGTACCTTGAACTGGTACAGTCTTCAGCTGGTACAATCTTCAGCTGGTATTCTCAGAACTGATACTTTGAGCTAGCATATTCTTCAGCTTGTACCTTGAACTGGTAAAGTCTTCAGCTGGTACTTCAATCTTCAGCTGGTATTCTCAGAACTGATACTTTGAGCTGGCATATTCTTCAGCTCACGAATTGTAGACTGAAATGCTAATAGACATGTGTACTCATTTGACTCTAATGGTCAGTTAATACTTTGATCCTGTCAAATTGTCAGTCTGCATCTTCAGTTTTCCTGTCTTGCTAACTGTTCTAGCAATCAATCTACATGACGCAAGGTCATTTCGCACTCAAAAATAATTTATAACTCCTGTGCCCACAGCGAGCGTAGCCAGCTAATGAGTACAGGGTCGAATCCACAGAGAGCTGTTACGATTTCACCTTCTGGTATCCAGTCACAAAAAAGAGGGTTTTGGTTTTGTCATTATACTGAATTTAATCTGCAAATAGAAAGTAAAGAGAATATCAAATAACAAAAGGTTATGGCATTTGAACTTGAAATTGGTTTAAATATAAAACAACTCGATCATGGACATACCAATTTTTATACATGATAAATCACCCAGTTATGGAGACCGGATTCCTCTCTGCGTCTCTCTATTCATCATTTCATTTTAGACTTAAAAGCGATTCCTTGTCAATTAAATCCCTAATCAGTCACCCCTTCCCCGGTTTCCCAAAGAGATGTAAGTGAACAGACAGCAGTGTGCCCTAGATAAACCCAGATCTATTGTGTTTACCGATTCCTCATGTGCCCACAACAACCCATTGATTCCCTTATTACTATATGAATCAACACACAGTCACGATTCGCCAATTCAATTAATAGTGGTGTGCCTTCTTTACCTAATGAGTGATCAACCACATTGGGCATTTCAGACACACACTCACGTAGAATAAGGCACAAGAATCAACAGAAATCTATCATACACTACTATGCCCATTTTGGCCTCATGAGTCCAGATTTATATTCAAACAATTCTCATTGTTCAAACACCAGAATAAAGTGTCTAGCCAAACATGCTATACATAATTAAAAGAATAGAAATAAAAGACATATAAGGAAAATGTACTGAATTAATTAGCAAAAATACTCAACACTAACGTTGAGTATGGAAACATAATCCTACGTCCAAAGGCTTAAGGCCTATTGGAATTGTTTTTGCTACAATGCAGCATACGAAATGAAAATGCAAAATAAAGTAATATTGTAGCAATTGTTTCTAACTACCGACGACCCTGTTTCCAGAAAA
The DNA here is from genome assembly GCA_026008535.1 of Perilla frutescens. NCBI lineage: Eukaryota > Viridiplantae > Streptophyta > Magnoliopsida > Lamiales > Lamiaceae > Perilla > Perilla frutescens. Next base: position 15,277,461 of record BRKX01000004.1, read on the forward strand.
TAAAGTAGCTTAAATAGTTACATTTCCGAATTAGAGTTTCTCCAACAAACTAGGGTCTTCACTAGATTTCCAGAACTGGCATGCCCTTCTTGATTTGTCTGGATAAGCTTTTATTTGACCAAATCCCTATTTTTTCGGGATTGAACTTATCTCTTCATTGCAGCGCCTCCAAGAGTCCAGCTTACCACCAACTCCTCTTTTGATATGCAGCTATCTTTCACGTTTATCTCCTCTAACAAAATCTCGGGTTTTCTGCGAATGCCCATCCTGGCCTGCTGTCGAGTCTACACAAGTAAAATGGGCACGGCATTATACAGTCAGCTTCATCCATCTCTGACATGCTCATTCCGCTACCTAAATGTAGGATGAACGCTGAAAGAAGTCCCTTGTGCCACTAAATGAATTTTAAGCTTGGATTTTGCTTGAATAACCGAGCATAAAATGCCCCTTTCGCCAGACTCGACCTCCGAAATGTCCCTTGACCTCATCCTGGTTCTTTTTTACTCAAAACACACTAAAAAGGACATTTATCACGAACAAAATGCCCATAAAAATATGAAATAAATGGACTCATCACTACAGCTTTCTTTTTCTCAGCTCTTACTGGATTTCTCTCCTTTTCTTTTCTTCTCTTTCTTTTATTTTCTTCTCTCTATTTTCTTTTCTTCTCTCTTTTTTATTTTCTTTTCCTTTTCTTTTGGATTGATCATTCTTTGGTTTGGTTTAGCTCAAACTTCTGCTTCGATCAACCTCAATTTCTGCTTGATTTTCTTTCAGTTTTTCAAAGCTTTTTAACATGTTTTGACATTTCATCAAAAAAATAGTAGGGATTAGGTAACTCTTGATAGTTTTTCCTAACAGAACCACTTTACCTTCTTTATTGACAATGAAGGAAACAAAAATGGCAAGTATAACTATTGTGGTAAGATTTATTATTGCGATTCTAGGAAAAATGGTACTTCCGCTGAAAATACTCATATGAATAATTGCATAAAAAATCCAGCTCATGTTCATTTAAGACAATTATAATTGTCTTTACAAGCATTACATGATAAGGATAATGAGTGCATAGGTAGTAGTCTTACTGCTTTGAGATTTGATCAAGATTTATATAGGAAAAAATTGGCTTTAATGATCATTAGAGATGAGCTACCATTTAAGGTTGTCGAGGATGAAGGGTTTATTGATTTTGTTGCTGCTTTATAACCTAAATTCACTCTCCCATCACGTTGGAACATCTTAAGAGATTGTTATCAATTGTTTTTAGATGAGAAAAAAATTGCAAGAATATTTGAAATATCAGGTCAAACTGTCTATATTACTACAGACACTTGGACGTCTTTGCAAAAAAATGAACTACATGTGTGTTACTGCGCGCTCATTTCATTGAAAAAAGTTGAAATCTTTATAAAAAGATTACAAATTTTTGTACAATTGAAAGTCATCGGGGTGACGAGATGGGTGAACAATTGGATGGTTGTCTGCGTGAGTGGGGAGTTGCAAAGGTGTTATCAATTACTGTAGATAATGCAACTTCAAATGACATGTGCATTAACTACTTGAAAGGAAGACTTACGTCTTGGGGTTGTAGTATTGCCAAGAGAATTCATCTTCATATGAGATGCATTGCTCATATTCTTGCTTTGGTAGTTAAGAATGGGTTGAAAGACATAAATCCTTCAGTCAATAAGGTTAGAGAAGTAGTGAAATTTGTTAGACATTCTCCATCTAGGTTAAGAATGTTTAAAGATTGTTGTGTCACCGAATCTATTGAGTGCAAGAGAATGTTGTGTCTAGATGTTGCAACTAGATGGAATTCGACCTATTTGATATTGAGTGTTGCTCTTAAATATGAAAGGTGTTTGAACGGTTTGAAAGTGAAGATCCATACTATAAATTTAAGCCTTGATCGTGGGCCGCTGATACAGACTCAAAGTTGGGTGTTTTGTACATATCATTTTCATTGTTTTTTGATGAGTATGGGATGAGCTTTGGCAAGCTAAATCCGGAGTTGCATCTGCGTGGTCCAGTGACGCGACTTAGAGCCAAGAAGCTGCAAGGCTACCTTCAGTGTTTCATTGGAAAGAAGCTCGAGGAAGAGTTGATGGTTCGAAGTAGCCCTAAGCTGATTATTATGCTTTCAATAAAATATGAAGATGAAGAGGCCTAGATGGAGTTAGTGCAGATTTTATTTAATTTAATAAGACTATTTTCAGTTGTGGATTTTATTTAATTTGAAGCCCAAATTAATGTTAGGTGAATTGGGCCTTTAGCTTGTTTTCTTTTATTTTTCAAAATTATTAAGCCCATTAACTCAATAATTTCGTTTTTCCATCAGGTTAGTATTTATGCACTTTCAAACCCTGGATTAGACAGATTAGATTTGATAAAAAACGCATTGTCGTTCATCCCGTCTCAAAAACACACATATCGATAGTTCTTGGTAGGGTTTGTGAATTGGCACCTACAAACTCGAAATTAAAAGATTCATTCGTGCATCCAGTAGTGTACGGGTTGATCTGCCACAAAGTTCTACTCCATACTCGCGTTTTGGATTCTCGTACATCCAGGGTTCGTTTCGGGTAAGCTTCTTCTATCCATTTCATTTCCATTCACCTCCACATCGTTTACCATCACCACCACGCCTCCATACACATCCCACACCATCCACCACGTTGTGACCATCGTCTATATTCAACCACAAGTCCAGATTTCACATATACCATCCAATTGAGCCGTAAATCGCCTAAAAATCACCACCGAGCCATCTCCTAATATATACGTGCGTTTTGTCTGATTTTTGGATATGTTATTCCTGCTATATATTTATGCTTTGTCCTAACATTTGAGCGTAATCCGACTTCATTTGCTAGGTCAATTGATTAGGTCAAGAATTAGGGTTCTTCGGGTTGAAATTGGGTATTTTTGTGTTATCTTGGATTTTAATTCGAAAATTGCTTTGAGATCAGTTTATTTGAGTTAATTATTTGTTATCGTTCAGTTTGTTTTTGGATTGAATCATTTGTCAAGTTGATGTGTGTTCGATTCGATAAGCTTCCGCATCGTATTGGTTACATCATTTTTAGTCTTTTTTTATAAAATCTAGAGTATGGTAGGGAGCTTAAGTGAAATAGGAGGGAAGAGATGCAAAAGGATCCAGTATGGGCATAAGCCGACACTATCTGTGATAAAGGCATAAAGGAGGGAGCCGAAGCTTAGAGAGTCTGTTGCAAATTCGACGCAGAAGTTTAGCTCCAATCACTCCAACTAACTGGATCCACGTCAACAACCGTTCCTAGAGGTGGGGGAGTCGATCATTGAGTAGAGAAGGTGGAGAAGAGGGAGAGAGATGGAGAAGATAAGGAGAGAGAAAGAGAGGACGTGAAATCCGCAAATCCTGGTGGAAGGTCGAAGAAGTCAAGACTGGTTGTGCCCCTGCGTGGGCTGAAATGGGCCGATTTGTGGTAGTTCCATTCTCACTATAAATACTTGATTCGTGAGTAATAGGCTGGGCGATTTTTGCAAAATCTTTTATGAACCTCCTGTAAAATTCAGCGTGTCCCAAGAATCCTCTCACTTGTTTCACGGAAGTGGAGTATGACAACTTTTCAATTATGTCCACTTTGGCTTTGTCGACCTCAATGCCCCTCTCGAAAATCACATGGCCTAGTGCAATGCTTTCTCTGACCATAAAATGACATTTTTCATAGTTCGGCACTAGGTATTTGTCCACACAACGCTGCAACACCTTCTCTAGATTGTCCAACCATCGATCAAATCAGCTTCTATACACCGTGAAGTTATCCATAAACACCTCAATGCAATTCTCGAGCAAATCAGAGAATATACTCATCATACATCGCTGAAACGTACCAGGAGCATTGCAGAGACCAAAGGGCATTCTGCGATAGGCAAAGGTGCCGAATGGGCACGTGAATGTTGTTTTCTTCTGGTCCTCTTGACTTACTACAATTTACATGTATCCAGAGTATCCGTCCAAAAAACAAAAGAACTTGTTTCCTGCGAGTCTCTCCAGCATCTGGTCAATGAATTAAAGTGGGAAGTGATCCTTCCGCGTGACCGTGTTCAGCTTCCGGTAGTCAATGCAAACTCTCCAGCCAGTTTCCAGTTGTGTGGGCACAAGCTCTCCTTTCTCATTTTTCACAACTTGAATGCCCAACTTCTTGGGCACAACATGGATTGGACTGACCCACTTGCTATCTGAAATAGGGTATATAATGCCCTGATCCAACAGCTTAATTATTTCCTTTAGCACCACATCCTTCATCACTGGATTGAGCTTCCTTTGTGGATCATGAACGGATTTTGCATCATCCTCCAGCAAAATCTTGTGCATGCAAATCGCAGGGCTAATTTCCTTTATGTCTGCCAACGTCCATCCAAGTGCCTCCTTATACAGTCTCAACAATCTCAAAAGGCAGTCCTCATCAGCTTGATTTAACCCCACACTTATGATTACATGGAAAGTTTCATGATCTCCTAAGTAGGCATATTTCAAATGCCTTGGTAATGCCTTCAGTTCAAGCGTGGGCACCTTGACAATAGAAGGCATCAGTTGATCATCATTTCTCCGAATGGGCACACCATAATCCACACAACCGTATGGCATCTCTTCCAGTGAGTACAGCATCATGATTCCTTCCTCGATGTCATCGTCTTCCTCCAGGGCATCTTGATCAGTCAGTCTATCCCACAATGCCCATTTCAATGGGTCTCTATTGCTCACCATGGATATGATAGATCGGCTTGGTGGATGGAATAAATTCACAAAACTGCAATTCTCTGTATCTGGGGGTGCTTTAATGCTTCAAATATGTTGAATGTCACATTCTCCCCATCAAACTCACACGTCAGTGTGCCCTTGTCCACATCAATCTTGGTTCAAGCTGTCTTCATGAAAGGTCTTCCCAGCAACAACACTGAAGATTTTGAAGTTGTTGTGCCCATGTCAAGCACATAAAAATCTGCTGGGAATATAAGCTCGTCCACTTTTACCAACACATCTTCAATGAGGCCTTGTGGATATACATTCGATCGGTCAGCAAGCTGAATGACCACACGGGTCTCCTTAAGAGGTCCAATCTTCAATTCCTTAAACACTGACAAGGGTATTACATTGATCGATACTCCTAAATCCAGCATGGCCTTCTCTACTTTCTTGTCTCCTGTGATGCAAGGAATCATGAACATCCCTGGATCATCACACTTCTTGGGCAGCTTCTTTTGTATCACAGCCGATACATTCTCCCCAACTAAGAATCTTGCATCATCATTAAATCGCACCTTTCTGGTGCATAGTTCCTTCAGAAACCGGGCATACCGCGGTACTTGTTTGATTGCCTCGATTAATGGAATATTAATTTCCACTTTGCTGAATACATTTAGCATCTCTCTGGTTTCATATTCTCTTCTATTCTGTGACAATCTCCATGGAAAAGGAGGCTTCTGTTTCCCTAGAATGGGCACTTCGGCAGGCTTCTTGGCTTCCAGAATGGGCACAGTATCATCATGTTGAGCTTCTTGTGCCTCATCCTTGTGGAAATTTTTTCCACTTTTTCTTCAAAGGGCACTTCAATTTTTTCTTCTACTGATCTGACCATCTCTGGAAGCTCTTTTCCGCTCCTTAGAGCCACTGCATTCACCTGCTCTCTCGGATTTTCAACCTAGGAAGGTAATTTCCCATTTTTCTCCTCCATCTTGTGCATGGCTTGAGCCAATTGATTGATTTATTTGCTCATGTGTGAAAGACCAGCTCGGGTCTCTTGCTTGAATTTTTCATTCTCCTCAGCCATGGTAAACACAAGATCCTCCAGCCTATGCTTTCTCTTTTCTTCTAGCGGCGGTAATGGACGTGCAGGATGTTCATCATCTGGCCTTTTCCATCTGAAGTTTACGTGGTCTCTCCAGTCAGGTTTATAAGTCTGGGAATGGGGATCATATCTTCGAGAATGCTCATTTTGACCACCTATGGCGTTCACTTCCTCCAGTTCTTCTTGTAAAGTAAGGCACTTATCAGTAAAATGAGATATACTTTTGCATACTCCGCAGGGTCTGGGCTTCTTCGCCATGCTCACACCGGACAAGATCTTTTCAATTTTGTCACTCAATCTATCAATCTGGTTGTCTTATTCCAGTACCCTTTTTGATTCGCTTACAACCCGAATGCTCTCTCCACCGAAATCTCGGTTGTCTTCAGCCATTTTAGTGAGAATCTTGAATGCTTCAACAGGCTGTTTGTTCAAAATAGACCCTCCACATGAGGCATTCACGATCGTCCTCTCATGTGGTCTCAATCTTCTGATAAAATACTGAATTAAATCGTGTTCAGTAATCTGGTGTTGTGGACATTTCGCCAGCATCGTCTGGAATCTTCCCCAGTAGTCATAAAAACTTTCGTTAGTTCCCATCTTCAGGCTCCCTATCCTTCTTCTCATTTCTTGCACTCTGCATGCTGGGAAATATTTCTCAAAAATATTCTGTTGAAGTTGTCTCCATGTGGTCACAGCGCCAATCGGTAATGTGTATAGCCAGTCCCGTGCCCCATCCGGAAGGGTGAAAGAAAACGAGACTAGCCACACATACTCCTCTCATTCATGGTCGGATAGTTAAGTTTGGCAAACCATCTCAAAATCTTGCAAGTGTCTTTGTGGATCCTCTTCGGGCATTCTATGGAACTTCAACAAGATCTAGATAAAATTTGCATGAATATCCCAGTTCTAAGTCACAGTTGGGAGTGCAATGTCCATCGGGCACAGATTCATGTTGGTCGAGAAAACTAACTGCCTTAAAGTCCTGTTGTCATCCGCATTTCCATTTGCTGCGGCCATGTTGATGTTGTGTTCGTTCTCAAACTGTACTTTCTCCTCGTGCCTTTCGTCTCCTTGATCTTCTTGATCACCTGATGGTGTGGGCTAATGAGATCTGCTTGCGGCTCGACATGCCCTCTTCACTACTGCCCTATTTTTTTCCTCGAAGTTTTCTCTATCTTCGGATCGTACAATAGAGTCTCCTCCGAAGAGCCTCTGGGCATCAATTTCCAGGCTCACCAACGTGGAATGTAAAATCACTAGAAATCAGCTCTCCGGCAACGGTGCCAATTTTGATGTGCGGTCATTTCACACTCCAAAAATAATTTATAACTCTTGTGCCCACAGCGAGCGTAGCCAACTAATGAGTACGGAGTCGATCCCACAGAGAGCTGTTGCGATTTCACCTTCTGGTATCCAATTACAAAAAAGGGATTTTGGTTTTGTCATTATACTGAATTTAATCTGCAAATAGAAAGTAAAGAGAATATCAAATAACAAAAGGTTATGGCATTTGAACTTGAAATTGGTTTAAATATAAAACAACTCGATCATGGACATACCAATTTTTATACATGATAAATCACCCAGTTATGGAGACCGGATTCCTCTCTGCGTCTCTCTATTCATCATTTCATTTTAGACTTAAAAGCGATTCCTTGTCAATTAAATCCCTAATCAGTCACCCCTTCCCCGGTTTCCCAAAGAGATGTAAGTGAACAGACAGCAGTGTGCCCTAGATAAACCCAGATCTATTGTGTTTACCGATTCCTCATGTGCCCACAACAACCCATTGATTCCCTTATTACTATATGAATCAACACACAGTCACGATTCGCCAATTCAATTAATAGTGGTGTGCCTTCTTTACCTAATGAGTGATCAACCACATTGGGCATTTCAGACACACACTCACGTAGAATAAGGCACAAGAATCAACAGAAATCTATCATACACTACTATGCCCATTTTGGCCTCATGAGTCCAGATTTATATTCAAACCATTCTCGTTGTTCAAACACCAGAATAAAGTGTCTAGCCAAGCATACTAGACATAATTAAAAGAATAGAAATAAAAGACATAATTATAAGAAAATTGTACTGAATTAATTAGCAAAAATACTCAACACCAATGTTGAGTTTGGAAACATAATCCTATGTCCAAAGGCTTAAGGTCTATTGGAATTGTTTTTGCTGCAATGCAGCGTACGAAATGAAAATGCAAAATAAAGTAAATATTGTAGCAATTGTTTCTGACTGCCGATGACCCTGTTTCCAGAAAATAAAGTAGCTTAAATAGTTACATTTCCGAATTAAAGTTTCTCCAACAAACTGAGATCTTCACTGGATTTTCGGAACCGGCGTGTCCTCCTTGATCTGTTTGGATTAGCTTTTGTTTGACCAAATCCCTATTTTTTCGGGATTGAGCTTATTTCTTCGTTGCAGCATCTCCAAGAGTCCAGCTTACCACCAACTCCTCATCGGATATACAGATATCTTTCACGTCTATCTCCTTTAACGAAATCCTGGGTTTTCCGCGAATACCCATCCTGGCCTGTTGTCGAGTCTGCACGAGCAAAATGGGCACAGCATCATACAGTAAGTTTCATCTATCTCTAATATGCTCATTCCGCTACCCGAATGTAGGATGAACGCTGAAAGAAGTCCCCTGTGCCACTAAATGAATTTTAAGCTTGGATTTTGCTTGAATAATCGGGCATAAAATGCCCCTTTCACCAGACTCGACCTCTGAAATACCCCTTGACCTCATCCTGGTTCTTTTTGACTCAAAACACACTAAAAATGACATTTATTACGAATAAAATGCCCATAAAAATAAGAAATAAATGGACTTATCATTAACCAATCTCGATTTTCCATTCTCTCTTATTTTGCTTAGGATGTTTTATCGATGCCGGTTTCTACGGTATCATCAGAGTCCGCCTTTAGCATAGGAAAAAGAGTACTTGATCCATTTAGGAGTTCTTTAACTTCTAAAATAGCAAATATGGGGGGAAATACAAGTCAAGTTGATGAGATTTAATGATGAAGATGTTTATTGCATTTTTATTTTGGAGAAGATTTTATGTACTTCACATGTTTATTTTCAAATTTTGAATTATTTGGGTCTTTTGGAATTTGACTTAAATGTTGATGATTTTGTTTTTACTATGTGTGTAATTTGCAGCAGCTTAACCATTTATGTTTCATTAAAATTGTGTGTATTTGGTGAACAAATATGGGAAATTTTGTGAAAAAACAGGGATATTTTTTTTGGTAAATCTGCTCAAAAATATGTTTCGGTTTTAAGCAAATCGAACCGACAATTTTTATTTCGGTTCGGTTCGGCTGCAACCAACGTTCGGTTCAGTTCGGTCATGAGATTTTAGATTCAGTTCAACTTCAGTTTTTAGGGTTCGGTTCGATTCGAACCGAATGCACACCCCTAATTATTTATGTTTCTGTTGTATGTTTATGAATTATTTAAATATTTGATGGACGCGCGCGTGTGAGCATCGTGGTTTTATTGGCATATTTTAAATATTGACTAATGAATTTTGACTAGTCATGGTTAAACATGTTTTAATTGGTCGTTCGAAATGTCTTATTTTGAAATGATAGGTTGGTTGAAAAGTTTTATCTTGCAGATTTGATTATTGAACGACAAATGCATGTGAGCGTGTAATTTATTATTATTCTAAACGAAGTGCTATCCGAATTTTTATAATTCGAGAAAATAATTTATGTTAGTTTGTGAAATTTTATTGTGATTTTCTATTCTCATGTGTATTTTCGTTAGCATCCTGAGCCTCCGGAATCAGGACGCTACATGAATGATAAAAGTTATCAGAGATGAGGAAGCTGGATGTGAATCCTTTAATCTATCATTTACGGATTGAAATCTTATATCAAGCAAAGTAAACTCTGGATATGATTGCATAATTAAGTGATATCCACATTTATCATACAAAGAAACAAGCGTCTTCATGTAATAATTAAGATGGTGATAATTACAATTAAAATTTGGCAGCAGTATAGATAATTATAATTATAAATGGATGGAGAGAGAGAGAGAGAGAGAGAGAGAGAGAGAGAGAGAGACCCCAAAGACACTTTATAAATACTAGTGGAAATATCTAATTAATATGCATCTTTAGAACATGCATGCATATATAATTAGTAAACGTCCGATGGAAATTAATAAATAAAGGCCATGAGTAGTAGCTACTTAGAATTAGAAAAGTACTTGGAGAAATCGGGTTCGAGAGCATGATACGCAAAGGGGAATCGGTGAGTGGCCGGAACCAAATCGGTAACCTGCGCAAACTGCTGGCATTTGGTAATGTGGTCCTGCATGCTGCTTTGATGAGTTGCCAGCAGCTTGTCTAGAAACGACCAATCGCTGGAGAGCTTCTCCTGCGTCTGCTGCTGGATGTACGGCGCCGCCGTCGATGTCAGCCGCAGCATATTCTGTGGGCACTGCAACTCCAGTGATGACTGCAAGAATGAAGACGGAACGGCAGCTTCCGGGCTCAGTAGTTGGGGAAGCTGCATCGAATTGTTGTGGTCAAATGTCTGCAGATTAATATTATTGTTGGAGTTGTGGTGCTGCTGCTGCTGCTGCTGCTGCTGCAGGGTACAACCACCTACAGCTGCATGGAAAGGTACCATCGTCGGTTCTTCTTGATCCACGTCCGGATGGAACCCTCGCGTGTGGTTTTTCTTCTTGAAAACTCTGCAGATCACCCATCCATCTTCCTGCCCAGTTAAAGATACATCATACATATATATATTAGACTATTAGTGAATGCGAGAGATGGATCGATCGATGATCATAATAACGGTTTATTATAGTAAGTACGTTGTAGTTGTAGGTACGTACTTGGATTTCATGGGGAGCATTGTCATCGTCCAAACGATATTCGTGCATGATCCAATCAGTCTTGTGGCCGTGAGGGGCCCGGCCCGTGTAGAAAACTAGGGTTTTTCTCATCCCAATTCTCCTAGAGTTGCTCATGTGGATTGCCTTGTCTCTTCCAGTCGCCTTCCAGAAACCGGCCGCCGTCGCCCGGTTCGTTCGGGTCCCCGTCGGGTACTTTTTGTCCTTGTGGCTGAAGAAGTACCATTCATTTTGGGGACCCGACCCAATTCTGCATTTCTCTGTCATCATCATCATCTTTTTATGTTAGCTAGAGGATCTCTCATTCCAAACAATTTATAATGCCCATAATTAATTAATTTTTTTCTTTAATTTTAATTTCTCATATAAAGGACAATATATTCTGGCTGGATTTTTTTTCTATATATATGTGTGTATGCATGTATCCTCTGGATTTTCTATATTTAAATAGAATAACATGCAATGCAGTGCAAACTAGGCCGTATGGTCCATAATCTATATTCACATATATGTCATGACGACATATAGAATATTAAAAAATGGAAAGCCAAGATTTTTAATTCCACTCAAATAATATAAGAAATATGAGAAGACATGTCAGTATGTCACTAACTTTTATTGTATAATTATATTTTATCCATTTATTATTAATATATATAATATTGTATTATATAAAATATTGAGAGTTATATATCTATTATATATTATATAAATTGATTGATTATGGATTTTTTTATTAATTATATTAACATATTATTTACATAAAATTGAAAGCATATATATGTTATAGTTTAGAAACAAAAAATCCGTACAAAGATATTATTTTTAACCATGGCAAACAACTTCTAAGAAATAAAGAGGTCCAAACTTAAGAATTTATGTATGTATTTACCACAGAAGTTTATTGTATACTGTTTGCTCATCAAAATATTATTTCGGCTTAAACTTCTAAAGGGTTATATATCTTCTTGTTTTTGAAACTATATATGCATTTCAAAATCAAACTGTTTTTGGAACTAGTATATATATATAGGAATTGGATCAAATAATATTGAGTGTACTTGCTGTAAGAATTAGCTAACTACAAACAAATCCTAGCTAGTCCTTAGATCTAGTATCCCTTAATTAAATTACATTATGATCGAGTAAATTAAGGTGATAGACTTGTTTTAAAAAAATGATAAACTTAAATTTACTATCTTTTTTTTATCTGTAGCTGAACACTCGTTTGAGAATAAGTTTTAAGATATCATATGTGTGATTTTAATTAATAATGTGATCACTTATATATATTCTTTTTTTTTTCTTCAGATCCCTAAATATTAATTACTTTAGAGTTAATAATATTTATTGTTTAAAAGAGAGCCATCATTAACAAAAATGCTAGCAATTCAAGTTACATAAGATCGTATCATTAACCTTATATATAGTTGTTATAAGACTGGGAAAATAAAAAAATAATTAGTTGCTTAGTGAAATTAAATCAATTTTCTTAATTAATTTTACACAGCATGCATCACAAGTTTTCATAGGATGCTCTTCTGAGAATTTCAGTCAACATTTTCTCGATGAATTCAAAATCTTAATCACATTCTTAATTTAACATTTAAAAATTTATTATTGGGAAATAAAATAATACTCCGTAATGAGTTTATGGGATCCAGTGACATATTAACTGATTTCCACTCTGCCATGAAAGTCAGAAATGGATTTTGCTTTCAGTTTATACTTTATAATTAATTTCCAGGAGTCAATATATATCTCTTTTTTAAATAAGCTGGGAATTTAAACTATTCCTGATAATTAATATTCTCATTCCAACGTGATTATTTAAAGCGTCAATAAATATCTGAAATGATTTCTTTTTGAAGTTTTATTGTTCGATATTAGTCTTCATTTCTTATAAAACAATTTAAATGCACACCAAATCAAATGTATATGTAGGCCAGTTTTATGATTTTATCAGACAATGCAAGCAAATGTTCAGTATTTAATTTTGCTCATTCGTGATCAGATAAGTACATGTATCTTCCATAACAAATATTAAAAAAAAAAGGTAAAATTATATATGAATTGAACAAATAATCTTTGAATACAACAAATTAATTAAACTAATTAAAGGAAATTAAGAAGAGATCATAGAGACAGATATATTTAAAGCTAACCTTTGAGGTCCCAAGGCTCAAGTTTGTTGAGATCGACTTCTCTAATAACATCGAAGTCGATGGGTTCGTACGACACCTTCTTCTTCAGGTAATAATACAGTAATTCCTCGTCTGTTGGATGGAACCGGAATCCTGGTGGAACTGATAGCCCTCCATTTCCTCCCATCATATTCTGATATTTTGTCAATTTTTTCTGCATGCACACACACATATATATATATATATATCACCAAATTAAATCTTTTGCAGATGTATAGCAGATGAGATAGATGTAAGAAATATTAATGGGGGCTTTAATTTTATGCAGGAAAATTAGTTCTGAGATTATATTGCCTTCCCAAAACCAGGTCAAGAGAGAGAAATCTAGGTTAACTGAGGATGCATGAACCTTAAAATTAAATTACTCTAGAAACAAGCATCCGTCACATGATAAGAGCTTCAGCAATGAAAACCCTAGCTAGAGATTCAATTGCTAAAAGATTCAAAGATCGATGAAAGTAAATAATATGCAACTTCACAAACATATGGCTAAGAAAATAAAGGAAATGAACATACTGTTTTTTAAGGCAATTAATTAACCTCGTAAAAGGGAATAATTATCCGTCATGAGCAAATTGAAAGTTGCATATATCCCCCTTCTCCCCTGCAGTTATGCGAGCACAACTTGGAGGAGGGGAACAAATTAAAACACGAAACTGGAACACGAGAAGAAGATGAAGAAGAAGAAGAAGAAGAAGAAGAAGAAGAAGAAGAAGAAGAAGAAGAAGATGGAATGCATGCGACAAGACAAGACGAGAAGATCAGAAGAGGGAAGCAAACCTTAATTAGCTTGTTTAGGGTTAAGAAGTTGTACGTGTTGAGTGTTGGCAAAGAAAAAAAGAAGACAAATAGGAGGCAAATTAAAGTGAGAAGGAAGCAGGTGGGAATTGTTAGCCCAATTTCTGCGGTTGAGAGCACACAAATCGAGTGTCGTTAAAAAGAGTGGCATACGGTGACTAAGATGAATCAAAATATGTGTGAAGCCTAAGATAAGATCAATATTTTTTATTAATTAACAAAAATATTAAATGTATATTTAAAAATAAATAAGAGAAATTGAATAGTTAATCTGCCTATATATCTAGTAGCTATACCCTATATATATTGCCAGGACCTGGAATACTGGAATAGGATTGATCTTAACTAAATTAAATTTACGTACTACACAGGCATGTATAATTAATAAGAAGATATATAATAACTACAAATTATTAATTTCGAGGGACGAGGCATATAAATTTCTATGTGTCCATGCAAGCAAGATTTGTGAACGTGTGAATCTCATGCAGAAATTGGTGAAAAAAAAGGGTTGTAGAAATATAAGACTTAGGAAAATGTCGTTGAATGGGAGACCCCAACCCGCATATAATTGATGAATATCTGCATTACTGTCAATTATTTCTTTCTGATCAGTCAAAATTATCATCTTCCGTCACTTTCATTTTATTACTAATTATTATTTTGTATGAATCTAATATGTCCACACTATTTACTTTACTTTAATTTTATATATGTGTGTGTGTGGAGCCATCCGAGTCAAAACTAGAATGAATGAAATTCCTCTATTTCCATTATCCTCCAAATCTTATAGACGTGTGTGTATAATTTATTGCAATATATGTCCGAAAAAATGGCATCTGTTTTGTTCCTTTCTGAGTCAAGAAAATTGAAATTCCGTTTAGTGTCGCTTATATATATATAAAATTTAACCCTCAACATATATTACAAGGGGCGGAAAAGTCCCCACATATACAAATCGCCGACTAAGTTGTTATAATATATATATATATATATGTATATATCACATTGAACTGAGTGATAGGGAATAGCAAAGATCTATTCAAACTTCAAAGCTTAATTTATTTAAAAATAATATACAATAGTAATAATCATAGTAATTTTACAGCATGCATGCATTCTATGATGCAGTACTTAATAATTAACAAATTAAATGTATATATATGATATCATTAATATATATACTTGATGGTGAGCATTAATTGAACATAATATTTTTTTTCACGGTTTTCTTTATACAAGCGATATTGGAGAACAATTAAAATGGAGTAGGAACAGTGAGATTAAATTTATATTAATTAACCATGAAAATGTTATAAATTAATTTCCATGATAATTGTTTTATTTCATATTTCATTATATTAACAAACATGCTATATTGATCGATGCAATAAAAAGATATTATAGCTTCGTCAATGATGCAAGAAATAATGTACATCATATATATATATATATATATAAAAAACCCACTACATATAACTGTACGTATATATATACTATATGGTAGGAGAAAACCCATGTCACCCCTAGGGCACGTGAGAGGAAAGCAAAATCCTCAAACTCCGTGGACTCATATAGATTTCATCCATATAATTAATTAAACAACTACTATTATTATTTCTGGGCCAAACCGATTCCTACGTTACCCCCCATCTCCTTTTACCATTTAATTTCACATAAAATACGCCACGGTAGTTGGTCAAACACGCACACTAATTAAGCCACACTACCTAAAATAAATTTGAATCAATTCATTTATCAACTCCGACGATCCTCAAAAGTAGTATTTCACAAAGATGAGATCATGAAATTCTTAAGAGTAAGATCCTTTGACAAATTACACCCACTAATAATTCTAAAAGCTTCATGATTTTATTTTTCTTGAATATATATATTTTTATATGGGAAAAGCCAGACCCCACACCCAACTTCTACTTCTTTTCCAGTAAATTTTCAATCTCTCTCCCCAAAACATTATCACCTGTCAAAATTAAGGAAAAGTTTTGTCAAACACTCTACATAACATCTTTTAATTAAATAAATATAAATACTGTATGTGCGAGCATAATTAGGGTGCCAGTGCCATCCCTTGAAATTTACCGGTATTTTTATCAAATCCAGAAAATTATCAATATGGCAAATAAGGTGCCGTCGCCTTCACGAACACTTTCGTGATAATGAACAATGAATGTATGTAATAAATTGCATGAGAATCAGTGCAACGATTGCATTTTTGGGGAGATCCCATAATTAAGTTTCACGGGATGAGTGAAAATCCAGGTAATGAGAAACTTATATTCTTCAACAAAACAATATACTAATACTGACGTACATCTTTTTTTAATAGCTACACATACAATACACATGCATATACAGCTTTCAATGCTTGTCTTGGTAAACCATATCTAGTGCAATTTTTTTATGAATTTGGATATTATTTCTATGGGGGCATGAACATGGATATCCATCAACTATGCAAACCCTCCCACGCATTACATCATCAATTAATATGGATCACAATTCACCATTTCCAAATGTGAGAGTCAGAGAGGCCCAAATTGTGCACTTGATCAGACCATCCAACGAAAAGGAGGGAAGGCTGTTATACCTCAGACTCTGTTGACTCTCGATTTACTTTTTGGACAGGCTGTACATTGATTCGTTATTCAGGGACTCGAAACTCCAGTTGGGGCCGCTATGTGTTGGTTCCAATGGGGATATACGTAAGACGCTCTTATGGTGTTCGTACAGTGTCCTTCTGTGGCCAATGCTTACATAAGTGATCCCTGAAGCTTCAATTAGCTTATACAGATGTGCCTGCAAACACGAGTTGCGTGCATAAGATAACTATAAAAACGTAAGATGCCCCAATCAGTCCTAAATCTAGACTAATTATAATAAAGAAAAATCATATCAAGTTGTATTAAGATGATACTGATTCCAGCTAATAAACAGCAGTCCTGAACAGGAAATAACTGCACTCTTAAGGAAGAGGAACATGAAAAGTAATCAAATCAATGGATATATATGAGTCAGCGAGAAGCTAAACAATACTTTTTAACAGCAGGAGATGCATGTGCTCGTGATTTAACCAGCGACATTTTTTGTGTAAATATTTGCTTTGTGAGAGAAGACTGCCCCTACAGCTCAAGTTGATAAATGTTATAATAGAAAATACAACGGTGAATAGACACCAAAAAGTGAAGCGCGAAAGGATGGAAAGAACAAAGTTGCCCTAGCTCTATCATTGTGGTTTCAGCAAATAAGCCTCTATCAATTAATACTTGATAAATTAACAACCTTTATTATGAAATAATTTCATTTGATCTCTACTGAACCAGTAGGATATATTAATAATTTCAATCAAATAATAAGATAATACTTTTCAGAAAACCCCTTATATATGTCATGATCCCATTTATAACATAAATAAACAGTTTGCTAAAATTACAAAATATGCTGTTATAATATACTAAACTATGACTGTCAACTTCATTTTTCTTGAAATAGGGCAACACTCTTTTCCAAATTCTATAACATATAATTCCTTGATTAGAGAAAGAGTTAATGATGATCCTTAAATTGTGATTACAGTACATTATTATGTCAAAATATTTCTAAATAAATATATCTATCCAAAAAGATTATTTTTGTTGTGAATCATAGATCAATTTAAATGCAATATGATCCGATTATTCTTTTGGTTAAAGAGACCTAAATTTAAAGGATTGAGTTCACATTCTATGGATTAGGTTGACAAAGTTTAATGAATTGTATTAAATTTAACATATTTTGTACATCCACTTTATAAATTGGCAAATTATTAATTTATCAATACATAATTCACTTTTAATTGATGGATTTTGGGCAGTCCCCTGATTATGACTTTGTAGAGTTTATTCTATATATAGTGAATCACCTCGTAGAGTATAAAAAGAAGTAAAAGAAAATTAAATAGCCCTCGCAACATTTCAAAGGAAGTATTCAGAAAGTGTGTAATTTAGATATATTAACAAAAACGAATGCAAGTATAGTTTAAAAGGAGTGGAAGAAAATGCACGTAGCCCTTGCAACATTTCAAATGAAGTATTTCAGCATGTTATTTAGATATATTAATAAAATAAAATAAAATCAAGAATACACAAATAGAAAAAAACATCTGAAGGAAACCGAAGAAGGCATCCATTTGATTACCTCGTTGGCTTCATCTAGAGCACTAGTAGCTTCATCCAATAGAGCCAAATTTGGTTTTGAAAGTAACAGGCGAGCAAATGCCAGACGTTGCTGCTCACCAATGGAGAGAACGCTAGACCACTCAGATGAACTGTCCAGATCAAATCGTGATAATATATAGCCAAGTCGAACATCTTCAAGAACTTTGATTAAATCATCAGTTGAAGGCGTCTCTGGCCTTGCATCCATGTTTCGGGCAAGCATCAGGAAAGGCAGTGAATCTGAATGAATGTATTAGTAATTTTAGCAGTAGAGCAAGTGCAAATATGTGTGTAATCATAGTTTAATTTCTGGCTTTAGCATTATCTCCTGATTCATGCAATCCTTCACTTGTTAAATTTTCTAAGCTCATTTTGCATATGTATACAATACTGTATTACTGTTACCGGTCAGTTTCTGCGCCTAGCCGCCTATCCCCAGAAAATACAAAACCACTTCACCCCCAGAAGTTAATATAATGGAGCACTTTGACCCCCCCCCCCCTCCCAAGAGATGTTCTCAAATAAGAAAACTAAACCCTGTACTCTTAAACTATATGTTTTGCACCATATGCTGACCTTCTGGCAGGTTACTTTCATTTTACCTCCTTCCGAATTTTTTCTTCAGTTTAGAAGCTAAAAATAGATATGGGAAATTAAACCACAAGACAAATAAAATGTGTTCTTACATAATTAAACACATATGAGAAAAAGACCCCTTGATCTTACACATTTTCCTTTTTCCTGGAAACTGGCCTTACAATCACCTAATTGGGCCTTATAATCACCAGACTGAGTATAATTGTATAAACATTAAAAATGGCATTCATTAATGGAATTAATGCTTTGAGTGTACAAAGAATTCATTCCTTCAAGCTACCAGATCCGTATTAAAGTAAGCCTATGCTTTATCTTTATTGTTTGCCATAAAATGACTTTGCATTTGGCCAATTTATTTCGAGTCCCACCAACACTTTCTAGGTCAAGCATGTGGCACAGTTTTCCTAGTACAACTTGCCTCTTCCATGAGGTTTGCGGGCCATTACACAGAATCTGGAATTACCAAGAGCGCACCATCATATAAAAAAAGTAATAATAAAGAACAAAAAATTAGTATATTATTTAGATAAGTTGTCAAATTATCTTAAAAATATAGGTGACAATTATGTTTATCAATTTTACATGGAAGGGATTGTATACCTGTAATATAAACGAAATATAGGTGTGTTATCTTCATCTATTTATGGAAGTCTTATTAAATAGGTTAAAAATATTATGAACATATATTATTTGGATTGAGGTTTCAGAGTTTTTTCTAAAATGTAAGTGGCAATTTTGTCTATAAAAAAATTAATATGGGTTCGACCATTTCTTAGGATAACTGATCACACTTCCCGGGCAGATCCACAATCTAGGACGCTCTTGATACCGGCCACTTATAATCTAGGGGCTTGCCTACCTTGAGACTAGAAAAATAGGTTATTTATAAAATATTTCTCTTATCATGCAAAGCAAACAAGCCCTTAGTGTATTCACCTTAGACATTTCATACACCTATACAAGCAAATATCAGGGAATGGTGGCATAACAGAAGACGCCGTACCATTTGGATTAGCATTGTCTGACTTAGGTGTTGTAGCATCACTCCATGTAGGATAAAGTAATTGTTGACGAAGTGTCCCCAAAACCATGTATGGCTTCTGAGGAAGGAAAAATACACCTCTTGCATTTCTCTTTTCAAGTATATTGCATTCAGGCTTTGTCTTATCCACTATAGTTATTTCAGAAGAAGCCACATCTTTAGACAGGCATGGTGAAGAATCCCCTGCATTTCTATCATAGAATGTGATTGTTCCCTTCCCAAAGCTCCACAGACCAGCAATAGCCCTTAGTAATGAAGTTTTACCACTTCCACTAGGCCCTGTAACCTGTTAGTGCAACTATGCACCAGCAATCAGTCCATTGTCTATTTCTCCAACATCTTAAGCTGCAATAATGTTAAAGATGAAACAAACAAAAAAAAACTTACCAGAAGATGTTCCTTCTCAAAGATCTCCACGGACAGGTCCCTAATAAGAGCAGCTTTACTTGGGGCCAAAAGAGTCAAATGCTTAATCATTTGTAACTTCTGACCTCTTACAAGGGGGGCAGATCCATTAGATGCACTAGAATCATTTATAGTGCAAAATTCACGACAGATTTCTTCTGTAAAGTCTGCCTCGCTTTTAGTCTCACTCTTAATTAGAAGATCATCAAATTCACCTGACATGTGAATTCATTAACAGGCATAAATGCAAGCAACAATCTACAAAAACATGATCAGTAAAACAAAAGAGGTGATTCTGATTTAGCACAAACACATTTTAAACTTGTGTGGTTTCATGATGCAGTTTAATTAATCAAGAGATGTTCTCATAATATAAAATGATGGCAGGTAATTTCAATTACACTTGACTAGATTAGCGAATTATACTAACAAATTCTATCGCTTCAAGATAAGTAAAGACATAATCTAATAATTTTTCAAAAAGAACCTGTACCTAGTCGATCTATGACAGCAGAAAAGGCACTGATAGCCTGAAATTGGAAGACAATAAGAGAAACATCTCCAAGTATGTGATTGAAAGCAGACACAGACTGATTTATGACTCCAAATTCAATTTTTCCAGAAAAATACATAGGTGCAACAACTGCTGCTGGAAGAATCTGGATCAGGTACCGGTAGCCATTGGTGAAGAACTCCAGATTTCTGGAAGATATCAACAATTTCTGTAAAGTTAAAAAAGGGGAAAAATTGAACATATTAAGTTAAATAATGGTAACAAGCGCCATAACTTGTAGGAACATAACTGAGTATGACAAGCATCAATGATGGGAAGGAAATGAAATCAACAGTTGTTAATGATCAGTTTGACAGTGCATTAGCAGTACTGATACATATTCTCATTCTGGCATTACTTTCTGCCCTCAGTGGAAACATCTGTTTGCTTCTTCCTTACTCTGAAGATTGCTAAACGACATCAGCAACTCAAAAGACTTCTTTGTCTTATCTAGTCAATTAGAAGAATTTAAATGTGCACATTGTTAGGAGCTTTAGGATTTAAAACGTGCTTAGAAATTTTTCTCATGCACTTGGTAATGATAAGTGAAACCCAGTTGAATCCAGCAATTGAACTTGTACCAAAAGCAAAGAGGTCGACGCAGGTAATGATTTAAGGGGAAATTGTGTCAGAATTTGGCTACATTTGAATATTCAAAATTATGTGCTTTTGTTTTCTAGATTGAACACTATGCTAGAATGCAAGTCAACAAGTTTTGATGGAGCAGTCTGCCTAACCCCTCAAGTAGAACATTGACACTACCACAAACACCAGATTTCAACAAGTGTGAAGGAAGGAGAAGCTCCAGGCCAGCAGGCCTAATGGCCAGAAAGGACAGAAAATTTCAAAGGTTTGTGTTAAGAAGAAATAATTGAAAAATTCTCATACACTTAGATTTTCAAATGCACTGCTGAATCGCTGCAGCAGTAGCTGGGTCTCATTTTCCTCGCCGCCATAAAACGCAATGGATTCAGCATTTTCTCTAACGCGGACAAGTCCATATCGGAAATCTGCTTCTTTCTTCTCTTGCAGGAAGTTTAGAGTCACCAAATCCTAAGAAAGACAGTTCTTGGCATTATAAAGAAAATTTGTCCATGGAGAATAAAAGGACATGGGAATTGCAAAATATGCAAGATCAATAGATCAGTTACAATAACTACAAGGCATAGGCATAGCAGAAGAAGATTGAAAATTTACCCTCCCAAGGAAGATACTGATAGCTGTTCCACCAAGTGAGTATGCAAGAAGTACAGCAAAAAGCGGTGGATAAATGCCGTACAAAATATTACTAAAAGATATCAAGTCCACAGCAGCATTGAAGAGCGTCAAGGAAAATGCAAGAGCTGTTCCGGTGAAAGAACTTAAATCGTCAACAATCCGCTGATCAGGATTATCAATTATTGACTGAGATTGTATTTTATAAAAGGTTTGATTCTTCAGATAGCGATCCATATAATAACTTGTCATCCAAGATCTCCATCTTAAAGAAAGAGTATCTTTCGCATAATCTCTCAAAACAAAAACCTGAAAAGGTAACAAATTTAATAGGAATGATACAAAAAAAATTAATAAAATTATAACACTATAACCATAATGAAGAGTGGGCAAGCAAGAGAGAGAGAGAGAGAACAGATTTGAAGAAGCATTCAGTATCGATTTTCATGAGGGAAATGCAAACAAACACCAGAGAAACACGCTTCCTCGCTTGTAGATGGTAAAATATGTATATTCAAAATCAAAATAGAGAAATGTTTCAATCACCCTTTCCTATAAAGTACAGAAATGTTTCAACTCAATTCCATTTGAGAGTAAGAAAAATGCACGATATCATTTTATCAGTCATGCACCAGTTCCTCTATTTCCTTTTCTCATTACAACCATATAACCCAAATACATACAAAAGAACAGAAGCATGGACAATTCACCTACATTCCTTGACAAGAACTAAGAAAAAAATTGTACACAATACAAAACGTGTGTGTTGACACTTCCAAATGAGCATTGTGAGTATTTTCCGATATGTTCGATCAAGAATCAACTGAATATATAATAACATATTCAACTTGAAATAGTTCCAGAACCTGAGTTGTCTTTGACCCTTGAGGTAGCACAGCAACAGAAAAGGATGCAAAAAGCAAGTAAACAAGCCGTGCAGCCTCCAGTAAAGAATATAGAAATGACTTAAGACGATCAATATCTAAAAAAAAAAAAAAAAGAGGAGCGATGTGCTCACCGGAATTCCAGAAGCAAAAGCCGCCAGGTAGTACACTAACTGCTTGGTGAACTGTTCTTGGTCCTTGTCTTCCACAAATCGGAACAGTCACAATCAAATCAAACAAAACAAAAA
Organism: Perilla frutescens; assembly: GCA_026008535.1. Taxonomy (NCBI): domain Eukaryota; kingdom Viridiplantae; phylum Streptophyta; class Magnoliopsida; order Lamiales; family Lamiaceae; genus Perilla; species Perilla frutescens. Next base: position 15,300,349 of record BRKX01000004.1, read on the forward strand.
TAAATAAAAAAGAGCGAAAAAAGAAGAAAATCATACTGGCAAGCGCGTTGAAGAAGTCTCGACCAAGGAAATTGAAGCCGACGCTAATTCCAGTAGTTCCTAAGGTGAGAGCAAAAACGGTAGCAAGGCGCCACCTGGCCGCGACTTTATCATCTGAGAACCAATACGGAGCAGCCACTTCCCAAAACCTCCTCGCTAATGTTTGCAACCTTTGGGGATCCTCCTAAATGCGCAAACAAAATACACAGAATTCGGCCAAATTAAGCACCACCATCATCATCATAATAATACAAAAGCTCCAAACCTGATTAGATTGGGCGGCGGGTGGCGGCTCCGGTGGAACTGAAGAAGAATTAGCTACGGAAACTGAAAACGAGGTGCGGTTCTCTCTCCTTAACCAAGTATTAGGCACTAATGTGAAACGGTACAACTTGTGCTTCAATTTGCAGGCACGGCAGCTGCTGACAAGGAAGCTGCTTTTGCTTTTAGTGTGGAATTTCTGCACCGGCAGGTAGTAGGTTGGGAGTTTCAGTCCGATCATTTCGCCTCCACCTTAACACTATTTCCGCCGCATCGGAAATGGAATGTCAAAGAGGAGCGCAGTTTCCTTTCTCATTCAAATATTATCTGTGGCGAACAAGTTTCTGCTGCTAGTTATATTCATTCAACCTCTCGGGAGAAAATTGAAGTGGAACGGAAATTATCCGAAAATTCGCAGCTATCGGTACGCCACGTCGGCTAATAAGACACAAAACTTAATGATTCAGGCCCGGTGGGCCTTAGTGAAGAAGACTAAGAACTCGTTTATGGTTAATTCTATTCACAGCCCTATTTTACTATTCACAATCCCAAAAATAAATTAAAAATAAAATTATTACTTCATCAAACATTTTTTTTCCTTAACGATCAAAACCTAGCAAAACAAAATAACCCCCCCCCCCAATTAAAGTATAGTCCCCACCCTTCATTTAATGATCTATTGGTTAAGATTTAATGAAAAAGATGATGGCAATTTCGTAAACAGTAATGAAAAAAATAAAAAAAGAACGGCTATTTTCGTTCAAATCTTTAAAATTGATGATGGCAGCAATTTAAAAAAAAAAACTTAAAAACTTTAAACGACCATAACTTACTCGTTTTTAATCCAATGCACGTAAAAAAAATCAAATTAAAGCTCTCTTCGTGCTCTTTCATTTATGATGTCGGAAGGCCATGTTTAGATGAAAAAATATGAATGAAAAGCACAAAAGATAAATTTTTACACATACTCAAGCTTTAAATGTCTTCGTTGGCTTATAATAATGCTTCGCTAGGATTATGATAATGTATGCTAACGAAGCATTTATTATATACTAACATAATGTATTCATTGTGCTAACGAATAATTATCATAATGTTATCGTAGTATAGATTTATTAGAGATTATCCAATCTCAATTATGATTTATTTCAGGATTTATTACATCTCAATTATGGTTTATTCCATCTAGGTATGATTAATTTTTCCTTTTTCAGTTCCAAATTTATTATTATAGTTTATTCTATCCAATTGTGATTTATAAATTATGTTGACAAAGTATTGTCATATGCTAACATAGTGTAGTCGCAGTGTTGACGAAGCAAAATTATAATGCTAACATAGTACATATATATTATTATTATAATTCATTCCGACTCATTTAATGTTTATCACATTCAATTAATGATTATTTTATCTAATTAGAGTTTCTTCCATTCAATTAATGTTTATTAAATCAAATTAGATTTATAATTATTTTTTAGAATATATTTTTTCGCTAACAATATTAGAAAAGTTTAATTAGCACAACGATAATTCTTAGTTAGCCTGATGATAATACTTCATTAGCATGAAGATCACGATTTTTTTTAAAATATTACAGAATTATCACCGCTCTTTTAATTAAATTTGGACTTTTGATTTTTAAGAATTGTGTGGTATGAGATGTGGTTCTAGTTCCCACACTAGGATTGATTTTCAGTTAACCCCTCCCACATATACATATATATATATATAGTATCAAATTGGAGCATTTATAGTTTCTAATTGTGCAGGACTTTGTAAAACTTATGTAGTATTACATGTCCGGCAAAGCATCACAACTGCATTTAGTTTCGTCAAATCACAAATTTTCAATTAATTAGTCAATTCTCGCAAGAAAAGTATCATATATATATATATATATATATATATATATATATACAGGGAGTGGTTCTAGAGAAAACCATACCCTGTGTGAGAATTAGGAACCAATCCCTATTATCCAATCTCCCTATATCAACGGCCTAGATTTAAAATTTGACATGGCGGCATTATCGTAATAAAGTCAAAATTCGCTGCCCCTGAATCTTACTAAGGGTAAAATCGAAAATTTTGAAATATATGAATACTCAGAATTTAGGGTTTTAGCATTGTCATTTTCTATTTTAGTATTGTCGTGACTTTTTTTAGCATTGTCAAGACTTATTTTAGCATGACTCTTTTTTTGCATTAGCATAAAAAAATGTCATCAGCATTGTAAAAAAAACCATGAACAAACACTGTTACATGTTGTTGAATTATTAATATAGTGCAACCACTATTAGCATTGCAATCTCTCATTTTTAGCATTAACATAACCCTTTATTAACATTGTGATAAAAAAAAAACTTGTCATGATCATTACAAATCAACAAATATGATTTGTGGTACTAACATTATTGTTAACTGTATTTGCATCATCATATCTCATTTTAGCATTATCATTAAATTATAAAACGCAATCATGAACAAATGTTTACAGTTTTATTGAATTAACAATGTTATAAATCCCACCTTAGCATTATTTCATGATAATTTAGTATCTTCATTTTTTATTTTTTAGTAAACCTACAACTGTTGTCAATCTGTGATTTATCTGCACATTTTCTTGCTTTTTAGCACTATCATTTTAGAGTTTTAGCACTGTCATATCTCATGTTAGTATTATAATAACACTTTATTTACCATTAACATAAATTATTTTAGAATTATATTTGACACTATTGTTCATTACTTTTATCATGTTAATAACTAAATTTAATACATTATCACTAAAGTAAAGGACTTATTAGCAGTATAAAGAACTATAATAGTAGTACAGACACTCTTATTAGCATTATCAAACTCTTTATTAGCAATTCAAAAAAGAATATCAACTATGTGTATAGCATTACAGAAAAGAATATTAGTAGCATTAATAAAAAATGAGTATAAGAAGTACAAAAAAAAATTATTTCTACTTCTTCCCACAATTCCTAGAATCATGACTGCATTTTTTGTTACACTTTTTGCAGGTCCTTAAAGGTTTCTTTTTGCATTCGGCGTTCGCATCTTCTTTTAATTTTGTGCGACTTCCACTACCTTTAGTCTGTTGGGGTTTTTCGAATTGAACCACCGCAGGATCTAATTGGATGTTCATTAATCCTAATGTTATGTATATCATAATTTTATGTATCACACATGTTTTAATTAATTGAGTTCAATTAAACATGCATAGTCGGTTTCGATTCTATTAAAGCGGAAACATAGAATATCGAAAAACGACTTACAAATTAAACGACGGATTGAGGACAAGATTAAAGGTCTAATCTTGTTGTTGTATGTATGAAAATTGGCGCCCCACTGTGATATTCCACTCATTGATCTTCTGTTGTATTCTCGGACTGAATCTAGTTTCAGGCTGGACTGAAATCTACTAGATCGGTATGAAATCTGTGGAGATAAAGAGAACACAAGAGGAGCTGAATTATTACTCTTAATTTTCGTCCCCCACCCTTTTATATATAAGGGGTTGGGCGAAAATTAAGTGTCCCAACCCTACTGGGCTTGGGCATCTATCCCTTTTTCTATCTCCAGTCCATTAAAGTCATATTGGGCTACAACGGGAATCTAGAAGAATATTAAATTGGTCTGCTAATTTATTTAATTTTCAATATCCAATAAACTTAGGATATTATTAAATAAATTAAGTATTATTTTTATTCCACTAAAGAAATAATACTGACCTACCAATTTAATACATATTTCTGAATATGTTTTCTCCTTTAGTCCAGCAATTCCCCGTGTTTAAGATATAATGCTCATTAATTAATTATGTAAGCTTCTGACAGCTATAATTAATTAATATCTTATCCTTGAGTAGTACCACACAAGCTTTACTCGTGTAAGGAATAAATTCCACCTGCAGAGTTTCAACATGAACTTGCGTTTCCTCAAGAGGACACCATCAACCTGGCGCACCAGGACACGGTGCCCCTACATATTGCACGACCCGTCATAAGTGTAAACGTTACAACCCAAGATATCGAGATTATTGATCCTATGAAAGAATCTCACTCTTTGATAAATCAAAGCTGCAAACACTACATGTATATGTCCGCCAACATATAAGGGTTAAGAACCTGAATTCTGTGGATTCTTATTCTCTCATTTAAGGTCAGAATAGAGAATAGAAACCTAAGTAAATCCTCCTCAATACACTTGCCCGTGTACTAGAATAATCAGTTAGTCAAGATAAACTAAATATCAGATTATTCTACGGCGTACCGATGGCGGGTTCAGTGTCATCTAGACCGTGAGCCTTTTAATACATTATAAGGAACCGATGATATGATCTAACCGTGTGTTTACCCACACCATATCATCTACAATGTAAGTATAGTGAACATGCATGTAAATATAACAATTTAAATGCAAACAGTGACTGCAATTGTATTCATTCTATATCATCAATAATGTATACAAAAGACAGGTCTTCTAGTATACAAAACCAACATAGTCTTCATGCAGTCAGGTGGAAGCACCTCAACTTCACTGGGTGCAGACAAAAATAACCTCACAACCCTAAAATTTATCAAAATTAGAATTATCAAATTACATAAATAACCTCACAACCCTAAAATTTATCAAAAAATATAAGATTGCCACCGAAAATTTGAAGCAATCCGGACCACTCAAATCAACTGGATTTATGGATGAGATTGGTTCTCTGTTCTCACATAAGATTTTGGTTCTCACTTGATCAATTCCCTATAGATATATATATCAATTTTCTCTGGATAATCATAATTTTCATTGAGGATTTCTTGCGCCTGTAGCATGCTTGTACGACCTCTTCAACTGGAAATCTTTCATCAACAGAACCAAAATCATAAAGTTTATAAACTCCAACTTTTACACAAATATTTCTGGCATTACATCTAAAAATGAGATGTGCACTGCTTTGTATAAATTAAAAGATAATGTCTGCAACAAAATCAAGAACTTAGAGTTATAATTGGAGTCATGTGTTATTTTCATGTTTTTTTTTTAATTGTGAAGACGGATAGATGCTATAATTTGGGAGCTTTATTTTTTCCATGGAGGTTTTGAAGTGGTGCGCTATTAGTTAAGGGTAGAAATGTCTTATTAAATAATAGTTTCATTTTAATTTATTTTAGGGGTTGTGAATAGAATCACCCCTCGTTTATCAATCAATACATAAATGCAGCGGTTTTTTCCCCCTCTATATTTAGGAGAATGTTGATATATAAGGTGTATGACGCAAAATATATTTTCGTAGATAGAGCACTGAAACTGGAACAAAGCCAAAAACATGTGAAAATGCCGGAGATTCAAACGAGCCTATAGGCCATAATAATAATCAATTAAGAAAAGGGAAAAGATTAGAGGTGATAATCGATACAAGAATTAAAATCTCCACAACATAACAAACTAAAAGTGGGTTCTCATCGAATAAAATAAATAGTTAAAAGAGATATTCCGGAGGCTATGACTAGTGTTTTACACATCTCCGTTCTCTTTGGCTTCATCAACGGCAGAAGACATCACCTCTCCAGGAGGGGGGTGGTCAAACTTGCATGTTGGCCCATACTTGCATGTTCCGGTCTTCATGTAATACGGGCAATGGATAGCTCCCTGTATACATAAGGGGGGTTAGGCTAGGCTCCACCACAAAATATATATATTTTTTTTTTCTACTAAAGTGTATGTTAACTGTCTCTCTCTACCTACAAATTGAAGGGAAATTGACCAGTATTTTCCAAATACTACAATGCAAAAGATTGGATTGTGTAATCAAGGTTTTCATGTAAGATTGAGGATATACCTCTCTTCTTGGCAGGCCTGCAAGAGTTAGTTTCACATTTTGCTGCGGAGATTCTGCAGCTGATACAGTGGGTGCTGAGCGATCCATAGGATGGTGAAACTTGCAGTTATTCCCAAACTTGCATATCCCAGTTTTCATGTAATACTTGAACCAAAAATAGACAGAAAACAAAAATTACAATTTAATGCAAAATAAAGAACAATATAGCTTCACAGGAATTAATATTTGGCAAGCCCAAAGTACTTCAGTAGCAATGAAAACTATATCAATATGCATCCAGTTATGATAGATGTATGCACGTAAAACTGTTAAAATAAACAGGTTGAACAGCTGCTGGTACAATCCATCAATAACTGCCTATATATATCCACACAAGTTGCAACTGATTAATTCTAATTAATCCTAAACCTTGATATAGTAAACCAGGTACTCCAAAATCAAGTAAGCGGCAAAAATATAACAAAAAGGTTCATATAAATATATATATATATATATATATATATATTAGAGGATCTCTTATTTTGAGTAAAAAGTAAAGGGAATAACGTTATACGCACATCACATTCCAGCTGTCCAGGTCGTTGCGGGTAAATTGTTGGGGTCAAACCAACCTGCAATCAGCAAAAATAAGGAATACTATAAGAACATCAGATATGAAAATGAAATCTTCTATCAAACATTAAATTAATAGTAATGATAAACCCATAGCCAGCCCATGGACACCAGTACCATAGCTTCAGATGTCAACCACAACCATTTTCCTGTCCATTAAACTAAAGAAAGGCACATATAAAAGAGAGGCATTTAAGACAACATCTAAGGGAAACTCTGAAACATTTTAGAGTTACGAAAGTCTGATGCAGTACATAATCTGAAATTTCTAAATACGTTATGCACCTAAAAATCAGCATGATGCACAAAACTTCAACTTTACCGTTGCCTGGGCGAGCCTTGGATCAAAACTTGGCAACAGAGATACTGTTGGAGCAACAACACCAAGATTGAAATGGGCAGAAGGTGAGGCAAGAAGGGTAGAAGTGAGAGCAGATGGTGGATTGATCGCTGCATGACATCATGCTCATGAATAAAATGTGCTTCAGCAGAAAAAAGGTCGCATATTATAGATATACTCCATACCGTATCTGTCTGGATGGTTGTAGCGGCATGTGGCCCCATACTTACAGCTGAACAAAATGGATTGAAACATATTAGTATGCTACCATTTCTTGCTATGAATATCAAAGGTACATAACAAGCCCATCATTGACATTGTAAACTAGTATTTAAGGCCAGAAAATAAAGTGACCTGCCAGTTTTCAGATAGAATGGGCAATCTTCTTCACCCTGCCAATGATAGTCAGTAAGTGATAGGCAGGAGCGCCAGAAATTAAATATGTAATGAAACAATTTACTCATCCAAAATAAACATAATGCATGAGACAGCATTACTTCATTTCTATTTGAAACTAAAATTGGAAAACAACCCATACATACTCAGTGAATCTCCTCCTTGCCCATAAGGCAAGACTTCATCGGTGAGACAACAATGCTTCATTGCCTCGTATACCAGAACAAATACTGCTTATAGTAGAGAATTCTTCATTGATTAAATTTCTACCAACAAAATCCTTAAAAAATATCATAGGGTTTTGGACAACCACCAAGCAACACAAAAAGTTCTTATCAGTCTCAAGGCTTCAACTTCGTATAGCTTTCCAGTATATGGATTCGAACTCCAAATCTTTCCTGATGGCCGACATCTTACAAGTCAAATGAATGGCACACATCTGTAGGCCACACTCTTGGAATCACATTGTCATAGGGTTATGGACAACCACCAAGCAACACAAAAGGTTCTTATCAATCTCAAGGTTTCAATTTCGTATAGCTTTCCAGTATATGGATTCGAACTCCAAATCTTTCCTGATGACCAACATCTTACAAGTCAAATGAATGGCACACATCTGTAGGCCACACTCTTGGAATCACATTGTCATAGGGTTTTGGACAATCACCAAGCATCACAAAAAGTTTTTATCAGTCTCAAGCTTTCAACTTCGAATAACTTTCCAGTAATTGGATTCGAACTCCAAATCTTTCCTGATGGCCGACATCTTACAAGTCAAAAGAATGGCACACATCTGTGGGCCACACTCATGGAATCACATTGCCCCCCCCCCCCCAACAAACCACAATACACGATACGAAAGGCAAAAAGAAATGCAAAGGAAGCAGTGGTGAATGTATTACAAAAGAAAGAGAGGGGTTGAAAATAGAGGCTAAAGTGTCAATAAAAGGATTTCTTTCAGTGTTCTCTTCATTTCAACATATATCAGAGAAGAGATTTTAGGCTACATGACAACTAAACCACAAGGAGGAAGTTTATGCCATGGATAATACACAGGAGCAGACCAGAAAGAAATGGATCCATGACAACTAAACCAAGCTTTTCATTTATTGAACAGAACAATTTGAAAACAATGGAGGAAATTTTTTTCTGCACATGATAGGCTAAATATTTACTCCAAAGCCAAATTAAAATGAGACATAAATAGAACATTTCAACATAAGTCAACTTACGACAATCAAATTATATATAATATCTGCATAAGCATACCGGTCTGATGGGAAGGCCCTTGGTGTTGTGCAACAATGCAGGGGCAAATGTTGTATGCAGTGCCTTTGTGTCTCCAAGCATTATATTCTGCAGCCCATTAATATTTTCTTCCCCAGTTGATTGTATCTGCACTCCTTTCGGGTGGTGATATTTGCATGTTGAACCAAATTTACATTTTCCAGTCTTCATATAGAACTGCTTATTTACATCCATTTAGTTTACATAATTACGAATTCAAGAAAAATAATGCCCTCAATGGAAAGTATCTTACAGCACATGGAGGCTCCGAGGGCCTGTCAGGTAAGGTATCACCATCCTCAGGAGCACCCTGAAATTGAATCAACAAGTGGAAATATAGACAATATAAATATTCACATCGCACAAAATAATACAGTTCCAGAAGGACTTACTGGAGGCATGCTATCTTTAGGGTGGTTGAATTTGCACCGAACACCAAACTTACATCTTTGAGTCTTCAAGAAGTACTGGAACATTTTTTAACAGAGAAATGGAAATATAAGTCTAGAAAATGCATGACTGTATTAGGGCAAAATAATATTCAATCCATCTTACAGGACAATCTGGCTCGCCAGGTCTCTCGGGAAGGGATTCACTAGGTACCAGCGGTACCTGTATTGCAAATGAAAGATCATGTAAAATATTTCATTGACATGAAACCCAAAGAAAGAAGCATTCCCAGTACGCCCACCACATAAAATCATTAAACCGGAGAAACATAAGCACATATACTTCTTTCAATCAAAGGTAGCAGTGAGTCTATAATTTGATTTAAACCCCTGCTAATGACAGGCATGTAGACAAACATTCTAATATACAAGATGCAGCAACTTTGTTTCACTTTCAACATATTGCATACAACAAAACTTTCTTTCACTTACAATAATTTTGTGTAAATTTTGAAGCTTAGCTCGTCAGAGCTAAAGTCTATAAATGAAACCATAAATGAAACCACAGAGTGATGAGCATGCACGATATGTATAACTCTCAAATATATAAGATAAATGTGTGCATTGGCTAAAGAAATTCATATCACTCGGCATGAATAGTGTTTGAGTACTCTTGTTGATATGCTTTCTCTCGACAGAATATAACCTGTCAACAACTCCCCCATATAGTTTTCCTAACGGGATGTAATATCAGTATGCACGTAGCCACTGAAATGCATTCACGCAACATAATGAATACTTTAACCTTTTGATCATAGAAGTATTACAGCAAAAGTTATATATACATTTTAGTAGTCAAGCAATGCAGCTGTGCATTACACATTTACACCCTAGTGAATTAGTGAATGGAATAATTTAAGACATAGCATTATCAGAGGACCAACCACAAAAGATGCTGTGAATCCAACGTCCCTAATATCAGAAATAAAGAAAGGAACATACAGGTACAGAATATGCACCAGCACCACTAATAAAGGGATTGTAACATATCATTTCCATTGCCCACAAACTCATACAAGGTATGAAGGAGAAATTTTTTGGCAACATGGTTGAAGGAGAAATTTTTTGGCAACATGGTTGAAACCTCCTTGTGGATCAGAGATTTATTAAGAAGGGGGCAGTATATATAGGTTCTATTGTTAACAAGATAGACATTATAATGCATCTATTGTGCAACCTTTGACTACTTCATTTTCAGAAGTATAATGGTTAAATATAACATTTCCCATCAGATTACACTACTATCTGTGAGTAAATAAAAATAATATAGATACTCAGAGTGAGATCAAGTATTGTATTATTGAAGAAATAGAACTTAATATATTAATAGATGCTTTTCGTTGTGAAAGTAAATTAATTAACTAGTAACTACATACAAACCATTTAGAATGTAAAAGTGTGATATCAGTACACACATCATGGTGAAAAATACAATTTTTATTAAGACTACAGCAATATTTCTCAACATATAAAGATAATATTGTCATGGACACAGTGCCAGGTCAAGTGATGTATTATATATACGAAGTAGTACATAATGATCAAAATTTCTAATAATATAATAAATTAATTGTATAGCAACCACATAAACACACTTGAAATTAAGAATATCATATAAGTAGAAATTAATTTTTAGTAACTGAACTAATGAAGTATTACTAAATAATAAAGTAGCAAGAGGATCACCTCTTTCCAATCAGGGATTCCCCCTTCTGGGACCCAAACAGGATGGTCAAACTTGCAGCTCTCTCCAAACTTACAGGTTCTTGTTTGCATATAAAAGGCACAGTCCTTCTCTCCAGGCCTCTGGGGGTATATGGGCAAATGGCTCGTACTCTCATATCTAGTGCGCTTGACTAAAGGGTTTGTTGAATACCAAGCATCAGTTTGCCCAATCTTGTTATGGGCACCCAAAAGTGTCTGGTGATAGAGTGCTATATAGATAGTAGACACGTATTGCAATAAAATCCATCATATATGTTATTGCATAATACTTACTTATATAGTTTGAAGGAATGAAGGCAAATTGTATTGACTGCTTAGCATTGTTGAGTTCAGACCAGTGCAAACCAAAAATCATATAATAGCTTGGAAAAGCAGTTATTTCTAATCCATATCACTTCAGATTATTCAGAAATAAGTACTCTATAAGCAAAATAACTAGCCAATAGCGTCACCATTCTGTTGATTATGACACATATAATGAATTATGGACTAAACACATAAAATATTTATATAATATATCTACTATGCAACACAGCAAATATCCAGAGATTACATGGCTATAAGAAATTCCATCCATATTATATTGTAGGAGAAAGGCTTCAATGCTTATTCATATTACTTTCTTGACACAAGCATCCCTTAAATAGTCAAGTTATGGTATCCTTTCTTGGGATTTTTTTTCAAACGCATCTCTAAATCACATTTCTCCTCTCACACCAGGACCTACTTCAAAGTGGTTGATGTAAAATAATAAATCATCCCACAGCCATAACACTTTCAACACTTAATATATGCATGAGGTATATCATATTGCTAGCCATATAATTCGTTGAGAAATATTTGTTCTGACTTCAGATAGGAAGAAAACATTCCAATGCATACTGATTAAAATATAGTAGTTGGCAATAAAAGAACTCTCAATAGCCTATGACAGCAATTACAGACACAAAAGCTGGCAAAATCACAAGCCATACAGCCTATCATTCTGCCTCCTCATGGTTATAAGAAAAATTCCAGCGATAATACAATAGTTCAAAAAGGCAACATCTTGTCTTTCTCAGTTGCTTCAAAGAACCCCTCAAACAAAAATATAACCAACAAATGCAAGCAATTCACATATAGGCATATAGCGAGCTGCATTGTCGTAAAGTTACCATAACAGAAATCAACTTCAATCTCAAACAACTAGTACCAAAATCCTTTGCACAGCAATTAGCAAAAAATTAGGCCATTGCAACCAAATAAAATGAAGCAATTAGGTCAGAAAGAACATGAGAAAAGGTAAAGATTCCTCACATTCGGATGAAGTGCGCTTCAACCCAGCATAAAGCGGGTCGGTGGGGACAGTAGCCGCCACATCCACACCGGGTGGTCCGTACGAGCGCGTGGGCGTGGTACCAGATAGGCCGGGAATCCTAGCAGAGTAGCTCTCGGGATTGTATAGCAATGAAGAGGAGATGGCGGAAGAAGAGGACAGTAGGTCGGCGCTCAAGTACCTAGAAGAAGTGCCGAGCAATGAGGAATCGGCTGGGATGTAGGAGTCGGCGGTGGATCGAGAGTTAAAGAGACCGCCGGCGCCCCCGCCGGCGCCACCGTAAGTGGTGGAGGTGTAGCCGTAGAGCTGGTTCGACATCAAGATGAGGTGTAGATTAGTGAAGCCCTAACTGGTGAGTAGGTCCGGGCTAGAGAAGAATGATGTAGTGCAGTACTAGAAGTAGGGGAATTGAAATTGCGTGAATTTATCAAAATTATCCGCATTCCTTCCTCATACGGGTCAACCGTCAACCGGAAAAACAAATTCCCCCTACCCGTTTTCCTCCTATGCGGTTAATTGCCCGACTCGACTTTATTTGGTACCCCAACCTCTTTTTCGATTAAAAAAACCATAAAATTCACATGTTCAGAATATACATGCATATATACGTGTGTGTGTGTGTGGAATTAATACAATGATAAAATATTTGGGCGTCTCATTAGACAGTATATATAAGTAAATAAAAAAAAATCAGTCATTGGCGTGGGACCAACATGATCTAACAAAAAAAACATAAAAATTGGCACATCGTGTTCACTAGGTGACGCACATCAGACAGTCAACGCGCTGACGGGTTAGTATTGACCAAAAAAACCATCAAAATCAGTATTAATCGTAACACTACAAATTATTACTCAAAAGTTCAAAAGTATCACTTATATTCTTAAAAAATGTCGGTTAGAAGAAAAAAAAATGTCAAAATCAGTATCAGTCATAATATTAAAAAGTATCACTCAAAATTCAAAAAGTATCGCATGGTTTGACGGTTTTTTAGACAATGTGTTGAGCATTTAATGTGCACATAGTGCATGGGAGAATTGGCGTAAAAAAATGATTGAGGGCCAGAGCACCACTTGTCACCCTTGGATTCGCCCCTTAGTTATTTTCCTATGGTGAAAAATGTGAACTTATCTCACCACTTACATGATTGAATGACTGAATTTTAATGAAGAATGTGGTAGCAATCTAATAAATAACAAGATGAATACAAAATTTAAAAAATGGGGTCATTTTTTGTACATCTTTAAACACTCAACATTTTTTATAAAAATACTTACAAATTTTAGACTGTCATAATTTGCTAGTAAATCACAAATCATATAAAATTAAAAAAAATCTTGATTTTTCAACTAAGATCGGTGATGCATATGTTTATACGAACAAATATGAATGAAAACATAAAAGATCTGCTTTTATAGATGTATAGGTTATAATAATGATTACTCTTCATTGTGATAATAATGTATGGTACAAAAATATTTGTCATGTACTAACCAAGGATGAAAATATCGCGAAATATCGTAGATATATCGCGGATATTGACATTGCGATATGGATATTAGGGGGAATATCTTTTTTCCCGAGTATCGACGAGAAATCGCAATATATCGCAAGATATCGCAAAATATCGAGATTTTTTTAATATTTTTATAATATATTTTGATTTTTATTTAATACTATATATTTTTGTGATCTTTTTTAGGTCTTCAATTTAATTATTTGAGTTGCAATATTTGCTTTATAAAGACATTCACTTTGCAAAAAAATATAAGAGAAAGAAGACCGAAAAATCAACGGATGTCTTAGAAAGAAAAGTGAGATGCACGTGCACCAACTTTATTTTTTCATTTTTTCAGTTAGAGAACATGATGGATAAATCACTAAAAATTTTCTCCCCATGTATCACACGAAATTGAAATCTAAAATTGAATATAAATTATTTGCCAAATCTTGATTCTATGAATATTAGTGGCACTGATCATAGTGATATGTCCCAAGATTCATATGCTTCTTACACATATAGGAGTTCACAAATTGATTGGATTACTCAAAATGTGTATCAACAAAATAATTGGGTCAGTGGACATTATCCAATTCATGGTGAAGTTGTTGGAAAAAATCAAGAAACATATCAAGCGCATGTGCATAATTATATCCATAATTACTCGAACGTGATAAGTTGGTACCAATATTGTTTAGAACAAGATGACATTCCATCTACTATATTTGAACCTCATAGATCCTCATTTTGGTATTAATTGTACTTTATAATGTTTATTTAGTCATTTTATGTTGTATTGTGTATTATTTTGTCAAATGTATTGTCTCAGACGGTATTTATATAATGTAGTATTCATATATTTGCTTTCAAAATACAATTCTATCAAAAAAAAATTAGTGGAATATGTGCATAATAATATGTCATAATAGTTCCTAAAATTTCATGCTAAATTTTCAAGATTTTAATATGATTTTCATCATTTTTTTTTAATTTTCTGCGATATCGATATGCGATATCAATATATCCGTCGATATATCCGTAAAATTGAAGTTGCGATATATGTTGCGATAGCGATATTTTCATCCTTGGTACTAACATGGTGTATTCATAGTACTAACAAAAATAATTATTTGTTATTTAATTAAAAAATTAAAAATTCTCTTTTCTATTGACATTACACAAAAAAAAAACACAAAAAAATGTACATTTCAAACTATTTACAATAAAAAAAGTGGCCTAGTACATGAATTATATTTCAAGAAAATAAAAAAATTCCATAAAATTTGGACAACTCCATGAGAAGTCCTTATGTGATTACTTTGATCCTCAATATAAGTTTCATCTTTTTTCCTCTGGTGATTCTTCCATCTATATGCTTAATATTTTATTTCACAACAATTTCGCGACTTCTACATCGACCAACACTTTAATCGACAATGAAACCAACTATGAACTCTTTGTTTAATTTATCGAAAAATCTTCAACCAAATCAATCATACGACGGTGCATTCCAAGATATAAAAATTTGGGAAATATTCTCATCACATATTTTCAAAAGAAAGCTTTGAATATTAAAAGTTGGTCTACTATACCACTATTTATAAAGGGGTGATATCAATTAAAATGTTCTCGAACCAATTAAATCAGACATTAAATCAAATTAATTTCATTTAATTTGCCATAATTAATTCCATCGTTTAATGCTATACTCACTCAATTAATATGTGATATGATCCTCTTAGGAGTATCAGGTTACAACGGTGGATTGGATGGAAGATCCCGAACCCTAGCTTCACAATAACAAACAGATATGAACGGTTGTTTGATAAGTCAGATTAATCTCATGGTGCGCACGTGAAATTTGGAGAATTCTCCAGAGAGAAATAACTCACAAATAAATTCAATATCAATAATAATCTATTTTGAACAATAAACTTACAAGCCTTTTATAGTTGTGATAAAATAAAACAATCCTAGATTAATATCCCAATTAAAATAGGAAACAAAACACTAAAATTTAGAATAGTTTCGTACGGGTGCGACACGGGGTTACTCGTGCCCCAGGTCGCGCTGCAACTCGCGCCCAGACCAAAGTGAAACCCCCTATGTCAGTGCGGTTCACTCGCGCCGTTATTCGTGCTGCATATCGCTCCTTTTGGCACGACCAACAACTTGGGTCCTGGCCCGCGCTGCACATCGCGCCGTTTGGCGCGAACTGCAACTCGAGATCAATATCTTTCACTTGTGCTCAGGTTCTACTCCCTCCACGAGTCTCCTAGTCATCTCTTGGCTCCAAACTTCTTGAATGAATCCATTGAGATTCTCCTTGAATCTCTTAGCTCTTGATCTTGTCACCAGCCTTTCCGGCACTCTAATCGGATTCGACATCATCTTAGCTCGATCCGCATCATTCCTCTCTTCTTGAAAAGGATTTGTCCTCAAATCCAGCTCATTATCTACATCAAACGGACTCAAATCAGCAACATCGAAAAATGTGCTAATGTTATACTCACCTGAAAGATCCAATTTGTAGGCGTTGTCATTTAGGCGCTCCACCACTTGAAACGGACCATCACCTCTAGGTAGCAACTTGGATCGCCTTTGTACTGGAAACCCCTCTTTCTGCATATGCAATCATACCCAATCACCAGGCTTAAACACAACTTTCCACCGCCCTTTGTTGGCCTTCATGGCATACTGCTCAGTTTGCCTTTCAATGTTCTCCCTTGTCTTCTCATGAATCCGTTTCACAAAATCAGCTTTTTTTCTCCATCAAGGTTAGTATGTTCTTGAACAGGTAAATCAATGAAATTCAAAGGAGTTAAAAGATTAAAATCATAAGCCACTTCAAACGGAGAAAATCGGAAAGCAGAATGAACAAACTTATTATATGTAAATTCAACATGTGGCAAACACTCTTCCCAAGTTTTTATATTTTTCTTAATTATAGCTCACAACAAAGTCGACAAAGTCCTATTGACTACCTTAGTTTGACCATCAGTTTGTGGATGACAAGTAGTAGAAATCAACGCCTTTCAAAAGTAGCTCAAAAACTTTGAATCTCTATTAGAAACAATTGTCCTAGGCATACCGTGCAATCGAACAATCTCCCTAAAGAACAAGTCAGCTATATGGGATGCACCATTAGTTTTATGGCATGGAATGAAATGCGCCGTCTTCAAAAACCTATTAACAACCACAAAAATAGAATCTCGACCACATTGACTCCTAGGCAGACCTAACACAAAATCCATAAAGATATCAACCCAAAGACATATAGAAATAGACAATGGAGTGTACAAACCATGTGGTTGGACTCTAGACTTAGCTTGTCGATATATAACACATTTACTACAAATTCGCTCCACATCACGTTTCATATGAAGCCAAAAGAAATGTTCATGCAATACAGCTAAAGTTTTGGCTACACCAAAATGTCCCATTAAACCTCTACCATGGGCTTCTAACAGTAACAAATTACACATAAAACAATTAGGCATTAATAAGTCCATTTATTTCGTGTTTTTCTGGGCATTTTAGTCCCTCTAAATGTCCTTTTAGTGTCTTTTGTGTCGGAAAAGAACCAGAAAAGTGGTTTGGGCATGGCAGGAGTGAAATCTAGCGAAATAGGCATTTTGGCCTTCAATTTAACTGAAATGGATGAAATGGGCATATCAGATGAAAATCGACCTGAGCAGAAGATGTTGTGCCCACAGTACTCGCGCAGATTCAGAGGAGACAGTGAAGAGGGCATTCGCGGAAAAAGCGGGATTCGATTGAAAGAAGATAAAGTTGGTGTTGAAACTTGATTGATTTCGAAATCTGAATAGAAGAAGGAAGGATTGTTCATAGGTGGACTCTTGGGAAGCAATTTGGAAGATAAGGATGGCATTCTTAAAATATCGGGATTCATTCCACCACGTAAGGAAGTTTCCTTATTCAGTCAGAGTCCAGCGGGCACAGAGATCCAGCAAATAAGGAAGTTTCCTTATCCAGACAGATTCCAGCGGGGTATAGCGAATCCGACAGATATTGAAGACCCCCATTTTTTGTGGATTTTAATTGATCTTTGTACTCTTTTAAATGCTAGTTTTGATTGTTAGAGAGAAGACACTTTGTACCATAATATTTCTACACTTTTATTTTCTACAATTAGTTTAGTTTTAACGCTGCTCCAGCAGCAAGACAATCTGGGGCCTTATGCCCACAGGGGTTAGGATTTATATTTAATGTTGTTGTTGTTCATCGTTGGTGTTGGACGAGTTTTTATTCAATTCCGGTAAGTCTTTCCTATTTATCATGTCTTTATTTTATGTATTTACAGTTCTTTACAATATAAGTAGCTAGATCTATATTTCGGAATTTGAACTAAAGATGAAAGTTTAACAAAACACTTAAATACTCGTGAGGTCGTGTGGGCACATTACTGCACGATTAGGTTTCTGCTGATTTTTATTCTTGTTCCAAGTGAGCGTGAGTTTAATATAACTAATGTGGCTGATCACTCTTTAGTTGTAGAGGGCACACCAGGTTTAATTGGATTAGCAAATCATGACTGTGTGTTAATTCAAACGGTAACTGGGAAATCGGTGGGTTGCTATGGGCACACTAAAAATCAGTAAACACAGTAAATTTAGGTTCGTCTAGGGCACACTGATTCATATTCATTTACATCTCTTTGGGGAACCGATGGGTGGGTGATAGGTTAAGGGTTTAATAGACGAGGAATCACTTTTAAACCTACTCTGAAAGGATGAATAAGGAGACATAGCGAGGAATCCGGTCTCCATAACTAGGTGACTTAATTGTGTAGGAAAATCACTGTGCCCATGTTCAAGTGAGTGTAAGTTAAACTGGATTCTAGTTCAAGTTCCGGAACCTTTTATTATTTGATATTTCTCTAGTTTGTTTTTTGCAGATTTAATTTCCATTGTTGTGACCACGATACCAAACCCCCTTTTGTGATTGGTGGCTCAAAAGTAAGATCGCATCAGCTCTCTATGGGATCGACCCTTACTCATAGCTAGCTACGCTCCATGTGGGCACATGGGCATATAAATTCATTTTGAGCGCAAAACGACCGCGTGTCAGCACACATAATTTGTTTTATCAAAACAGAAATCCATCATGCCTATAAAACTTGCCACTACCAAATTGTTCACATGTACCAAATATATCTCCAAGATCATCATCTCCCATATGTAAAGTTTTTAGACTCTCAAAACCAAGTAACTTAGCATCTAGAGTAGCGATTAAGGCGTACCTTCTAGAAAGTGCGTCAGCTACCACATTCTCTTTTCCTTGCTTGTATTTGATGACGTATGGAAACGTCTCGATGAACTACATCCAATGAGCATGCCTCTTGTTTAGCTTGTGCTACCCCATTAAGTGCTTCAAAAATTCATGATCTGTATGGATCACAGACTCCTTGGTCCATAAGTAGTGCTGCCATGTCTGTAATGCTCGAACCAACACGTACAGCTCCTTGTCATACGTCGGATAGTTTAATATAGTCCAAGTGCACCACATAGCATAATAGTAATAGTAATTAATTAATGTAATATTTAAAGTATCTTATGTTTTTTTTAAATAAATAATACAACTGGTTGACCAAAATAAAATATCACATATATACGCAAAGCAGTGTGTGTGCGTGCGCTTATATAATTATGTATGTGTATGTAAAGTATATAAGTGTGTATGTGTGCGCGTGCATTTAATATAGCATTAGGAATATAATTGTGTGTGTGTGTGTGTTGACATGAAAGTGTGGGTATGGTGCAAGTATATATGTACATATATATAAGTATACAAAGCTATTTATATTTTCAGGCTAAGGAAGCTCGAGCGGTGTGGTGGAGACGGAGTGATGGGATAAAGACTATTTAATATTTTATTTATTTATTTATTTTCCATTGTAATAAACTCTAAATCATGTTTTGGAACCACTTTTAATGTATTATTTAATATTTCACTCATTTTATTTCTTAAATAAATATATGAAATTTTGAGACGTCACAGTCATGTTTTCAAAGTATGTAAATTTTATGTGTTAGTTATAAGATTTAAAAGTCATGTCTAAAAAAATTGGTAGAAAGTTATGATTTAAGATGCAATTAACCCCTCATCAATATAAATTGTATAAATGAAAAGAAAAGAAAGTGACTCAAACCTAAGAGTCCCGGAAATCACATGCTGAAAACTCAAGGGACCAGGGCCTCATTAAAACCCATATGGAAAATCCAGAGTAGGAAAAACCATATGGGAAAAAGAGTACCCCTCTAGTGAAAACGGAAAAAACCCGGACCATCAAAGTCACGTCTAACTAAAGTAGCAATACAAGGAATTTCAGAAAACCAAAAACCAGACTGCATACTAGGAGAAGCTAAACAATCAGCAACACTATTACCCTCTCTATACACATGAGAGACGCAAAATCGGATAGAGGAAATAAACTGAAGAACCCGACGCCATCTACCTTTGAAGACCCAAGGGACAAGCATACTTCTGGCGGAAAGAAGAGTCATCATATAAGTCGAGTCTACCTCTAGCCAAATAAAGTCCAGAGACAAATATTATGCCCATTCCAAAGCAACAATCACCGCCATCAATTCAGCCAAGAAAGCAAAGCCGACACCTTCTTCAGTATGCGGGCAAAAGAATATCGAGCCATTAGCACGCCGAAACACAACCCCAGTGCACATAATTCCCGGAGTCCCTTAAGAAGAACCATCTATGTTAATCTTTACCCATCCAACAAGAGGAGGCCTCCAACAGACCGAAGACATCGACCGCGGCAGAGGAGGACAAGGTGTCACCTTCAAAGCCTTAAGAATCGTCAATTCTGTCACCTCATTCCGCATATAACCTTTAGGACCATACATGCTGGACGTCTCTCGAATAGCCACTTGAACCAATGCAAGAACAAGGTGGGGAGTGGGATGAGCATCATAAAAAATAACTCAATTCCGAGTTATCCAAATACTCAAGATAACGTTAAGAATAGCCGTCTTCCAAAGCAAAAGAACTTGAAAGCTAAAATCCTGGCTCATAAAGAAAACAAACGCCTAGTGAATAGAGGCAGCTCAAATCGGCCAAACCTGGAAAGCGTCAAAAACCCACCTCTAATAATCACCGCTAAGGGACAACTCCAAAATAAATGATCCATCGTTTCCCAATCTCCACGGCACATAACATAAATCTAAGGCCCTATAAAACCATGAAACTTATCCATCATGGGAAAACGAGACAAAAGAAGCCTCCAAGAAATTATAGAGCGCCTAATAGGAATGCAAGAATGCCATAACCATTTTCCCCATTTAACTAAAGGAAAATGAAGCTGAGTGTGCAGCCTAGCCTACTTTACAGTAATATTTCCATGAACCGATTTCGTCCAAACTCGTTCATCAGCATCCTGAACAATAGGGACCTTCAAAATATCCATCAACACCTCCGGGAAAGCATTGACAAAAGAAGCCGTGAAGCACCAAATACCATCCTTCAAAAAATCACTTACTTTATCCAAAAAAGAGCATGAACCGCCGAAGAGATCCTCAAACGCTCCACAATCACATAGCTTAACCAATTATCATGCCAAAAGTCAACTAAATGACCTGTTCCCACAATACAATATGAATCCTTGAGCAAAGTAAGGATAGAAGGTTGAACAGCCGGCCATATGGAAGAATATGCAACCCTATTAACCTTTTTCGGGGAAGACATGTATCTTGACCGAGCAACTTGTATGGTTTGAGATGAGGAAATGATTAAATTCCATGCAAGTTTCATGAGTAAGCCTCTATTCATCTCCTTAAAGGAGGTAAAACCTAAACCTCTTTCATCCTTTATTGCACACGTTCGAGCCCAACTTACAGCTGTGTAAGATCTTTCATTTATGTCTCCTTTCCATAAGAAATTACGAACGGCCGAATCAAGCATTGAAACAAGCGATGAAGGTCATTGATACACCATCATGGAGTGTATAGCAGAGCTTGTGATAACCGAATTAAGCAAGCAAAGACAGTCGGCCATAAACAAGTGCATCGCATACCAACAATCAAATTTGGATAAAATTTTATCGGCTAGCGGCTTCATTTGAGAAACTTTAGGCATACCTTCGAAAATTAGAACTCCTAAATAATTAGTAGGGAAAGAGCCCACCGTGTAACCCAACAACTCCTTCATCTCCTTACGAACATTAGGCTTCACCCCGTGACCATAATAAACCCAAGACTTGCAGTGACTACAAGACTGACCCGACAAACGATCATAGACTTCCAAAATATCCGCCAATTTTTTTAGATTAGAAAAGGTAGCTTGGCAAAATATAAAAATATCATCAGCGTATAATATGTGCATCGGAAAGAAAACCCCACGACCATAAGACATCGGTCTCAAAGCATTGCATTCCACCTCTCGCCAAATCAAATAACCCAAAACTTCCCCCCAATGGTGAAAAGAAGCGGCGATAACGGATCCCTCTGCTGAACTCCTCTTGAACATGTAAAATAACCATGAGGGTGACCATTTATAGGAATGGTCAGTCTAGCTGATTGAAGAATGCTGTGAATCCAATCACAAAACCAAGAAGGAAAACCAAAAGCACGCAAAATCGACTGTAAAAAACCCCATTGCATAGTATCGAAAGCCTTGGTAATATCCACCTTTATTGCCATATTCCGGGCTACATGTGTTCTATTCAAAGTGTTAACCCCTTTAGAAGCTAACATAATTGCCTCATGAATACTGCGTCATTTAATAAATCCAAACTGTTGCTTAGACACCTAGTAGCAACCATATCATTGAGACGACTCACCAAAATTTTGGTAAAGATCTTAAAAAAGAAATTACTTAAGGTAATTAGACGGTAATCCTTTACCAAGAGAGTGCAATCAGAACCAGGAAGCTTGAATTAAGACCTGCCGGAATCGTACCATATTTGAAAAACTCCAAAACAGCATGATAAACATTAGAATGAATAACATCCCAAGAGGTCTAAAAGAATTTGCCCTTGAACCCGTCCGGACCAACCACACTATCCGGATCCAGAGCAAAGAAGGTAGCCTTAGTCTCTTCAAGAGAAGACTACACCATTAGATGATGGCATTGAGACTCTATGACAAATCGTGGAACCAAACTGTCCACCACCGAGAGGTCCTCATTCTGTAAACTTTGGTGAGAAAAAAGGTGCTGAAAATAATGAACCACATGAGATGCAATCACATCCGAATCATGCACAATCTCCCCCATCAATCGACATTGCCAAAATATTAGCCTTAGCTCTCCTAGCTTTTATAGTTGCATGGAAAAATTTGGAATTACGATCACCATTATTAAGCCAATCAATCCGACTCTACTGCTTCAAATGAGAAGATTGAACCAACAATAACCCATTTATATCCGCTTGAGTAGAAATTTTCTTATCGAATAAATCATCCATGTAGCTCATTAAGGCTATTTGCTCTTAAATTCTACCGAGCTACGACTCCAAGTGTTTAAGTTTCATGTTGAAATTACCAAAAACATGCACGTTTCTATTCTTGAGGACCCCTTTAAGCCGCTTAAGCTTCATCATGACTAACCGAATACAGCTACGGGTATCAACGTACTCATCCCAAGACTCTCGAACAACTCGCAAAAAAGAGTCATGCTGAATCCATATGTTCCAAAATCGAAAAGGCCTCAGCCCAGTCTTCCATGCTGACACACAAGCAACAACTAGCGGAGAATGATCAGAGCAAATCCTAAGCAGCAAAGTCGCGGAAACCCCATCCTATGCATCTCAAAAATCATAAAAAATGAGCACCCTATCAATCTTACTTTCCGTAACATTAGGAAAGAATCGTCTACTAGACCATGAAAAAAATAAGCCATTAGAATCCACCTCAGTCAAGGCCAAGTCTCCAATGAAAGCATTAAACTCCATGCAAGTAGAAGGGGAAAGCTTGGATTTTCCGCGACGTTCATGAGAGCCCCACACCGCATTAAAATCACCCAAAATAATGAACTTGCCCGCAAGGTTTCGAAGGTCCTTCCGCAGCTCCCGACGCTTAATATAAGATGAGGAACCATACACCACAACCATCCCACCTTCGAACTGATGAACCTTAAATTTCACCATAACACATTGAGATGAAGAAAAAAGAATAGAAGCTGAAACATTAGGTTGAGTAAAAATCCAAATATTAGACATTCTTGCGCCACGATCATTCTGAAATAGAGGAATCAATCCCATTGACCTCCAATATGACAAAGAAATGTTATCAAATCGAGCTAGCGACTCAATTAAACCTAACATGATAGGCTTGAAAACTTGCACATGCTTACGTAACATATTATGGGATACTTCTGTGGCTATCCAAAATATATTCCACGACATTAAATTCATTGAGGAGAAGGAGCCTGCAAACAATTCACATTCTCTACATTCAAAACCGACCCCTTGCTAGCCGCTACTAACTCCATATTTTGAAGAGCCACCATGTGAGGAGCAGCTAGAACATAAGGTGTCAAATTTCCCATCTCTTGGGCAGTTTTATTGTCACTGACTGCATGCTTTACTCTTTTAGCATATGTTCTTCTAGGGGTCCCAACAGCTTGACTTGCTGTTTTTTGATACTCCGACAAGTTTAGATCTAACCCATCACCATCGACATTCTGGCCTTCAAGCAAAGGCAATTCAGGGACAGATTGTTGAGAGTTTTCTCGATCATAATCACCTCATTTAATGCCTTTCCTCAAAGAAAATGAATTAGATAAGTCCCCCTCATCGCTATCAACAACCTGAGCATCAATATCCACTATATTATCCTCAACAACATTCTCAGCATAACCGACGTTTTCTTCAACCTCCACATTGGATCCAACAGCCCTAACTACCTCGCTAACCATCTTCCCAACAACTTTACTCACTCCATTCTCCACATAACCGTTGTCTTCTCCAAGCTCCACATTGGATACAACAGCTCCAATTGCCTTACCAACCGTCTTCCCAACAACATTATTCCCTTCATTCATAACCTCTTGACCATTCTTATCCATAGCACCCTCTGCTAATTTCTTGCCCGACTCCACAGGGAACGTAATAGCCATTAAATTATCAAATACATTATTCTGCTGAGCAAGAGCAGAAAATTGATTAGAAATCAGGATCGTCTTCAGAACCTTACCCGACCGCATATTTCCACTCCCAAAAGTACGAGCCACCCATTCCTTCGTATTTGCAGCTGTTTTAACGGAAGCCTTAACTGTCTTTAAATTAGTTCCAGAGTCAGCTGTCCCTTGGAAGTAATGTTATCAGCCCTCGCCGAAGCCTCCCTCCCATCAACCTGTCTTGACTGAGAATGACATTTACGTGTTGCATGGCTTACTACTTGACACGAGCTACAAAATAATGACAAACTCTCATAATAAATATCAACGAAGAATGAGGTTTCCCCTTGTTGATCATAACCGAAGTCTGCAAAACTTGCGCCATATCAACCTCCACTAGAACTCTCACATAATGACCAACCATCTCATGCAAAGAGTTGCCATCAATCTTGAGAGGGGTACCTGTTGGGGTTTTTTTTGAATTAAACCACCGCAGGATCATTTGGATGTTCATTAATCACATGTTCATGCAGATCATAATCTTATGTTCATGCATGTTTATACACGTCAAGCACAAAATCATGTATAGCAAAATGAATCCAATAAAGCGGAAAATATAGATCCGAATTACTTACAATTGTCAGACGGTCTGAGGACAAGATTATAGATCTAATCTTGTTGTTGAATGAAACATGATCGACGCCCTTTCTCCTTTACTGGATTGGCCACCACAGTATTCTACTCCGAGATCTTCTGTTGTATTCCCGGATTGAGTATCAGATACAAAGTGGACTGTATTCTACTGATAAAGTTGTGAAATATGTGGATATCTTGAGAGACAAAGAGGGGTTGATTATTGCTTCTGAAATTTTCATCCCCCTCCCTTTATTATATAGGGAGGTGGGCGAAAATATACTTCTCAACCCTACTGGGTTAGGCCTCTATCTCAAGTCCTATATCCAGTCCACTTTCAGTCAAGTTAGGCTACAACAGGGATTTAGAAGAATATTAAATTGGCCCACTAATTTATTTAATATCCAATATTCAATAAACTTAGGATATAATTAAATAAATTAAGTATTACTTTTATTCCACTAAAGAAGTAATACTGACCTACCAATTTAATACATATTTGCGAATATGCATTCTCCTTTAGTTCAGTTATTCCCCGTGTTTAAAATATAATGTTCATTAATTAATTATG
This sequence comes from Perilla frutescens, assembly GCA_026008535.1. NCBI lineage: Eukaryota > Viridiplantae > Streptophyta > Magnoliopsida > Lamiales > Lamiaceae > Perilla > Perilla frutescens. Next base: position 15,326,414 of record BRKX01000004.1, read on the forward strand.
TCAGCCTCTGATAGCTATAATTAATTAACATCTAAAACCTTGAGTAGTACCATACAAGCTTTACCATGTACGGAATAAATTCCACCTGCAGGGTTTCAACATGAACTTGTGTTTACTCAAGAGAACATCATCAACCTGGCGGACCAGGACACGGTGCTCATGCATATTGCATGACACATCATGTATACACTATTATTACCTAAGATATCAAGTTTATTGATCCACGAAAGGATCTCACCCATTGATAAGTCAAAGCAATAAGTAATGTACACATATGTTCGCCAACAAACATGAGTTCAGAACCCGAACTCTGTGGATCTTTATTCTCACACTATCAGGGTCAGAGCAGAGAATAGTATCCTATCGTGATCCTCCTCAATACACTAACAAGTATACTAGAATAATCAGTTAGTCAAGATAAACTAATTTATCAGATTATTCTACGGTGTACCGATGGTGTGTTAAGGACCATCTAAGCCGTGAGCTCTTCAATACAATACAAGGTTCTAATAATATGATCTTACCGTGTGTCTCCCCACACCATATCATCTACAATGTAAGTATATTGAACATTGGATAGAACAATTATATAAAATAATCTAAATGCAAACAGTGACTGCAATAACTTTCAATTCATATCATCATATCATCAGAAAAGTATACAAAGACATGTCTTTCCAGTATACAAAACTAACAGTACCTACCGAACGCACAATTCTCATGAATACTTCCTCATGCCAGTATTCGATCGGTAAATTGTAAATTCGATCGAATCCAAACTTGTGCCAAAGTAGATTTAATTTTATACGGAGAAAAATTTGGAACCCAATCACGAATTTTAAGAAAAACAGGACGTAAATTCCAAGATTGAATATTATGAACCTTAGATTGATCCACAGCGCATTGGGATTGAATTGTAAAGAATCCTTTACCAAGCGATATCAAACGCCAATCCTGTGTTGGCTCCCACAAAATCTGCAATTTAGCCTTGAGATCGCTGGCATTCGAAGGCTTCTCACCTTTAAGCATAATCAATTTCCCGATCAAAGAATAACGAAATTTATCAAGCCGTGATAAATATAAATCCATCGGAATAGAAATAGAACTAAATTCACCACGACGAACAGGTGAAATTCTCGATATTGACGCATCAGGATGATGATCTAAATGAGCAGACTTAAGGACCGACGTAAAAGATGGGCGATTATTTGTCGACTGCATGCGATTTTGCACATTAGGGTTTATCGCGGAATCTTAAATTTCTTGAAGATTTTCCAAGGTTCGAGAGGATACCTTGGGATTATTTTTGTCCAATAATCGTGAGGATGGATTGGACGAAGCATGAAGGCCAGAAGCCTACAGATTAGATAGAGAAATTGCTGATATAGCCATCGCCGATAATGAGAAAAAGAGAAGAGAGAAGAGAGCATTTTTAAAGTTTTCCCTCTATTTTTCATTTTTATGCATGTTTAAGTTGAAAGAAGTTCTGATTAGAAGACTTGAGCAAATCCGAAGATGGGAAGTCAACCGGTGCTAGCTTAGGCCAGAGAGAGAGAGAGAGAGGTTAACCACCCAAAATTACCATGTATAATAAATTTGAATAAAATGAATTATTAATACGCACATTTATAATATAATTTGTGTGATAATAAATATAAGTCAACTATACATTAAAATAAAGGACGTCCTATTTAAAATGGAAAATTATCAAGGTCGAGACCATTGTAACCTTCCCCTAAATAAAAAAAAATGTATATAAAAATCAAATGAGATATTAATTCTAATAAAAATGGGATACATATTAAGGATTTTAGGAGGATCGAATTTTCTATGAAGAGAAAGGAGCTCCGATACCGTATAAAGAACTCAATATAGATGACATGAAGTTTTTATATTATTAACACAATATAAAATATTATATACAAGACATTGGAAGGATCTAGATAATTACACCATAATACAATATATCTAAACAACTCTAAATAAGAAAAATCAGATCGTGAGAATCCAGAGGATCCTCAATAATACCAACTTAAAATATATACATAAATCAAATGAGAAATTAAGGCTTATAAAAATGGATGATGAAGTTAATATTGATGGTTTTTATATTATTATTTGATTGTTCTTTTATGTTATTATTTAATAAAATTTATAAATTTTAAAATTATTAATAGTATATTCTTTATATTTAAAATGATTATGTGCATCGCACATGAGACATGCTAGTTTTCCCAATAAAATAACATGAGTTTAAGTTGAATTAAATAATTTGGCAAACCTCTTTGAGATTTAAACAAAAAAGAGGGGAGAGTAAAAAGATTAAAATCTTGTCGAATATAAACACATATATATATATATATATTGTTTTTGTAAAAGAGTCGAATTTAAGTATGGTGTTTCAAATTGCATCACAATTTTTTCTTTACATGCACTAAATGAATTAATTATGAAATTATTTAAACACCCTTATTAAATAAAAAATCAAAAAAATAAATAAAAGAAAAAAGAAAAAGGGGAACTCTGCAGCAGCCACCCCGTCCCTCTCTCATCATTCTCTGCAAATTTGTCATCCCTCTCTCCTCGTTCTCAAACGTCCATCTCTCTCTCCCCACTCTCTACAAATATGCACTTGCAGACCACCGTCTGCCCTCATCTCTCATCCTTTTCCTCTTCTCACATCAGTCACACATCTAAAGAAATCAGGACTTTGTAATTGCGCATGACCATTCGAAAATAAATTTTTGCACATGATCAACTGCTTCAAAAACAAATTTTCAAACTTTATTCAATTGCTTCAAAGATAGTTTTTCGACGTTCGTTCAACATCTTCGATTTTTTTTTCGAAAATGTCACTTATTTATTCAAAAAATTCAGTTCGGCAGTATACGAATTTCATCCATTGAATGACTTTGAAATAAAGTCCCTAAAAATATTCTCAAACATGTGAAGTCTGATTTGATGAAAAGTTGGATATCTGCCTTGAAATGCAGTAATATGTTCTATATCGCCGAAATTTTTTTTGGTCGTTTGGTTGATTCAAATGATGAAGTTGAAAATATTCATAATGAAATAAAAAAAAAGTATTATTTTAACATGTCCCATGAAAATACATGAAGAATGCAGATGAAGAGAGGATCGGGGAATGACCGATCCTGATATTTCAGAGGCCTATTGTAACGTCCTAATATTAAGATGATGATAAAGGACTAGTGCACTACTTTGTGCAGCACAACCTGTGTGACTAGAGTGAACCACTCTTTTTAAGGCATTTAAAAAGACTCAAACTAGATAATGAACAAGTTAAAGTAGAAGAAAATATTTCATTGAAGTATATTAGAGATTTATTACAGAGCAGTTAATGCACTCTTAAATAGACTAAAGAAGAAACCGACAATAATAAACTAATTATTTCCTAGACAATATACTAATGACACATTAGACAAATAGTATTACAAATAAAACTAATGAAGTGTGTTTTCATTTTTTTCATTCTTCATCCCACCTCAAGTTGGCACGATAGAGAAGTTAGCATGCCCAACTTGGCAATGAGAAACTCGAACCGTGGCCAGGGTAAACTCTTTGTGAAAAAATCTGCAAATTACAATCGAGAAGAAATATGCCAATGAAGAATAAAACCAGTTTTATAGTTGTCTCGAATGAAGTGACAATCTATGTCCAAGTATTTTGTTCTCTGATGAAATGATGGGTTTGCCACAATATGTGTGGCAGCCTGATTATCACACCAGAGAGCAATTGTCGTGCTTACTAGTATATTTAAGTCTCTGAGCAAGTAAGATACCCATTGAAGTTCTGTGACAAATGTGTCCATTGCCCGATATTCTGCTTCTGCTGATGATCGAAAAATTGTTGTTTGCTTCTTTGTCTTCCATGAAATTAAATAATTACCAAAAAATGCACAGAAACCTGTGATGGACCTTCTTGTATCAGTACATGTGGCCCAATCAGCATCGGCATATCCTTGAACCTAAAAGTCGCTTGTAGTTGGATAAAATAGACCAAGAGATGAATTGTCTTTTAAATATCTCAAGACATGGAGATTTGTTTTAAAATGTTTTGTGAAAGGATTATTGATGAACTGACTAAGTTGCTGAATGACGTGATTGATATCAAGTCTGGTTAAATTAAGATAAAGCAGACGACTGACAAGACATCGATACTGGTCAGGATTCTGAAACGGAGTGCCGTTTGTAGTAGACAAACGAAGACCTTACAGAAGAGGAGTAGAAGTTTATTTACACTCAGTGAATCCTACATCAATGATAAGATCAAGAATGTATTTTCTCTGTGTCAAGAAGGTGCCAGTTGATCCTCAAGCAATCTCCATTCCTAAAAAAAATTAGCAATGCCAAGATCTTTAATGGTGAAAAACTGATTTGAATAATCTTTGATAGCTTTAATTTGACTCTCATCTAGGCCACTTAAAAAAATATCATCGACATATACCAAAAGAAGCAAAGGTCCTTGATCATCTTGTTTAATGAACTAGCAATGATAAGATAAAGATTGTATAAAACCAAAAAAATAAGCTTACTGCAAAACTCTTAGTTCCATTCCCTTGAAGCATGTTTCAACCCATAAAGACTGCGCTTCAAACTATAAACTTGCCCCAGTAAAGCCTTATGATATCCTTCTAGTAGTACCATGTATATATCATCAGCGAGATAGCCATGTAAAAATACATTATTTATATCAAATTGAACTAATGGCCATGACTTAGCAGTAGCAAAAGTGAGTAACGAATGAACTGTTACCAATTTTGTGAATAGAGAAAAACTCTCATTATAATCAATACCTTGTATTTGATGATATGTCTTGGCCACTAGTCGAGCCTTGAGATGTTCAATAGATCCATCGGCTCTTAATTTTATTTTGTAAACCCATTTACAACCAATGACAACTTTGCCAATTGGAAGATCACACAACTCCCATGTATGATTTTTTTCAAGTATGTGCATATCGGTATCCATGGCTTGAACCCAACCAGGGATCTTACATGCTTGAGAATATGTGGTGGGATCTTGAATATTAGAGACACAAGAAGAAATGATAGGTGTGTGCTAGAAAATGAGGTTGAAGATAGGGAAACAACCTTAGAAGAATCTGAAACATTAGCCACAAGAACAACTGGAGAAATCGCCAAACACATGACAAAATCAGAAAGCCATGAAAGTGGATTTTTGGACCTTTTACTATGTCTTGGAGATGATATGGAAGGATTTGTAGGTACAAACAAGATATGGGAAGACATAGATGTCAGAATTTATGCATGTATTATGTTAAGGATCAGGAGGTTTATTTGAGGTTGATTGGTTAAAAGGACAAAAAATCTTCAAAGAATTTAACATCTCTGGATAACATTATTTGTGCAGACTCAATATCATAAGGAACATAACTTTTTTTTACCAGAACCATATCCTAAGAAAATATATTTGGATGATCTTGGGGTAAACTTATACTTGTGAGGATTAACATTGGTAGCATAACATAAACACCCAAAAGATTTTAGTGTAGTATAATTTGGATGTTTATTAAAAAAATGGAGTTTTCCATCTAAGAATAAAACTAGGAATGTGATTAATAATATATGAGGCAACTAAGATTGAGAAAGACCAAAATTTTAAAGGAAGCTGAGACTGAAACATAAGTGCACGAGCAATTTGAAGAAGAGATTTATGTTGACATTCAACCACCTCATTTTGTTGTGGTGTGTAGGTGCATGAGCCTTGGTGTAAAATACCATATGATTGAAGCAAATATTGGCATTCATGACTTGCAAATTCCAGTCCATTATCACTCATGATAGACTTAACCTTCTTATTAAATTAGGTTTGAACTATGCAAATGAATTTATGAAGAAACTTAATAGTTTGAGATTTATGAGTTATAAAAAACACCCAAGTGGCTCGGCTGAGGTCATCAACAACACTAAGAAGATGAGTGTGTTATTGGCAGGGACTTCTTTGTAAGGACCCCATATGTCAACATAAATAAGTTCAAAAATAAACAAAGAACGAATCGTACTCAGAGGAAATGCTAAATGTTGTTGTTTAGCTTTAAAACAAATATCACAAGACTTGAGAACTGAGGAATTGAATTTTGATAAATGCTCTAAAGAGTCAATATGTTGTAGCAACATAGTAGATACATGACCAAGTCATCTGTGCCAAGTTGTTATAGAAACATGACAGAAATGTGGAGGAATGAAACTATCTAAACACAGACTAGATTGTTGAATAACATATAAGCGACCTTGTAGTTGTTCAGTAGCCAATATATCACCACTCTTCACTTTAGGTCCTGAAAGTGACATATTTTTGTAGAAAATGAACATGTGAGAGATGTATCAGAGGTAAGTTAAGAAACAGATAACAAATTGAATTTAAAACTTGGAACATAAAGAACTCAATGTAAGATCAGTTTAGGGGTAAGTTGTACTTTGCCAGTGTAGGTAACTTGGTGTGTCGTGTTGTCTCGTATATAAATAGAAAATGGATTAGTTATTGGTTTATGTTCCATAAGCAAATGGAAAGAAGCACACATATGAATTGTAGCTCCCGTGTCAATTATCTAAGAATCAGTAATACACATATTCAATGATGTAAAGGCAAAATGGTTAAAAGAAGTCATAGCCTGAGACTTACCACATGCAGAAGCAAAGTTAGCAGTATCTCTACCAGAATCACTTGAATGTTTTAGAGTTTTCAAATATTTGGCAATTTCTTGCTGAATCATACGAGTTATTTCCATCGTGTGAGATGATCCCATTGCTGAGGTTGACTGAAGATCCAAAGAAGTGCCAACCAAGTTAGCACATTATTTTTTTTGTTCCTTGAATTTAGAATGCCACTTCCATATAGCCGTGTAGTTGGAAGCAAGTTTGGATTTCATGATCTGGTTCCTGACAATATATGCACCTTAACTCTGTATTTTCTTCATTGGATTTGCAAGGATAGAATTTCCCTTTATATTCTCCTGTCTTGGGTGAGTAACGGTTACCTTTGAAAGTTTGCTAGTTAGCAAGCAAGATAAGATTATCTGAAATGTCAGATAAGGAGACATGAACAACCCATTGCCTCTCAGCCTGAAGAATCATGGAGTGTGCCTTACAGATAGTGAGATGAGGCTTCATGATTAAAATCTAATTACGAACATGATCAAAACTATCATTCAAGCCCATAAAAAACTGAATGAGTTTGGTATGAACATTTACTTCCATTAATCATTTTGATGTACCACATTTGCAACCACATTGACATGAACGAATTGGTTGGAGATTTTCAAGTTCATCCTAAAGTTTCTTGAGTTTATTAAAATAGATAGAAAAATAAGCAGAACCTTGACTAATGCTAACAATATCTCTCTGTAGCTGATATAAAAGATGACCATTATATTCACCAAATTATTGGGAAATATCATCCCATAATTCATTCGTATTATTGGCATACATGAATGCTTCAACGATATCCTTTGCTAAAGAATTTAGTATCCAAGGTTGCCCCATGCAGTCAGTCTTTAAACATTGTGATCATATTACGAATCATTCGTATGTGGTGCTTTGATCTCACCATTCACGAAGCACAATTTGCTCTTCGCACCAAGAGCAATGATCATAGAATGTTTCCAAGGAAGATAATTGTTTCTCATGAGAACATTGGCGACAAGTTGCATGCATAGATTATCAGAATTGGATAGATGAAATGGGTCTGAAACCTCGGGGGCCATAGCACCGGAGGTAGAATCAGATGAATCACAAGAAATTACACCACGTGGCATATAAAGAAATTTAGAGATTTATTAAAAAGGAGTTAATGCACTATTAAATAGACAAGAGAAGAAACCGACAATAATAAACTAATTATTTCCTAGCCAATATACTAATGACACATTAGATAAGTATTATTACAAATAAAACTAATGAAGTGGTTTTCATTCTTTTCATTCTTCAGATAACAAGACTCTTGGGATAAACTCATCAAAAAATAACCAAGGCAAACTTCACCTTAAATAATAATGATCCAAAAGTTAACTGTTAGTAGGAGTGGCATGAAAAAGTCCATGTTGTTGCTTGTCCAAAAGCTGAAAGTAAAAGGAATTCAGAGAACCGAACAATCCGTAATAATAAACAAAGTAAGTGAAAAAGAACGTAGTGCATTTATTCAGACTCAAAAGGTAACCGTGTTCTTAGTTAGAATCTGCACATAAAGAAAATAAAAACATCAAAAGAGATAACCTTTCAGTCTTAGCACAGTCGTTCGCCATCTCACGGTTCATCCTAAAAATATTTGAAAAGAGTTTGGGCGTGAATACTAATGCACTCGGTGGGTACTTTTATGAAAAACCTTCACAATCATTTTATAAGACATAGTATCCAATCATATTTTAAGCATATCGTATTCAAAATAGAAAAATAAATTCCATATATACAGAACCATTTTAGTTCCATCATTGCGCGCCATTCTCCCCTAGAATGCTTATGGTAAGTCGGTTCATATATACAATTCGGCTGCTTAAGGTTGGACACTGCCCTGTTTGCTTAGGCTCGATATCATGAACCATTGTAGTTTCGTTACCAAAATAATAGTAAGACTTACATGAGTGAGGAGAACATATTAAATAGATTCATTAATTGGATATTCAATCACGTTCCATTTTATAAATATGCGGGCTTAATAACTCGAAACACATTTTTGTATAGTAAAAACTCCCTGATAAGATAATCTGATATCGGATAGCTAGATCTATATTCTAATTCTGATCTCAACTAGATATCTCCTTTTGTGCCTACAAGATTATCCAGCAACTTAGTTTTTCTAAAAGACTATCTGACCTTTCTTAGATATGAAGCAAATCTTATAATATTTATTATCTTAATATGCATCACCCGGGGTCACCAAATATTTCGACTCATGAGAGAACTTTTCTCAGGGCAATTTTATAAAGAAAAACTATATATGGAGTTTTGTCGTACGAGGTGCTCAAACTCATGCCCTAAAACAACTCGGTACAAATAAATTCATACTGCAAGATCCACTAGTTGGAAAAATATATATGAAACTTTAAATAAAAATATTATATTTTGATATGGAACAACTTTTGAGCCTAAAAACATGATCAGATTATCCATGAATGATGGATCTAGAAAAGACTACAATTTAATATTCAAATATCATAAATTGAAAAGTGACAACAGTAAAATGCATACATATATATATTGAACACAAACCTTAAAGGTATTTTCTGATCCGACGATTCTAATGTGTCGCGAGTTTGAGGCGAAGGTGGTGGTGGAATGAGAATTGGCATGAGGGTGTTGGCTTGATGGTGAATGGACGGTGATGGTGATTAATTCGGGGCCTTGGTTGATGGGTGGTGATGATTATTATGTTGGGGTGTGTGGTGGCGGTGGTGTGTTGGACGTGGGTGGTGGTGATCTTTGATGACGGTCACGACAGTTTTCCGTCATGTCATCATTTCAATCACATATTTGTGATCTATGCGTTAACACCTTCAAATTGTTTATTTCATAAATGAAATAGGAAAATAGGGACGTACTTGCTTTGGAAGCTGCTCGGCGTTTCAATTTGAAAATAAATAAAAAATGAAACCTTAGACTCATATTTATAGAAGAAAAATAAATTGTATAATAACGAATAAAAGAAAGAGGCTAGGATAATGAAAAAATAGGATAATGATGAAAAAAGAATATGATAATTATGTGATAATGTTTGAAAAAGAAATTGGATAATGAGGTTGTGCCTTGTACTATTCAAATCTATTAATTTTTCAGTTTAAAGTTGCGTCGAGAGTTCATTTGAACTTGAAACTGGAAAATTCAAAAGTTGGCACGATCCTTAAAACATTTGCTACCAACCCTACTAATCATAACATATTTTTGAAGTGATTTTTGACCAAAATAAAATTTAACATATTTATTTGGCTACGATTTTCCTTTATTTAAGGCCTATACGAACCTAATTTATTTTCTAACTTATTCGAGGTTAACATAAGTTGAATAAAATCTTCTAAAATATCTCGGGGTGTTACACCCATGTCAAAATGAAAAAAAGGGCCATACGTTTTTTTGTTTATTTTTTTACAATAATCTTGAAGTTTGAGTCAAAATGGCGGCAACTCATTTTATTGTGAGATTTTATGTTGGAATTTTGATGAATTCAAAACTAGGGAATAAAAGTCCTAAATACAACAACTCAATTATTTATTCTTTCTTTATACAATTTTGATAAAAATAAAAAAATGAGTCTTTAATGGTACCTTTCTCGTACTGAGCATAGAATGATGATTAATAGTTTAATTACAAAATTGAAATTAATACAACACAAAATCTCAATAAATTTTGACATGGAAAAAAATAAATAGTGAATTATTCACAAAAATAGACAAAATGATGATTAATAGTTTAATTGCAAAATGAGAGCAATACAACACAAAATTTTAATAAATTTTCACATTAAAATTAAACATAAAAAAAATCAATCACAAAAATAGTCTATAGTTGAAAGAGTAGAGTCCAATAATAGAGATGACCGTTTCAACTTTATATAAACGATTTATATATACACGAATTTTTTACAATTTTGGGAGCCCAAAAAAATGGGAACCCTAGGTGGCGGCTCACTTGGATGAGGGATAGCGACGGCCACTTCGATGATGGAGGGAGTGAGAAAACAAACGGTTTTTTTTTTTTTATATTTATACATGGCATAATTGATATATAAATGGAGATGTAAAAATGATAATTATTGTTGTGTTGTTAGAAGAAAAGGTGAGAAAAATATGCAGTGTGTAAAGCGTGTAATAAAAAACGGTGGTGCAAGTCTTCACGATTTAAGTATTTGAAACCCGCTTCCGATAAAAAGTCGCAACATTGCGGGCACAAGAGTGAAAAATAATCAAAGTTCCAGTTGTTGAAAACCACTGAAAAGTCTAAACCAAAAGTAAGACAATCTACACTAAAAAGAAAAAGAAAAAGAAAAAAAAAAAAAGTAAAATCTTCTGCGTGCACCCAACAGTGATAGAGAAGAAATAAATTTCGCGACTGTCGATTCGATTAATACCGAAATATATTGGATAAAGAACAAATTTATTAGTAGATAAATCCCGAGGAATCGGCATGGAAGAATTACGCATATCTCCGGCCGATCCGAGGGGAAGCCCGGCGAAAGAGCAACAGGCCGCCGGCGTCGGAATTCTTCTTCAGATTATGATGCTCGTACTATCGTTTGTTCTCGGCCACGTTCTCCGACGCCATCGCTTTTATTACCTTCCTGAAGCTAGTGCTTCCCTTTTGATCGGTAATTTAGTTTCTGCTCTAGTTTTTAATTTAATCTATATATACGCCCTAACTTTTTGGGCTGACGATCACTTAAGTAATTTTATTACTTTTTTGACTGTATTTGTAATTGGAAATTTGAATGTGGAATGCAGGTTTGATTGTTGGTGGACTGGCAAACGTTTCCAATACAGAGAATAGCATCAGGTCTCATGCTTACAGTTATTTATCATTTCATTGTTCTCGGTTCAATGTTATTTTAATTCACGATGATTGTGTAATTCACTAACTCTGTTTTGACCTCTATTGAAATATTGGTTTGGCAGGTCATGGTTCAACTTCCACGAGGAGTTCTTCTTCTTGTTCCTGCTGCCCCCAATTATATTATATCCTTGTTCTGTGGACTATTTTCTAGGCCTAAACTGAATGTCTTGGTTTATTATTTAATGCTTCTCCGTAAGTTTTAGAGGAAGTGTGTTTCCTTAACTTGGTTTCGTGTTTACTCAGTCAGGATTCAGTCTTCAACCTGTAAGTGTCTCCATATTTACTTTTTCCAGTAAGGTTCTCTTAAACGAATCAAAGAAAGAGGTGGAATAGTGAAAGAAAATACAGATGCCTGAAGCCTTGTCCACTGAGCTCCACCTAGTTTAGTAAAAGAAAACAGTGGAAGAAATTTATTACTGCATTTATTCGGCTTGCTTACTGTATTCATAATGTTTTTGCTTGGTATATTATTTTCTCTTGGAGAAGCAATATATTGTCATCTGTTAGATTTTATGAACTCTATACAAATGGAATCCATTTAATCACTGCACAAGATTGTTGCTGTGGAGATTGGTCTACTAATATAATCTATCTAGTGTAGGTTGTAAGATTATATATTGACTAGATTTCATGGCTTCTGTGAACTTGATAGATGGGGGAGAAGGGACCATGAGAGACTTGCTCAGTTCTTGTGTTCTAGGGTCCAGGGGTACACTCACAATTTCTCTCAATAAATAAGTCAAAATCTGAAAGCTAAGGATATGGACCTTTTGTTTATCTCCTCTTGGATAACCTTCAGTTTGCCCCCGAAACCCAAAATAAAACCTACAATTACCTGAAATAACTAAAAAGCTTTAATTTTCAGTTCCTTATTATTGTTCTGTATAAGATGACCTCCTTTATGAATTTGATTTTGCAGAAACCATTTTTTTCTAACTTTGGCGCCATAGTCACATTTGCAATTGTCGGAACTTTTGTTGCTTCCATTGTCACAGGCGTTTTGGTGTGAGTGCCATTCTATTGATAGTTCAGGGTTTTGTATAAATGCTAGTATTCATAATTCATTATTTATTGTTTTTCTCATCATTAGTATGCTTGGTTTTGATCCCATGTTTTTATGTTTCAGATACCTTGCTGGAGTATCATATCTTATCTACAGACTTCCTTTTGTTGAATGTCTGATGTTTGGTGCTCTCATCTCAGCTACAGATCCTGTCACTGTTCTGTCTATATTTCAGGTGATCTGGTATTTCAGGCTTAAGATAATGATAATTTATTTCATGTTGGCTTTCACCTGAGGAATAGTTGAAAATTTTCGGTGTGACAGAAACCCCAGGTCTGCAAAAGACTAGGTGATGTTTAGCGTGCATGGTCTATATAAGAGGGTTCATTCTGATCCAAATAGTGTGCATTTTCCTGCATTGGAGACAAAAAATAACTATTGTTATATATGTTGTAAATGACATTCTCAACTGTTTGCTTTTGAAGCTGGAGTTTAAGTCTTCTCCTTATCAGGTTCCAATATCCAACTTATGAAAACTTGCATGTTTCTGTGTTGATATTGACTAATCAAATGCCATCATTTAGTATTTTTTAGAAATGGAATATCAGCACTTCTAGTTCTTTTACCAATTACCTCATGTTTGAGAGATCAAAGATCTATTACTATCAAATGGCATTGTTCTGCTACATAAATAATTGTAAGTTGCATTCTCTTGATATGAAATTTGTAGGAGCTTGGCACAGATGTGAATCTCTATGCTTTGGTCTTTGGTGAATCTGTGTTAAACGATGCAGTAAGTTCTGCTGGTTTTTATCTATTTCTTCCTCTAAGCTCGAGATAATTATTGGAAAAACGTGGACAATCTTTATTTAGTGAGTTGCTAATTCACTGTTGGGTTATTACTCGTGTCTCCCGCTTTTGAAGATGGCAATTTCTTTGTATAGGTAAGTCAAACTTTAGATATCCAGCATAATGAGTATATTATTTTCAAATAGTCCTTAACAACCTGGTTAATATGTTTGTAGGACAATGTCACTGGTGAGGAGTCATATGTCATCAGATCAAAACTTTTTCATGGTGGTGATCAGATTTCTTGAGACTTTTGTTGGCTCGATGTCAGCAGGTTCGTTCATGGGCAGAATTGCTCTAGAGGATAAATCATTTTTCATCATTTGGTTGGGGTGATCTTGGGCTTAATTTTGTAATTTAATTTCACAAATTCTGTTTGATTCTTACATTTAGCTTAGGAAGTCTCAGGTCATACTTCCTTCGAAGTTGGACTTTAGATGGAGAAGCTAAAAATGATTTGTATAATTTATTTAAAGTTCTTGGTCATTGTAGTAAGGACTAAAAGAACAATTATTTCTCTTGGGGTGCGTCTTTCAAAGTTTTAAATATGCTTAACTTGTGGAGTCCACCAAGACTTGATATGTTTGGACTGCTAGTTCTTTCTATGATTGTTGTTGCGTGCATGAATGGCGACCAATGTGTTGAAATACTTGACTTACCAGAACTGAGACAAACTGCATTCTAGTTTTTATTTTTATACATCAATGATAACCCACATGTTTCCATAACAACTTAAATAAATTATTTTTCCTTTCTTACACTTAAACTTAACTTTAGGATTGCTTACTTCCTCAAGAAAAGAATTTACGCATGTATATCCAGTCACAGATAATACATTTGTTTGAGCTAATAAATACAATTTCTTTCTGAATCTGCAGGGGTTGGAGTTGGATTCACTTCTGCTTTAATATCCTTTTTTTTTAAAAATTTGTTTATTTTTCCTGCCAAAGTATCCTTTCAATGATTTTAAGCTCATAACACTCTGTGGAGCCTTAACTTGCAGAACCTTTTCAAGTATGCCGGTCTGGATATTGACAAGTAAGCATATATTTTCAATGGTTCGGGCATTCGCCATTAATATCTAATATGTTGGAATTAACTTATCACTTTTTTTTAATTTGTACAGTCTTCAGAACTTGGAGTGCTGCTTAGTTGTTCTTTTCCCATATTTCTCGTAAGAACACTTGATCTGTTTTCTTTTGTTAGATGGAATCTTTTATTTTGTTTTTTTCTGGGATCTTTGACACAGCTTGTGCTTTGTCATCTTCAATTTTATTTAGATACATGCTAGCCGAAGGGCTTGGTCTCTCGGGTATCGTGTCAATATTGTTCACTGGAATTGTAAGTGAAGCTATGGATTTTTTTTTTATATTTTATTTATTTTTCATGTGATATCAGAATGCAGCAATACATTTTGGTTATTTTATGTGTTAGGTTATGAAGCACTACACTTTCTCAAACTTGTCAGACAATTCTCAGAAATTTGTTTCTGCGTTTTTCCATTTGATATCATCATTGGCCGAGACTTTCGTGTGAGCAATCATTCATTTATTTACTTAAAATGTTGCCTCAGTTGTATCTTCAGCCAAATTTCCTAATTTTTTGTCTGTCATGCAGATTTATATATATGGGATTTGACATTGCCATGGAACAGCACAGCTGGTCTCATATTGGATTCATATTTTTTTCAATCGTATCCTTGATTTTGTGAACTCTGAATGAGTGGTTTCTAGTTTAACTTGCAAAAATCAACTTATGTTTTTCCTTAACTTGCTTTTAATCAAACCAGTTATTCATTGGAATTGCAAGGTATGTTTAGGTTGCCATTTCCTTATGCAACATTTGTCTGTTTGTTAAATATTTTATCTGCTACACCACAATTCTTACCATTTTTGTCCTGTAAAGAATCTTGTTTATGTAATATTTTGCTGTATGCCATCTGTTGATCATATAGAAAAGATATAATGGAACTGTTCAAACAATTATTAAACCTTGTTCTACATGTTCTGTGTAGGGCTGCAAATGTATTCTCGTGTGCTTATTTGGTCAATTTGGTTAGGCCTTCTCATAGAAAAATACCAATGGAGCATCAGAAAGCGCTTTGGTATAGTGGTAAGTGAATAAGATTTTTTTAGTTGTCCAAATAGCTCCCTTAGTCACTTATGGCCCACCACTCATTAGCAAAACATATATAGACTCTTTGGCAGCCCAAACTTACATAAAATATCAATCACAGGGCTCCGTGGGGCCATGGCTTTTGCGCTTGCCCTGCAATCAGTTCACGATCTTCCAGAGGGTCACGGTCAGACAATATTCACTGCAACAACTGCAATTGTTGTTTTGACGGTGAGCAATCTTAAAGATCAACTAGAATTCATGGCGGACCTCTTATGGAATGTGGGACTATAATTGTGTGTTTTTAGTATGTCACAGTAAGATTGAGTTAGCAGTGATGTTGGCTATGTTCTCTGAATTGTTGGTTGCAGGTTAAGTGAATAAATACTTAGTAGGTCCCTCATTTATCAATCAATTCTTAGTAACATGACAAACATTTTATTCATTCTTTATACACTTCTTTTAGTGTTCAAACTTCAGTGGATTTATCACTTTCCTACCTTCTGGGGATCTTAAGTCATCATATTTTTCTCTATTGTTATCCTACTAAATTTAGTTTAGAATGCACTTAATATGAGGTTTTACATTGATTTTTTTGATATGTTTTAAATTTTTTGTGGTGGTTGGCATCTTTTAGGTTTTGCTGATAGGAGGATCAACAGGAACCATGCTGGAATCTTTGCATGTTGTTGGTGATGGTCATGAGACCTCATTGGGTGAAGTAAGTCAATAGTTCATCCCCTGCATCTGCATGCCTCTGTTGAAGTTTAGGAACCATTGTTTTAAGTTCTATGCAACTATAGAATTTGGCGTGAGCTAATAATAATTTGAAAATTGAACCTAAAGAAAAAATTATAGGAATCGTTGTGAGCACTATGTGTTGGTCTAGTTATCCATGACTTTGCATGTTGATGAACCAGATGAGAGCATTACTCAAGAAAGTTTTTTGCATTGAATCTTTACTTTTGGAAAGTCATTTACATTTCTTCTGTGCTTGCTCTATGCTTGCTCATTTTTTCTTTGAGAAGTGGTCACTCAGCTCACTTTGAAGATTTTAAAACGGATCAATTAGATATGTTGTCCCACTCATTGTCTCCCTGTTACAACTTACAAGGACTTAATCGGGCTATATGTATTTTATGCTAACACAAAGGCGGTATGCCTAGTAATATTAATATTCTAAATTTGCTCGCTTAATATTATGCCAATTTTGGAACAGCTTCCAATATAGTTCTGGATTCTAATATTTCTCTTTCCAATTTTAGAGCTTTGAGGCAAACAATGGCTACAGAGCTCCTACTTATGAGGGGGAATCATCATCTGGAAACCGGTTTAAGATGAAACTTAAAGAATTGCGTAACAGGTAGTAAGAAAGTGAGGCCCAGATTTCAAAATTTTCACTGTTCACCTTTCAGTTTTTCTTAATGTGAGTTTCTTGATTGATTCTTGCAGCACTGCATCTTTCACTGAACTTGACAGGAACTACCTTACCCCATTTTTTACTACTCAAAGTGGTGAAGAAGATGATAATGGTAAGTTGACCGCTTAAAATCAGGGTTTATTGTTGATATAGTTCTAGAATTAATATAAACTGCTCATCATATTATGGAATTAGTCACCTCTTCAGCATGCTTATTTTTTGGCCCTGGTGGGGGGCCATGGCAATTGCTTTGTTTCATTGACAAACAAATATACTATTGCTACGTGGCCTGACCAATTTTCTTTTCTTTTTGGTGTTCTTTTTCTGTCTGATAAATGCATGTAGAACATTTTACTGGTCTATATGTCATATCATCTTTGATGGGGAATCGGGCATTTGTATCTTTTAGTTCGAAACCTATCTTAATCCTGGTTTGATATTGCAACAGCCATTCTTCACTAAGTATATGGAGAGAGGATGATTTAATTTTATTCCTATGTGAATTGAGGATCGACTCATATTTAACATATTTTTTTGTTCATAATCTACAGATGATATTTTCAGCGATAACGGGAGAGGAAGTAGTTATCATTGAAAGACATGATTATACCTCTTGCTGATAATATTTGGCAATTTTTACTTAATTCTTCATGACAGAATTGATTCAACAGCGATATATCAAGTTGTGGCTTGTCGAGTTGGAGATAGGACTTCTTAGTGCCATATATAGACATTGTATCTTTTAGAAGTATACTGCGATAAGATTGTAGATTAGTTACCAAGTTAGGGCTAGGACTGCTCGGAGCTGCATCATTCAACACCTTCTAATCAGGACAAGCTAATCTCTGTAAATGGTATATGAAACGATTCGCTGAGGGAATTTGTTGGCTTCACTTATCCAATCTATTATTGTCTTTGGAGTTTTATATCAAGATTTGGCATATTGATACTTTTTTATCATTTAGAAATTTTGATATTATTTTGATGCCAGGTAACATGGATTCCATCTAATTATCTTGTGTGTTTCCATTTCTTCTTTCTCTCGTTTTGTTTACTCTGAATATGATTTAAGAGTACGCTGTTACAAAGTATGAAATGAAGTGTTCTGGTAGATGTGACGATGCTGCTAGGCTTTGGCTGTCCGTCTTCTAGGAGAAGTTGGCCTAGGCAGAATGTAAATATCCCCAACCATTAATACACACCATTTAAAAATTAATAAAATTGTAATTAGATACATGATAAATTTTTTTTTATTAAAAATGTATTACTGGCCCAATCACCAGGGTAGAATTTCTCTATTTACATGTAGTAAATAATTGTATGTATCCCATGTGAATTTTATCCCTGGTACCTTTCCCGTGTTACACCTATGTGCCATAATTACAATTATTATTTTTTTTCAATTTTTTTAATATTCTAATTGGGAAAGGATGAACTCTAAATAAATATTTTAAATTAAATTAAATCATAATAAATTGAAATTAAGAAAAATTAAAAAATAGATTTGGCATATAAGTATACTAAAACTTTTATTGCATCTAAGCCACGTTTGTGCAAGTCAATTTGAAACTCGGAATTGGTAAAAACCCAAGTCATATCTTCAAATGAAAAGAAATTTAAAATGTATTTAAAACAACAGAATATATAGTTACAGTAGATGGTATTTTCAGAAATTACGTAAAGATTCTTAAATAACATACGTGCGAATATCGGAAAGAAAAAAAGGGTAAAAAAAGGTTCAATCTAGTAATGCAAATGCAACTATTCTAAAAAAGAAAAAAAAAGGGCGTCTGCTTCGTATCCGTTTATGCAATTCAATCGGGTCGGGTCTACAAACATTTTCAAAAAGAGATGGGGGAATTAGATTATTCGCAACTAGGAAATAGAACCGTTACCCCGTGGTCACTGTATATAGTTCGCAACGGCTAGTTTTTCAATCATCTCTTTTCTCTTTCCAATTTACAAAATCTTCTCTTCTTACCTGCCAAATTCTTACAGTGGGGTTCTCCGTTTTCTCGACCTCAATCATTGCTAAATCGTTGCAGCTTTTGACGATTCGAGACGACGGTTTCCTGATTTCAGATCCCAGGGGGGTTAGAAAGAGAAAAGTGAGTGATAGAGAGAGAGATGGGCGATCAAACAGGCGACGCGAAGGCGGTGCCACTTCCACCAGCTCCGCCGCCACTCCAGCGCCGGCCAAGAGTGAGAGAAGTGAGTTCCCGGTTTATGTCACCCTTAGTCCAATCCAATTCAACCCCAGCCCCGACTCCCAACCCTTCCGATTTTCCACGCACCAAATCCGTACACCGCCGTCATCCCTCTAAAACCGACGAGAACTTAATCCCGGAACCAAATCGCGGTGGCTTAGAAAAATCGTCCGCCGCTATCTCAACCATACAGAGAAAACAGCACCAGCAACGAGGGAAACATCACACGAAAGAAAACGGCGAAATCAAGGATTCTCACCACTCCGAGGTAAGGGTTTTGTCGAGACCTGACACGCCGATTGCAATCGGCACGGATAGAATTGTCGCCTCCAGATATAGGCAAATGTCTAGCAGTAGCGTTTGCCGTTCAAATTCTCTGAATAGTAGCACTAACGGATGCTCCGCCGTCACGGCGGCGGCGAGGCTGCTGCAAGAGGCCACGTCCGATGTGGAGAAGAAGCTTTCTAGGATTTCGACACCTAGCGTCGATGATTCGGATTCCTGCAGTACTACTTCGAATCAGGGGACTTCTTCGTGCCCGACCTCGCCGCTCTGCGTGCCTATTACCAAGCTCCGGAGCGCAGCAACGGACGTGCGCTCTTCTATGCCGGATGTTGATAAATGGCTTTCTGATAGGAATTTTGAGAATTCTAGCAAGGATTGTGCGCGATCGCTCAATTTTTCGTCCTTTCTGAAGATTGGCGGAGGAGGTGTTTCCCGGCCTCCACATCCTTCTTCGTGTATGAGGGCCGCCATAGATTCGAGGAAAGGAAGGAAGGTGTCTGATGAAGATGTGCATTCCTTCAAAATGTTAAGTAACCATTATCTGCAGTGGCGATTTGCAAATGCAAAGGCAGAGGCTTGCATTGAAGCTCGGAAACAGGAAGCTGAGGTTTGTTGCTATTTCTATGTCCATAAACTTAGTTCCTACCATTTCTTGTCCATAAACGGAGTTGATTGAGGAATTCTATATGTTTTCTTTGGCATCTTTGTTGCTTATTCAATTGTCTAGTATACTTGATTATTTCAGTGCCACCGAATTTTTTTCTTTTTGGCTCCTTGTTTCATATTTTGATCAACTGTATCTTCAATGGAGTGAATTTGATTAAAGATATTTGACTGAGTGTTGCATCTGTTAATGATCTTCTCTTTCTTAATCAGAGAAAATTATGTTCACTTGGAGGCAAGATATCGGATTTACGCGATAATGTGAAAAAGAAACGCCTTGAACTTGCAGTAGTGCGAGAAATGAAGAGTTTGACTGCGGTTGTTGAAGCTCAAGTAAACCTTGTTTCGCTAAATCCAGCCTTGATTATTGTTTTTATAAAAAATGTGGTTGAGTTTCTGAATGATTTGAATTTGGTGTAGATGCCATATCTGGAGGAGTGGTCTAGCCTGGAAGATGATTACTGTAATTCTTTGTCAGGCGCAACAAATGCATTGCTGAATTCTTCTGTTAGACTTCCAGTCAGTGGGGAAGTGCGGGTGAGATTGACTATTTGCTGTGTTTGTTTTTGTGATAAACAACTCTCACTCATCATCATCATCACTCATTTCCAGGCTGATGTTGGACAGCTTGGGGAGGCTATGAACTCAGCATTCAAAGTTGTTGAGTCCATACGTTCCCATATTCACAGATTTATCCACAAAGTAAGATGATTATTCTGTTGGATTTTTATTCATTAAAATATATATACAAAACCTGCTAATCGACACATCTTTCTTCATTGCAGGGCGAAGCCATGGATAACTTGGTTTCGGAACTCGCTAGGATGGTAGGTGGAGAAAAAGCTCTCTCTCAAGAGTGTGGGTATCTGCTATCCAAGACTTGCTCATCTCAGGTACAAAAAATTATCCTCAACTTCATCATTCTTCCAAAATCAAAATCAAATTAAATAAATGAATGTGATTATCTCTTATCTCGATATTTCACATTCATTTACTTTAACAGGTGAATGAGTGCAGCCTAAGAGGAGCTCTAATGCAATTGAATTACTGCAACAGTCGTACATCCCAAAAGAGTGAATAATTAGAAATTCTTTATTCTTTTTGTTATTCTTTCGCCTCACATAAATTTCTGTAAAAATGTAATGTGCTCTAATGTTCAGCAGATGCGAAATAATTAAATTTTGCACCTTTGCAATATTGTCATCGCCTACTTGTAAACATCATCAACTCTCTAATCGTCAGAGTTTAGTTTTGCTGGAAAAATTGAAATCATTTTTGATGATTTCATTTATTTCACATCCCCTAAACAATGTTAATTCCACTAAAAGGGATTGTTGTGTAACCATAATTTATTAATTTGTTGCAATTTTGGTTGATTATAAAATTATTTGTGTAAATACATGAAAAGATACTGGTGCATGAAAAAATGTGTATTGATGTGTGTGTTTTTTTTTTTGTTTTGTTTTTTTATTGATGTGTGTCTGTTAATGTGTTAACTTTTAGAAAGTCAAGCGAGCTAAATGGACCAAATAATTAAATAAGGGACATTGTCATGCGAAATCGTCTATTGCACATTTGGTGTTGCATTCCATATTGCAGTTAATTCGATGCTAGTCTTAGAGCAGTGCTCCAACCTCTCTGTAGTGGATAGATAGTATTTTTTATATTTAAAATGTAAAGATGCTATAATATGAAGAATTCCAGTGTATAAAACTGATTGTGGGTGATAAAGATGAAATCTTGGTGGCAAGAAATGAGGGAAATATTAGAGAAAGGGTGGGAGAAAAAGAGAGAAGTTGGGGAGGAAATTAGATTTATCTCATTACTTGCCCTTTACATCGATAACATAGGTATTTATAATCCACCACAAAGTTGTACCTTAATCCTAAAGCATATATTAAAACTAGAACATGAAATAAAGATAATTGGGCCATTGAAACAGTTGAGCCACTTGATTTAAAATAAATAGAATTGTTAAATTGTAACTTGCTGTGCTCCGGCCCACTACTCGTGATCCAATTCTTGACCCGACCCAGCCAAATCCTTACCTGCGATTTCCACAGCATCTTCTGCCAAATTTCCCAAATCAAGATTTGACATTTCTTCGCCTCCATGAACCCTAGTCCCAAATCCGCCGAATCTCTCTAGGTTCATGACATTACCCCCTTCATTCAAGGATCCTTGTCCGCAAGGATCAGTCTTTCCAAAAGCCCGGGCCAGAAATTTCGAATATATGTTTGCGATTTACCCCAAAGAATCGATTTTTGCAAAACTTCAGTTGAACCCCTTCTAATGACTCTTTCTGCTAGGACTGTACTGAGTTGAATGAGAAAGATTCCCTCTTCGTCGTGAGCGGGAAGAATTTCTGAGGGATGCACCGAGTTCCCCAGCACTTTCTTCAGCAGAGAGACATGGAAGACAGGGTGAATCTTTGCCCCTTCAGGTAATTCCAGGCGATAGGCCACCTTCCCAATCTTTTCTGTTATGCGGTAGGGCCCGTAATACTTAGCCGACAGCTTCAAGTTCTTTCAGAGAACTGCAGAGCTTTGTCGATAAGGCTGTAGCTTTAGGAACACAAAGTCTCCTAAAAAATGATAATCCGTGCTCACAAGTGTTTAATATGTACTGCTAACAAATGTTCTACAATATGTGTGGGACAGATGTAAGAACATAAAATAAAAAGCAGTAAATTACGCACGAGATTGGTAACCCAGTTTGGTTAATTAACCTACTCTGGGGGGACTTCGCCCAAACTTGAAGATTCGTTTGTTACTCCTTCATGAAGTGTATTAGGGTTCTTACACATACATGACTCCCTCCTTATGTCGCCCATTCTTCTCCATGAACTCTTTCGCTAAACAAAAGCTGTAAGATCCTCTTACAATCGTGACACTAGACTCCCTCTAGCTACCTACGACTTCAACTTACAATCTCTCTCGAGATTGCGTACAAAACGGATTAAAAAACCCCTCACGTGTTTCACTCAAAACACTCAAATGCTAGAACAAACTGTGGGACAGTTACTAGCTAATACAAAGACCACAAATAAAATGACTTTCAAATAATCTTCTAAGAGAATCTAAACAAGTGTAAGTGGTACCGATTGCAAAAAGAATCGGCCTTCTTATAATCTTCTCTTCACAATTATCGCCGATCTTCATTGTCGTCAATATGGTAGGTAGATTATGGTTTGTGATCTTCCCAAACGTGTGTAGATACTTTCCTTGGATCGGAGGGTTATTTGCAGCTCGGTATCTACTCCACAAGGCAGTCAATCGAACATATCTTGCCTTCCACGAATAGATCCGCGCAAGATCTTGTATGTATGGAAACTGCCATATAAAAGTGTCCCTGGGTATGTCTGGGACATCAGAGGGAACAGCAACTGTTCTTCTTTTCTCGCACAGCGGAATAAAAGGCTTCGGGGACATACCCAAGCACACATTGTCGATCATATCTCGCCAACAACATAACACGAATACTTAGTGCATAATGGTGGCACTAACAATCTCCCCCTTTGGCATTTATGGTTGACAATTATCATCTCAATCTGCACAACACTTAAATAAACTTCGCAGATCAAAATATATTAAAACAAGCGATATATTTAAAAACTGTCTGAGACAGTTCCAATCACACTCCCCCTGAGTCTAATCTGGGAGTGCTTCAAACATCACGATCAACGATTTCGTAGTCAAGACTGCATTGTTTGGTGGATCAAAAAAAGTACAGACCAACAGAAAAAAATGAGGAAAACAAACATCCCCAATAAAATTGTTCAACAAGTGTTTTACAAAAAAATAAGAAGAGCACAACACACAAGCTCTTATCAGCAGTAGCAGCGGGCAGCAGTAGCAGCAGGCTTGACCTTCTCTTCTCCTTTCTTTCTTCTCTCCCCCTTAATTGTTTCAAAAAATGGCAAAAGCTTTCAATGTGGAGAGGCAACAGCTTCATCATCATCATCGGCAGAAGCAGCAGCGGTGGTGGAAGGCTAATCAGTAGAAGGTCCAGCAGCAGCATCATCGAACAGCGATGCAAGACTAAGAGCCCGAGCTCGAAGATCAATCAGGAGAGACTCCAATTCCTGCTGACGAGTCTTGAAAGACCTAATGGACTTCTTTAGTAGCTGCACTTCACGCTCCAATGATTTTATGTGCCTGTCAAAGAAAACAGATGTGACAGACAAAGTAGAAGCCATTTTGGTAGGGACAGAAGGTGGCACAGTTCTAGAACTAGGAACATCATCTCTGACAGGGATGTCTTGGGCATGCTGAGAAGAAAACAACTTTTGGCTGATGATGAGCGGCAGTGCCTCTGGTTCATAGACATCATCTGCATTCACGACATCCTGCTGAGCCATAATCAAGCTGAAAATCATGCCAGGAAATCCAATGTGCTGCTGACTCCGGAAAGACTCGGCATGGGCCACAACATGCTCAAAGATGAGCTGCCCAAGGTTGAACTCCTCCCGAGTTCCAACCTTATACAACAATAGTCTCAGGGGCTTTCCCACCGTGGAGTTGTGAGTGCTGGATATCCAATTGTGAACAACAATCTTGTGAAGTATTGAATACTTCACACTCAAATCTGACGCTATCAAAGCACGACCTGATGGCCACACACATCTTCTACCTCCAGTTAACTCAACAACAACCTCATTCAGATCAAACACCAGTGTAGGAGCAACAACATGCTCATGACCAAAGTACGCATTGATTATAGAAGGAGAAAAAGGAATCTAATGACCCCGCATAAACACAGAAAATGCATGCTCAGAAGATGCATCACGAATGGACTTAGTTAAATTAGCATAAAACTCATGCACAATAGCAGCAACAAAAATAGGGGCAGTATAGGTAGACTTCTCTAATCTCAAATCATGCAAAATCTCAATCACCCCAGTACCTTCTACATCCGACTTAACCAACTTTCGCTCAGACACAAGGGAGCGACCAACAACCAGCTTATATTAACTTTGGTAAAAGACAGAGAGAAACTTACTTGAATGAAAAGCTTCAGAATCCGAAGCAGATCTGTCAGAGACATCCGCAGTCACATCCTCTTCATCATCATCAGAGGGAGAAGGAGCCCTAGCCTTCTTCATCAACAATCGACGAAGACCCGACACCAATCCCATTCTCTGCTTAGAAAAGCTCTGTGTAACATGGCGAGCAACAACAACAGTAGGCTTCCTAGCAAGAGCTTTTTTAACAGATTCCTTCTTCGCAGACGACCCCTTCTTTGCAGAAACCTTTTTTGACTTGGGGGTTTTTGAAGATGGCCCCTTTTTCTCAGTAATTTTCGCCAGCACCTTGGACTTTAGTTGGCGATTGGAGTATCATCTTCATCATCAGACACTGGAGGAGTGACTGACACATCTCTCAATTCCAACTTGCGTTTAGTCCCATGAGTTTTTGAAGAAGATGTTTTTCGATTCAGTCTGGATGGAACATAAATAGACTCAAGAATGGGAGAATTGTCATCCAGGAAGGAGATATCAACATCTTCTTCTCCTTGACCCTTATCAAGGGTTTCAGCAGTAGCAGGGGGTGAAACTTCACCCAAAGAAACTTGAACTATGATAATGGGCGTATCACAGGACAACGAAGCACCGGTCAGAGAGGATGGCACTTGAACAAACTTCAAAGCATCAATCAATGCTGCAAACTCCTCAATTGAGGTAGACAAATCACCTACTGCAGAGGCGATTAAATCTTCCACCGTTTCAGTATTCTCTAGAGGTGGCGATAGAGGATCAAAAGAAACCCTAGGAGATGGATGAACCACCGGATCTGTCTCAGACACAGATCGATCAGCTTCTTCAATAGATGGTACCACAGATAGAGGCACAGAAGCAGGGACACAAGAAACTGGCTCAATCGGCTTCACTGAAGGAGAGGTACTGGGAACCGCCTCTATCGTCTGCTCTGAACCAGCGGCAATGGAAACAACCTCAATTGGCTGTTCTGAAGCAGGGTCAGGAGAGCCAAATGGAGTAAACACCAACAACTTGGAGAGTTCTCCCAACTTGCGCTATAAATCTTGTGTGGAGATCTTCGGCTTTTTGAAAAGAGAAGGTTTGGAAGATCCAGAGTTGTCGACCATTGAAATTCGAGCAGAAATACTCTTGAGGGCAGAAGATTTGAGAAAGAGACTCGAAAGGAAGGAGAATTTTGAATAAACTTCAGTTGCCTTGTAAAAAATTGAAAATTTCATTTTGACCTTAATTAGAGAATTTAAGAAGGAAATTCCCATAACTGTCACATCCCATAAATAGTACACTTCTGCTCGTTTTTAGGAAGTGGAACCGAACTCGGTGCAGGAAACAAGGATCTACTAGCCGTTGAGAAAATGCGGCTTGAACTGTTCCATCAATTGTTTGAGACATCATTTGGCACACAATACATCGACCACACCAACTTGGCCAATTTA
The DNA here is from genome assembly GCA_026008535.1 of Perilla frutescens. NCBI lineage: Eukaryota > Viridiplantae > Streptophyta > Magnoliopsida > Lamiales > Lamiaceae > Perilla > Perilla frutescens. Next base: position 15,352,966 of record BRKX01000004.1, read on the forward strand.
CTCTCTCTGTACAGACATCACTGACCAAGACTGTACAGAGAGGCTTCTCTCAGAGGAGAAGTTTAGAGAACACAAAGACCCATAGAGGATCTAAGTGTTTCAAACCTTGCACTATCAAGTGCCTTTGTAAAGATATCCGCAAGTTGGGCATCAGTTCCAATATATTCAATCACAAGTGATCCATCTTCGAAAAGTTCATGGATGAAATGGTGACGAATATCTATGTGTTTTGTTCGTGAGTGCTGGACAGGATTCTTTGAAATATTTATTGCACTCATATTATCACAGAAGATGGTCAGGATAGATTGTGGCATACCATAGTCAAGCAGCATTTGCTTCATCCAAAGAAGTTGAGTACAACAACTTCTAGCCGCAATATATTTCGCTTCAGCAGTAGATAGAGATATTGAATTCTGCTTCTTACTAAACCATGAAACCATGTTGTTTCCAAGGAAGAAACATCATCCAGAAGTACTCTTTCGATCTTCAGTACAACCAGCCCAATCTGCATCACAAAACCCCACCAAACTAGGGTTTATATCATAGGAAAACCAAAGCCCTAACTCAGCAGTACCTTTTATGTACTTGATTATGTTCTTGACAGATTTCAGATGACTTTCTTTGGGATCAGATTAGTACTGAGCACAAACTCCCACACTGTAGCAAATATCTGGCCTACTTGCTGTAAGGTAAAGCAGACTGTCAATCATACTTCGGTACAAGATTTGCTCAATAGGCACACCAGCTTCATCTTTTGACAACTTTAAGGATGTTCCCATTGGTGTTCTTTTCGGGCTGCAACTATCCATACCAAACTTGCTTATCAGGTTCCTTGCATACTTTGTTTGTAAAACAAAGATCTCGTCATCTTTTTATTTCACTTGAAGACCTAGGAAGTAGTTTAGTTCACCTACAAGACTTATTTCAAATTCAGAAGTCATGTTCTTAACAAACTCGTCCACCATTCTGTTTGAGACAGATCCAAAGACTATATCATCGACATAAATCTGGACGATGATCACATCAGATTTTTCTCTCTTGATGAAGAGAGTTCTAGCAGCTCCACCATGAACATATCTTTTCTCTAGAAGGAACTTGGTTAGCCGTTCATACCAAGCTCGAGGAGCTTATTTGAGGCCGTAAAGGGCCTTTTTCAGTTTGTACACAAACTCAGGATGGTAGGGGTCTTCAAAGCCTCTGGGTTGGCTAACAAACACGTTTCCAGACAAGTACCCATTCAAGAAGGCACTCTTCACGTCCATTTGGTATAATTTGAACTTCATCCAAGCAGCCATGTGTTTAGGTCCAAATTTACACTTATAATTTCCGGTTTATGCTCACTAGACACTATTTAGGACCACACCCGCAATTGGACGGGGTCAATTGTAGGAGCGATGAGCTTAACCCGAGTCGATCTCTCAAGGAAGACTTTATGAGAAAGAACTATCTATAGGCTACACATGCTTTCGACAAAACAACTAAAATGCAATCTAAACATTCTAATCAAGAGATTTTGGAGATTTAAACTAGAAATTAAATGAACAATCAACAAAACGAACAATAACAATTTAAATGCAAGAAAATGGGAATGAAGATTAGAGGAATTAAGTCGATTAAGGTATTAGGGTGTAGATTTTCTCAATGGTTGATTACTATGCTTCATTTGAGTTGATAATGCAAATCTCACAAGTATGGTAGACCCATCCAATTAGTTTAACGTCTATTAAAGTCACGGATATCCGTTAAACCTCTCTTAGCTATACCATGCAAAATGAGACGAACAAACTAGGTTTAGGAACCCATGCACCTAGCATTGAAGGAATTAAATCCGGATTTAGGTTCACAATCAAGAAATCACCTAAATCCTACCAATGCTCAAGTGATGATCAAGCACTTAAACATAAATAAGAACAATTCCAACAACAACAACCAACATAAACGAGCAGAGATCACAACCAAATCGATCCTCTACCCCCTAATAGGGAGATTAGCCACTAAACATGCTCAAAACAACACAAATATCATAGAAGAACTCCATTTCATAAATCAAATGTAAATGAAAACAACTTCTACAATATTATATATCCTTCAAGAGTTTGGAAAAGGGTGGTGAAAAAGGGTGGTGAAAAATGATGGTGAAAAATGGTGAAGAGAGTATGGAAGAGTGAAGAAAATGGTGAAGGAAAAAAAATAGAGAAAATGGAGGATGGTGGGGTGAAGAAGATGATCCAGAGTGGTGTCTTCCAGAAGATGGTTTTGTAGTGTGTTGGAGAAGATAGAGAGTGAGAGAGAAAAATCAAAAATAGAGAGAGAGAGAGAGTCTGATGGGAGTTGATCGTTTGTGATCAATTAATGAAAGGATTTTATAAAAGATTTACTTTTCCAAAAGTCTACTTAGCAATTAAAAATGGCTTGTAACGAACGTGGCAAAAACTGGACCGAGAGGAAGGGGGCAGCCCGCGCGCCGGCGGGCTGCACGACGTGGCGGGGGCAGGCGCTGCGGGGGCGGCTGGCGCGGCGGGGACGTGAGGCGGGCACGGCGGGGGCGGCTGGCGCGGCGGGGGCGCTAGGCTCTCGGCGTTGTTGGTGCCAACCCGCGCTCCCGTAGCCCGCCCGTGCGGGTGTTTTTTCCTCAATTACTTAGCAGTCTTGATTTTCTTATTTCAACAATCCAGCTCATTAAGTCGATTTGCACTTGCCACCTAATTACCGTAAAACACCTGCTTTTACGATTAAAAGCTCCAGCCTTTGCAATACTTGGCATAATCCACCATTAGAGCAATAGGCACAAATAAACACACATAACAATATCAAAATAAACAACATAAATACTAAACACCATAAAATCAATAAATTAAAATGACACAATTAGACATTAAACAACTCCCCCACACTTAGCTCTTTGCTTGTCCTCAAGCAAACAAGAAAATTAAAAATATGAAGCGAGAGGGAAATATTCACAAGGTGATCATGTAAATGTCAATTTGCATGGTTCCCACAAAAGCATACATCAATCAAGAATGTGAACACAATATCTTATCAAGCGAATGGCTTGTCCTCTCAAGTTTAGGAAATACGCGCTAGCCCGGATTCAATTAATTTATATCCCATAAATCACATCCACATTTATTAAGGGGTTGCAAACACGGGATAAGGATCATTAGGTCAATTCATCGAGCATACCCGAGCTTCCTAATGTGGTTTCCCATACTCATCATGCGACTCGTGAAAGGATTGACACACACATGAGAGGAGTAGAATCCGGACTGCAATCCCATTTATTTACACACATTCATGGGGGAATGGATCAAAAATCACAAGGTTCAACCATAGGGAGGACATCCCTAGTGTTCTTGCGTGGTCTCCCATACTCATAGTCGAATAAATCAACTAGAGGAATAGATATCCTTATTTTCCTTTTTTTTTTCATAAATATGATTAAAAGGAGTAGTTTTCAAGAACAAGGCCGAGCATGTTTCCTATTCTTTCAAGAGCAAGACTCTTCGACGTCAATCATAAAATTGTGATCTCATTCAAAATAATTCATACTTAAGAGTGACACCACGAAACATTTCATTCGTTCAAGATCAACTCGGAAGTAATTCCTTGACGACTCATATCAAAATTTTTCAAATTTGACCGTCGGGCAAGTTAAAATACTAAGAGGGAGAAATGCACTAAACTTAGATAACTAAAACAAATAAACAAGCATATCAAAACCACACAATTAACATAACGTCAATGGTACTAACATATTAAAGCAAAAACAACAGAAATCACTATATAACATAACATAACATGCGTTCCCCCACACTTAAAACATGCATTGTCCTCAATGAATGAAAACTAATGCAAGCAAAAGTGATAAGTGAGTAGAGAACATCACAATTTTGTAGAAAACCGGCAACGTGCGCGAGCTCCTACAAAACATTAGGCAACACAAACGGAAAATACGAACAATATATAGTACAAAAACAACACACGCGAACACGAAACATATTAAACACTAAATACATAGGGAATCGTTACTACTCTGGGGGTGGATAAGGTGGTGGATCCCTTTGCGTGAAAGAAGAGGCAAGTGTCCATGCATCCCAACTTGCTTGGAGGGCTTGGATCTGCTCATCGTGGCGATCAACTCGAGCGTAGAGGCCTCGAACATCATCATGGACGGCAGTGATATCATCGTGGATGGATTGAAAAGAGGCATCAATCCTCTCTTGCTGCTGCATCATGCGGGCATTATACTCTTGTCTATAGGAGGAGAAAGAATCCTGCAATTGAGTGCCAAAAGAGCTCATTGAGTCGGAAATGGACTGCTGGAATTGACCCATTGTTGTGTCCATGTAGCCTTGGAATGAGCCCCAGTCAGAAGTAGGCATGTGGTATCCTGTATGCCCTGCATGTCCTCCTTGGTACCCGCCGGCGGCCTGCTCGTCGTCGTCACCCTCTTCATTGGGTTCCCGTGGAGTTGACGATGAACCTCCTGTAACCTCCATTGTATTGCGCTGGATTTGCTTTAAGGTACCGACACAAATCCTCTTGGCATGAGGACGCACCTCTCGCTCATTGTAAATGACCTCGGCCCGCCTGAGCTCCCCTTTGTCGATGGTGTGGGCGTCAAGGCGCCTGTACCCAGGGAAAGCTGGGGCATCTTCATCAAGTGCGCCAATTTTTGCACAAAGGGCGGAGATGAAAGCACAGAAAGATGGGTGCTGGGTCTTCCGCATGACTGCGTCTTGGATAATGCTCAAAAGGAAGGTGGACGGACATACTTTCCTGCCTTTCTTGGCGCACCAAAAAAGGAAGACCTCAGTGGAATTCATCTTGTTGGCTTGCTCCTTTCCCGAAATGTTGTAAGCCAAGAACTTGTGAACTACGGACAAGGCGGGGTCCTCAATGAATTTGCTTGGAATGCCCTTTGTATTCCAATTCCGGAATCCCGAAATTTCATACCATGCATCCGCAGCATTGAAATCTGATGGCAGGTGCTTGATCCCCGTAGTTGGGAAATCAAAGTAATCCCGCAATTCAGCCAAAGTGAGGTTATAGTGCACATCAAACATCCGGAAAGTACAGCTCTTTCTCTCATCCTCATCATATTGAAAGGACATCAAAAATTCAAGCACGACGTTATCATAAGCATAAAATTGCATCCTAGCAAAGGTTTGCATATTTAACACCTTAAGATACTCCATTACTTGTGATTCCAAATTTAATTCTCGCATCAACTTCCAATCAATGTAGCGAGGACATGATATCTCATGGCTACGGAGAGTGAGGTAACGATTACCTTCATTTGGAGTTGTGATGAGGAATGGAGCTCCATATTGTTGGCGGAGGTCTGAGACCATTGGCGGGGAGCTCGTGCCTTCCGGTGAGGAGGTTGGGGATATGCAGGAGATGAAATGAAGGAAAAATTTGGATGGTGAGTACTAGAAAACAGTCCGGCAGGGGCGGTTTAGCGCGGCGGTGTGTGTGGGAGCTTGAGGAAGGGGGCTGTGAATTTTAGCAGAATAAGGAGTGAAATTTGGGGAAATGGAAGATAGTGTACATGGGGATGGGGGAATTGAAGGAGTTAGGTGGGCTATTATTGAGGAGAGTGAGTACAAGTGTACATAGGAAGAGTACAAATGGTGAATGAAGTCCACAAGTGTTAAAAAAAAGGGGCCCCGCGGGGGAGGTATGTGTCCCTTAGAGGGAGAAAGTGAGGGAGAGCAAAGGAGAGGGTGCCCCGCGGGGGCGTGTGGTGTAGCCCCGCGGGGGCACCGGGCGCGGCGGGGGCCTCGGCGGGCGCGCGGTGGGGGCGGCTCGGGAAGGAGCCCCGCGGGGGCACACTGCGCGGCGGGGGCCTCCCCCGCGGGGCACAGGGCGCGGCGGGGGCCTCCCCCGCGGGGGCATGCGCGCGGCGGGGGCGAGGCCCTCTCGGCTTTTGCTCGCCCCGCCCGCGGCGTACAGCCCGCACGGGGTGTGCTATTTTCTTGCACTTGTGCAATTTTTTGATTTTTGCACTTCCTCTCCCATTTTTCTTCATTTTTCTTCTTCTTCTCGATTTCCTGCAAAATTTTTCCACCATTAAAAATTTTACGATAAACATTTATCTACAAAATTAAAGTGATGAAAAACGAGAATTTAAATAAATGAAAATCATGGGTTGCCTCCCATGGAGCGCTCATTTTAGTGTCGAGCTAGACGAAGTTCTTGGAAAGGTTTTAGGTGGAATTGATAAGCTTCAATTCCTCAACATTCGCCTCTTTCGAAAATCCTTCGAAATACGGCTTGACTCGGTGGCCGTTCACTTGGAACGTAACATTTGTCACCGGATTCTTCAATGTGACTACTCCGTAGGGGAACACTTCTTCAATGATAAATGGGCCGCTCCAACGTGATTTGAGTTTCCCAGGAAAAAGCCGCAATCTAGTGTTGAAAAAGAGGACCTTCATGCCCGGCATGAGCTCTTTCTTGACAATTCGCCTATCATGTAATCTCTTCACTTTATCTTTGTAAATCTTGGCGTTGTCATATGCGTCGTTTCTCAATTCGTCGAGCTCGGACAATTGCAAGGCTCGCTCCTTTTCCGCACTTTCAAGATCACAATTCACTGCTTTTATAGCCCAATAAGCTCGGTGCTCGATCTCAACGGGGAGATGACATGCTTTGCCATATACAAGGCGGTATGGGCTCATTCCTAGAATTGTTTTGTAGGCCATCCGGTATGCCCAAAGAGCATCCGGTAGCCTTTGTGACCAATCCTTCCTCGTCATATTCACGGTCTTCTTCAAGATGTTTTGAATTTGTTTGTTGCTCGTCTCAACTTGACCAGAAGTTTGAGGATGATATGGAGTCGCCACCTTGTGAGTCACTCAATTTTTCTTTAGCAATCTTGCAAAAAACTTGTTGATGAAATGAGTTCCACCGTCACTTACGATCGCCCTAGGGAATCCAAACCTACTCAGAATATGTTCCTGCACGAACTTGATAACCACATTAGCGTCACAAGACCTAGTGGGGATTGCTTCAACCCACTTTGACACATAATTGACCGCTAAGAGGATATACTCGAAGCCAAATGAGTTAGGGAATGGTCCCATAAAATCAATACCCCAAACATCAAAAATTTCAACAAGAAGATTGATATTTAAAGGTATTTCATTTCTTCTCCCAATATTACCAAGTCTTTGGCATTTATCACATGAAATGGAGTAAGCATGAGCATCTTTAAAAATTGAAGGCCAATATAAACCGGATTGTAGGATCTTTCTAGCCGTCTTTTGTCCTCCAAAATGGCCACCACAATGAGATGAGTGACAAAAGGCCAGAACATTGGTTTGTTCCTCTTCCGGGACACATCTTCGAATTATCTCGTCTTTTCCCAAATAGAAAAGGTATGGGTCGTCCCAGAAGTAGTACCTACACATTGCCAAAAATCTTTTCTTTTCTTGAAAAGAAAGGTTAGGTCTCAATTTATCACAAGCAAGATAATTGACAATATCGGCATACCAAGGAGATGAATTAATTTCAAGAGCATGCTCATAGGGAAATGAATCACAATCTACTCCTTTTTCATGCAACAAATTAAAATTCTCATTAACGGGGAGGCGAGATAAATGATCCGCTACCACGTTTTCACACCCCTTTCTATCTTTAATCTCAACATCAAATTCTTGCATAAGCAAAATCCACCTGATGAGTCTAGGTTTAGCTTGTGGTTTGGTCAACAAATGCCTTAAAGCCGCATGATCACTATGCACGATTACTTTAGAACCTAAGATGTAGGATCTAAATTTATCCAAAGAAAACACAACGGTAAGCAATTCTTTTTCGGTTGTGGTGTAATTTACTTGAGCACTATTCAAGGTGAGGCTAGCATAGTAAATTACACGAAGAATTTTATCAATACGTTGACCCAAAACGGCGCCAACGGAGGAGTTTGATGCATCACACATGATCTCAAATGGTAAGGACCAATCAGGGGGAACAACAATTGGTGCGGTGATCAATTTCTCCTTAAGAGTATTAAAAGCGTCCAAACATTTTTCATCAAACTCAAAAGGAACATCTTGAGCAAGTAAATGGCATAGAGGTTGGCTAATTTTTGAGAAGTCTTTAATAAACCTACGGTAAAAACCGGCATGGCCTAGAAAACTTCTAATTCCTTTCACATTAACGGGTGGAGGTAATTTTTCAATCACATCTACCTTAGCCTTGTCTATGCTCATTCCTTCTTTAGACACAACATGACCAAGCACTATGCCACTAGTAACCATGAAATGACTCTTTTCCCAACTAAGAGTTAGGCTACTTTCTATGCACCGTTTCAAGACAAGTTCCAATTTCTCTAAACAATCGGAAAATGAGGATCCAAAGACCAAAAAGTCATCCATGAATACCTCAATGAAGTCTCCAATCATTTCGGAGAAGATGGAGAACATACACCTTTGGAAGGTGCCCGGTGCATTGCATAGTCCAAATGGCATCTTTCGAAATGCAAACGTACCAAACGGGCATGTGAATGCGGTCTTGGCTTGATCCTCCGGTGCTATGGCCACCTGAAAATAACCCGATAAACCGTCAAGAAAGTAATAAAAACTATGACCGGCAAGTTTATCAAGTATTTGATCGATGAAGGGAAGGGGAAAATGGTCTTTTCTTGTGGCGGCATTGAGCTTTCGGTAGTCAATGCACATTCTCCACCCGGTGGTGGTTCGAGTAGCCACATGTTCTCCCTTGTCGTTCTCAACGACCGTTATCCCTCCTTTCTTCGGCACCACATGGACCGGGCTCACCTATTCACTATCGGCTATGGGATAAATGATCCCTTCTACCAGGAGCTTAAGAATCTCCTTCTTAACGACTTCCATTAGTACGGGGTTGAGCCTCCTTTTCCCCTCACGAACCGGCTTAGCCCCTTCTTCTAGAATGATGCGATGCATACACGTAGAGGGGCTAATGCCTTTGATGTCGGAAAGACTCCATCCAATGGCCTGCTTGTTTCTCTTTAGTACGGCTACTAAGAGGTCCTCTTCATCTTTTTCTAGCCCAGAAAAGATGATCACGGGCTTCTTCTCTTCATCGTCGAGGTAGACGTATTTGAGATGAGATGGGAGCTCCTTGAGCTCAAGCTCGGGAGTAGGCTTCACTTCCTCTTCGGTTGAGGCCATGACTTGTATTACACTCATGCCTTCTCCTAGCAAGATCTCCATCTATTCAGCATTCAACTCGTTTCCCCCATACTTGAGGTAGGCTTCATCCATAGCAAGCTTCTCGGACGAGGTCTCACTTCTCCACGGAGCACCTATTTCCTGCAAGAAAACCTCCTCGGCCAAGACATCAATAGCATCTATGTAAGAACAATTTTCCTCAAATGAGGAGACAGGAATAGCCTTGTTTTCATGTACGGAAAATGACACTGTTTCTCCTAACACCGACATTTTTAACGTTCCATTTTTAACATCAATCAAAGTGTTAGTTGTAGCCATAAAAGGTCTACCTAGGAGAAGCGTGTGTTCTTTACCCGTTTCCTTAACATTTCCCACATCCAAAACAACAAAATCAACCGGAATTATCAAACCACCAACCTTAACTAGAATGTCCTCTATAATTCCCCTAGGATATCTCACGGACCTATCCGCTAATTGTAGACACATTCTAGTTGGTTTCAATTCACCTAGCTCTAATTGTTTACAAATAGAGTAAGGCATCAAATTAATTCCGGCTCCTAGATCTAGCATACCACATGCTTCTTTACCATTTCCCAAGGCAATTTTAAGAGTAAAACTACCTGGATCACGGAGCTTTGGTGGTAGTTGATGTTGTAGGATTGCACTCGCAACTTCGGATACCTCTATCTTCTCATCCTCTCCAAACTTTCTTTTCTTTGAAGCAAGTTCTTTGAAGAACTTGACATAGGCTGGCACGTTTCGGATGACATCAAGGAGTGGAAGATTGACATTCACCTTGGAAAGGAGTTTGTAGAACTCTTGGAATTGAGTGTCCTGCTTCTCATTCCTCAACCGGCTTGGAAATGGAATTGGAGGGTTATAGGGATTGGAAGCCTTGTGGAGAGTGGGCTTTATCACTTCTTCACTCTTCTCTTCGGGCTCTTTGTGTTGTTGTTGAGGAGCCTCCTCTTCTTTTTCAACCTCCTCGGTTGGACTTGGTTCTCCAATCTTATTATCGATCACCTTTCCTCCTCGAAGAACGGTAATGGCTTGAGCTTGCTCCGGTTGGCTTGGCAACTTGCCCGGCTTGGCTTGCTTGGCCAATTCTCCAATGGTCCCGGCTATTTGCCCTACTTGGGTCTCAATCCTCTTCACGGAGGCCTCAACTGATTCAAATCTTTGTTGTGTGGCTTGAATGAAGGATTGCAATGTGTCTTGCAATGTCGGCCTAGGCGGTTGGTTTGGTTGGGCCGGATATTGTTGTGGCCTTGGATAAGGTGGAGCTTGGCCACCTCCGGCTTGTTGAGGTGACGGCGGTTGGTGTGGTGGTTGAGGAGGTTGTTGAGGTTGTTTCCAAGAGAAATTCGGATGATTTCTCCACCCCGGATTGTATGTTTGAGAGAAGGGATTGTATTGTTGGCGTGGTTGGAAGCCTTGTAGAGCATTTACTTGCTCTTGAAGAGCATGGAAATGAGCCTCTTCGCTTGACTCCGGCTCGATCGATCTTTGGCACAAGTTGGCTCCATGGCCATACTCTCCACAAATCCCACAAGTTTCAACGGTCATTACTTGTTGGGGTGGTCTCTCGGAAGTTCTAAGCATCTCTACTTGCCTTGTCAACTCGGCAAGTTGTTTTGTCACGTCATAACTAGGGTTAGCTTCATTGACGGAAGCTCTCTTCCCCCTAGCACTCTTTTGTTGAGAAGTTGTGGCCATGGTCTCATAGATGTTTGAGACTTCTTCGGCGGTGCGTCCTCCAATGTCTCCTCCCGATGCATTGTCCACCATATATTGGAAATTTTGTGAAAGTCCGTCATAGAAGAATTGGTTGAGCAACTCAGGTGCGAGATGGTGGTGTGGGCATTGTTGTTGGAGACCTCGAAATCGATCCCAAGCTTCGTGAAACGATTCACCCGGAGATTGGGTAAAAGTAATAATTTGAGCTCTCAAGTCTTGGGTCTTTTGATTGGAGTAGTACTTGGCCATGAATTTCTCATAGACAGCGTTCCAATTGGCCAATGAATTGGCCGGTAGTGACATGAACCACGTCTTGGCTCAATCCTTCAAGGTGTAAGGGAAACACCTTATTTTTAATTGATCTTCGTTCAAACCTAGTAGAGGAAAGGTTTGAACGACGGAATAGAACTCCCGGATGAAGTTCAAAGCATCTTCGGCCGGCATCCCGTAGAATGAGGGAAGTTGGCTAAAATATATGTTCTTCAACTCATAATTCCTCGCGGCTTCACCAAGAACTATGCAAGAAGTCGACGCCCCAATCACGGGACGAGCAAAATCTCTCATGTTCCTAGCAGCATTGGCATTGGCATTGGCATTGGCGTTGTCGGGATTTATTGGGTGATTGGGATCCATCTCTCTTTCCCCCTCGAATATATTGAATCCCCTTGGTCGGTGAATGTTGTCAAACACGGGGGCTAATCTCCGGTTGAGACTTCGTCTCCCTAGCATAAACAAACACAAACGAAACGGAGATCAAACGTACCTTGCGGACATAGATATTAAAACCCAACAAAAAGACATAAACGCTAAAAAAAATAAATTTAAACAAACGACACAAACACTTCAACGACAAGTTCACGATTTCAAAACAACACAAAAGCAAATATAGCACCAAAAAGACAATTCTCAAAAACCTTCCCCGGCAACGGCGCCAAAATTTGTTTAGGTCCAAATTTACACTTATAATTTCCGGTTTATGCTCACTAGACAATATTTAGGACCAAACTCGCAATTGGACGGGGTCAATTGTAGGAGCGATGAGCTTAACCCGAGTCGATCTCTCAAGGAAGACTTTATGAGAAAGAACTATCTATAGGCTACACATGCTTTCGACAAAACAACTAAAATGCAATCTAAACATTCTAATCAAGAGATTTTGGAGATTTAAACTAGAAATTAAATGAACAATCAACAAAGTTGATAAAGATGTCCAGTGTATAAAACTGATTGTGGGTGATAAAGATGAAATCTTGGTGGCAAGAAATGAGGGAAATATTAGAGAAAGGGTGGGAGAAAAAGAGAGAAGTTGGGGAGGAAATTAGATTTATCTCATTACTTGCCCTTTACATCGATAACATAGGTATTTATAATCCACCACAAAGTTGTACCTTAATCCTAAAGCATATATTAAAACTAGAACATGAAATAAAGATAATTGGGCCATTGAAACAGTTGAGCCACTTGATTTAAAATAAATAGAATTGTTAAATTGTAACTTGCTGTGCTCCGGCCCACTACTCGTGATCCAATTCTTGACCCGACCCAGCCAAATCCTTACCTGCGATTTCCACAGCATCTTCTGCCAAATTTCCCAAATCAAGATTTGACATTTCTTCGCCTCCATGAACCCTAGTCCCAAATCCGCCGAATCTCTCTAGGTTCATGACATTACCCCCTTCATTCAAGGATCCTTGTCCGCAAGGATCAGTCTTTCCAAAAGCCCGGGCCAGAAATTTCGAATATATGTTTGCGATTTACCCCAAAGAATCGATTTTTGCAAAACTTCAGTTGAACCCCTTCTAATGACTCTTTCTGCTAGGACTGTACTGAGTTGAATGAGAAAGATTCCCTCTTCGTCGTGAGCGGGAAGAATTTCTGAGGGATGCACCGAGTTCCCCAGCACTTTCTTCAGCAGAGAGACATGGAAGACAGGGTGAATCTTTGCCCCTTCAGGTAATTCCAGGCGATAGGCCACCTTCCCAATCTTTTCTGTTATGCGGTAGGGCCCGTAATACTTAGCCGACAGCTTCAAGTTCTTTCAGAGAACTGCAGAGCTTTGTCGATAAGGCTGTAGCTTTAGGAACACAAAGTCTCCTAAAAAATGATAATCCGTGCTCACAAGTGTTTAATATGTACTGCTAACAAATGTTCTACAATATGTGTGGGACAGATGTAAGAACATAAAATAAAAAGCAGTAAATTACGCACGAGATTGGTAACCCAGTTTGGTTAATTAACCTACTCTGGGGGGACTTCGCCCAAACTTGAAGATTCGTTTGTTACTCCTTCATGAAGTGTATTAGGGTTCTTACACATACATGACTCCCTCCTTATGTCGCCCATTCTTCTCCATGAACTCTTTCGCTAAACAAAAGCTGTAAGATCCTCTTACAATCGTGACACTAGACTCCCTCTAGCTACCTACGACTTCAACTTACAATCTCTCTCGAGATTGCGTACAAAACGGATTAAAAAACCCCTCACGTGTTTCACTCAAAACACTCAAATGCTAGAACAAACTGTGGGACAGTTACTAGCTAATACAAAGACCACAAATAAAATGACTTTCAAATAATCTTCTAAGAGAATCTAAACAAGTGTAAGTGGTACCGATTGCAAAAAGAATCGGCCTTCTTATAATCTTCTCTTCACAATTATCGCCGATCTTCATTGTCGTCAATATGGTAGGTAGATTATGGTTTGTGATCTTCCCAAACGTGTGTAGATACTTTCCTTGGATCGGAGGGTTATTTGCAGCTCGGTATCTACTCCACAAGGCAGTCAATCGAACATATCTTGCCTTCCACGAATAGATCCGCGCAAGATCTTGTATGTATGGAAACTGCCATATAAAAGTGTCCCTGGGTATGTCTGGGACATCAGAGGGAACAGCAACTGTTCTTCTTTTCTCGCACAGCGGAATAAAAGGCTTCGGGGACATACCCAAGCACACATTGTCGATCATATCTCGCCAACAACATAACACGAATACTTAGTGCATAATGGTGGCACTAACAATCTCCCCCTTTGGCATTTATGGTTGACAATTATCATCTCAATCTGCACAACACTTAAATAAACTTCGCAGATCAAAATATATTAAAACAAGCGATATATTTAAAAACTGTCTGAGACAGTTCCAATCACACTCCCCCTGAGTCTAATCTGGGAGTGCTTCAAACATCACGATCAACGATTTCGTAGTCAAGACTGCATTGTTTGGTGGATCAAAAAAAGTACAGACCAACAGAAAAAAATGAGGAAAACAAACATCCCCAATAAAATTGTTCAACAAGTGTTTTACAAAAAAATAAGAAGAGCACAACACACAAGCTCTTATCAGCAGTAGCAGCGGGCAGCAGTAGCAGCAGGCTTGACCTTCTCTTCTCCTTTCTTTCTTCTCTCCCCCTTAATTGTTTCAAAAAATGGCAAAAGCTTTCAATGTGGAGAGGCAACAGCTTCATCATCATCATCGGCAGAAGCAGCAGCGGTGGTGGAAGGCTAATCAGTAGAAGGTCCAGCAGCAGCATCATCGAACAGCGATGCAAGACTAAGAGCCCGAGCTCGAAGATCAATCAGGAGAGACTCCAATTCCTGCTGACGAGTCTTGAAAGACCTAATGGACTTCTTTAGTAGCTGCACTTCACGCTCCAATGATTTTATGTGCCTGTCAAAGAAAACAGATGTGACAGACAAAGTAGAAGCCATTTTGGTAGGGACAGAAGGTGGCACAGTTCTAGAACTAGGAACATCATCTCTGACAGGGATGTCTTGGGCATGCTGAGAAGAAAACAACTTTTGGCTGATGATGAGCGGCAGTGCCTCTGGTTCATAGACATCATCTGCATTCACGACATCCTGCTGAGCCATAATCAAGCTGAAAATCATGCCAGGAAATCCAATGTGCTGCTGACTCCGGAAAGACTCGGCATGGGCCACAACATGCTCAAAGATGAGCTGCCCAAGGTTGAACTCCTCCCGAGTTCCAACCTTATACAACAATAGTCTCAGGGGCTTTCCCACCGTGGAGTTGTGAGTGCTGGATATCCAATTGTGAACAACAATCTTGTGAAGTATTGAATACTTCACACTCAAATCTGACGCTATCAAAGCACGACCTGATGGCCACACACATCTTCTACCTCCAGTTAACTCAACAACAACCTCATTCAGATCAAACACCAGTGTAGGAGCAACAACATGCTCATGACCAAAGTACGCATTGATTATAGAAGGAGAAAAAGGAATCTAATGACCCCGCATAAACACAGAAAATGCATGCTCAGAAGATGCATCACGAATGGACTTAGTTAAATTAGCATAAAACTCATGCACAATAGCAGCAACAAAAATAGGGGCAGTATAGGTAGACTTCTCTAATCTCAAATCATGCAAAATCTCAATCACCCCAGTACCTTCTACATCCGACTTAACCAACTTTCGCTCAGACACAAGGGAGCGACCAACAACCAGCTTATATTAACTTTGGTAAAAGACAGAGAGAAACTTACTTGAATGAAAAGCTTCAGAATCCGAAGCAGATCTGTCAGAGACATCCGCAGTCACATCCTCTTCATCATCATCAGAGGGAGAAGGAGCCCTAGCCTTCTTCATCAACAATCGACGAAGACCCGACACCAATCCCATTCTCTGCTTAGAAAAGCTCTGTGTAACATGGCGAGCAACAACAACAGTAGGCTTCCTAGCAAGAGCTTTTTTAACAGATTCCTTCTTCGCAGACGACCCCTTCTTTGCAGAAACCTTTTTTGACTTGGGGGTTTTTGAAGATGGCCCCTTTTTCTCAGTAATTTTCGCCAGCACCTTGGACTTTAGGTTGGCGATTGGAGTATCATCTTCATCATCAGACACTGGAGGAGTGACTGACACATCTCTCAATTCCAACTTGCGTTTAGTCCCATGAGTTTTTGAAGAAGATGTTTTTCGATTCAGTCTGGATGGAACATAAATAGACTCAAGAATGGGAGAATTGTCATCCAGGAAGGAGATATCAACATCTTCTTCTCCTTGACCCTTATCAAGGGTTTCAGCAGTAGCAGGGGGTGAAACTTCACCCAAAGAAACTTGAACTATGATAATGGGCGTATCACAGGACAACGAAGCACCGGTCAGAGAGGATGGCACTTGAACAAACTTCAAAGCATCAATCAATGCTGCAAACTCCTCAATTGAGGTAGACAAATCACCTACTGCAGAGGCGATTAAATCTTCCACCGTTTCAGTATTCTCTAGAGGTGGCGATAGAGGATCAAAAGAAACCCTAGGAGATGGATGAACCACCGGATCTGTCTCAGACACAGATCGATCAGCTTCTTCAATAGATGGTACCACAGATAGAGGCACAGAAGCAGGGACACAAGAAACTGGCTCAATCGGCTTCACTGAAGGAGAGGTACTGGGAACCGCCTCTATCGTCTGCTCTGAACCAGCGGCAATGGAAACAACCTCAATTGGCTGTTCTGAAGCAGGGTCAGGAGAGCCAAATGGAGTAAACACCAACAACTTGGAGAGTTCTCCCAACTTGCGCTATAAATCTTGTGTGGAGATCTTCGGCTTTTTGAAAAGAGAAGGTTTGGAAGATCCAGAGTTGTCGACCATTGAAATTCGAGTAGAAATACTCTTGAGGGCAGAAGATTTGAGAAAGAGACTCGAAAGGAAGGAGAATTTTGAATAAACTTCAGTTGCCTTGTAAAAAATTGAAAATTTCATTTTGACCTTAATTAGAGAATTTAAGAAGGAAATTCCCATAACTGTCACATCCCATAAATAGTACACTTCTGCTCGTTTTTAGGAAGTGGAACCGAACTCGGTGCAGGAAACAAGGATCTACTAGCCGTTGAGAAAATGCGGCTTGAACTGTTCCATCAATTGTTTGAGACATCATTTGGCACACAATACATCGACCACACCAACTTGGCCAATTTACTCTCTCTGTACAGACATCACTGACCAAGACTGTACAGAGAGGCTTCTCTCAGAGGAGAAGTTTAGAGAACACAAAGACCCATAGAGGATCTAAGTGTTTCAAACCTTGCACTATCAAGTGCCTTTGTAAAGATATCCGCAAGTTGGGCATCAGTTCCAATATATTCAATCACAAGTGATCCATCTTCGAAAAGTTCATGGATGAAATGGTGACGAATATCTATGTGTTTTGTTCGTGAGTGCTGGACAGGATTCTTTGAAATATTTATTGCACTCATATTATCACAGAAGATGGTCAGGATAGATTGTGGCATACCATAGTCAAGCAGCATTTGCTTCATCCAAAGAAGTTGAGTACAACAACTTCTAGCCGCAATATATTTCGCTTCAGCAGTAGATAGAGATATTGAATTCTGCTTCTTACTAAACCATGAAACCATGTTGTTTCCAAGGAAGAAACATCATCCAGAAGTACTCTTTCGATCTTCAGTACAACCAGCCCAATCTGCATCACAAAACCCCACCAAACTAGGGTTTATATCATAGGAAAACCAAAGCCCTAACTCAGCAGTACCTTTTATGTACTTGATTATGTTCTTGACAGATTTCAGATGACTTTCTTTGGGATCAGATTAGTACTGAGCACAAACTCCCACACTGTAGCAAATATCTGGCCTACTTGCTGTAAGGTAAAGCAGACTGTCAATCATACTTCGGTACAAGATTTGCTCAATAGGCACACCAGCTTCATCTTTTGACAACTTTAAGGATGTTCCCATTGGTGTTCTTTTCGGGCTGCAACTATCCATACCAAACTTACTTATCAGGTTCCTTGCATACTTTGTTTGTAAAACAAAGATCTCGTCATCTTTTTATTTCACTTGAAGACCTAGGAAGTAGTTTAGTTCACCTACAAGACTTATTTCAAATTCAGAAGTCATGTTCTTAACAAACTCGTCCACCATTCTGTTTGAGACAGATCCAAAGACTATATCATCGACATAAATCTGGACGATGATCACATCAGATTTTTCTCTCTTGATGAAGAGAGTTCTAGCAGCTCCACCATGAACATATCTTTTCTCTAGAAGGAACTTGGTTAGCCGTTCATACCAAGCTCGAGGAGCTTATTTGAGGCCGTAAAGGGCCTTTTTCAGTTTGTACACAAACTCAGGATGGTAGGGGTCTTCAAAGCCTCTGGGTTGGCTAACAAACACGTTTCCAGACAAGTACCCATTCAAGAAGGCACTCTTCACGTCCATTTGGTATAATTTGAACTTCATCCAAGCAGCCATGTGTTTAGGTCCAAATTTACACTTATAATTTCCGGTTTATGCTCACTAGACACTATTTAGGACCACACCCGCAATTGGACGGGGTCAATTGTAGGAGCGATGAGCTTAACCCGAGTCGATCTCTCAAGGAAGACTTTATGAGAAAGAACTATCTATAGGCTACACATGCTTTCGACAAAACAACTAAAATGCAATCTAAACATTCTAATCAAGAGATTTTGGAGATTTAAACTAGAAATTAAATGAACAATCAACAAAACGAACAATAACAATTTAAATGCAAGAAAATGGGAATGAAGATTAGAGGAATTAAGTCGATTAAGGTATTAGGGTGTAGATTTTCTCAATGGTTGATTACTATGCTTCATTTGAGTTGATAATGCAAATCTCACAAGTATGGTAGACCCATCCAATTAGTTTAACGTCTATTAAAGTCACGGATATCCGTTAAACCTCTCTTAGCTATACCATGCAAAATGAGACGAACAAACTAGGTTTAGGAACCCATGCACCTAGCATTGAAGGAATTAAATCCGGATTTAGGTTCACAATCAAGAAATCACCTAAATCCTACCAATGCTCAAGTGATGATCAAGCACTTAAACATAAATAAGAACAATTCCAACAACAACAACCAACATAAACGAGCAGAGATCACAACCAAATCGATCCTCTACCCCCTAATAGGGAGATTAGCCACTAAACATGCTCAAAACAACACAAATATCATAGAAGAACTCCATTTCATAAATCAAATGTAAATGAAAACAACTTCTACAATATTATATATCCTTCAAGAGTTTGGAAAAGGGTGGTGAAAAAGGGTGGTGAAAAATGATGGTGAAAAATGGTGAAGAGAGTATGGAAGAGTGAAGAAAATGGTGAAGGAAAAAAAATAGAGAAAATGGAGGATGGTGGGGTGAAGAAGATGATCCAGAGTGGTGTCTTCCAGAAGATGGTTTTGTAGTGTGTTGGAGAAGATAGAGAGTGAGAGAGAAAAATCAAAAATAGAGAGAGAGAGAGAGTCTGATGGGAGTTAATCGTTTGTGATCAATTAATGAAAGGATTTTATAAAAGATTTACTTTTCCAAAAGTCTACTTAGCAATTAAAAATGGCTTGTAACGAACGTGGCAAAAACTGGACCGAGAGGAAGGGGGCAGCCCGCGCGCCGGCGGGCTGCACGACGTGGCGGGGGCAGGCGCTGCGGGGGCGGCTGGCGCGGCGGGGACGTGAGGCGGGCACGGCGGGGGCGGCTGGCGCGGCGGGGGCGCTAGGCTCTCGGCGTTGTTGGTGCCAACCCGCGCTCCCGTAGCCCGCCCGTGCGGGTGTTTTTTCCTCAATTACTTAGCAGTCTTGATTTTCTTATTTCAACAATCCAGCTCATTAAGTCGATTTGCACTTGCCACCTAATTACCGTAAAACACCTGCTTTTACGATTAAAAGCTCCAGCCTTTGCAATACTTGGCATAATCCACCATTAGAGCAATAGGCACAAATAAACACACATAACAATATCAAAATAAACAACATAAATACTAAACACCATAAAATCAATAAATTAAAATGACACAATTAGACATTAAACACCATGGCAAGGAGCAAACATACCGATTCAAGACGAGTAACTGGAGCAAAAGTCTCGTCAAAATTCACTCCTTCAATTTGGGAATAACCTTGGGCAACAAGTCTTGCCTTGCTTCTGGTTATGTTCCCTTCCTCATCAGTTTTATTCTTGAAGATCCACTTTATGCCGATAACATTAACATCTTAAGGTTGTGGTACAAGATCTCATACTTCATTTCTTTCAACTTGCAAGAGCTCTTCTTGTATGGCTTGAATCCATCGGTCATCTTGCAATGCCTCCTTCATACTTTTGGGCTCCACAGTTGAGATGTAACACATATTGGCTATCAATTCACGATAGTTCTTTTGAACTCCTCTTGTTCGAACTCCTTCACTCATATCACCGATGATGTCAGATGTAGAATGATTCTTCTAAACACCTTTCAAAGGTTTGCAAATGTCCAGTTTCTCACTTCTTGCTTCTGCCAGGATACTATGTTCCGAACTGTCTAGCACAGATGCTGGCACGTGGATAGTAGTATCAATGCTTTCCTCATCAATCTGGGTAGCAGATTCTTCCAGATCATCAACAACAATATTAATGGACTCCATCACAGTCTTGGTCCTTTTATTGAAAACACGGTAGGCCCGACTATTTCTCGAGTACCCGAAAAACACACACTCATCTTCTTTGGCATCAAACTTACCAAGCTGTTCTCGGTCTCTCAACATGTAATAAGTACTCCCAAAGATATGAAAGTACCTTAAGTTTGGCTTTTTCCCTTTCCACAATTCGAAGGGAGTAACTCTAGTCTTGGGTCTGAAGTATACCCGATTAATGATATGACAGGTTGTGTTCACCGCTTCAGCCCAGAGATTGTTAGGGACAGATTTGGCCTTCATCATGACTCGGCTCATCTCCTGAAGCATTCAATTTTTTCTCTCAACAACACCGTTTTGTTGAGGTGCTTTTGGCGCTGAGAACTCTTGACCGATCCCTCTTTCTTCACAGAAGTATCTGAAGAAAGCATTTTCAAACTCACGTCCATGATCACTTCTTATTCTTACAACATTAGTTCCTTTCTCCACTTCAAGCTTGAGACACAACTTCTTGAATGTCTCGAAGGTCTCTCCCTTATCCCTTAGGAACTCTACCTATGTGAATCTTGTGTAGTCATCCACATAAACAAATATGAACTTTTTCCGTCTGATACTTTCAGTTTGGACAGGTCCCATCAAGTCCATATGCAACAGCTCCAAGACGCTTGAAGTGGTAATCTTCTTAATAGATTTATGAGTTGTGTGAATCTGTTTTCCAACTTGACATGGTCAGTAAATTTTTCCCTGATCGATACTCAATTTTGGAACACCAATCACAGCTTCAGTCTTCATGAGTCTCTAAAGGTTTCAAAAATTGATATGGCCAAGTTTTTCATGCCATAAATTTGCTTCACAAATCTGAGATCTAAAGAAGTCCCCTTCATATTAAAGAGATAACAGTTGTCCCTTGATCTGTCTCCGTCCATCAGAAGAACACTTTCTTTATTCTTGACAAGACATTTGTCTCTAGTGAAATGCACCAAGAGACCTTGATCACACAGCTGACTAATGCTAATTAGATTAGCTTTTACCCTTTCTACAAGCAACACGTCTTCCAGGTTAGGCATTCCATGCACATTGAGACTTCCACGCCCAAGCACTCTATCTTTAACACCATCTCCAAAGGTAACCGTTTGATATGAGCAATCTTTTTAAATGTTGCTCAGCATACTAGCATCTCCGGTCATATGCTGAGAGCATCCGCCGTCAAAGTACCAACTACTTTTTGCATGTATACTGAGGGCAGTGTGAACCACATAATTTTTGTGGTTGTTCCTGGATCTGTTCCAGTTGTTTCTCCTAGGAAACTGATTAGATTCTGCAAATGATGAAGCCACGAAAAGCCTTGAAGAACTTAATCCGGAGCTGCAAATACGTGGTCCATTTACACGACTTCGAGCAATACAATTGCAAGGATTTTTCCAAGCATTTGTATGTAAGAAGTTCGAAGATGACAAAGGAATTGAGAGCATCCCAAAGATTGCTACTTTGTTAATAATCAAAGATTGGAGATCAAGATTTGAAGAACAATGCATGAAGATAGAACTCATCAAGTTGTGCATGCATGGCAGATTCACATTGCATAGACAAGTTGCATGGAGTTTTCGTCCCCCTTAGTTATTTAATTAAGGGATTGATTTATTTAGACTATAGTATTTAATTAGACTATGGTATTTAATTAATTAGATCAGATTTTTATTTATTTATTAGTGTAATTTTCGTCCATATTATAGTCAAGGTTGACTAGAATTGTATTTAAGGCAATTTCCTACCTTGAATAGAATTCTAGTTTAGGGAACTTCCTAGTATAGTTAGAGATCCCTTTTAGATCAATTTTTTAGCCTTTTTTTTATGTTTAATTTCGTTCCCCCATAGTCCTATAAATAGGGGAACCATGTCACATTGATATTTTAGACTATATTTGATTAATTAAGCTTTGCTTTCAATATTGTCTCAACCCCGTTTAAATCTTTGTGAGTTTTGATTTAAAATTCATATTCTTGGAGCTAGCAACTTTAAGTCTTATTCAAGGGTATTGCTTAATCCACTTGAGGGATTAACCGGTATTCGCTATCCGAAGATCAACTTGGAGATTTCATCCTTGGGTACGTTCGAGATTCAAGGAGGCTATCGGGTTGTGATTCACATCAACGAATCATCATCCATCAACACCATTCGACGCCATCTATACTCCATCAACGCACGCCTCAATTTCAGCCCCCGTGTTCGAGTTCAAGTCCTATGCCGTTTCGTTTATACCGTAAGTTCGTTTCATCTCTATCATATCCTATCTACTCCAAGCCATTCTTCACCCTAAACACACGACTCAAACACCCTCATTACAGCCATAAAACCGTCCCTATACAGCCCCCAATTCCTTGGATTTGTGTTACGTATTTTGTGTCATAGTTTATGTATTTTAGTTGTCTAGATTGTCTATTTTTCCATTGTTTATCGAGTCGGATTGAAGCCCTTCATTCGCTGATGTGTTTCGTATCCAGAAGTCTTCCGCTACGTTCTCAAGATTCGTCCTAGCTTAGTCCAGGTCGTATCATAAATTTGGCATCAGAGCCACGTCAGCTCTGCTGGTCGTGGTTCAATCCGACGTGTCATTTTTATCCTACGTTTCGTCATACGTGTCTTGTTATTTTAATTTTATTTTATCGAGTTGTAATAGCATAGTTGCTCATTGAAAAAAAAAACAAAAAAAAGTAAACGGTCAAAAAAAAGAGAGAAAAGACCGAAATAAAAAAAAAATCGGCAAAAAAAAAGAAAAAAAAAGAAAAGAGCCGAATTTTTTTTTAAAAAAAAGAGGTATATTCATTGTGTTACCATTTGAGTCTTGATTTATTTTGGTAATTTCCTTTTAGTATTTCATCTTATTTGGTAGTTACCTTGTGAAGTCTATTTTATTTTTGGAACTTTCCTTCTAAGTTCTATTTTAATTTTGGTAATTTCCTTCTAGGATAATTCCTTAGTTGGTAATTTCCATTTGAGTCATATTTTATTTTTGGAATTTTCCTTCCAAGTTTTTATTTTATTTTGGTAGTTTCCTTTTGAGTTGTAATTTATTTTTGGTTATTTCTTTTTAGAGTCTAGTTCAATTAGGATATTTAGATTGTGTCACAATTGTGTAACACTTTCCAAATTACCTAATCTTTCTTTTCTTTTCCTTCCTATTTCTTTCCTTCTACCTTTAGGATTTATTTTTGGATTCCTACACTATTTAGAACTTCAAAAATACATCTAATTCTTTCCTTATCTTGATTTCTTCCATTCCAATCCTTTCAAACCTTCCATATACTCTCCCATACCCATTAATTTTCATCCCCTATACCCTATAGAGTTCGAAAATTTCAGCCTTAGTCACATACACCCATGCAGCATGCTCCCCATGGCCCGTACACCATATACACCATATTCTCACCATCTCTACCGCAACAACAACATGATCATACCTGAGTTTGAAGGTCTATACTATCCCAACATCTATTTGGATTGGGAACGCAAAGTAGACAAACTTTTTGAGTGCTATGACTTCCCCGAGAAAAAGAAAGTGCAGCTAGTTTCATCAAAGTTTAAAGGCTACGCAACAACATGGTGGGAATTCCAGCAGAACCGGTGCCACAGAGATCACCTTCCACCTATCGACACATGGCGTGAGTTGAAAGATTTGATGCGGAAACGCTTCATTCCAGACCACTACCAATGGGAGTTGGAGGAAAAGCTATACCAGCTTAGACAAAGAGATCGAAGTGTAAATGACTACTACAACAAAATGACTGAAGCCATGGGACGAGCTGATGTAGAAGAATATCCAGAAGATACCATGGATAGATTTCTAGCTGGTCTACGAAGGGCAATCCGTGAAAGAGTAGCATTATACCGCTTCGATGAGTTGGAAGACATGGTGGAATATGCCATCCGGATAGAAAAATGGCTAGAAGAACTAGAGATGAAGTCAAAAGAGGAGGTTCAAGTAGAGTCGAGCATTGCCACCCATGATGCTTCTATTTCCAAGATACCAATTCTAGACTTCGTTGAAGTACCTTTTATTTCATTACCGTCTGTTTCTATGTGCTTAGAAGATGAGATAGTTGAAGAATCTAAGCCGGAAGTAGACATGATAGAAACATCGAATGAGGAGATGCCAGTTTTGGAGGAGTTAGTTCAAGACGATTGTAATCAAGAGGAGCCGGTTTCCATTCATATCGATGAAGAGGTGCCCATTCTTGAAATTGCTAATCCGGAGAAGACAAGTATAGAAGATTGCAGTTTGGATGTTTTGTCCATGGAGATGACAAGTCCTGAGGATTGTATGGATGACAAACTACAAATTGTGAATTTGGAGATCGATGATGCAGTTGAGGAAGCCGAAGAAGTTGAAGAGTTGTTGGAGATACAACCTTGTTATGAAAAGGAGAATGACATCCGTGAGACAATGGTTGAAGATCATGAAGAGCTCGAACAAGCTAGCATGACAGATCCATCGATTTCTAACATTTTTTGTCAACCGTTTTTTTGTGATATCTTTATTTTACAGGTTGTTGAAGAAATTCCATTGGAAGTTGATGTACCACCAGATTTGATCGTGAATGCCATGTCAAGGCAAACTTTGGAGCTAGAGTTTCGGCCATTTGACACCAAGTTGATGTGTACGTTCATGAAGATGTGTTTTATGCAGCTTGTGCAAAAAGAATTTGATGGCCAGTTCGTGTTCGTCTTTGATCCCGGAGCTTTGAATTCAAGGACGAATTCTTTTCAAGAGGAGAGGAATGATGAAGCCACAAAAAGCCTTGAAGAACTTAATCCGGAGCTGCAAATACGTGGTCCATTTACACGACTTCGAGCAATACAATTGCAAGGATTTTTCCAAGCATTTGTATGTAAGAAGTTCGAAGATGACAAAGGAATTGAGAGCATCCCAAAGATTGCTACTTTGTTAATAATCAAAGATTGGAGATCAAGATTTGAAGAACAATGCATGAAGATAGAACTCATCAAGTTGTGCATGCATGGCAGATTCACATTGCATAGACAAGTTTTGATTTAAAATTCATATTCTTGGAGCTAGCAACTTTAAGTCTTATTCAAGGGTATTGCTTAATCCACTTGATGGATTAACCGGTATTCGCTATCCGAAGATCAACTTGGAGATTTCATCCTTGGGTACGTTCGAGATTCAAGGAGGCTATCGGGTTATGATTCACATCAACGAATCATCATCCATCAACACCATTCGACACCATCTATACTCCATCAATGCACGCCTCAATTTCAGCCCCCGTGTTCGAGTTCAAGTCCTACGCCGTTTCATTTATACCGTAATTTCGTTTCATCTCTATCATATCCTATCTACTCCAAGCCATTCTTCACCCTAAACACACGATTCAAACACCCTCATTACAGCCATAAAACCGTCCCTATACAGCCCGCAATTCTTTGGATTTGTGTTACGTGTTTTGTGTCATAGTTTACGTATTTTAGTTGTCTAGATTGTCTATTTTTCCATTGTTTATCGAGTCGGATTGAAGCCCTTCATTCGCTGACGTGTTTCGTATCCAGAAGTCTTCCGCTATGTTCTCAAGATTCGTCCTAGCTTAGTCCAGGTCGTATCAGCAAAACCCCTTCTTTTCATCATTCGGAGGTCATTGATATAGTTTCTGTAATGTGGTCGAATGTGACCAGGTTTCTCACAGTAATGACACACAACACATGTCTTTTGAGGAGACTTCCTTTGCTGCTGCTTGTTCTTTGGTTCAGCTCTCGATTCTGGAACTGTGGAATCTTTTGTTCCAGATGACTGTCCTTGACAGAATTCGTCATAAGTAAGCCCACCATTTTATCCGAGGTCAGAATGATCATGGGGGCTCTTTCTCTTGGAAAGAATTTCATCCAGCTGAGATGATCCAGAGTTCATCATCTTCACAAGCTTCTTCAGATGTTGAAGTTCACCGGTCTGAGAGTGAGTGTTGTTCCTGGACTGCAGCAAGTCATTTTGCACTTGCTTGAGATGAGTGGAAAGATTATCTCTTTCTTTCATGAGATCTGCATTCTCTTTCATCAGCCTTTCATTAGCTTGAACCACCATGATCCAACTATTGTGAAGTTTTTTATATGCTTCCATGGCAGATTCTTCAGTGAATTCTTCATCATCATTGTATTCCGCCGTCTTGTCATCATGACTGTCAGGAATAGATTTAGACACGGTTTCTTTGACAAACTGTGTTATAAAGGCAATATGGTTGCTGGTGCATTCTTCATCACTTCCACTATCATCTAGATCATTACTCTCATTGAGAGTAGAACAATATGATTTGTTCTTCTTTTTAAGAGTGTTGGCACACTCGGCTTGGTACTGACCAAAACTACCGCACTCTCTACACTTGACATCTTTATGTTTATCTTCATTTGAATCTTCATCTTTTGATCTCCGAGGTTTAAAAACCTTATTTTTGCCAGGATTATTTTGTGAAGACTTCTCATATCATTTGGAAAATTTTGAGAAATTCTTAAACAACATAGCAATTGTTTTGGCAAGATTTTGTCAAGGACATTGCTTGGCACATCAGTACTGGACCCTGCTTGAAAAGTTATGCTTTTCTTCTGCACTGTCTCTTCATCTGTCAGCCCCATTTCAAATGTTCGCAGGGACCCCATCAGCTCCTGTAACTTCATCTTGCTCACATTTTTGGCCTCTTCAATGGCCAAGACTTTGTATGCGAATTTTCTAAGCAAAGATTGCAAAACTTTTTGCACCAATTTCTCTTCAGAGATCGCATCTCTAAGAGCAAAGCTTTCATTAGAAATGTCACAAATCTTGGCATTGAAATTAGCAAGTTTTTCACCCTCATCCATTCGAAGGTTCTCAAACCTGGTGGTAAGCAGTTGCATGGGAAGGCACGAACACTGCTTTTTCCTTCAAATTTTGTTTACAAGATGTCCCACGCATCCTTAGCTTTATCACAGGTGGATATGAGCTTGAAGACATTCATGTCTACAGCAGAGAAGATGGCATTCATGGCTTTAGCATTCAGTCCCATGACCTGGTAGTCGGCATCCTCCCATTCTTCTTCCGGCTTCAGCACAACTTTGCTTTTTTCACTCTTCTTGATGGGAGGCTTCTAGGCTTCAGTCACTATCTTCCGGGCCCGTTCATCAATCAAACGTATGAAAGCTGTCATTCTAGCTTTCTAGTAGGCATAATTGTTGCC
This sequence comes from Perilla frutescens, assembly GCA_026008535.1. NCBI lineage: Eukaryota > Viridiplantae > Streptophyta > Magnoliopsida > Lamiales > Lamiaceae > Perilla > Perilla frutescens. The sequence continues at coordinate 15,380,480 of BRKX01000004.1, forward strand.
ATCCAGAAGTGGAGGTCTCACCGTCGAAGCTCATTCTTTCATTGTGTCCATCTCGGCAAAACAACAAAAAATACACAGATTAAAAACCCACGATCACACCATAAGAAAAGTGACCTGTTCTGGTGCTAATTAAAAAATGATAATCCGTGCTCACAAGTGTTTAATATGTACTGCTAACAAATGTTCTACAATATGTGTGGGACAGATGTAAGAACATAAAATAAAAAGTAGTAAATTACGCACAAGATTGGTAACCCAATTCAGTTAATCAACCTACTCTAGGGGGACTTTCCTCAAACTTGAAGATTCGTTTGTTACTCCATGAAGTGTATTAGGGTTCTTACACATACAAGACTCCCTCCTTATGTCGCTCGTTCTTCTCCATGAACTCTTTCACTAAACAAAAGCTGTAAGATCCCCTTACAACCGTGACACTAGACTCCCTCTAGCTACCCACGACTTCAACTTACAATCTTTCCCGAGATTGCGTACAAAATGGATTAAAAAACCCCTCACGTGTTTCACTCAAAACACTCAAATGCTTGAACAAACTGTGAGATGGTTACTAGCTAATATAAAGACCACAAATGAAATGACTCTCAAATAATCTTCTAAAAGAATCTAAACAAGTGTAAGTGGTACCGATTGTAAAAAGAATCAGCCTTCTTATAATCTTCTCTTCACAATTATCACTAATCTTCATCATCGTCAATATGGTAGGTAGATTATGGTTTGTGATCTTCCCAAATGTGTGTAGATACTTTCCTTAGATAGGAAGGTTATTTACAACTCTGTATCTACTCCACAAGGCAGTCAATCAAACATATCTTGCCTTCCACGAACGGATCCGTGCAAGATCTTGTATTTATAGAAACTGCCATATAAAAGTTTCCCTGGGTATGTCTGGGACATTAGAGGGAACAATTCACCAACTGTTCTTCATTTCTCGCACAGCGGAACAAATGGCTTCGGGGACATACCCAAGTACACATTATCGATCATATCTTGCCAACAACACAACACGAACACTTAGTGCATAATGGTGGCACTAATATCTCCCACTTTGAATTCCCTCACAGTCCTCTTTAAATCAGCATAAATCTTCATTCGATTTTGAGCAGCCTGTAGGTTAGATTTCAACTCTGATAAAAATTTGTGCCTTTTCTCTAGTACTTCCTTGACTTCTGTATTAGCTGTAGGGAACTATGTCTGAAGGGAGTATTGGGGTGGGGGATATCCATATAATGCTGTTAGTTTTGTATACTGGAAGACTTGTCTTTGTATACTTTTCTGATGATATGATGATATGAAATGAAAGTTATTGCAGTCACTGTTTACATTTAGATTATGTTCTATAATTGTTCTATGCAAAGTTCCATATACTTATATTGTAGATGATATGGTGTGGGGAGTCACACGGTAAGATCATATCATCAGATACTTATAATGTATTAAAGAGCTCACGGCTTAGATGGTCCTGAACACACCATCGATACACCGTGGAATAATCTGATTAGTTAGTTTATCTTGACTAACTGATTATTCTAGTACACTCATTAGTGTATTGAGGAGGATCGCGATAGGATACTATTTTCTGTCTCTGACCCAGTTACTGAGAGAATAAAGATCCACAGAGTTCGGGTTCTGAACTCATGTGATATTGGCGAGCATATGTGTGCTTTGTTTATTACTTTGATTTATCAATGAGTAAGATCTTTTCATAGATTGAATTCGATATCTTGGGTAATAACAATGTATACATGATGTCTCGAGCAGTGTGCATGAGCACCGTGTCCTGGTGTGCCAGGTTGATGATGTTCTCTTGAGAAAACACAAGTTCATGTTGATACCTTGCAGGTGGAATTTATTCCGTACGTGAATAAAGCTTGTGTGGTACTAGTCAAGGTTTTAGATGTTAGTTAATTATAGCTATCAGAGGCTGACATAATTAATTAATGAACATTATATTTTAAACACGGGGAACGGCTGGACTAAAGGAGAAAGCATATTCGTAAATATGTATTAAATTGGTAGGTCAGTTTTACTTCTTTAGTGGAATAAAAGTAAAACTTAATTTATTTAATTATATCCTAAGTTTATTGGATATTGGATATTAAATAAATTAGTGGGCCAATTTAATATTCTTCTAGATCGCTGTTGTAGCCCAAATTGATTGATAGTGGACTAGATATTGAACTTGAGATAGAGGCCCAAACCCAGTATGGTTGGGAGACTGTATTTTCACCCACCTCCCTATATAAAGGAGGGAAGGAGGACGAAAATTAGGTGATCAATATCAGCCCCTCTTTGTCTCTCAAAGTTATCCACAGATTTCACAACTCTATCTAGTAGATTTCAGCCCACTCTGAATCTAGATACAGTCCGGGAATACAACAGAAGATCTTGGAGTAGAATTTGTGGTGGTCGAATTTTTGAGCATAGGTGGCGCCATTCACTGTATTCATTCAACAACAAGATTAGATCTTTAATCTTGTCCACAGACCGTCTATCGATTTATAAGTAGATTCGTTTCTATGTTTCATTTTATTAGATTCGAATCTGCATTGCATGCCTTTTGATTAGACTATGATAAACATGCATGTGACATAAAATTATGATTTGCATGAACACGAATTAATGAATATCCAAATGATCCTGCGGTGGTTTAATTCGAAAAAACCCCAACAACTGGTATCAGAGCGGATTTTGGCACTGTTCTAGGATTAATCCGGACATAAAATTCGAACCACATGATTAAATTTGATGATGAATTTATGGTGTTTAAATTTTCACATTTAATTGGCTATGTATTTCGATTTTATGGTGTTCAAAACTTGGAAGAATTTAAGATGTAAAAAATCGAGAATTCTAGTTTTGAGGTACTAGAATTTTCGGCCACCATGTAATAAGAATTTGGGATGATTTTTGATGATCTTCAAATTTCCAGATTTTATTTCATAGTGTTCGAAAATTTAGAGGTCAAAATTTCGATTTTTGATGTGTTAAAATTTCCCTAATTTGTGTTCTTGAATTTTCGGTCACCTTGAATTAAATTTGGATGGATTTTTGATCAAGTTCAAAATTTCCAGATTTAATTTTGGATAGGTTCGAAAATTTAGGTGATTAGAATTAGGATATGTAATTTTTGGTGTATATCAAAAATTACTTAATTCTAATCTAGATAGGTTTGAAAATAAAATTTTAAATTTGGAAGAATTTGAAGTGGATCAAATTTTTCAGATTTATTATTTGTGTAATTTTCGAAACCTAGTTATTTATTTGGAATAGTTTTTGATTAATGTCAAAATTTCCAAATATGTTAATTTTATGTAATTTTTGAAAATTATTAAATTAATTTGGAATAGATTTTGATCAAAATCAAATTTTCAGATTTATTTATTAATGGGGATCGAAAATTATGTATATTGGATTAAGATTTGATGTTATTTAATGTATATCTTAATTTACATAATTTTAATATAGATAGATTTGAAAATAGATTTTTAAATTTGGAAGAATTTGAAGTGGATCAAATTTCCAGATTTATTAATCTAGTAATTTTTGAAAATCTATGTATTAAATATTGGATAAGGTGATTCTGGATATATATGAATAATTATCAAAATCCAATTGTGATAAGAATTTATTTTTGGATAGGTTTTGGAAGATTTTGAAGTGGATCAAATCTTCAAACCTTATCCTTGAAGATTTAGATTCTTATGGATAATATTTGGATTATATTCTTGATTTATATCAAGATATCCAATTATTATTTAATTAGGGTGGCTTGAAAATATTAAATAAATTTGGTGGATAATTATTAATAATTTCCAAGTTTATTTTAAGTAATATTTTCGAAACTTACAAGGTTTAAAATTGGTAGATAATTATTTTAATTTCTAATTTTTATCTTGTGGATAATATCGAATTAATTAATTTAATTAATTGTAAACTTCTATTATTATTTAATATTCATGCATATATATCATATATTATTTTATGTGGATCATATAATATATGATTGTTGGTTTTGTAGATTGTGTTTGTTTGCAGGTTTACCAACTATCATGGCTCCTTTATTTTATGTGATATATGTTTATGTTGAATGAATGTTGGCCATATGCCGGTTTGGCTACGCGATTTTAATCCATGAGAAAATCCATGGATTAGGTCTAGGTTTTATTTTATGATGTTTTAATGTAATAGATATAAAGCTGTTAGACCGAGTTTTTGAGTTGTAATTTTTATTCTAACAATATTAGATTTTTTCTTTTGGAATCGATAGTCTATATTGAATAAAGGTCGAAGATCAACTCAAAGAAGGAAAGTGGTTCAGCACCAAGAAAGGAAGGTTCACCGGTTCACGTCCCGAAACCCTAAATGGAGCTAGGATTTTCGGCGAGGCGCGGTGAAGGGGGCGGCGGTTCCAGCCCTGTTCCGGAGCTGACTTTCCAGTTTTATCTCATCAATCAACATGAGATATAAGCCATGATAGTTGGAATATTACTGTTGCTTATTATGTTGAAGCATGCAATGAATGTTTATCATTTTATGTGATGTTTGCATGTTCGATAATGGGATAAAATGAAACCTCAAACATAAATAACTAAGTGGGAGAGATTCATACCAAAGTATGTAGAAATCTCATACGGTCTCCATTAAAATCTGATTTAATTAAGAAGTGATGGGCATGCGCGTTGACATCGGTCTTCCTCCACATCGGATGCGTCATATCACAAATTTCTCTAGAAATTAAATCTCCTAAATGGATAGCTGTAGAACACTATTAGAACTAACTGACTCCTCCATCTGGATCGGTTAAATTCGAATAGTGTTCTTAGTGCGAAGATAATGGTGTGCACACTTAGATTTAATTTATTGATAAACGTCCACATGATCGTGGCTTATCAGTTAGACGATTACATGACCGTGTTTATTATCTGACTATTAATTTGCTTGTTGTAAGGAAACTCAACTGGAGGCAAATTAAAGGTTTAACCTATTTAAAAATGAATTTTATAAACGTCCACACTATCGTGGCTTATAAAAGACATTTTTAAAGTGTCGGTGGAAAAGTATATAATTTTTGTGAGGTTTTCGATTATATACTGTTTATCCTAAACGTGTTTTGTGACTGTACTGCATGTTTTAATTTCAGTTATTTCATATCATCTATGGCACTCTTCAATCTGTCCTCAATCCTCAAAGAAAACAAACTTGTCGGTGAAAACTACAATGACTGGCTTCGTAACCTTAACTTAGTTCTTGTTGATGAGGGACACAAGTTTGTACTTGAAGAGGTTTGTCCTCAGAAGCCAGATGAGGGTTCTGACAAAGCCCAAAAGGTTTCATATGATAAGTGGGTTAGATCTAATGAGATATTGAACTGTTACATCTTGGCATCTATGTCAAGTGTGTTGTAACATTAGCACGAGCCTATGAAAACCGCTTATGATATCATGTACAACCTTAGACAGCTATTCGGTCATCAGAACCGCTCGGTACGCCATTTGGCAATGAAGAAGCTAATGGATGCGAGAATGTCTGACTCCACACCTGTTAGGGATCACGTTCTTATGATGATGATGATGGGGTATTTATCTGAAGATCTATGAGCAGTTCAGTCAGGCGGCTGAATTGCTCCAAAAGAGCAATCCTGAGGCCCACATAGCTGAAAAAGGAACGTCTTCTTCTGGTGGAAAAAGGAAGAAGAGAAACGCACCTAAGAAGGCTGCAGATGAGGCGCCTAAGGTGAAGAAGCCAAAGGCAAAGATTCCTCCCGAGGAGTTCAAGTCGAAGACTAAGTGATTCAAGTGCGGCCAACCAGGTCACTGGAAGGCGGCGTGTCCTAACAAGAAGAAGAAGAGAGGTACATCTCACACTCTGGTTGTGGAAACATGTTTAGCAACTTGTTCTACCCAGTCATAGGTAGTAGATACTGGAGCTACTGATCATGTTTGCATATCCTTACAGGGGTTCTTGGTAAAACGACAGTTGAGTGAGGATGAGATCACCGTCTACATGGGCAATGCTACGAGAGTGGCGGCTGTTGCAGTGGGAGACGTTGTTTTACCTTTCAGTAGTGATAGAACTTTGGTTTTGAAAGATTGTCTTTATGTGCCTGATTTTAGACGAAACTTGATTTCAGTTTCTAAATTGATTATTGATGTATATTCAGTTTCTTTTGATAACAAAGTAGTTATCTTTAGTGGTAAACATTTTATCTGTTCTGGCATATTGGATGGACACTTATACTTTCTTAAACCAATTGAAAATACTACGCAAAGACAACTGTTGAATACATCGATCATAAACCCTAATAAGAGAAAAGAACCTTCGGAATTGAATCAAACCTATCTTTGGCATCTAAGGCTAGGTCATATTAACCTTAAGAGGATACAAAGGCTTGTAAACGATGGACCATTGTCTTCTTTTTTACTGGAATCGTTTCCTTTGTGTGAATCCTGTTTGGAAGGTAAAATGACCAAGCGTCTTTTCCAGTCAAAAGGAAATAGATCCGAAGGGCTATTAGATTTTATTCACCCTGACCTATACGGCCCTATGTTAGTTCAAGCTCGAGGAGGGTTTGAGTATTTCATCACTCTCATTGATGATTACTCTAGATACGGTTATATCTACCTGTTACATCGCAAGTCTGAATGCTTTGAGAAATTCAAAGAGTTTAAGGCGGAAGTGGAGAAACGAATAGGCAGAAGTATCAAGTCACTACGTTCTAATCATGGTGGCGAGTACTTCTCAAGAGAATTTAGGGATTACATGGCAGAGAATGGGATTACATCCCAGTTGACTGCGCCTGGAACACAATAGCAGAATGACGTGGCGGAATGAAGAAATCGAACACTGTTAGAGATGGTTAGATCGATGATGAGTTATTCTGAGTTACCCATTTCATTCTGGGGATATGCACTGGAAACGACAACCTATATTCTTAACTTAGTTCCATCGAAATCAGTTCCTGCTATACCCATAGAACTATGGACTGGACGAAAGCCCAGTTTAAACCATATTCGGATTTGGGGTAGCCCAGCACACGTGTTGGACAAGGAAGCTGATAAGCTGGCGCCCCGTACTGATGTAAGGCTGTTCGTTGGATATCCGAGAGGAATGAAAGGTGATTTATTTTATAGTCCTAAGGATCAGAAGATCATTATTAGCACCAATGCTCGATTCTTAAAGGAAGACTATGTCATAAACTACAAACCAAGGAGTCACATTATCCTTGAGGAGTTAAGGGGAGGATCGAATCCTACACCGGTTGTACAAGAAGAGGAACCACCAAATACTGCACAATGTGTCACAGAAGTACATGAACTGCCTCGTCGCAATGGGAGGGTTGTACGCCAACCTAATAGATTCATTCGTCTGGGAGAGGCTTCAGATTTCCCAGAGGGTCTCAATGAATTAGATCCCAGGACCTATGACGAGGCAATTCAAGATAAAGATGCGGATTCTTGGAAAACTGCAATGGAGTCTGAGATTGGATCTATGGATCGCAATCAAGTCTGGGAACTTGTAGAACCACAAGATGGGGTGAAACCCATTGGCTGTAAGTGGGTCAAGAGAGGATCTGACGGGAAGGTTGAAACCTTCAAGGCAAGATTGGTGGCAAAAGGGTATACTCAGAAAGAAGGGATCGATTATGAGAAAACCTTTTCGCCGGTAGCCATGCTTAAGTCAATCCGGATTCTCTTGTCTATTACCGCTCATTTAGATTATGAGATCTAGCAGATGGATGTCAAGACAGCTTTCCTAAACGGAAGTCTTTAGGAAAACATTCACATGAAGCAACCAGAGGGATTCATTGCTAAGGGCCAAGAGCACTTGGTGTGTAAGCTTAAGAGATCCATTTATGGACTTAAGCAGGCATCGAGATCTTGGAACATACGATTTGATGAGGTAATCCAGTCATATGGATTCGTGCAAAGTCCAGATGATAGCTGTGTATACAAGAAATGTGATAGAAACGTGGTGGCATTCATCATACTTTATGTTGATGACATCTTGCTTATTGGAAATAGTAAGAAGGTGTTGTCGAACATTAGGGTGTGGCTGTCTGAGCAGTTCGATATGAAAGATCTGGGTGAAGCCGGGCATGTCCTTAGCATCAAGATCATTCGTGATCGCCAGAAAATGATGTTATGTCTGTCCCAGGCGACTTATATCGCTACAGTGCTAGCTAGATTTGGCATGCAAGATTCCAAGAAAGGTTTTATACCTTACATGCATGGAATTCATCTATCCAAGGAAATGTGTCCCCAAACACAGTCTGAGATAGAAGAAATGAAGAAAGTACCATATGCTTCGGCTGTGAGAAGTTTGATGTATGCTATGCTATGCACTAGGCCTGATATATGCTATGCCGTTAGCATAGTGAGCAGATATCAGTCTAACCCTGGACAAGATCACTGGACTGCGGTCAAAAACATTCTCAAGTACCTTAAAAGGACTCGGGATTACATGTTGGTTTTCCGCTCTGATAATCTAGTACCTTTAGGTTACATGGACTCAGATTTTCAATTCGACAAAGATCAGAGTAAGTCTACCTCGGGCTATGTGTTTACATTAGGAGGTGGAGCCATCACATGGAGGAGCATTAAGCAGAAATGCATTGCGGATTCTACCATGGAAGCCGAGTATATAGCTGCCTCTGAGGCTGCGAAAGAGGCTGTCTGGCTTCGCGGGTTCCTAGTGGGCTTGGGCATGGTTTCTGATTTGCTTAAGACTATCATGATATACTGTGATAATTCTGGTGCAGTGGCAAATTCGAAGGAACCCAGAGCCCACAAGGCAAGTAAACACATAGAGAGAAAGTACCATCTTATACGAAAAATTGTTAAGAGAGGAGACGTGGCGGTGGTCAAGATTGCATCGAAGGACAACCTGGCTGATCCATTCACAAAGAGCCTAGCAGCTAAGACCTTTGATGGTCACGTGGAGAAAATGGGAGTTAGATGCAGACCTAAGGGCGCAGTTTGAGTTGGTAGTTTTAGATTGGAGAGTTTGCCAGTTAGTTATTATGCTTGAAAGACATGTTTCAAGTATAAGTGGGAGATTGTTAGTTTTGTATACTAGAAGACTTGTCTTTGTATACTTTTCTGATGATATGATAATATGAAATGAAAGTTATTGCAGTCACTGTTTGCATTTAGATTATGTTCTATAATTGTTCTATGCAAAGTTCCATATACTTACATTGTAGATGATATGGTGTGGGGAGTCACATGGTAAGATCATATCATTAGAACCTTGTAATGTATTAAAGAGCTCACGGCTTAGATGGTCCTGAACACACCATCGGTACACCGTAGAATAATCTGATAAGTTAGTTTATCTTGACTAACTGATTATTCTAGTACACTCATTAGTGTATTGAGGAGGATCGCGATAAGATACTATTCTCTGTCTCTGACCCAGTTACTGAGAGAATAAAGATCCACAGAGTTCGGGTTTTGAACTCATGTGATATTGGCGAGCATATGTGTGCTTTGTTTATTACTTTGATTTATCAATGAGTAAGATCTTTTCATGGATTGAATTCGATATCTTGGGTAATAACAATGTATACATGATGTCTCGAGCAGTGTGCATGAGCACCGTGTCCTGGTGCGCCATGTTGATGATGTTCTATTGAGGAAACACAAGTTCATGTTGAAACCCTACAAGTGGAATTTATTCCGTACATGAATAAAGCTTGTGTGGTACTAGTCAAGGTTTTAGATGTTAATTAATTATAGCTGTCAGAGGCTGACATAATTAATTAATGAACATTATATCTTAAATACGGGGAATGGCTGGACTAAAGGAGAGAGCATATTCGTAAAACTGACCTACCAATTTAATACATATTCGTAAATATGTATTAAATTGGTAGGTCAGTTTTACTTCTTTAGTGGAATAAAAATAAAACTTAATTTATTTAATTATATCCTAAGTTTATTGGATATTGGATATTAAATAAATTAGTGGGCTAATTTAATATTCTTCTAGATCGCTGTTGTAGCCCAAATTGACTAATAGTGGACTGGATATTAAACTTGAGATAGAGGCCCAAACCCAGTAGGGTTGGGAGACTGTATTTTCGCCCACCTCCCTATATAAAGGAGGGAAGGGGGACGAAAATTAGGTGATCAATATCAGCCCCTCTTTGTCTCTCAAAGTTATCCACAGATTTCACAACTCTATCTAGTAGATTTCAGCTAACTCTGAATCTAGATACAGTCCGGGAATACAACAGAAGATCTTGGAGTAGAATTTGTGGTGGTCGAATTTTTGAGCATAGGTGGCGCCATTCACTGTATTCATTCAACAGCAAGATTAGATCTTTAATCTTGTCCACAGACCGTCTATCGATTTGTAAGTAGATTCGTTTCTATGTTTCCACTTTATTAGATTCGAATCTGCATTGCATGCCTTTTTAATTAGACTGTGATAAACATGCATGTGACATAAAATTATAATTTGCATGAACATGGATTAATGAACATCCAAATGATCCTGCGGTGGTTTAATTCGAAAAAACCCCAACAAATGCCTCAAAAAGTATAGACTTTAGACTGGTGTGATAGTTGGTATTGTACCAAAACTCCACTAGTGGCAGCCACCTAGGCCATTGCTTGGGGTGTAGATGAACCATACACCTTAGGTAGGTCTCAAGACATTGATTCACCCTCTCAGTTTGCCCATTAGACTGAGAGTGATAAGAAGATGTCATATCCAAACTGGTGCCCATAAGCTTGAATAACTCTTTCCAAAAGGAACTTGTAAAAACTTTATCTCTATCTGTTACCATGCTTAGTGGCTGCCCATGTAACTTGTAGATAGAGTCTAGGAAGACTTTAGCAACAGATTGTGCAGTGTACGGGTGTGCTATGGGAATGAAGTGCCCATATTTTGTGAGCCTATCAACCACCACCAGGATAACATCTTTCTTGCAGGACATAGGTAATCCTTCAATGAAGTCCATAGAGATGTGTGTCCAAGCTTGGCTAGGAATCTGCAGGGGTTGTAACAAGCTAGGATAGGGCCCTCCTATAGGTTTTCTGGTAGCAGAGGTGGTACACTGGTTCACCCTCTGAGTCATATCACTCTTTAAATGTGGCCAATAGAAAAGTCTCTTCAACCTCATATAGGTCCCATAAATGCTAGAATGTCCCACATAAGGGGAATTATGCATCTCTTGTAGGAGTTGCTGCCTGATATTAGTGCCACTGCCAACCACAATTCTACGTTTATATTTTAACAATTCCCCTAGCAGCTCATAGTCTGAATAGGTATCCTTGTCCAGTATCTTAGAATTTATCACTTTGGTGCACTGAGTATCATCCTTGTAGCTGTCTGCAATCTGCTGCATCCAAGCAGGTACTGTAGTAGTAATAGTGCTACATTTCTCTGCAGGGTAGGGCCTCCTGGACAGGGCATCCACAGCCTTGTTTTCAGTCCCTTTCTTGTATTGAATTTCTTAATTCGGTCCCAAAAGTTTTGGTATCCACTTTTGCTGCATAGGTGTCATTATCTTCTGATCTAGAAGATGTTTAAGTACTTGTTGATCAGTCTTTATGATGAACTTATGCCCTTGTAAATAATGCCTCCATTTCTATATTGCCATTATGACAGCCAGGAACTCTCTCTCATAGATAAAGAGGGACTGATTCTTTGAGCTTAGAGCCCTACCCTTTGCCACTAGCATTTGCCTCTAAGATGAAATGCAATGTAAAGTCTGGTAGTGCCAGGACAGGGGTAGTGTAACACCCCAGATAAAAGGATAAGGTTTAAGATAATTGTTAATGTTAATCAATCGGTTAAGGAAGAAATTTAAATAAGTTAATTAAGGTTGGATGTCAGTCAAGACTTTAAGAGTCAGTTTTTGTGAAAATCACCTTTTTGGAAAATATAATCTTAATTCTTTTATGACCATTCATGGTCTCGTTAGAAAGATTTTAACTCAAGGAGTATGCCGGTGTTTTTCAGATTTTAAATTTGAAGTCATTTGAGTTCCCGGTGATGAAAAACGTATTTAAAAGGCAAATGAATAATAACTTTGGCGTGCGTTCGTGTTTTGAGAAATTTACGAAATCCTCCTTGTTCATTCGAGTTCAGTTCTGTCAGGCCCCTCTTATGGGAAATGACTCAAGGATTCCGTTGGTGTTCACGGATCTCCATTCTGAGGTCAATCGAACGCTCGGGAGCAAAATCTGTCAGTCTGAGTGAATAGTAAAAAGTAATTCCAAAAAGGGAATCTTTACTCGTCTTTCTTCTGATGACCCCATCTTCTTCACGAAACAAGTTGGTTCAATAGCATTCGAGCCAACGAGTCTTCCGATATTTTTAGATTTCGTGTCTGAAGCCATTTGAACCTCGACATCGAATAAAACAGCTTTTAACCGAACTCGGGGTAACTTTTGCATTATTTCCGCACTGCAATGGCTTCCAAGGGAAGCCAAAGCTTCTCCTATAAATAGAGGGCCACCCCTTTGCATTTCATTGTTCATTATTCATCCATTTCACTTCTAAATCGAGAGGGTGAGAAGCTTTGAAAGCCGAGAAGGTTCTGTCGAAGTGAAAAGCGTTCTTCATGAGTGTTCTGCAAGACGACGAGCGGAGTGGCGTGGAAGGGATACGGTGAGGGAATGTGCTAGGGGAGCCATTAGGTCGTAGCAGGCGGCTCTACCGCCGTTGCGACTCGACGAGATGAGCTAGCCAAATTCCTTTGACGCACCTAACCCCATCCATTCTTGTTCGTCAGTCTCGACTCCATTTCTTTTCCGTCTTTTAAATTCCGCATTTACTTTCCGTTCTTTACGTTCTTCATTATTGCTTGTCTAAGTTGTATTTCGATTGTTATTGAAGTTCCAAGATAATAACGTTTACGCTATATTTTCCCGTCGTTATTATTCTTAAGATTAGCCTCGTTTATTCCGATAAATTCCGTTCAAACTATATTTAAGAGATTTCGTCGTTATTCTAATTATTAAGGAGGATTATCGTGTTTATGCCGTTATAATGCCAAAATTCTTTTTAAGTTAAAGCATGTTGTTGCATGTTAATTTCAAGTATGTTGTTTCTAAGAAATTTTGGGTTAAGTGTTCTTCGTGTTCGTTGAAAGAATCAACGAACACGAAGAACCCAGTTGAAGATCACCCAGAACTGGGTTGAAGAGAGAGAAAGGAGAGAGCCCCGCGAGAGGGGGGGGAGCACCGCCGCGCCACACCCCCTTCGGCCTCCAAGCCCACCGGGGCTAGGGTGCCCCGCCGGCGACCAGGTGCGCCGCGGCGCTCCCCCTTTTCCGTGTTGTTTTTCACCATTTCTTTTCCAGCTATTTCGTACCCTCTTCCCGAGTTTTTCGAGCTTTTCAAATTATGTTATTTCCAAGCTATTTTCAAGTTTAAATTTTAGAGAAGCATTCAAGTTATTCTCGATTTAATTCGAATAAGTTATTCAAAGTTATTTTCCATCTAAAAATTGAGAAATCAAGTCAAGAAGTTCCTTAATTAAAATAAATCCTTCTCGGATCTTTATAAAGTCATAAAGTCGTGCTATCCATGATTAGGTCCTGATTAGAAATATATAAGATGGGTATTATTTAATTCCACATTTTTAGCTAGAAATCCTCGTAGTAGGCCGCTAAGTCGATAATTCGACTTTTGTAGGTAGGAGTGAGCCTCGTGGGAATTCGAAGAAGGATCATCAACTCATTGCCTCATCTTCTGCTCCGTGATCGAAGTGGGTAAATCTATACTTATCTAAAGTTTGAGCTAATAAGCTCTAGAAGCATATAGGGCAAATGAGATATCCAATAAAGCATTTTTGCTCTGCCTGATTGATCTCTGTATAAGGAAGAAAGGAAAAGAAGATATTATGTTATAACTGAGTTCTCAAGCATGTTTAGAATGTATAGAAATGCTAGAAATGCTAAAGTTTGTCTATACTTAGCATGAGATATTTAGAATTGTCTTTAGTCACAATTCGCATTTATTTACTTTTATCTCTCGTATACGAATGCTTATGCTTGTTAAAGCTCGTACAGTTGAGGATTAAGGATTTCCTTTTTAGGTAGTGTAAAATCCCTTATAGGCCGAGATCATGTTATATCGAAGGATTAGTACCTAGACGTGCTCTACGATTGGTTTTGATAGCAAAGCTAAGGAAGGAAGGAACTTAGCATTTCACTTAGGCAGGAATTAAGTTCAGAACTCTTAAGGGAGTCACTGCTGGGTTTTTCCCTCACAAACTCGTTCGGATATTTGAGGTAACCCCTCTTCTATCCCATGGCATGCCTAAGGGTGCAGTTGACATCAGGTTTGAGCCAAGTTGGGCCCAAAAGAAAAGAAAAGGTTTTACGGATATGGAGAGGGCTTTTGCGTTTTGCTCTCCATATACCGTCTGTTAATTATTGGATATCTTGAAGTTATTAAAATATTTTTGCTAAAACCCACTGAGTACATTAGTGCTCATGCCCCCTCTTTTCAAATGCTTTCAGGTTGAGATGCTGAGGATGTTGGTGGCTGTGGATGTGAGTTGACTGCCAAGATTGTTTTGCTATTATCTGAATTTCTTTTGAAATCCCATGATGTTTCTGCTACTCTAATACACTCTTTCTAATTCCGTTTAAGTTCTGCTATGATCATTAAGACTCTAAGAATATCCCCAGACATGATTAAATATTTATAAGATGCATATTATGGTTATTTCCATTTCTCGAGTATGACTTCCGTTCGCCTATGAAGAGGCTTATTCACGTTGATATCTGTTATTCGTTTTGACATATGAAGGGGTCTATGCTTGTTGGTATCTGATTAGTTAGCCATTTCATTCCGCCTAAGCATGTTTCCATTTTAATTCAAGTAAACCCGAGCATCACCACCTATCTTCCAAAGCATATCTTAAACTCCTTTGTTAATCTTCCGACTTTATTTATTAATCCCTTAATAACACCCCATCCCCGTTCATTAATCCCTATCTCGGGACCGGGCTGTTACAGATAGATACCATTGCTGTCTTGAGGGCTTCAAAAGCTATAGTAGCCCCCTCAGTCAATTTAAATGCTCCCTTCTTCAACAGGGAAGTAAATGGTTTACTCAATATCCCACAACCTTTTACAAATTTTCTGTAGTACCCTGTAAGTCCAAGGAATCCCTTGAGTTGCTTGAGAGTGATAGAGATTGGCCAGCTTACCATACTCTCTATCTTGGATGGGTCAGTAGTGACTCCATCTACATAGATGATATGCCCCAGATACTCTATCCTTTCTTGCCCAAAGTGGCACTTACTTTCTTTGGCATAAAGCTAGTGTTGTCTTAATATGGATAGTACTTCCTTTAAGTGCTCCATATGATCCTCCCAGGTGGGGCTATACACTAGTATGTTATAAAAAAAAAAAGCACTGTCCTGAGCTGAGACTTGAATATTTTATTCATCAGTGACTGGAAGGTTGCAGGTGCATTGCTGAGGCCAAATAACATCACTAGGAACTCATAGTGGCCATTGTGAGTACTAAAAGCAGTCAGGAACCTATGCTCAGGTTTCATTATGATCTGAAAGTAGCCAGATCTTAAGTCAATCTTTGAGAAGAACTTAGCCCCTTGCAACTCATCTAAAACTTCATCAATAATGGGTATTGGGTAGTCATGCTTAACAGTTAGACTGTTAAGATACCTGTAATCCACACACATCCTCCATGTCCCATATTTTTTCTTGACCAATAAAACAGGTGAGGTAAAAGGGCTTCTACTATCCTGTATCAGTCCACTTTCCAGCAATTCCCTTACAATTCTTTCTATCTTAGCTTTTTGATCATAGGACACTCTGTAGGGTACCTGTGCTTGGGAATGCTCCCAGGTTTGAGAAATATTTAATGCTCAACACCTATGCTAGGTGGGAGTTCTTTGGGCTCATCAAACACATCCTTATAATCCTCCAGTAGTTCAGTTAATTTTTGGTTATGATCATAATGATCTGCCTTTAATCTGATCATGTGCACATTGTCAATTAGCTTAGACTGGTGGCATAACTGGAATAAAGTATGGCCAGTGATCATATGGCACTCCTCCATTTGTGTTAGGGCTTGAATCTTGATCCTTTTTCCCAACCAACTTACTATAAATGTCATCTTATCATAGTCTAGCTCTATAGGAGTACAGACCTTAAGCCAATCACCCCCCAAGATTAAGTCACACCCCTCTGTGGCTAAGGCCCTGGGTGAGTAGGTCAATTGGTGACCTTGCATAGTCCACTGAAATCCATTGGCCCTAGTAGAGTTGACCATCCTATTACTATTAGCAACTTTAACCAATAGGGGTTTGGTAGGTTCCAGCCGACACCCCAAATCCCTTGCTGTGGCTTCTCTGATAAAGCTAAGGGTACTACCAGAATCTATTAATATATGCAGTTTGTGAGCGCCAACTTGTCCATATACTCTCATAGTAGTAAAACCCCTTTCACTTGAGATGATGTTCAATGTCATTTGTATTTTCTCCATGTCTGTAGCAGGGTTTATGATGTCTGGTTCCTCTTCATTAGTTGAGATGGACTGTATGTGAGCCACTTCCTCATCTTCACTCATTATCATATAAGAAATTATGGCTTTGCACCTGTGTCCCACTGTGAAAGCTTCATCACAGTTGTAGCATAGCCCCTTCTCCCTTCTAGTAACCATCTTTGCTGCAGTGAGGAGTTTGAAGGGTGGTTTTGTTGCTGCAGAGGGTGATGTTTGGTTGTAGGTGTTGCTAAGCATCTCCCTCCTTGCTCCTGTGAGGTTGGGTTTAGGATTGCCCTTAAACTTCTTTGCCATAGCCTCCAGGTTAAGCATCTGTTGCTGACCTAACTCAATGGCATGCCTAAAGGTTGTAGGCTTAAACATATGGATTAGAAGCTGAATTTCTTCACCTAATATGTTGATAAAGCTGGCTATAAAATAGTCTTCAGAGAATTGGCCCTTGTTCAACATTACCATACAGGCTCTCAGCTTTTCAAACTTGTCCACATACTCTGTATAGGACCCTACATTCTTGAGCTTATTGAACTCTGTAATAATTTTAGTATTCACTGATCTCCTCAAATCTGGCTGAAACAACATCTAGGAACTGCTCCCAAGATATATCAGTTTCCTCAAAAGTTAGGTTCTGAAACCATTGGGAAGCTCTCCCCTCAAAATGCATGGTAGCAAGAGTTACTTTCTGGTCATCAGGAACACTAGGGATCATTCTAAAGTAACTTTGACACTTTAAAATCCATGCCCTAGGTTGATCACTATCAAATCTGGGAAAGTCAAGTTTGGGAAAATGTGAAGATGAATGTTTACTTGTTGTGTCAGTCTATTCTCTATTAGCAACAACCTGTTGTGGTTTAGGCTAGCTAGTATCACTTTGGGCACTAGAGTATGGGCTGCCAAGGATGGAATTTCCAGTAGCCACACCTTTTCCCTTGTCCAAATTTGATAACTGCAACTGAATGGAGCCCAATGTATTAGCCAAATTATCAAATTTGTTATTTATCCCTTGCACAAATCCTTTCAACTCTTCATTAGCTTTAGAGATTTGCTCCTACATCTTTGATTCAGCAGATTCTCTCTTTAAGGATTCAGCTTTTAACACTCTGTCTAACTCATTTTGGTGTTCCTGTAGCTCACGCAATCTGGTTCCATCGGCCATCTCAAGATCGTGGCTCTGAGATACCAAATGTAGTGGATAGATAGTATTTTATATTTAAAATGTAAACATGCTGTAATATGAAGAATTCCAGTGTATAAAACGGATTGTGGAGTGATAAAGATGAAATATTGGTGACAAGAAATGAGGGAAATATTAGAGAAAGGGCGGGAGAAAAAGAGAGAAGTTGGGGAGAAAATTGGATTTATCACATTACTTGCCCTTTACATCGATAACATAGGTATTTATAGTCCACCACAAAGTTGTACCTTAACCCTAAAGTATATATTAAAACTAGAACATGAAATAAAGATAATTGGGCCATTGAAACAGTTGGGCCACTTGATTTAAAACAAATAAAATTGTTAAACTGTAACTTGCTGTGCTCCGGCCCACTACTCGCGATCCAATTCTTGACCTGACCTAGCCAAATCCTTACCTATGATTTCCACAGCATCTTCTGGCAAATTTCCCAAATCAAGATTTGACCTTTCTTCGCCTCCATGAACCCTAGTCCCAAATCTGCTGAATCTCTCTAGGTTCATGACACTCTCATGCTTTGATACATGGCCCTCCGTCGATCCATTTAGGTGATACCCAGACCTCAGTAAAATGTGACACCCGAGCCCGATTTTTCCCAAAGTTGATTTCCGAGCCTGGACCCAGACTACATGATGTTTCTGTTCGCACGTCTCTCCATGCACTTTATGTCATTCTGTAATTAATACAAAGTGCATGAAGAGTTCCAAACATATTTAAATCGTATCTTGATTCTGGGAGAATTTAGAACCGTATTTTTTTCTAAAAATACGTGTAATTTGTATTTTTGAAGTCGCAAAATTATATTTATCGACGAAATGACGCGGATTATCAGCGATTAATCTGATTTTTTTAATTGTGTATAAATTTTCTAAACCACTTATGCTAAAATAACCTCAACAAAACACTTACCTTTTTTAATACGGTACTGCATTGATGTTTTTTCCCTTTCTACTAGAATCCGTAAATTAGTGCGCTTATTGTAAATTGTTAATAATTCTTTACAGTAAAGTTTCAACAGCCGTCGGTGGGGTGCTCTTTGGCCGCACTGTCAGTGTTCATTTCTGCCATAGTCTTGACTCTGATTCACTGTTAAAGCGACCCTTAGAATGACTCGGAGAACTTGCAGAAGCTCCGGCAGAGGTAGCACATATCTTGTTTTATTATTCCAACACTGTCTGTATATTATGTGGTTAAAATTTTTCAACCGATTTCTCTTCATTTAAACTTTGAATGTTTACAATATTTGGGGTTTTTATTTGTTACATTATATTTGTAATACTTAATTGATTCGCAAATATTCATTTTTAGGAGCAATGATGTGATACCCCGACCCTTTTTGCTAAATTATAAATTATAATTTTAGTAAATGATTTCGAATTAATATTGTTGAATATTAATCATGTGAGTATGTTTGTATGTTATGCCGTTGTTTTATTGCAGGTTGTCTCACTCGAGCCGATACGTCATAGCACAGTGATGTTATACTAAGTGTATAACAAAATTTGAATTTTAATACTAAAGTGTTGAGTTATATGATAATGAATGAATGTTATTGCATTGAATTTTATTTGCCAAAACCTTGAACACCCTAACGCTGAGTTGATCGGGGGTTCAAGGGGTGAAGCGCCCCGATGGGGGCTAGGGGGCAACGCCCCCTGCTTTTTCGGTGTGTATTAAAAGTGTTTAGAAAATCTAAGTCGTTTTAAAATGGAGTTGAAAATGTCCGGGAGTCGATTTAAGTTGGGGGGTATTTCGAGTAAGGTGCGCGCCCGCGGGGCATGGGCGAGGCGCGCGCCCACGGGGTGTGCACGCTCGCGGGGAGCTTGGGCCGAGAGCCCCCTCACGCGGTCACGGGAGGCGCGCGGTCGTACGGGTCCGGGGACTTTCCTACCTATAAATACCACACTTGTTTATTTCTTCCTCATTTCTTTCTTTTCTTTGGGCGATTTTCCTCCCCCTTCTCTCTACAAATTCTTGAACTTTTGGAGTGGATCATTCCATCATCCTCCATCAACTAAGGTAACTTCATACCTCTTCATCTTGGTGATTTAAACACTCATTTCTTGTTGAATCAAACCTAGGGTTTGTTATCCAAAATTAGGGTTTTCACTTTTATTGATCCTCTTGCCTTGATATCTTGAACATATGATTTATTTACCTCCTTGAGGCTATATGTGAAGTTATATCGAATTCCTATGGTTCATTGTTGCTAGGGTTTGGAATTCTTCCCTAATTTCCCTTTGCTTTGTTGATAATTGTATGGAGATGTTATGAGGGCTGTATGGGGTTGAGTTTCATATATGTTAGAGCGCTAAGGTGAAGGTGTTTGTATTTGAAATGTTGGGTCTAAAGGATTTAAAATGAGTCATGAGCATGTGGTTTAAATGTGTGCCCGTAACGTGTTCGATCAAATGCTTCAAAGAGCTTTAATGTGTATTTTGAGTCCAAAATCATAGTATGAGCTTGTATATCCATGGTTGTGTATGTGGAAATGTTTGAAGTCTTTAAAGTAAAGAATAACATGAGTTGGGCTAAAGTTATGATTTAATTGTATGACTCGACATCTAAAATGAAAAGAGGATTAAAAGGTGTTAGGTGACGTGTTGGGGCTCGAGGTGGACAACTTGTGGGCGGCAAAGGAGTATTTCAAGGTTAAAAGGATTCAAAAGCGTCTCTTAAGGTGGGGTAACTCTAAACTGTGAACACGTATAAGGTTATAGTTATTGTTGTGCTTGATTGTATAAGTATGAAGGGTCTTCGAACCAGAGATAAAAGAGATCCTTCGGGGTCGACAAAGAGACCCTTCGAGGCAGAGATCCTTTAGGATCGAATATAGACCTGTTAATGTCCTTCCTAGGGGGTAGTATGTCTGCGGGCATCCCTACAGGGCCAAAGATGTTCATTAACGGGGCATCATGATGTTTAGACCCTACGGGGTTGAGACTAGTCTCCACAAAGTAAATAAAAGTCCATATGTTATATTTTCACTTGTGCAATTAGCTATAACTATTTACAGTGTTCCCCACTAAGTATGTTATTAAATACTCACTCCATTCATTCAATGAATTTCAGGTTGAGGATTCGGAGCCCGAGTAGGAGCGTTGTGAACACAAGAGAACCCCACAAGCTTGTGTTATCTTTGCATGCTCTTCTTTTGAAAATACTCTCATTATTATTATTATTATTATTACATTGATCACTCTTTTTGCTTTATGATCAATGATTATTGGGGATGAGAATAGCCCGATCTTTTGTAGGTTATGATGTATATAACTTGATAACTATGCAAAACAATTTAAAGGCGGGTCGTTCGACCTTGGAGCCTATTACGTATGAAGTATGTTGTTGACCCTATATTATGCATGTTGATTTAGGATGCTAGACGGGCGGGTTATGACAACCTATGAGCCCGATAAGTTAGACGATTGCATGGTTTATGTGGATGGGCTTGTTCAATGCTTCCGTTTGATAATATATTGTGTGATAGTGTAGATTCAATAGATTGCATGCAAATTCACCAAAATTTTACATTTAGAATTATGATGTCACGCCTAGTCATGCTTCTTGACCTAAGCTTCCGCTCATTTTATTATAAGTGCATAAAATTAAGTAAGTAAATGGTATGTTAAGTGATGTGGCCAAACGGAGTAGTTTGGGGCGTTAGAAATGATTTCCCAAAGGATCAATCTTTTTTGGTTGGATCGTATTAGGCAGAAGTTGGGCCGGAAAAACATGGATTTTTTGAGATCATCATGTTTTTGTCATTTATTTGCAATTCCAGAAATTAAATTCCAAGGACAATTATTTAATGTCTTATTGAGAAAGCTGAATAGAAGTTCTCTATGTTAGCTTCGTCTTTCTTTTGACATCAAAGAGCGGCATTTAGATTTCACACCAATTGAATTTGCGCTGGTTACTGATTTAAAATTTAAAGATTGGGTTGAACCACCCGTGGAGTCCAAAATCCATAGAGTGGTATTCAGAGAAAAACCGTCTCTTACTGTTGATGATATTGTAGATGCATTCAATAAAGAATGCAGATCAACTAGTGGGACTTCACATCTCTCATTGCAGCTTGTCTTCCTTGTGATTTTGTATGGTATTTTGTTGGTTTGTGGTGCAAGCTCGCACAATATTGACATGATTTATCTCCACCTCATTGATGATATCCATAGTTTCAATGTATTTCCTTGGGATAAGGTTGCATATCATTTGCTAGTGAGGTGCATTCATCGTGCCAAAAAAATTGGACAATTTTATGAGGAACAACAAACCACTTACATTGGATGCTAAGGGTTTTGTGCTTTCCCTATAAGTTTGGGCTATGAGGTGATTCCTATTCTAACAAGAAATTGTGCTCAAAGAATATCGGTATCAGAAGACAGGTTTCCTGGAATGTTACGATGGGCGTTAATGAAGATAATTAAATTTGATTTGATGAATAAATATTTTCTGAATGCAACCCCCGACTCTCTGGTAATTAAGGCTTTGTATGATCATATTATATATCTTATTCGTTGAATTTGTTGTTGTGTTGTTTACAACTATGATATGTTAAAATGTTACAGACATTGATGAATGTTGATACTAAAATTGAGACTGAATTCCTCCACCTCCTTGGTGTCGATGATATCACCAGCGGTCCGGTCTTCCAGAATAATGAACATATATCATCCCAAAGTCGACAGAAAGGAATGTCTTCTCGTGACTGTGAAGGTAAAACCCCATTAAAATAAAAGATCATCCTGCACACATTCATCAACAGAGTCCTATTTCACCGTCTCTTGTAGAAGTATATCCGTATGATGATAGTCATGTCACTTGTATTCTGAAAACTCCTTTTGAAATATTCTTGCTAATATTTTGAGATTATTATTATGATATATGATATATAGCCTACAACCACGGAGGTGCAACTCCTTTCAAGATATGTGGCCAACCTAGAGCGCTTACTAACTGATATTATGGGTTCGAGATGTGATGTTGAGAAATGTGTTAACACTGCAGTTGTTGATTCACTAAATAAAGTAGAAATTGTAGATGCATCACTCACTATAAATAATGAGCCGCATGTTGTGAGTGTTACTATTCCGGATACACTATAAATAAAGAATCCAGTAAACCTCTTCTCTCGAGAAGGGACAGTCTATGTTCTGGTGGTCCAGCTTCGAGCTCTAAGATAGATGAACTTTAGCCATTGACTAAAAAGAAAAAAAATCATCAAACGCACCAATAGATTCTGTTACGCGATGTCCTTCCACTAGAAGCTCATAAAAAAATTGAGGTATGCAAGTGATCCAGCAACTGTTCTGAATAAAACTCACACATCTCTTGTTCTGAAACTTACAATCCGAATGAGCCTGAGTACTTGCCTTCTCATGTTAAGGCTTACATAGAATGGTGAGATAGAGCCAAATAGAGTGTCCCGTAAGTTATTTATTATGTGTATTTTTCTTAATAGTCCGTCTATGAAAGTAACACCGAATTCTTGATCAAGTGCAGTCCAACCATTTTTTTACTTTATTTTCCAATGGTTATAGAAGTGTGTCCAACCTGGTTCGAGACTCTATAAAAGCATCGAGGATGGTTAACAATTGATGTATTAATGTTCCTATATTATAGTTGTTATGTTCTCACACCAATGAAACCGTACCACTAGTTTTGTTAATGTTTTTATACTGACATATTTGATTTCATGCCAGCATATTGATGCATTGATCAACTTGTTTCTTTTCAATATGGAAAAAGAATCGGGTCACTACTATGATGGTTTGACTGCTATGGAGATCTTTTGCTGGGTATGTATCCAAATTTTGAGAAATTGAAACATATTATAACATTCGTGCTTGATAAATTTATTTTAAGTTTATTGGTGAAATTGCAGGGTGCTTGGAACAATCTAATTTTCAGGTTGTATATGATAGGGTGAGCCCATACGTCTTTGGACAAAAACCTTTATATCGTACACTCCATTGGGGAGTGGCATCGAAGGTATACAGAATTGGGCACACTAATGGCAATTATTAGGTATGTTATGAGGTCTTCACTGGATGAGCAACGCATTACAGTTTATGACTCTCTATCAAGATCTAAACAAGAGAAACATGTATCACCACAATTCGAGAATGTTTCTAAGAATATTTGTAGGTTGTGTGACGAGTGCAAGGTCTGGGATATGAATGGATTGACAAACAGTTTACATCAGGAATTTAAAGTTGTCTCCTATAAGCGTCCACCCCAGAAAGTCACTCTTGATGATTGTGGTATCATGTCAATCAAGTATATGGAGTGCATGATCTCGCATTTTGATAATCGAGTAGGTGCGGAGTATTTCAACATTCGTATTGTAGAAAACTTAATGAAATTGGTAAAGAATCATTCACTACTGAATAAGCACATGAAATTCATATTCATAGTATCATCATTATTAATTAATGACAATATTTTGTGCCTTGTTAATTAGTTGAATATAATATGAATTAGTCAACTGGCCAGCCCTTGTGACAAAGTATTTATATAGGTGATTCAATCGTGGAAAAAGTCAGTTTAGTTATTCATTATTGGTAACAATCACCTATTATCTTAAGATTCATATTCCATACAATGTCTTAGAATTATAACGTAATGGCGCACAACTAATATATGTGTTAATAACATTTTGCTGAAGCACATCTAAATAAATTATGTCTTCATAACACAATGGTCCTAACATAAGACATTATTATTTAGGTTACAACATAGCATAAAATGAGGATCACACGATTCGATACATGAGAAAGTTTAACACAATGGGCGAAATCACGCTAGATTCATCCTGAATTGTAATATGATGAAAAACTTGATGCTGGAGTTTTTTTACGTCGAGGTTGGTCAACTGACTCGCTTACAAAGATTGAGCCTCGCCCCCACAAATATCCTTTGCTGTCGGAAACTTCAACAACTTCATGTACATGTTTTCTAGGATGTCCCAATTAATTTCTCTTTCGTCTTTGTAAAGCAATATATAAGACCATTGCTGCATATTCTGTAAGTTAGAAATATTGACATATCTTAGATCTCTGATACTATGCATTCAGTTTTGGTTATTTTACCTAAGCAAGGGTAATCCATTCAGCAGTAGTCATTATGACATTATTTACACTCGGGTCATATCTTATTGAGTTATGGTCAAGCAACGATTTAAAATTCTCGAATTGATCTTCCCACTGCCTATGTTTCCGATAGTATTCAACTATATCTATGTTGATCTTATGTTTCTACATCTGTAGCCTGACCAGTTGAAGACATCCCAAGTTTAGCTCAGGATCTCCTGATTTCCAAGTACCAATCCTTTGATAAGCATCCAACTTACGCAGCACCCGATCTTCAACATCATGAGACCACACACCATTATAAAAATATAATCCTGACTGAGAGGCGTTGGTTCTCCCATCTTCCATCCTTATTTTGCATGCATATGAGTAATAAGCACACACATTACACACTTATATATAAATAAATATGTAAAATGTTTTGCCATCAATTGTTCAAATGGTACCAATATATTGTACAGTATTCCCGTGAATATCTTTCTCTCAATAAGGGTGTTGTTAATTTAGAATCCTAGACTAACCAGTAAAAGAAAAAAATGACAGTTTATTTGAGCCATATGACGTGATAGATCATCTATTTTATGATTAGGTGGCCTCGTCTAAGCCTGTGATAACTGTGTCCCGATATCTTTTATTCAAAATATTATAATTAATATCAAATGAACAATTTATACTGAGGTCTGAGAGGGTACAAGAGCATACTATTGACTGGTATACACTATCCTCCCATGTATTATTCCTGTGTGGGGCTGTTGACGGGGTTGCGCCTGTTGCGTGCGACAGTCGCTATCCACACATTTGCTATGACTACATTTAGAGTTTCTGTATGCTTCCGTCTATGAATCATCTTTCTCATTTTCTGCATCAATTTCATCCGAATCATCATTACTTCAATAATTTGACCTATGCAATTAGATATATTTTGAAATGCGAAATCAATACAATCAAAACCTGATATCTTCTGCTAGTTACACTTCTTGTTCTTCTTCCTGACATTATTTATCACTCTTTTATATGGCAACCATCAATTGGTTGGCTTCAAATGGATCTGGAATGGCTGATGCTATGGATTTTTTAAGTTGGTTGTGTTCTTGTCCGAAGCACGTTTAGGTGATCCTCTAATTTTGGATAACTCATCCATCAGGGATTTCATACATTTAAAAATATAGACCCACTTTTAGGCATTTCCTTGTAGTCCATTTCCAAGTCATATGTATGCCTCATAACAGTACTAACAAATACCATATTAGACACATTATCTTTGTCTGATAAATGAGTTGTCTAAGTGTTGACATTAGGGGTGAGCATTCGGTCAGTTCGGGTAGGAACCGACCAGAAATGCTACAACTAAACGCACCGAAGCATGGGAAGGTGGCCGACCGACCACCGACTGACGGTGGTCAACCACCAAACCGACCACCGACCGTGTTGATTCGGTTGGTTTCATCAGCCACCGAATGCAATTTTGAAAACAAAAATCTGGTCTTTTTCTATTTTTTCTTGCAGACTTTCCATTATGTTGTGACTGGTGCAAATATGGATGATGGCGGTGTGGAGTTGGCTAGATGCTGCTGCACCATGAAGGAGACGAAGATGATGACGGCGTTAAGAAGTCGAGGTATTGTTGTGCGTGGAGGCGATGACGATGATGACTACGTTAATCTCCGAGTTGTTGCTGCACTTTGGAGGTGATGTTGACATTAAATGACTGTGGAGTGAAGCAGTTGACAAGAGTGGTTGTTAGCAGTGCTTGGCCTGCGGGAGGATGCATTAACACGCGACAGCTACTAGGTTAGAGATCATGAGGTGACTGATAGCTAGCTGGGTATAATATATGTATGTATGCGGATTTCATCGATCGAGTCGGTATGGCTGATGGTTTTCAGCCACACCATCGACCACCGACTGAAGCATGATCCGTTATGCTCCCCTTCCACCGACCACCAACTCGCTACTCTCTCTCTACCGCACCGAACTGACCGAACCCCATCGGTTTGGACGGTCGGGTCAGTTGCGGGCAGATGTTTGCTCACCCCTAGTTGGCATCCTTATGTTTAGCTGCTTTAGTCCATCTCTTTAGTATGTGCCTCTCAGGTAAGCTTCTTAAGGTAATTGTGTAAAAGACCTTTAGCACATACCTGCAGAACATTCCCTCTCTTTCTAACATTCGACAAGTGCACGATAGATCCTCCATGATGCGGTTGTAGTGAACCTTTCTCTTACTAGTAGATGCACCATTTGATGACACTTCAAACTCGATATCATCGGCCAACAGATCACTAGGACTGCATATAATGTTCACATTTATGTTATTTGCTGCCTCCCTTTTGAATATTTTGTAGACATTTCTTATGTACACCTTTGCAGCTTGCCTTAACAATCTGTTCTTCTCCACATATTGTGCAAGCATTCCCCGACACAGTGCGTCTTCCTACCATACTCCTAATCACCAATCAGCTTGCATATTTTCATAATATCATACAAACTTGCACAATGAACTACTGGCGGAACACAAATCCTTCATAACTTTGTTCATTGGCTCGCTCCTAGAGATTGCCAGCAAACCAGTAGTAAATATTGTATTAGTGAAAGTCGAAACCCATCTTCTTCTCAGACTGTACATACTAGTGAACCATCTACTCTCTGCTAAACCATGTGTCAACCATTATCTGCCATGATTGCTCAAATTCTTTTTCCAATTCATAACTATTCATGCAGTGGTGCCATATCTTTTTGAAGGCTTTGTTCCCATTGAGTGCACCAAAATGGGACATTACATTTCGATTTATATGCCATTGACATAACTGATGGCTAGCTCTATAGAAAGTGTAGTCTATTCCATTCATGAGTGTCTGATATTGATCGGAGAAGATTATCTTGGGTTCTTTTCCATCCATTGCCTCGAGGAAAGTTATGAACAACCATTTAAATGATTTTGTTGTCTCATCAAATAAAAATTTAACTCTGAAAAAGATGTTCTGACGGTGGTGGTTCAATCTTACAATGGGTGCACATATCAAATTATATTTATTAGTTAGAAAGGTTGTGTCAACAGATAATACGTCACCGAAGCTATTGTAATCATCTGTACTACCAAAATCATGGGAAAAAATCTATGAGCCTTCCATCATCATCTACTAATACTTTCCAAAAGAAATATGGCCCACTAACAGATTTCACAGTGAAGTATTGGAAAGGGGCATCGGCATCACCGTTATCTAAGTGGGTTACTTTTCTTTTGCAGATCATGTGGTCATATGCATCCTTACGAATAAATCCGACATTGCCAGGCCCTCCAAATTTCTTTTCCATCCACCTACAAGCCCAGCTAACCCCAACTCATGCAGCATTTTAGGATTCTAATATCATTTTCTTTGAAGATTCCAAATTGTGGGCAGATCTCAACAAATAACTATCATCTGCATCAAGTAATTCATGATTGTGTTGTTTATGGAAAATCCCAATTGTCCAAGGTCCTTCACATTCTCACACAACCCTCAATTGCGCCTTACAATTTGTTCTCGTTATTTGTTTCTTGTACACTGCCATCTTGAAATTAGATGGCTTATTATCAGGGAACCCTTCGCAAGAGCAATTGTACATTTTCATCTTAATGTCATTCGTTTTGTTGAAATATGTCTATGTTTCTTTCTTCACACTGAACCCTACCATTCATGCATACTCACAGTACAAAATGTAAGCCTGTTCAAGGTTTTCTACTGTAGAACCTGGGGCTAACAACCTTCGTAACTCGTTCTGATCATTTTTTGGGCTCGATCTTTGCTCTGCAGACTTATCTTCATCGGAAACCTTCGTTCCGGGACTCTCACCAGATCCCTCTTTACTGTTTTGAATTGATAAATTCAGGTCGAAATCCGTAGAGAACTGTAGTTATCTTTGTATCTACTATCAAACTTCTCTTAATCAATATTACATCTACATGAATGAACCTTAAGATAAATTAAGAACTAATAATCAGTTGTACTTATAAATTGACTATTTTAGTCTCTGGAAACAACTTCTCCGACAATGTATATGTTTAAACAATATGCCAATATATTAAATCCTGAACTCATGCCAATTCGCAAATGTTTACAGTAACATCAACTAAATACGCATTGCGAAATCCCTAATTTTAAATGAAGATAAAAAAAATTCACATGAAAATTTTAAATCTGAAAGATTTTATTACCTAGGAAAAAGATGCTTTGCTTCTCATTGTGCGATCATTGCCGGCATTTATCCTTGGGCCTCTGTGGAGTTGATTGATCTAGTGAATGAGCTGAATGTGAGTCTGTATTTCTTTGTTTATTTGGGGGAAAAGTTAGTTGCTTCCAGCCAGTAGACGTTTATTAAACCCCCAGTAGTGGTGGAGGGGATTTAAATATTCCCAAAAAGTGATGCAATTCTAAATTCTAAATATATATTAATTTTAACCATCTTATTGTTTTTCCTTTTAAATCTACACTTCATCGTTCTGGAAACATGCCTAAGGAAAATATAAGAAATTTTAATTATTTTTAATCTTAATATTGCGTATTTTCTAGAAAAAAAATATTCTGTATTTTGTGTTTTTTGCAAATATTCCTCAATATTAGATATTTTACAAATTTTGCGTGATTAAATGGTGGAAAAATATGCAAGTTAATTAAGCAAATTGCGAAGTGGGTTTAAAAGAAAAATTAATAATTCAGACATGGTGATAGTTTTAGAATCTTACGAAATTAAAAATAAAACCTATAAAATCAAATGATACTAGTGATAGCATTAGGAACAATAATGTTTTTGAGAAATTAAGATCTTATATCCGCGTGTACTAAAAACAACAATTTAAATCCCCTTAATTTTGTTTTTCAGCAACATCATCAAAGCAAATGAAGCAATCATCACAATGATGATATATTCGGACTGCTAAGATTTTATGATAAGATCTCATTCTTTCCTTGCTCCATTCCTCCCTAGGAAATTTCACAGAAATTAACCCATCGATATACATCGCTGCAGATACCAGAACTAGCACCATCAACATGATTGAACTGATCTTCAACAAGTATATGTCTATACTCCAGCGGGTTAAGGATTTTATCTCGATCTTGCCTTTGCCAATACCTCCTACAGTATAAGAGCTGCGGAATCATGTGCATCAATGGCCATAGCTGATGTTGCCACTTAATAGTATGTAATCATACAACTCAACAGTCTATGAATATAGATCAATCGGAACCGTCACCCAATGATCACCGATGAGACAAGATGTGATTATCTGTATATATATATATATATATAATTATGTAAATTACATGCAACTTAATGGTTCATAAACTTCCATCGATTTAAAATTATACTTTATTTGCTTATGTGTTTCGCCTTCCACCATGCAGGGGCAATTGTAGTCTTTTCTTGGACAGTTTTTACCAAATACGAATTCCAATCCCATGATTCATATGAATCATTATCGTATGCAGTCCTGAGGTCTTTGTCTTCTGGGTGACATCTCACCCACTCGTCCCTCAAAGTTTTCTTCATAATTAATAACTGTCAGTGTGACATATAAATATCATTGTTAAACAACGGAAATGAAGTGCGTGAGTCCACTCACAAAGAATTATGACTGAAACACAATTATGTTATAATAATCTACACCAGGACTCAGACGAAGACCAATCTTCAGTTTGTGCTGATATGTATGCAAAATGATGTCCATATGTGATGGGTCTAACTGTCTCATGCTGCCCTCTAAAACATTGAAGAAGTCATTAGACAACTTCCAATCTTCATTGGTGCGTCATTTTTCACCAAAAATAATCCGACACGCAGTCGGTATGCCCACACTACCCAGAATAGTAGCAAGCAAGATCATCTCCCAAAGGATCGGTGAGAATTACTCGTGGCTTACTCAATCTGCAGAACTCAACTCTTAAAATGGGAAATTTTTGTTTTTAAAATTAAACACACGAAAATAATAATTCAACAAGAATTTAAAGAACAATCAAAACAACGATTCTAAACGAATTGATGAAAATATTCCGGTTACCAACTACTCCACTCTGACGCACTAAATTGATCATCGACACAAAGATGCAATTAATTAGCACATGCAAATCGGGTATGACTGCCGAAGACACTTACTGACACAGCTTTATTTCTCCATATTTTCTCGATAAATAGGAAGACACTTCACTAAATATTCCCTTAGTCAACTGACAACCGTAAGAGACACTCTAGAGATTTAATGAGTTGACCGCTCAGAGATCTAGAGAAACCCAATTCTAATTTAACAGACTCTGACACGGGACTTATTAAAATCAGATTATTATTCTCATGGTTCTTACGAACCGTTTTACCACTTATCAATTCTAAACTATAATTGCGGATGGCCGAATTAATTGGTGAGTGATTAATTCCTATACACTGAATATTTGCAACTACTCAGTATTATCGAAATAATCACGACTCGGATTACAAAGAATAATAAATACACGCACATGAATTAACAGAGATAAATATTTAGGTCTCACAGTTCGAGTCGGCCAGAGCTTCATGAGTTGTTCCCGGAATAGAGGAGTTAGTTAACTTGCGTACTCATAATCAAATTTGAGTTGTTGTTGAAATTCACGCACATGAACAAAATGAATAAGATGAATGAAAATCGGTACTAGAGATTAACGTGCTCATTGCTGCTGTTTTTTCTTGTTCGATAAATCTCCCAAAAAATCCTTACTAATGAAAATCAGATCCTAATATAAAGAAAAAATATCCCTAGAATTAAGTATCCAACAAGGAAATAAAATCCTACTATATCTAAACTAGGTAGTTTCCAAGGAGAGGACTCCTTAGAGGCGGTGGTGATCAGAAATCAGCACTCATGCTTGGGCTGGATCAAATTCTCGCACAAAACAGGCCCAAACCACTCGCACAGCTTCTGTGATACCCCCATCTTTTTGCTAAATTATAAATTATAATTTTAGTAAATGATTTCGAATTAATATTGTTGAATATTAATCATGTGAGTATGTTTGTTGTTATGCCGTTATTTTATTTACAGGTTGTTCCACTCGAGCTGATACGTCATAGCACAGTGATGTTATACTGAGTGTATAACACAGTTTGAATTTTAATACTAAAGTGTCGAGTTATATGATAATGAATGGATGTGTTTATAATTAATTTTGTTTTGCCATAATTTGAACACGCTAACGCTGAGTTGATCGGTAAGTATTAAAAGTATTTCAAAAATCTAAGTCGTGTTAAGTGGAGTTGAAAATGTCCGGGATTCGATTTAAGTTCGGGGGTTGAATTGAGCAAGGTGCGCGCCCGCGGGACGGTGAGCGTTCGCGGGGTGTTGCGCGCCCGCGGGGCGGAAAAGACGGCGCGCCGGCACGGGGCTACGCGGGCGCGGGGAGCATGGGCTGAGAGCCCCCTCGCGCGGTCGCGGGAGGCGCGCGGTCGCGCGGGCTAGGCCGGACTTCTACTATAAATACCACACTTATTCATTTCATCTTCATTTCTTTTCTCTTCTTGGGCGATTTTTCTTCCATCTTCCTCTCAAGAAACTCTTCATCTTTTGGAGTAGATTCTTCCACCATCATCAATCAACTAAGGTAACTTCATACCTCTTCATCTTGGTGATTTAAACACTCATTTCTTGTTGAATCAAACCTAGGGTTTGTTATCCAAAAATTAGGGTTTCCATTTTTATTGATCCTCTTGCCTTGATATCTTGAACATATGGTTTATTTACCTCCTTGAAGCTATATGTGAAGTTATATCGAATTCCTATGGTTCATTGTTGCTAAAGATTGGATTTTTGCCCTAATTTCCTTTGATATGATGATTGTTGGTTGGAGATGTTATGAGGGTTGTATGGGGTTGATTTTCATGTATGTTAGAGCCCTAGGATGAAGGTATTTTTATTTGAAATGTTGGGTCTAAAGGATTTAAAATGAGTCATGAGCATGTGGTTTAAATGGGTGCACGTAACGTGTTCGATTAAATGTTTCAAAGAGTTTTAATGTGTATTTTGAGTCTAAAATCACAGTATGAGCTTGTTTATCCATGATTGTGTATGTGGAATATGTTTGAAGATCTTTAAAGAAAAGTATAGCATGAGTTTGGTCTAAATTATGATTTAATTGTATAACTCGGCGTCTAAAATGAAAAGAGAATTGAAAGGTGCTAGGTGACGTGTTGGGGCTCGAGGTGGACAACTTGTGCACGGCTAAGGAGTATTTCAAAGGTTGAGAAATTGTGAAAGCGTCTCTTAAGGTAGGGTAACTCTAAACTGTGAACAAGTGTAAGGTTATAGTTATTGTTGTGCTTTGATTGTATAAATATGAAGGGTCTTCGGACCGGTGAATGAAAGAGACCCTTCGGGGCATAACAGAGATCCTTCGGGGTCGACAAAGAGATCCTTCGGGGTTGAGATCCTTCGGGATCGAATATAGACCTGTTAATGTCCTCCCTGGGGGGTAGTATGTCTGCGGGCATCCCTACAGGGCCAAAGATGTTCATTAACGGGGGCATCATGATGTTTAGACCCTACGGGGTTGAGACTAGTCTCCACAAAGTAAAGAAAAGTCCATATGTTATATTTTCACTTGTGGAATTAGCTATAACTGTTTACAGTGTTCCCCACTGAGTATGTTGTTAAATACTCACCCGATTCATTCAATGAGTTTCAGGTTGAGGAGTCGAGGCCTGGGTAGGAGCGTTGTGAACACAAGAGAACCCCACAAACTTGTGTTTATCTTTTGCATTCTCTTCTTTTGAAAATACTCATGATATTATTATTAGTACATTGATCACTCTTTTTGCTTATGATCAATGATTATTGGGGATGGGAATAGCCCGATCTTTTGTAGGTTATGATGTATATAACTTGATATTATGCAAAACAATTTAAAGGCGGGTCGTTCGATCTTGGAGCCTTTTATGTATGAAGTATGTTATTGAACCCTGTATTATGTATGTTAAAATGTAGGACGTTAGCCAGGCGGGTTGAGTAAGACCTATGAGCCCGATAGGTTAGATGCTTTTACTTAAATCCATGTTATGTGACAAAATAGATATGATAAATTGCATATTATAAACGTGATTGTGAAAAATTTATATTGAAAATTATGATGCCTTACCTCATCATGCTATTATCATGTTTTGACCTTAGCTTCCGCTCATATTGAATAAAAGCACACAAAAATATGAAAGTAAATTGTATGTTAAGTGACGTGGCCAAACAGAGTAGTTTGGGGCGTTACAGCTTCAACTTTGAAATTCCTTGGCTCAATCCCCTAGCAGTATGCCCATATTGACTGTTCTACGAACTTCCTTAGTTGCATCCCTCAAAAGAGAGCTTATTTCTTCACTTATTCCCATCACATGCACATCTCCACAGACACGTCAAATTCTCCCAAAAACACTTAGCCAGATAGTGATTAATGCGTGAAATGGTATCAAAATAAGCACGAAGAATATGCTCGATCAAACCCCTCCACATTTAAATCCTGCTCGTCCTCGAGCATATCTAAACACAAAGACAACACTCAAAGCAAAACAAAGAACTAAAGCGGCTGCCTTAGATGAAAAATGTAAGAGTTAGTGCTACAATTTGAACTACCACATACCACTCCCTATCTTGCTGAATTACACATGCTCATGCTCTTCATCTAGGTTTGAAATCAGCACCTAGGTCCAGCCTCACCAAGGTTCACTCATGATCTCTCAAATTCAGGGACAAAATATGAAATAACACTCAGTCATGAGTTGCTACCCTCAATATCAAATTGCCCGTTTGTCACAACCTTCATCAACAAATAAGTTCTACACGCATCAAAAGGTCTTTTCCACCAAGTGTAACGGGGCTTGGGTGTACAGGGTGGATTAATTTGGATAAGTAGCTCAATAAGGAGGAACATATGCAAGCAATTCAAAACACAATCTCACACTTGACTGCATACTAGTGATTCTGCACTGCAGTGGCTTTGTTACTGCAAAATTCAGGTCTTTGGACAACCTTTTCTAGGTGTATCCCTTTTATTCTTCCATCCCTCTCTCTTTTTTTTTCTGAGGCTTTGCCTCTTTTTTTTTTTTCTGAGGCTTTGCCTCTTTCTTTCTTAAACGGGACCTGGGTAAGAGGCTTTTGTCCCTTCACATTTTATCCGCATAGTTCTCCAAGATGTATTTACAATCAAGAGAATGAGAAGATGAAGTTACTTGCATACGTTCACAAGGAAAAATCAAGCTAAATATAAGGCAGGCTTGAATTGTAGTGGCTGTAAATGAAAGAATTGGATGTTAAGGCTCAAACTGTGCTCACTATCTCCCACTACAATCCATCTTTATGCAGCCAACACTTTCAAAAGACTCAAAAACAGACTTCAAAACATGCAAAAACACAATTTTTTTGAACATAAAATAAAGGCACGTAAATATTCTTTCCCCTCCACACTTTGGACAATACAGTGTCCGCACTGTGAAGAAAGAAAAGAACCACAAATAACTAAAAACATGAAAAGGAAAAGAAAAACAGATAACAAAAAGGAAAGGGTAGAAAAGGCAAACTCTCAATCCACCATGTGGCGGATTACTTGTTCCAGCACTGTGAGGCGAGCGGCAATGTCATCCAACCGGTGGACAAAGGTGTCCTCAAGCCTCTGAGTAGCAGAAGTGATGAGGGCTTGAAGTTCTGGTAGAAGGGAAACGGGAGCAGCTGCAGGATCTACAGGAGAAACTTAGCTCGGGCCTTCGATGCCTAGTCGGGTTAGTTGATATTGCCCTTGGGTATTGAAAAAGATGAGCTTCATAGCCACAAAATCAGAGATAGCAAATAATGTGGCAAGCAAGAACTCAGGCTCAACAATGGGCACAAGCAGGCGCTGAGCTAATAAGGTAATCAAATGGCCTAACGGGGCCCAATTAAGAAAGTGGTTCCCAACAAATTGCCACTGATGACACAACCATGCACCAAAATTCAATTTTTCCCCTAGAATGATGCCATCCAAGATAAACAATTCTTGCACCGTCACAATTCCAGTGCTCTCAGTGCGATCAAAGAAAGTGCAAACAAGGAAATGGTGGCATAAATGGAGTGCATCATCCTTAATATGAGTGTTCCTAGCATATCTAGCCACATATGCAGAATCAATAGAAATGGCCGTCCATCTCTCATCCTTATGCGAGGAGAAAGATGGGGGCACGTCACAGAAAGCCAAGTCATAGGCATCCTCGTGCAAAGAAGCATCAGTTTCAAAACCAAGAAGCACATTCAAGCTATTGATCGACAAGTGAAATTTCCTATCACCCAATGAAAACACAATAGCAAGCTCATCATTCAAGTCACACTCAGGATCATAATCAAAAGACGATAGAAAACCTAAGCTGAGCTCTCTATGCACAGGCAAGGAAATATCAAGTAAATGTAACCAACCAATATTAGCAAATAAAGTGAGAATGCACTCATTTACACCCAAAATAGCTATATTGTCCCAATCAAAAAGTCACGCGCCAACGAAGGTACGATCAATGTTCCTAGCAGTGCGTAACTGTACCTCATCGCGACGCCGGAATGGGGGAGGGGCGACGGAGCGTCGACGGCTACTAGAGCCAACCTGAGTGGTGTGGAGGGTGGAAGAGTCAGGAATAGGGTTCGGTCCCGACTGAGTTTGGGACCGAGTCTATCAGCGGCGCTGTGGCGACGGTGAGGCAGTGGCCTGAGAGGCCTCCGGCGGTGGAGTGACTGCACGAGGAGGCGCTGTTGGTGGTACGGTGACTGTGGTCGGCGGCGGAGAACATGGTGGAGTGGAGTCCTCTGCCGCTGGCGGGGTCGGTGGTGAAGATGGCTCGATGACGATATTGGGTATTGATGATGTGAAATCGCCGGTGGTAGAAGTGAGGAGCGGTCGGCGGTGTTTGGGGGTCGCGTGAGTTGGAGACTCACCGACTTGTCTCCTTGACCGGTGAAGGAATAGCGGTGGAGCGTTCAACTCGGGTAGCAACTGAATTGGCGGTGGCAAATCCGGTGACTGAGGTACCTCGGTGGGCTAGAATGTTGGAGAAGGTGGCGGCGAAGGATCAGGGATAGATTCCGAGGGGGGAACCGTGCTCGCTCGTCAGGATGTACGTTTTTTGCCCATGGTGGTCGGAGCTGGCCTGCGATGGAGGATGAGAAAGAACGGTAGGAGTTGGGCTGCGGTGAAAATCTGAAAAAAGAAAAATTTACGAGGAGGAGGCGGCGGTGAAATTGACTAATGTTGACGAAAGGGTTAAATTGTAGTAGAACTTAGGGTTTCTCTTAAAAAAAATCCCCAAATTGAAAGTTAATTGCAAAGGAGCCCTTCTGCTCTAGTCCTAGATCTGTCTTCCCCCCCATACTTTAATTTATAGTCTGTGAAACCCAGCAGCCACACCATTTTTTTTATATTTATTTATTTTATTATTTTTTTTGTTTTTTTTTTTTAAAACTGAAAATACGAAAATAATTTAAATGATTAAAAGCAAACAAAGGAGCAGAAAGAAGAAAAAAGGGAAGAAGAAAAACGGGTTGCCTCCCGTAAAGCGCCGTCTTTTAACGTCAGTGGCTCGACAGACATAGAGGAATCATGTGGTGAGTACCGGGGGTGCCAGATCGACCCCATCAAAATTAAACAACTCCATATCAGCATAGTATGGTTTGAGCAATTGGCCATTTACTTTCAACAACTTCTAAGTGGCCAGACTTCGAATATCGACAGCTCCGTGTAGACTGATACTAACAATTTCATAAGGCCCCGTCCAACGAGACTTCAATTTTCCAAGCATGAGTCGGAGACGAGCATTGAATAATAACACCTTCTGACCAACCTCGAAAGTCTTCCTTCGGATATATTTGTCATGTAAAAAATTTGTACGATCCTTGTATCGACTAGCACTGTCGTAGGCTTCCAACCGAATTTTCTCAAGTTCTTGTAGCTAATACCTCCTTTCCGTCCTAACTAACTTGGGATCCATATTGCACTGTTTGACAGCCCAGAATGCTCGGTGTTCCAGTTCCACAGAGAGATGGCACTGCTTCCTAAAAATTAATCGATACGGCGACATTCCAATCAGTGCTTTGAATGCCGTACGGTATGCCCATACTGCATCATCCAGCCGCAGACTCCAGTTTTGGCGGTGTGGGCATATGGTCTTCTCCAGAATGTGTTTTATCTCGCGATTTGAGACCTCTGCTTGGTCGTTGGACTGAGGATGGTATGCCGTGGCAATCCGATGGGCAACTCCATATTTCTTAAACAAGGCCTCCAAAGTGCGGTTGCAGAAATGAGTGCCTTGGTCACTAATGATGGCTCAAGGAACACTAAAGCGATGAAAAATCTGAGTTTTGATAAACTTAGCAACCACTTTCGAGTCATTAGTTTGAGTAGCTCGAACTTCGACCCACTTGGACACATAGTCAATGGCCAACAGGATGTAGGAATTGCCGAATGAGCTTGGGAAAGGTCCCATGAAGTCCATGCCCCACACATCAAAAATCTCACAAACTAGAATAGGTACTTGGGGCATCTCATTTCTGGAGGAAATATTACCAAGACGTTGGCAACGATCACAGTTCTTGCAAAAATAGTATGCGTCTTTGAAAATGGTTTCCCAATAAAACCCGCAATCGAGGACCTTGCGAGCTATCCTCTTTGGCCCAAAATGGCCTCCACAAGCTTGAGCATGACAAAAGGTGAGGACAGATTTTATCTCATTATCAGGAATGCACCGTCGAATGACTTGATCTGCACAAGTTTTCCACAAATACGGGTTGTCCCAAATAAAATACTTGGCTTGGCTCTTCAACTTATTCTTCTTGGCTGATTCAGTACCCTTAGGAAACATACCAGTGGTGAGGTAGTTCACCAGATCAGCGTACCAAGGAGCGGTACTTGCAGCTGCGAGTAGGAGTTCATCAGGGAAATCGTCCGGTATGGGCATACTGTCGAACTGCGTCAGAAGCCTGCTTAAATGATCGGCAACATTGTTTTCAGCACCTTTTTTATCTTTAATTTCCAGGTCGAATTCTTGCAGTAGAAGGACCCATCGGATGAGGCGAGGTTTGGACTCTTTTTTGGAAAGCAAGTACTTTAGAGCGGCATGATCTATGTAAACCACCACTTTGGATCCGACAATGTAGGAACGAAATTTCTCACATGCAAAAAAAACAGCCAACAATTCCTTCTCCATGGTTGTATAATTGCTTTGAGCAGGATTCAGTGTCTTAGAAGTATAGTATATGACATGACTTTGCTTCCCGCTCTTTTGGCCCAGTACAGCTCCCACTGCAAAATCACTGGCGTTGCACATGAGTTCAAACGGAAGGCCCCATTGAGGTGGTTGAATGATTGGGGCAGATGTCAGCTTGTCCTTCAATAGATTGAAAGCTTTCTTGCACTGATCATCGAAAATGAATGGGTTGTCTTTTTGCAGCAACTTAGTCATAGGTTGAGCGATTTTGGAGAAATCCTGGATGAACCTTCGGTAGAAGTCGGCGTGGCCGAGAAAACCTCGTATCTCCTTTTCATTGGATGGGTAGGTCAACTTCATAATCAAGTCAACTTTGGCCCGATCAACCTCAATTCCTTTTTCAGAAATTACATGGCCTAGCACGATGCCCTGTTTTACCATGAAGTGGCATTTCTCAAAATTTAATACCAAGTCAGTTTCTACGCATCTTTGCAGCACCTTATCCAAGTATTCCAAGCAATGATCAAAGGAATCCCCATGGACAGTGAAATCATCCATAAAAATTTCAATGCAGCTCTCAATCAAATCTGAAAAAATGCTCATCATACACCGTTAGAAAGTGCCCGGTGCATTGCACAACCCGAAGAGCATTTTTTGACAAGCAAAAGTCCCAAATGGACATGTAGAGGTCGTCTTTTCTTGATCTTCTTGGGCTACAAAAATCTGAAAATAGCCCGAGTATCCATCAAGAAAGCATAAAAAAGCTTTCCCAGCCAGTCTCTCGAGCATTTCATCAATAAACGGCAGAGGGAAGTGGTCTTTGCGGGTTGCATCATTCAATTTCCGGAAATTGATGCACATACACCAACCTGTCTGCAATCTCATAGGAGTCAACTCGTTGCTTTCATTCTTCACAAGTTGAAAATCAAATTTCTTTAGAACCACGTGCACGGGGCTGACCCAAATGCTATCAGAAATAGGGTAAATGATCCCCAACTGTAGAAGCTTCAGAATTTCTTTCAGTACCACTTCTTTCATGACCGGATTCAATTTTCTCTGAGGATCTCTGGATGGCTTGTGATCAGCTTCAAGGAGGATCCGATGCATAAAAATGTCTGGGCTTATTCCCTTGATGTCGGCTAAGGTCCAACCGATTGCTCCTTGATGCTTCTTCAAAACTGTAACTAGTCGTGCCTCTTGATCTTCAGATAAATCTTTGCTGATGATGGCAGGCAATGTGTCTCCTTCCCCCAGGTATACATACTTCAGATGTTCGGGGAGAACTTTTAATTCCAGCACGGGAGCCTTCACATGAGATGGTAAAAGCGGCTCTGTATTGGTCGATATGGGCATACGGCCTGTCAGATTCCTCATCGGAAACTCCTTAGTGGCATACAACTGATGTATAATCTCCCTAATTGTGGCCTCTTCTTCTGAATTGGCAGCTTTTTCGGGCACACCACCAAAAAGAACATGTTCCAGCTTATCATCCCTGAAATTATGCTCAACAAATTCGTCAACTAGGGAATCAACAATATCAATCATGTATAAAGCTTCGGGGTCCTCGACATGCTTCATAGCCTCAAATATGTTAAATGTGACAATGTCTCCATCAAACTCAAAACTCATCATACCTTTATCTACATCAATTTTTGTTTTTGTTGTTTTCATGAATGGACGACCTAGCAGAATCAATGACCTATGTGCAGAGAAAGAATCATCTATATCCACAATATAAAAATCAACAGGGAAAATCAAATCGTTAACCTTAACAAGGACATCTTCTACAACACCTTGAGGATATGCGTTGGACCTGTTAGCTAATTGGATAATGACTCGAGTATCTTTCATAGGACCTAACTGCAGATCTTTGTACATAGATAGATGCATGACATTGATAGATGAACCTAAGTCTAGCATGACTTTCTCTACCTTTTTACACCCGATGATGCAAGGTATAGTGAACATACCTGGGTCTCTGCACTTTTGTGGCAACTTTCGTTGAATAACGGCAGAGACATTCTCACCTACCTTGATTTTTGCATCCTTCCCATACCTCATCTTTTTGGAGCATAACTCCTTCAAGAATTTCACATATCGTGGGACTTTCTTGATGGCATCGATCAATGGTAGCTTGATTTTCACCTTTTTGAACAACTCGAGGATTTCTTTTTCATCATCCTCTTTCTTATGCCTTGCTAACCTGGAAGGAAAAGGAGTTGAATCAAAAGTGTTAGAAATTTTGGACTGAGCTGGTACCTCAGTAAGGGTAGATTGAGTAGGAGTTGATTCGCCTTTAGCGGTGGGACTATCGTCAGTCCCTGTGGTATGCCCATACTGCAGCCCTTTTTCTTTTTTTGCTTCAACTTCAGCCAATTCTTTTCCACTTTGAAGTGTAATAGCACTGACATTTCCTCTCGGATTTTGCTCAGTTTGGGACGGAAGTTTCCCTTGATTCCCTTGCATCTTGTTCATTTGAGTAGCAAGCTGGGTGATCTGTGTGCCTATACTGCCGAGGGCAGCCTGAGTGTCTTGCTGGAACGCCTTCTGACTTTGTGCTAAATTGTTCACTAGGGCACTGCTCTGCTCGAGGCACTTCATAATCTCACTCATACTGGGACAGGCTTGTCAGTATGGGCATACTGACTGTGTCTCGGAGGCTTCGGGGGTAAATCTCTGTGGGAAGGCTGATCTCCAGGTTGCTTCCAGCGAAAATTAGGATGATCCCTCCAACCTGGGTTGTAGGTGTTAGAAAAAGGATCAAAATTCCATTTTCTTCTCATGTTATCCTGATGTGGGTAGGAATCGTAGTTCTTTTCTCTGAGGGCATCCTGCTGCATATCTCCAGAACCATAGCAAGCTTGCTCAGGCGTAGATTCTTGCAAAGTCAGGCATTCATTAGTGAAATGCCCACTTTCGGTGCAAACTCCACAACGAGAGCCTTTTGTTTGTGCAACCGTCAAACCCCGAACTAGAGATGTTAGGGTATCAATTTTCTCATTAACTCCGGAACCTTCAGCCCATTCAATTCCCTTCACAGGTTGATGTCGTTCCTCATCTTCATCATCATACTGTTGTCCTCCGGATACCATGTCCATGATTAGTTGCTTCACCTCTGCCAAAGTTTTGTTAGTGAGTGAGCCTCCACTGGCGGCATCAACAATTTTCCTATCAAACGTCGACATGCCATGATCGAAATAATTGGTGAACAACTGATAGTCAGTGAATCTGTGGTCTGGACATCTGCAGCATAGTTGTTGGAATCTTGCCCAATAGTCAGCCAAACTCTCACTGGGTTTCTGCTTGATGTTGCTAATGGCCATTCGAAGATTTGCAGCTCTAGTTTCTAGAAAGAATTTGCGCAGAAAATGTTCTTCCATCTCATCCCAAGTGGTAATCGACCCCGGTGGAAGATCAAAAATCCATTCCCTCGCCCTGCCTTGCAAAGTGTGCGAGAAGGTCAATAAGCGCAGGTTATTGTCTGAAAATTACTTGAGGACGCAAGGTAGAACAAACCCAATCAAATTCTGCTAAATGAGTGTGTGCACTTTCTCCAGGTGAATCACTGAACTTGGGCAGCACTTGTATGAATCCAGGCCTGATCTCTGCATTATTGGTAATGGTAGGCAACACGATGCAGATAGGTCTGTTGTTTCGATGACGGCCCAGCTCTCGAATTAATGGGGCAGGTTCAGTGGCATCAGTATTGACTAGAGCTTGATTTGCATCCTGATTAGCATGTGGATTCCCATTATTAGGTGGATTTGCATTATTTGCCATGCTGAACAGTTGATGCAGACCAAAAGTTTCTTGTTCGGATTGGGAAGTCTATCTAGATTCCCGAGCAGCCTTCCTCAATTGGTGTAATCTCCTCTCCGACTCTGGATTGAACAATAACTCTCCTTCGTGTGAAGAACGGGTCATGCACTGAAAAGAACAGAAATAAACAACGTAAGAAAAAAAATGGCAAACTGAAAAGTTTCGAATAATTACTACTTTAGAACCGATCCCCGGCAACGGCGCCAAAATTTGGTGCATCATTTTTCACCAAAAATAATCCGACACGTAGTCGGTATGCCCACACTACCCAGAATAGTAGCAAGCAAGATCGTCTCTCAAAGAATCGGTGAGAATTACTCGTGGCTTACTCAATCTGCAGAACTCAACTCTTAAAATGGAAAATTTCTGTTTTTAAAATTAAACACACGAAAATAATAATTCAACAAGAATTTAAAGAACAATCAAAACAACGATTCTAAACGAATTGATGAAAATATTCTGATTGCCAACTACTCCACTCTGGTGCACTAAATTGATCCTCAACACAAAGATGCAATTAATTAGCACATGCAAATCGGTTATGACTGCCGAAGACACTTACTTACACAGCTTTATTTCTCCATATTTTCTCGATAAATAGGAAGACACTTCACTAAATATTTCTCTAGTCAACTGATAACCGTAAGAGACACTCTAGAGATTTAACGAGTTGGCCACTTAGAGATCTAGAGAAATCCGATTCTAATTTAACAGACTCTGACACAGGACTTATTAAAATTAGATTATTATTCTCATGGTTCTTACGAACCGTTTTACCACTTATCAATTCTAAACCACAATTGCGGATGGCCGACTTAATTGGCGAGTGATTAATTCCTATACACCGAATATTTGCAACTACTCAGTATTATCGAAATAATCACGACTCGAATTACAAAGAATAATAAATACACGCACATGAATTAATAGAGATAAATATTTAGGTCTCACAGTTCGAGTCGGCCAGAGCTTCGTAAGTTGTTCTCGGAATAGAGGAGTTAGTTAACTTGTGTACTCATAATCAAAGTCGAGTTGTTGTTGAAATTCACGCACATGAACAAAATGAATAAGATGAATGAAAATCGGTACTAGAGATTAATGTGTTCATTGCTGCTGTTTTTTCTTGTTCGATAAATCTCTCAAAAAATCCTTACTAATGAAAATCAGATCCTAATATAAAGAAAAAATATCCTTAGAATTAAGTATCCAACAAGGAAATAAAATCCTACTATATCTAAACTAGGTAGTTTCCAAGGAGAGGACTCCTTAGAGGCGGTGGTGATCAGAAATCTGCACTCATGCTTGGGCTGGATCAAATTCTCCCACAAAACAGGCCCAAACCACTCGCACAGCTTCAACTTTGAAATTTCTCGGCCCATCCCCTGGCAGTATGCCCATACTGACTGTTCTACGAACTTCCTTAGTTGCACCCCTCAAAAGAGAGCTTATTTCTTCACTTATTCCCATCACCTGCACATCTCCACAGACACATCAAATTCTCCCAAAAACACTTAGCTAGATAGTGATTAATGCGTGAAATGGTATCAAAATAAGCACGAAGAATATGCTCGATCATTCATCTTTCAAGATTATGTAAATTTATGGACCCATAGCCCGAAATTCTACATATGCAAGTCAATTTCATCCTTTGACATTCCTTGATATCGATTTAAGTGTAACATTGCTTTCAGGGGAACTCCTATCTGATGTTCAATTCCTATTAGGGGAACTCCCATCTGATGTTTAACTCCTAATACCCCCTATCCACTTGCACTCCCTCACTTGCAACATTAGTCTCCGAACCCTCCTCCGTGGGCAATTCGGAAAGTGCAAGACTACTTTTA
The DNA here is from genome assembly GCA_026008535.1 of Perilla frutescens. Classification (NCBI taxonomy): domain Eukaryota; kingdom Viridiplantae; phylum Streptophyta; class Magnoliopsida; order Lamiales; family Lamiaceae; genus Perilla; species Perilla frutescens. The sequence goes on from BRKX01000004.1 coordinate 15,425,135, forward strand.
ATATGGGGCTTTGGCTCGCACAGCCGTATGATGTCCGTAAGAAAGGTTTGTAGTTTTCCAAACCTGGTCTCCTCACGTTGAACTCGTTTTCATTCAAGAGCTTGGATAAAATTCCTACTTTCCCCTTCCATACTTCTGTCGCTGAGATTGTTGTCAAAAAAAGGCTTTTAGGTCTCCTACTGGTTTGTGCGCTTACCCAGTCTTCATATATTGGTCTCTTCCTCTTATTTCTAGTTGCTCTGTAAGAAACGCCAACTGGATCCAGATTGGGTGCTTTTAAAATAGTCTGTATCCACTCCCTCATTAGACGGGATCAAGATTAGTGAAACAACAACCTGCAAAAGATAAAATAAAAGCACTAGTCCATTTTTCTTGTAACACCCTGAAAATGTATTATAAAAAAATTTATAAGTTTAATTATGCAATGAGTTATTTTTCGGGTCAAGAATTACGAGATAAATATTGACACGTCACGAGAGATTGAATGGTTCGATTTTATCCAAGCTTCTACATAAAAATTTATATTTCAAAGAATACGTCAAGATGATTGTTGTGGACCCAAATTTACTTAGATTGGAGCTCGATTAAGCCTCCAAAGAATTTATTTCATTAAAAAATTTGAACTCAATATTATGTTTTAATTTTATCCATTTCAATTTATATTTCATTAATATACTACCTGGAGATGCTTATACGTAATTATATATATAAACTTGTAATTAATTATACTTAGCCTTGGTATATATATAAAAAAAATCACCAAAGGATCGAAGAGACATGTATATTTTAGAAAATGGGTATGAGTTTCAAAGATTATTCCATCTTTTTACCGCCTAATCATATTGCATGGCCGAAGCACACACTGTTGCACATGCTTTTGGGTTTTGGAGGGGGCTGTTCCCACGGTCTTCTCCGAAGCACATTAGCTTTCTTATTCCTTATTTGGCTTTCTGGTTTATTTGGACGGAGAGGAACAGCCGCAAGTACCGCGGTGTTCCTTTCCTTGTTTCTCACATTGTTTGGCAGGTACAGCATCACCTTCATCTCCTAGTTTTGGCTGGGAAGCTCCTACTGCAGCATTGGTTGGGCTGTTACCCTCAGGTACCTTTTATGCCCGTCGCTGACCCTATTCCTAGATCTCTCCGGTCTAGAATGGTGTCGTGGCGGCCTCCGAATGCACCGTGGGTGAAGCTCAATACGGATGGATCTTTTTCTACAGATCTTCAGATGGCTGCTGGTGGAGGGGGACTTGTTCGGGATCATACAGGATCATTGCTGGCTGGATTCTGTGCGCCCCTTAGGGCGGCCTCCAGCTTTGATGCTGAGTTCCAGGCTCTGCTTCACGGTCTTAGGCTTGCAGTTCAGTATTCGGATCATGTTTGGATCGAGATGGATGCGGCTTCTGTTGTGTCGGTGTTGCAGTCTGGGCGTCAGGGTTTGGCTGTGACCCGGCACATGCTCACTTCCATTAGATTATTGTGTAGAGGTCGGCATGTTCGGTTCACGCACATCCCTCGTGAGGGAAACCGGACAGCTGATTTCCTTGCTGGTAGAGGGACCCAGACCTCGGTATTGACTTTTTATAATGATGTTTCAGCTCCTATATATCTGCTCTCCTTGGTACGGATAGATCAGTTGGGTTATCCCAACTTCAGATTTAGATATCATTGATGAGGCTCGTGTTTCTTATGATTGTCCTATTTTATTATTTTGGTTTCTTTGTCTGTTTGGAGTCTCAGTTGGTTTGTGGCTGTGCTCCGCGTGTTAGTACTTTATTTATTTTTGGAGTTAGCATCCGAGTTGTGGATGCATCTCCTTTTCTTATTTTTCTGCTTTCATTTTTCCGTGATTGGTTAGGGATATGTTCACTTTTGGGACATATCCCGCCCATGACATTGTACGAGATGTTACTTTATTTTACAGGCTGGGCATGGTGCCGAATGCCCCACCCTTAAGGGTGTTTTCGTTAAAAAAAATCATATTGCATGGCCGACACGTAATAGCTAGTATTATGTATATGTGTATCTATTATAATTAGAATACAACTATGAAATGGGTAAAAAAAATGAAGCTTCATCTTCTCTTCTCCACCATCATTAACAGTCATCGGTCGATCACCTATTTTCTATCACCTAACCATAGCTAAAAATTACACAAATTATACCATACATACTCTCTCTCTCTCTCGTTCATTAGATTGTAGCTACACAAGAATCCATTCGAATAGGTGTCCAGAAAGTTGGAAACGAAAGCAAGGAATAATTGAGACCTGTTGTCTCGCCGCCATGTGCCGCAGTAGACTTTCGGTGCAATTTTCAGCCGATCCGACCGTCAGATTCTCTCCTACTTTATACCGTTTCAAAGCTCTTCTTACAGGCTACGCATATTTATCCTCTAATTGTAAATCAGAGCTCATTTGGTATGCCGTTTTTACACCAAAAGTTCATGCGAAATAGCTGCCGGAAATCAATGTGAATTGTTATAAATTTCTGCTGCTTCGACAGTTCATTCATAGCCTTCCTGGGAGTCTAAATTTCTCATGTTATAAATGGTTAGAAATCTCTCTTTACAAGTTATTCATACATGGTTTCATATTCTAGCTTTAACATTGTTTTGGCCTATTATTTTTATGTCGAAAATTACCAAAAAATCACGTTTAAAACCCATTTTATATCTGGTTATCTTCTTAGTTATGTCTACTATGATTTTGGAACTCTTTTAAGTAGAAAATATGTCTATGTTTATAATTTAATGATGGTTTGAAAGAGATGAAAGAGTGTAGGAGTTGACTAGGTGTATTAGAGGGGTGTGTATGTGATGACCGAATATTTGAGCAAGTGAGCTCATGAACTTATCCAAGTTTTGATATAATATCTTTTAAAAGTTAATGATGCTAGAGTAATGTATAATTGTGTTAAGTTTGGGAAAATAAACCTCGAAAATGAGATGTTTTGATAATTTGATGGGTTAGCAGTGAGATTTTGACAATGCACGTAGATTTAATTGAGAGGTTTAAGAGGTTTTGTGTAATACCCTAGATTTTCAGATTAGGTTTAGAGAATTCTTAATCATAATTAAGAAGTTAAGGAAGAGATTTTTATAAGGATTAAGTGAAGTCAGTTGTCAGTCACGACTTTAGGGGTCAATTTTCGTAAAATCGTCTTTTCGAAAATTTTGATCTTAAATCTGTTATGGCCGATTTTGGTCTTTTTAGAAAGGTTTTAACTCAAGGAGTATGTCGGTGTTTTTGGATTTTGAATCTGAAGTCATTTGAGGTCCCGGTGATGAAAAACGTATTTAAAGGATTTATGAATAGTAACTTTTGCGTGCGTTCGTGATTTGGAAAATTTAAGAAATCCTCCTCATTGATCCGAGTCTTATTTTGTCAGGCCCCTCTTATGGGAAATGACTAAAGGAATCCGTTGGCATTCACAGATTTCAATTCTGAGGTCAATCGAATGCTCGAGAGCAAAATCTGTCAGTCTGAGTGAATAGTGAAAAGTAATTTCAAAAAAGAAATCTTTGCTCATCTTTCTTCTGACGACCTATTTTTCATCCCGAGTCAGGTTGGTTCAATAGTACTCAAGCCAACGAGTCTTTCAGTATTTTCAGATTTCGTGTCTGAGGTCAGTTGGAGCTCGACATTGAATAAAGCAGCTTTTAACCGAACCCGGAGTAACTTTTGCAGTGTTTCTGCACTGGAATGGCTTCCAAGGGAAGCCACACCTTTTCCTATAAATAGGAGAGGCCCCCTTCACATTTTCTTGCTCATTCCATTTTTTCACTTCTCCAAAATCGAGAGAGTAGCAAAACTCTGAGAAAAGTCAAGAGGGGTCTCTTCGTGAGTTCACCTCCAAGTTGACGAGTGGAGTGGCGAGGAAGATATGCTTCGGGGAAAGGTTCTGGGGGTGCCATCGGGTTGTAGCATGCGGCTCTTCCACCGTTGCGACTCGATGAGACGTCGAGCTAGCCACCTTTCTTCGGCGCACTCGACTTCGTCCATTCTATTTCGTCGACGTCGGATCCAAGCCCTTTTCATTTCCGCATTTCTTTTCCGTCTTTCATTATCATATTTCATTATCGCTCTCATTTTTTGTTGCTCGTTTATTTCATTAAGTTCCGTATTTAAATCCCGTATTTTAAAGTTTCGTTTAAGTTTTGTATTTAGATTTCATCATTATTTCTAAATACTTAAAGGAGTTAATCGTATTATGCTGTTATAATGTCGATTTCTTTTCAAGTTTAAAGTATGCTCATTTCTAAGTTTTGGCCAAGCATTAAGCCTTATTTTTAAGTTTAAAATATCGAGGAAAGGGAGAGGCGATCGAGTAACACCTCGATCGAGAATTTTTGAAGGCCGTGAGATAGCACGGACCGTGCAAGGCATAGCACGGTCCGTGCAGAGCTCTCGGCAAAATTCCGAGAGTTTCTGGACAGATAGCACGGCCCATGCTAGGGTCTGCACGGACCGTGTCAGAAAGTTTGGTATGTTTTGCTTCACCTTAAGGCCTAGCACGGCCCGTACAAGGCTTCTGCAGCCAATTTTTGCCTCCAAGCTAATTCTAAACTCGAGTCTTTCAAACCCTCGTGTTTTATAAAGGTTCTAAAGTCGTGCAATGTATGTTTAAGTTAAGGGAAGAAAGGTTAGGTGTTGTTTAATTTCTCGTTAGATGTTAGAAATCTTCGAAGGAAGGCCACTAAGTCGATAATCGACTTTTGTAGAAAGATGTGAGCCCCAAGGAGTACCAAGGAAAGATTTTCAGCTCGTTGCTTCATCCGCATGCTCATTATCGAGGTACTCATCATCGAGGTGGGTGGTTCTAAACCAAGTATAAGGTTTGAGCTATTAAGCTCTAGAAGCATGATAGGGCAAGATGAATATCCAATTAAAATATTTTATGCTCTGCCTGATTAGTCTCTGTACAAGGAAAGGAAAAGAAAAGAAAGGGAGGAAGTTATAGCATGATATTGTTAATTGTTATTTGAGCTCTTGATAAAGTAAAGGATGTTATGATTTTTGATATGATATCTTATAGTTGATTTATTTAAAGTATAAACGATCATGATCATAAGTTAAGTTATTGTTGATATTACGATTGGGGAATGTTGTTTAAGTAAGTAATGCCTTGTAGGTTGATTATATTATTCCCTTGTGACATTAAGGTTATAGCCTTTATTAAGGAATGAAATCTAGATGTTTTAATCTAGGTTATGATTTATGCTAGTTTGATTTAGCATTGAGGATTTGATGTTAAGGTTTGAATATGAGAATTCAAAGGTTGAGGATTAAGTATTAAGGAGTTAAGGTTAAGGTTTTGGATATTGAATGTTATGATTTAATTATTGTTAAGCAAGTTATCGAGCTCAAAGAACAGTTTTATTGCATTATCATGTTGTGACATTCGTGTCACTAATGTTGTATTATTTGATAAAGTAAAATGAGTCACTGCTGGGTAATCCCCTCGCATACTCAATAGGGTATTTGAGGTATCCCCTCTCTTATCCTAAAGCAGGCCTAAGGGTGCAGTAGACATCAGGTTTGAGCCAGGAAAGGCGCCAGAAAAGGAAGTAAAAGGTTTTGCAGATATGGAGAGGGCTTTTGCGTTTTGCTCTCCATATGCCGTCAGTTTATAATTGGATATTTCTAAAAGTTTATTAAAGAGTCTTCTCATAAAAATCCACTGAGTACATTAGTGCTCACGCCCTCTTTTTCAAATGTTTTCAGGTTGAGATGCTGAGGCCGGTGATGTGCTGCTGGTGGGGTTGCTTGAGTTGTTAAGTTCCAAAGTTGTTGCTTTATGGTTACATGATTTTCTTCCGCTATGTTTCTGCTAAGTACTCTGACATCTAAGTATTTAGTCTTGATACATGTAACTTGATCCTTGATAATAGCATGTCTTAAATGCTATAATTCCAATTATTGTTGTTCGCCTATGAAGAGGCTTTTTCATTCAAGCATGATTCTGCTCATTCCCAGTTAATCTTAAGTTGTTTTCTTGTTTCATCATATGAATAAGGATAGTATGATTTATTTGACTCCGACTTATTAATGAGTCATTGTCGTTGTGATCCATGAAGAGGTCTTGCTTATTTAAAGAGTCTAATTCCTACTTGTTTGTCTTTGAATTCTGTTTAAATTTCGGTTGGCATTTTGAGATGACGTTCCTTTGACTCAATTAAATCCTTTGACTCCTTGATTTATTGAAAACGATAATGCTTCCAAGTCATAAGTTAAGTTGCCTAAGTTTTTGAGGCGCTAACTTAGTTTAATTCTAAAAACACCCCCTGGATTTCCGATTAATCTACTTATTTTCTTCGGCTTTTACGCCTAACACCCCGTCCCCATTAAAAATGACCGCCTAAGGGACTGGGCTGTTACATTTTGTGTTGAAAAGACAGTTCATGGGAGTATTTGATAAATATATGGACTTAAATACAAGTAGCAAGTATATGATTTTATTTCTGATCAATCTTCAAAAATTATCTTATCTAAATTGTTTCAAGTCTCAAATAATCATTGTTTGAGGGCCAGAAACCATTCAATCATTCCTGAGAAAGCTCGATAATTATATATAAAATTAGTACTACAACCATTCAGTTTACGTTTACTTAGTTAATTCAAGCCCGATTAGTATCGAAACTCTTAAATAAGTCTATTATTGTATTTATGGCTTTTAGCTATTATTTATTAGTCATGATAAGGTCTTAGGGTTGGAATCTCGTTAATTTGTAGGCCAAAGAGCAGCAAAATGGTTCAGAGGTTTTCTATAAAACTCAACGTCTCTTGAGTATCAAGACCATTAAGGTGGGTTATAACTAAACTCATCTTGAATTATTTACATAATTGATGTCGTTGTTTTATGTGAATTAATTATTTAAACTCAAGTTTATAAATGTTTCATATTTATTTTTAAATGTTTTTATTTGTCTCATTTGTATGTTCTATGAAATGTTACTATTTAAATGAATTAAAAATTCAAGTTTAAAGTATATAAATGATTATGTTATTCATTTTGTGAATCTTTGTGCTATGATGCAAATGTGAATTGCAATGTCACTAGCCTACAATTCAATTGTGGTTTCACACCACCCTATTGTTATGTGATCATCCTACAGTTTACGATTAGTATTCAAGGTCGAAAGGGCTAAGATACGAATTGTACCTACAGTTGTGGTTAATTCCACCCTACAGCTGTGGTTAACACCACCCTACACTTATGCGGTCACACCCTACGCAGGCCCACGTGACATATGTCTCAAGTGCATGCAATTCACTATGCAATGTGTTAGATGACTATTTTCTGTGGATTATGTGCATTTCTATTATACTAAAGATGTTATACCCACTGAGTATTTTCTAGCACTCAAACCCCGGTATTTTCAAATGATTTCAGATGATGGAGTTTGAGGCTGGCTGATGGATGATGACAATTGACTGGAGCTGAACTATTTGTTAATCAGTTTCTCAATTTAGCAAAGGTTATTTAAAGGAATTTATGAGAAAAGTTTCTAAGTTATTTAATCTGCTTATACTATATCTTTTTTTTTTCTAAATGGTCGCACTCATGTGCGCTTAAAATTCATCTCGACTCTTTTATAAGTTGGAAATGTAATTAGTTTTAATTTTTAAAACATGTTGAATTTCTTGGGAATTAAAATTAAGATGTTTATAGATTATGTTATTTTAAAAATATATTCGATTGGGACCTTTAAAACCTTTCTTTTAGCAACTTGATATCTTTGATAATTGTTTTGAAATTTGAAATCCTAATTTAATTTAACAGGTTAAAATGCATTTGTGAACATTTGCGTTATGTTGATGTGTTGGTGGAGTTATTTTGAAGTTAAAATGCAGCTCGTTTCTTTTGAAAAGAAATATTGTGAATTGTTTATCTATTTATTTATTTCTTTAATAATAGGAAACACTATTTAAAATAATTTAGTGGCGAACTCTTCTCATTTCGGGATCAGGGGCGTCACATTTTAGTATTAGGCAATAGTTTTAATAATTTAATTGTTCAAAAATTCTACCTTACTCACTGGCTGATTAAACAAATAACCAACTCCAGCAACTTTATTTGGAAATGTCCACTTCAAACATCGTGGTAGAGCATTGTTAGATGTAATGCGCCCACAACGTTGTTCTAGTTGAGGTGTACCCTCATACGCCCATATCTACCAAATGAAATAATGATTACTAAATATCATGTTGTTATGTACTTCTCCAACGAGTGAATAATATTTTACCTGCAAGGCCCAAACAGGCCCATAGAAATGATATGACTTTTTCGACTTGCAAGCATCAAGGTCGGAAACATGCTTTGGAATCATATTCATGTAGTGCAATAGCACCCCATACGAATACGAACCCCATGGAAATGAATTCCACCGAACTTTGTCCTTCACCAATGCCCATACCCAGCTGTCTATATATCGCGACTTGTCAAATCCGACGACCATGTTGTATAAGAACAACACATTTGCAGCCGTTAAATAGTCTTCAATATCATTCTCAAGCTTGTAATTAATAAATCTTATAAGTAGATCTAATATCTTAATGGGTGTTCCATCCAAGACACGAAAATAAAAGCCGATTGGTGGAATAATGTGGGAAGAATTTGGGTCAAAATTGGACGTTCCAAATCATAGGCCGGTCACGAGAGCGTATTCTGATGGGGAAAATCTAATGTTGGTACCTCCAACATTGAACCAACACTCATGGTCGAGTGCACCTTCCACAATTATCTCCCGAGACATCAATGCATGTATAATGACATTATTGCTACATCCGCCCACGTACTCCAAAAAATAGCCAAAATAGCCATCCATGAATTCTTGTATGAGGTTTCTTCCATCTTTTTCCCAACAAAATTCAACACCTTTTTTATTTGTTCACTGATATTTCTCGATTATACGTTGATCTCGCATCTAGTCTCCTGTAACGTCTCCCTCATCCACACCCATCGTTTATCCTAATTTTATTGTATGAAGTTTAAATATAATTTGGGTATTTGTAACATTATTTATTTATTTTTCCAGATTCGTGTGAGACAATAGAAGGTAATCCAACTCTGTGAAGCATTAAAATTTATGTATGTTAAGTTAAATTTATTTTTTCGGGATTAGCGTGAGACAACATAAGTTAATCCAACTCTCTGGAGCATTATACTTGGACTTAATGTACTTTTAAGTTTTAACACATCTAACAATACCCATTGCTATGCTTATATGAATAACAAAATAATTCAAGATCATAATATGAGAGTATTCTCATTTGAAAAATTGGACTCAACAATAATTCAACATATATGCCACTTAAGTAAACCCAACGGATGTTTCGTTATGTAAACTTCAAAGCATGAGATCAACGTCTGTTTAAGGAATATTCACTTTTTCACTCAAAAATACAATGTTTCGACAAGGCAAAGATATGGGAAAACAAAGCTTAGAATATTATTACATGTATTGCTCACCTCGTTAATAACATCGATGTTTTCCATCAGAATTTTGGAAACTCTGCACCAATTTTTGATTTTGGGACAAGGGTTCTGCCTTGTCCAAGCTTGTGCTCGAAGCATGCAGAAAAATATAAGTGAATATTAAACTCTAAATAAAAAGATGAGTATGAGATACGCATCCCGCTTTTGATCCCACATGCGCCATCCCAGACTCTCCAATAATTTTTTTATTTATTTTTTAATTAAATCATTGGATTGCATTAAATTAATTTCAGTCACCTATTTGAAAGGTCGGGCGGCCCAATCTTCTTATTTTTGGGCTACAAATAGTATATTCATGTATGAAGTTACTGTTTGACCCAGGGAGGCCAACAGTCAACTTATAAAGGGAATAAACCCAAAAAATTCATGATAAGTTAATGTATAATTAAACAAAATATATAATAATTATATAATCGTGACTATATGATTAAATAAAATATAAATAAAAAACACACATGCATAGAAATAAATAATATATAAAGTGACTGGATATAAATCTTAATTAATTATAAAAATGGTGCATGGAATTTAAAAATTGTTATACTTATTAAAAATTTAACTTGAATATTTAAACTACTATTTTATATATAAAGAAAACAATTGAACAAAATATGAAAATAGATCATAATGAAAAAGAAAAAAGTAAAAGGCATAAACAATTGCTTCAACATTTTCTGCTTAATTTTTTTTCTCACAAAACATGCACAAATGATTAACTTAAAATAAAAGAAAAAAATTCAATTAAATGCGCCGCTTGGTTAATGATTCCCTTTATTATTACACAACTTCCTTAGTCCACCCACATCCCCACAACAGACGTAAAATGAAGCAACGTTTCCATCGAAAAATGGTGTTAAACACTCGTGACTATTCATTCTTTCAATGAATAAGTGATATCACTATAAATGGGAAGATCGGCATCGTCAATGGTGAATCCAAATTCACCAGCCTCCTCAATAAAAAATTTACCATCTACAAAAGAAATAGCATAATTCCATGGAGTGGTCCGCCGTCGACGAGGCGATATTCATATGCATTCTACACTTCAATCTTTGGTGGCTTGATGTTTTCGATAACTACGATGTCGCAGACACACTGACAAACATGATGGTGTCCATGTCTAGGGTCCGCCGCCGTCACTTTAAGATGATTCATTTGGTGTTGAAGCTTGATGAATTTCTAGAGACTCTAGAGTTTCGAGCACTTCATACAACAACCAGGAATAGAATACCTTCTTGGGACAAATGTCCTGAGGATGCAGGAGTAATACTTCGCACGGTTCAGTAATCCCAATAACATAAGTTTGTATTATTTCGTATTAATTTAGTTTGCCCACTAATCTCAATTGACACTAAAATTTTCTGTTGCGATCATAGGAGGGCCCAACCTGGGGAAGTTTCAGGCGACGAGGGATGCACAACTTGACCACCCTTCGCGAGATCATCAACAATGTTAGGTTGAGTTATTTGGATTTTGAATGGCTCTGTAATTATGTATCAGATTGATGTTGATGTATTTTCCAAAAGATCTTTCGAATGATCTGTAATAAATATAGACATGGCAACGATACAACATGTATATAAAATAAGTTAATTATGATTGTTTGGTCAAACAATATGACATGTATATAAAATAATACAATAAAATTATATATATTAGAAATGGAACTTCCATAACTTATTATGAAAAGTTTCATAACATATGTTATGACAAATAGAGAGTATTAAATAATTAGTATTATTCATTTTACAGAGCAGTTTCCATAAATATAAAATATTGCAAGAGATAAATAACCTTTAGTAGGTCAAGGTGTGCCTACAAATTTTTTCCTCGGTTAAGCTTCAACTGTTGGTTTTGTATACTAGAAGATTTGTCTTTTGTATACTTTATTGATAATGGTTTTATGATGATATAGAATGAATACAATTGCAGTCACTGTTTGCATTTAAATTGTTATATTTATATGCATGTTCACTATACTTACATTGTAGATGATATGGTGTGGGTAAACACATGGTTAGATCATATCATCAGGTTCCTTGTAATGTATTAAAAGGCTCACGGTTTAGATGGCACTGAACCTGCTATCGGTACGCCGTAGAATAATCTGATAGTTAGTTTGTCTTGACTAACTGATTATTCTAATACACGGTCAAGTGTATTGAGGAGGATCTACTTAGGATTCTATTCTCTATTCTGACCTTAAATGAGAGAATAAGAATCCACAGAGTTCGGGTTCTTAACCCCTATATGTTGGCGGACATATACGTGTAGTGTTTGCAGCTTTGATTTATCAAAGGGTGAGATTCTTTCGTAAGGATCAATAATCTCGATATCTTGGGTTGTGACATTTACACTTATGATGGGTTGTGCAATATGTAGGGGCACCGTGTCCTGGTGCGCCAGTTTGATGGTGTCCCCTTGAGGAAATGCAAGTTCATGCTGAAACCCTGCAGGTGGAATTTATTCCGTGGATGAGTAAAGCTTGTGTGGTACTACTCAAGGATAAGATATTAATTAATTATAGCTGTCAGAAGCTTACATAATTAATTAATGGGCATTATATCTTAAACGCGGGGAATGGCTGGACTAAAGGAGAAAGCATATTCAGAAATATGTATTAAATTGGTAGGTCAGTATTATTTCTTTAGTGGAATAAAAATAATACTTAATTTATTTAATAATATCCTAAGTTTATTGGATATTGGAAATTAAATAAATTAGCAGGCCAATTTAATATTCTTCTAGATCCCTGTTGTAGCCCAATATGACTTTAATGGACTGGAGATAGAAAAAGAGATAGAGGCCCAAACCCAGTAGGGTTGGAACACCATAATTTCGACCACCTCCCCTATAAATAGGGAGGTGAGGGACGAAATTTTGGAAGAAATAATCAGCTCCTCTTGTGTTCTCTTTATCTCTACAGATTCCATACCGATCTAGTAGATTTCAGCCCACCCTGAAACTAGATTCAGTCCGGGAATACAACAGAAGATCAAGGAGTGGAATATCATTGTGGGGCGCCAATCATCATCATACACAACAACAAGATTAGACCTTTAATCTTGTCCTCCACCCGTCATTTAATTTGTAAGTCGTTTTTCGATTCTATGTTTCCGCTTTAGTAGAATCGTTTAAACCGGATTTGCATGTTAATTAAACTCGGTTAATTAAAACATATGAGATGAATGAATTTATGATCTACATGACATTAGGATTAATGAACATCCAATTAGATCCTGCGGTGGTTCAATTCGAAAAAACCCCAACAACTGGTATCAGAGCGGGTTTTGGCACTGTTCTAGATTTAATCCTAGGATAAATTCGAGATACATGTTTAAATTTGATGATAAATTTATGGTACTTAAATTTTCAGATTTAAATGTATATGTATTTCGATTTTTGTGTGTTTAAACTTGGATGAATTTTTAATGTATTTCGAAAATTCTAGTTTTGGAAAACACTGTGATTTTCGATCCATACCTAATTAGATTTGGAATAGTTTTTGATGTTGTCAAAATTTCCAGATTTAATTAGTGTAGGTTTCGAAATTTTATAGATTCAAATTCGGATGCAATTTTGATCTTAATCGAAAATTCGAGTTTGTGTTAATCTATGTAATTTTCGTCCATAGAATTATTAGATTTGGAATAGATTTTTGTTAAGTCAAAATTTTCAGATTTAATAGGCTTAATGTTCGAAAATCTTGAGCATCAAATTTTCGAAAATTTGATGTCTTAAGTTCCCTAATTTTTGGTGTTAAATTTTCGGTCATGTTAGATAAAATTGGAGAAGATTTTGATGAAAATCAAATTTCCAGATTTATCTAGTATGTGGTTTCGAAAATTTGGTTGTTGGATTAAAGATTTGATGTTATTTGATGTATATCTTAATTTGCCTAATTTTAATCTAGATAGATTTGAAAATATAATATTAAATTTGGAAGAATTTGAAGTGGATCAAATTTCCAGATTTATTATTTGTGATATTTTCGAAATCTATTGATTAAATATTGGATAAGGTGATTTTGGATATATACAAATAATTATCAAAATCCAATTGTGATAAGATTTTAAATTTGGATAAGTTTTGGAAGATTTTGGATTGGAATCAAATCTCCAAACTCTATCCTTGAAGATTTAGATTCTTATGGATAATATTTGGATTAGATTTTTGATTTATATCAATATATCCAATTTTTATTTAATTAGGGTGGTTAGAAAATATTAAATAAATTTGGTGGATAATTATAAATAATTTCCAGATTTATTTTAAAATATATTTTCGAAATTTAACAAGATTTAAATTGGTGGATAATTATTTTAATTTCCAATTTTTATCTTGTGGATAATATCGAATTAATTAATTTTATTAATTGTAAAATTCGAATATTATTTAATATGTCATGTTTGGATATCATATATTATTTTATGCTAATCATGTAATTGTGATTGTTGGATTTGTAGACTGACTTGTTTGCAGGGTTACCGACTATCATGGCTCCTTAATTATGTGATGTATGTTTTAATTTATGTTGGATGTATGATGGGCCGTATGCCGGTTTGGCTACGTGATTTTAATCCATGAGAAAATCCATGGATTAGGTCTAGGTTTTATTTTATGTTGTTCTAATGTAATAGAAATAAAACTGTTAGACCAAGTTATTAAGTTGTAATTTTATTCTAGATATATTAGTTTTTTCCTCTAAGGAATAGATATTCTATATTGAATAAAGTTTGAAGATCAACTCAAAGAAGGAGAGTGGCACAGCTCAAGAAAAGAAGTATCACTGATTCACGTCCCGAAATCCTAATTGGAGCTAGGTTTTCGGCGAGGCGCAGTGATAAGGGCGGCGGCCATGCCCGAGTTTCCGGAGCTGACTTTCCAGTTTTATCTCATTCAGCAACATGAGATATAAGCCATGATAGTTGGTTTTTATTATTATTGCTTATTATGTTGTTTGAAGCATGCAATGGTGTTTTATCATTTTATGTGATGTTTGCATGTTTTACAATGGGATAAAATGAAACCTCAATCTTAAATAACTAAGTGGGAGAGATTCATACCAAAGTATGTAGAAATCTCAAACGGTCTCCATTAATCTGGTTTAATTGAGATGTGATAAACATGCGAGTTGACAATAGGTCTTCCTCCATAACGGATGTGTTATATCACTGTTATCTCTAGAAATTAACTTCTTTATCAAGATAGTTGTAGAACACTACTAGAACAAACTGACTCCTCCAACTGGAGCAGGGAGTTCGAAATAGTGGACTTGGTGCTAAGATGATGGTGTTCACACTTAGGTGTAATTTATTAATAAACGTCCACACTAACGTGGCTTATTAATTGGAAGGTTACACGACCGTGGTTATTTCCGACTATTAATTTACTTGTCATAAGGAAATTTGACTGGAGGTAAATTAAAGGTGGTTTTACATGTTTAAGGATGAATTTTATAAACGTCCACACTAACGTGGCTTATAAGAAACTTTTTTAAAATGTCGGTAGATTACATATAATTTTTTGAGGTATATGATTATATGTGAGTATCCTAAAGTTTGTGACTGTACTGCATGTTTACTTTTCAGTTATTCTATATCATCATGACACTCTCCAACCTGTCCACTATTCTCAAAGAAAACAAGTTAATCGGTGAAAATTACAATGACTGGATTCGAAACCTTAATCTTGTTCTCACTGCGGAAGGACACAAATTCGTACTTGAAGAAGTATGTCCTCAGAAGCCAGATGAGGGTTCTGACGAAGCCCAAAAGGTTGCATATGATAAGTGGGTTAGGTCCAATGAGGTGGCGCGCTGTTACATTCTGGCATCTATGTCGAATGTGTTGCAACATCAGCATGAACCTATGAAAACCGCTAATGATATCATGTACAACCTTAGGCAACTCTTCGGTCATCAGAACCGCTCGGCACGCCATTTGGCGATAAAGAAACTAATGGATGCGAGAATGTCTGACTCCACACCTGTTAGGGATCACGTTCTCACGATGATGGGGTATCTGGCTGAGATCGAGACCTTGGGTGGAGAGCTGGATGGCGATTCTCAAATCGACATTGTTCTTCATAGCCTGTCCTCGAGGTTTGAGCAGTTCAGGCTGAACTTTAACATGATTAAAAGGGATGTCAGCCTGACTGAACTGCTCATGGATCTTCAGGCGGCTGAGTTACTTCCAAAAGAAAATCCGGAGGCACACCTAGCTGAAAATAGGGCGTCTTCTTCCGGTACTAAAAGGAAGAAGAAGAACGCACCCAAGAAAGCTGCAGAGGGGACGCCTAAGGTGAAGAAGTCTAAGACTAAGATTCCTCCCGAGGAATTTAAGTCAAAGACAAAGTGTTTCAAGTGCGGCCAACCAGGTCACTGGAAGACGGATTGTCCTAACAAGAAGAAGAAAAAGGGTACGTCTCAATCTCTCGTCGTTGAAACATGTTTAGCTACTTGTTCTACTCAGTCATGGGTAGTAGATACTGGAGCTACTGATCATGTTTGCATGTCTTTACAGGGGTTCCTGGCAAAAAGACAGCTGAGTGATGGAGAGATTTTAGTCTACATGGGCAATGCTACGAAAGTGGCGGCAGTTGCAGTGGAAGACGTAACCTTATCTTTTAGTAGTGATAGGATATTAGTTTTAAAGGATTGTCTTTATGTGCCTGGTTTTAGGCGAAACTTGATTTCAGTTTTTAAACTTTTTATGGATGGATATTCTGTTTCTTTTGATAACAAGGTTGTTATCTTTAGTGATAAACATTTTATTTGTTCTGGCACATTAGATGGACATCTTTATTTACTTAATCCTATGCAAAACACTACGCAAATGCATTTACTGAATACATCGGTCATAAACCCTAACAAACGAAAAGAACCTTCGGAAATGAATCAAACCTATCTTTGGCATCTTAGGCTCGGCCATATTAACCTTAAACGGATACAAAGACTAGTAAACGATGGGCCCTTGTCTTCATTGGTCCTAGAATCATTCCCTTTGTGTGAATCTTGTTTGGAAGGTAAAATGACCAAGCGACCCTTTAAGGATAAAGGGAATAGATCTGAAGAGGTACTAGATTTGATTCACTCTAACTTATGTGGCCCTATGTCAGTTCAGGCTCGAGGAGGGTACGAGTATTTTATCACGTTCATTGATGATTATTCAAGGTATGGATACATATACCTGTTATGCCGCAAGTCAAAATCCTTTGAGACTTTCAAAGAATTCAGAGCGGAAGTGGAAAAACGTACAGGTAAAAGTATCAAATCACTACGGTCTGATCGTGGTGGTGAGTACCTCTCGAATGAATTTAGGGACTACTTAGCAGAGAATGGGATTACATCCCAGTTGACTGCGCCGGGAACACCACAGCAGAACGGCGTGGCGGAGAGAAGGAACAGAACATTGTTAGAGATGGTTAGATCGATGATGAGCTATTCAGATCTGCCTATTTCGTTCTGGGGATATGTCCTGGAAACGGCAGCCTATATTCTGAATGTGGTTCCATCAAAATCAGTCCCATCTACGCCCACAGAACTTTGGACTGGACGAAAGCCCAGTCTTGGACATTTTCGGATTTGGGGTAGTCCAGCACATGTGCTGGATAAGGAAGCTGATAAGCTGGCACCACGTACGGATGTTAGACTGTTTGTTGGATATCCAAAAGGAACGAAAGGTGGTTTATTTTATAGTCCTAAGGATCAGAAGATCATTGTGAGTACCAATGCTCGATTCTTAGAGGAAGACTATGTAATAAATCACAAGCCAAGAAGTGAGATAGTACTAGAGGAACTTCGAGGGGAAAATTCAAATCTGACACCAATAGTACAAGAAGAGGAACCACAAATTACTGCACAACGTGTCACAGAAGTACATGAACTGCCTCGTCGCAGTGGGAGGGTTGTACGCCAACCTGACAGATTCATTGGTTTGGGTGAATCTTCGGATTTCCCTGAAGGACTAAATGAATTAGATCCCAGGACCTACGACGAAGCAATCCAAGACAAAGATGCAGACTCTTGGAAAATTGCAATGGAGTCTGAGATTGGATCTATGGATCACAATCAAGTCTGGGAGCTTGTAGAACCACAAGATGGGGTAAAACCCATTGGGTGTAAGTGGGTTTACAAACGCAAGAGAGGAGCTGACGGGAAGGTTGAAACCTTCAAGGCAAGATTGGTGGCAAAAGGGTACACTCAGAAAGAAGGGATCGATTATGAGGAAACCTTTTCGCCAGTAGCCATACTTAAGTCAATCCGGATTCTCTTGTCTATTGCCGCTCATTTGGATTATGAGATTTGGCAGATGGATGTCAAGACGGCTTTCCTAAATGGAAGTCTTGAGGAAAACATCCACATGAAGCAACCAGAGGGTTTCATTGCTAAAGGCCAAGAGCACTTAGTGTGCAAGCTTAAGAGATCCATTTATGGACTTAAGCAGGCGTCAAGGTCTTGGAATATCCGGTTTGACGAGGTTATCCAGTCATATGGATTCGTGCAATGTCCGGATGAGAGCTGTGTGTACAAGAAGAGTGACGGAAATGTGGTGGCTTTCCTCGTGCTATATGTTGATGATATCTTACTTATTGGAAACAGTAAGAAAGTATTATCTAACATAAGGGTGTGGTTGTCCAAGCAGTTCGATATGAAAGATCTGGGAGAAGCCGGACACGTCCTTGGCATCAAGATAATTCGAGATCGCCAGAAAAGGATGTTGTGCTTATCTCAGGCGACATATATCGACACAGTGCTAGCTAGGTTTAACATGCAGGATTCCAAGAAAGGTTTTATACCTTTCAGGCATGGAATTCATCTATCCAAGGATATGTGTCCCCACACACAGGCTGAGATAGATGAGATGAAGGGCGTTCCATATGCTTCGGCTGTGGGAAGCCTTATGTATGCTATGCTATGCACTAGACCTGATATATGCTATGCAGTCGGCATGGTAAGCAGATATCAGTCTAACCCTGGACAAGGTCACTGGACTGCGGTTAAGAATATACTCAAGTACCTAAAAAGGACTCGAGATTATATGTTGGTGTACCGCTCTGATAGTCTAGTGCATTTGGGTTACACGGACTCAGATTTTCAATCCGATAAAGATCAGAGTAAATCTACCTCAGGCTATGTGTTTACCTTGGGAGGCGGAGCCATTGCATAGAGGAGCATAAAGCAGAAATGCATTGCGAATTCCACCATGGAGGCCGAATATGTAGCTGCCTCTGAGGCTGCAAAAGAGGCCGTCTGGCTCAAGAGCTTCTTGTTGGACTTGAGCGTGGTTCCTGATTTGCCTAGGAGTATCACGGTATATTGTGATAACTCGGGTGCAGTGGCAAATTCGAAGGAACCCAGAGCCCATAAGGCAAGTAAACACATAGAGAGAAAGTACCATCTTATACGAGAAATCATTAAGAGAGGAGATGTGGCAGTGGTCAAGATTGCATTGGTGGACAATTTAGCTGATCCATTCACGAAGAGCCTTCCGGCTAAGACCTTCTACGGTCACGTGGAGAAAATGGGAGTGAGATGCAGACCCGGGATTGCCGTTTGAGATTTTAGTTAGACTTGGAGAGTTAGCCAGTTTGTTTTATATTTGAAAGACATGCTTCAAGTATAAGTGGGAGATTGTTGGTTTTGTATACTAGAAGATTTGTCTTTTGTATACTTTATTGATAATGGTTTTATGATGATATAGAATGAATACAATTGCAGTCACTGTTTGCATTTAAATTGTTATATTTATATGCATGTTCACTATACTTACATTGTAGATGATATGGTGTGGGTAAACACATGGTTAGATCATATCATCAGGTTCCTTGTAATGTATTAAAAGGCTCACGGTTTAGATGGCACTGAACCTGCTATCGGTACGCCGTAGAATAATCTGATAGTTAGTTTGTCTTGACTAACTGATTATTCTAATACACGGTCAAGTGTATTGAGGAGGATCTACTTAGGATTCTATTCTCTATTCTGACCTTAAATGAGAGAATAAGAATCCACAGAGTTCGGGTTCTTAACCCCTATATGTTGGCGGACATATACGTGTAGTGTTTGCAGCTTTGATTTATCAAAGGGTGAGATTCTTTCGTAAGGATCAATAATCTCGATATCTTGGGTTGTGACATTTACACTTATGATGGGTTGTGCAATATGTAGGGGCACCGTGTCCTGGTACGCCAGTTTGATGGTGTCCCCTTGAGGAAATGCAAGTTCATGCTGAAACCCTGCAGGTGGAATTTATTCCGTGGATGAGTAAAGCTTGTGTGGTACTACTCAAGGATAAGATATTAATTAATTATAGCTGTCAGAAGCTTACATAATTAATTAATGGGCATTATATCTTAAACGCGGGGAATGGCTGGACTAAAGGAGAAAGCATATTCAGAAATATGTATTAAATTGGTAGGTCAGTATTATTTCTTTAGTGGAATAAAAATAATACTTAATTTATTTAATAATATCCTAAGTTTATTGGATATTGGAAATTAAATAAATTAGCAGGCCAATTTAATATTCTTCTAGATCCCTGTTGTAGCCCAATATGACTTTAATGGACTGGAGATAGAAAAAGAGATAGAGGCCCAAACCCAGTAGGGTTGGGACACCATAATTTCGACCACCTCCCCTATAAATAGGGAGGTGAGGGACGAAATTTTGGAAGAAATAATCAGCTCCTCTTGTGTTCTCTTTATCTCCACAGATTCCATACCGATCTAGTAGATTTCAGCCCACCCTGAAACTAGATTCAGTCCGGGAATACAACAGAAGATCAAGGAGTGGAATATCATTGTGGGGCGCCAATCATCATCATACACAACAACAAGATTAGACCTTTAATCTTGTCCTCCACCCGTCATTTAATTTGTAAGTCGTTTTTCGATT
Source organism: Perilla frutescens (assembly GCA_026008535.1). Classification (NCBI taxonomy): domain Eukaryota; kingdom Viridiplantae; phylum Streptophyta; class Magnoliopsida; order Lamiales; family Lamiaceae; genus Perilla; species Perilla frutescens. The sequence continues at coordinate 15,445,532 of BRKX01000004.1, forward strand.
CTATGTTTCCGCTTTAGTAGAATCGTTTAAACCGGATTTGCATGTTAATTAAACTCGGTTAATTAAAACATATGAGATGAATGAATTTATGATCTACATGACATTAGGATTAATGAACATCCAATTAGATCCTGCGGTGGTTCAATTCGAAAAAACCCCAACATCAACTGAATAGATTTTTTGGTGTTTCAGATTGAAAAAATATGAATGAAAAAAGAGGTTCAACAATGTGAGGGGTTCACAAGATTTTTCCAAGTTTAGAAGATGCTGCATTTTTTTTCTATTTTTGGTATGAAAATCACGTGAAAAAATATAGTCTACCGATCAACCATCTTATTTTCAAAAATCCTATCGATTGCCCTTAGATCTTTGAATTCAAAGGATAAAAATGTGAAACACAACTTGATACGAAGATTATGTTAAAATCAGGGTGGGCTCGCTTCATTATTGAGTTGCAAAAATGAGGAGTAGAAGACTAACCCTATCAATTTGATTTTATATTTTTGTTCCTTTTTTTAATAAGAAAAGTTCATGCCTTATTTTAAATTTAGACTGATAATTTTTTTCACTTAATATTGGCCCGCTATTAAGTTTTTTGTTATAGTAAATTTATAATTAATATTAATTGTTATTATTTTTTGCCCCACAATTTGGATGATTAGTAATTTCAGTGATATGAAATTTTATATATTTCCTATTTATATATAATCTCGATAACATTATGTAGCTATATGACTATACTTCTACAAAAGTACACATTGATTGAAACAAACTCATTATTTAGATTATATTAAAATGAATAAAATATTTGCATACAAACATACAAATTAGGTTAGCAATATAATAAGTCTTAATTATTATCTACACATATATCACTACTAAACTGCAAAATGTTATTTATTAATTTTAAGAAATTCAATGAATAAATAATGCTTAAATTGGGTCTTCAATTAAAAAGTACATATTGCATGACATAGAATAAGAACTTAATTATTATATACATATATATATAGCTAAAATATTGTATATTTTATCTTTCTCTCTTGACACACACACATATGTATATAATAATGTTTCAATTGAAAATTAGATCAATAATTTTATTACAAACACAAATAATAAGTTAATTTTTATATGATTAATAAAATATACTTTCATCCACTTAATATTCTATAATTCTTTGAACTTTCATAACTTAATTATTATGATAAATTTCATAAATCAAATACACATGCTTCGACAATCTATCACTTCCATATTAAATGTTAAACAAATGATTCACGCTTCGTGATTATATTTTCTTATGAAAATTATAATCAAACGAATTACTTCTTTTAATATTCTTCAAACTTAGTATATGTTCACATCACGGCTATTTAAACAATTGGTCATGTTAATGTAGTTCACATTTGGTTTGTCAACTCTTAAGAGAATATGTTATAAAGGATAATGTTATACAATATGGTATGGCAAATACAAATTAAGTGGATTTGGGCCTGTAACTAACTTAACTTTTGAATCTTTGTGTGTTTGATGGTTTTGGATGTATGCTAATATGAGTTTATCTTATGTCCTAATGTTTGTATAGCTGCTTTGGATATTTGGGCGTTCTTTTGGATATTTTTGGTTCGCTTGTTTTTTCATGATTGCAGGTACAATATCTCGTGTGAACTTCAATCTTCAGGGGTTCAACAGTCGATGGAGGATTTGCAGATCAAAGGTGGAATATTAATTTGAAGAGAAGAAATAGCAAGTTTCTTAATTCATTGACGGACGCATATGTTCTTTAAATAATAATACAATTTTCTAATGTAATTTATTTCTTAATAGTAGAATGTGCAATTTTAATGTGCATTCTGGAAAATCAGTAATCAAATTGTTATGACATGACCTGCCTTTTATATTGGAGTTTTTAGAAATTGTATGAAATTGTATAATATTTAATAAAACCTTATTAAGTCATGGAAAAAGATATAACCTTATCAAAACTAATTCATGGCGAAAAAATAAACATTTTTGAGATATTTATTGAGTCCAAAAATATATATATTTATATATCTTAAGTTTATTGAATCTTATCAAATGTTATAATTGGCTTTACAAAAGAAATAAGCATAGGTTAAAAATAAATATAAAATACTATATAATTACAATCAATAAAAACATTTCCAGAGCTATAAATTCGGACCATTTCATAAGAATTAAAAACCCCTAGCATAAATTAGTAAATTACATATTTATCCAATTAAAGTGTCGCCAATAATCAGACGGTTCAAATCATGATTACGTCTGTCCCGAGTACAGATGCATTCATTTATTACACCTCCCATCCCTTCCCCCCGCCACTACTTTAGTCATTTCAGACTCAAATCAGTGCATAGTGTAACACAGATTTTTGTATTTAACTTAGTAAAACACAAAACAGTGTACAATAAAATAATTTCGGATCAAAAATATAAATTTATGAATCCAATCTCTATTTTTCCTCTTATTCTTCTCTTCAAAACTTGATTTTTAAACGGTCTTTGAAATCTTCAGAGTAAATTTGTCTCTCTGATTTTCTCGGACTTGTTGTTTGGATTTGACCTTTGAAGTTTTTGGGAAAGATTTGTATCATCGATCTTCTTTGACTTGATCTTTAGTCTTGATAACGTTAACTCGGAGGGCCGATGCCTTGTTTCCGGATCAAACGCTAATTTCGGAATGAATTTGATGAAGAACGCCTTTGACTGCCTTGCTTATGGATCAAACGTCGTCTTCGGGATGAATTTGGTGAATAACGCCTTTGAATGTCACAAGAACGCCTTGAATATCTGAGAGAATTTCACTTATGGAAGTTCTCAAATTCTTGAACTCTTCAAATGGTCTTGCTTGTGGATCAAACGCCGTCTTCGGGATGAATTTGGTGAAGAACGCCTTTGAATGTCACAAGAACGCCTTGAATATCTTTGAGAATTTCACTTATGGAAGTTCTCAAATTCTTGAACTCTTCAAATGACTTCTGGTGTGATTTTCAACTGATATGGAGGCCCCTATTTATAGTTGTGGGAAGAGAGATCTAGAGTTGATGTAACACTATCTCATTGGCTATTGGAAATTGATATATATCTTGAATGATATTTACTTGTTTCCAAAGAACTTGATGTTTATCATATAATAATATCTTTATTATTTAAATATTTTATCTAATTTTGGATTTGATATGATTCCAAAACTAAATAAATATATTAAAATTAATAAAAATATTATATATAATATTGTAAAATTTCACCACCTACAAATGCCCCCTCGAGACTTGTTCATTGACGACTTGTCGTTTGAAATGAATGAGTCTCGAAAATTGATTAGATAGTTTAAACTCGTATCAAGGAGTCTTGAACTTGAATTTATTAGATAGTTTATACTCGTGTCAAGGAGTTCTTGAATAGTTTATACTCATATTCAAGAGTTCTTCAATTTGAATTTATTAGATAGTTTATACTCGTATCAAGGAGCCTTAAATTTAAGTTTGAATTTAGATAGTTTATGCTCGTATCAAGGAGTCTTCCATATTTTTGACTTGGATAGTTTATGCTCATATCGAGGAGCCTTCAACTTGAATTTGAACTTTGTAGACCTTTTATACCCGTGTCCGTGAGTACTTGAATTTGAATTTGTATTTGTAGACATTTTATACTCGTGTCAAGGAGTCTTGAATTTGAATTTGTAGATCTTTTATACTCATGTCAATGAGTCTTGAATTTGAATTTGTAGACCTTTTATACTCATGTCAATGAGTCTTGGATTTGAATTTGACTTTTTAGACATTTTATACTCGTGTCAAGGAGTCTTGGTATTTCTTGAAGAGTTTAGATAGTTTTGGCTCTTATCAAGGAGCTTTGGAAGATAGTTTAGTTACTCTTATCAAGGAGCTTTGGAACTTATCAAGGAGCTTTGGAATACTTCTTGAAGACTTTAGATAGTTTAAGCTCTTATCAAGGAGCTTTAGAAGATAGTTTAGGCTCTTATCAAGGAGCGTTGACTTTTTATTTTCATTGATTGTGATATATGTTGAAAGACTTGAATTGGCACATGGTTAGATTTGTAGCCGTTTCATCATCATCATGATCATCATCATTATCATGATCATCATCATCATCTTCTTCTTCTTCTTCACTTGGAGATTCCTCAAAATGTTTGCCCCCATCATTTATTTCTGACTCTTCTTCAAAGTTGTGATGCTTTTGCATTGACAATTCTTGAACTTCATTTGCGGCCATGATTAACTCCATGTCCTAAGCTCTAGTGGCCAATTCCTCGAAGGTCTTTGGTTGAATCTCTTTCAAAATATATCGGAGACCCCAACACATGCCTTGTATGCACATTTCAATTGTTGAACTTTCTGATAATTGATCTTTGCAATTCAAGCTCAAGTTTTTCCAACGGTTGATCTAGTCGATGACGGACTCTTCTTTTTATTGGTTTGTATTTGTGAGTTCAACCAAGCTAACCGTCCTCCGAGTACTGTAGAAGCGGTTAATGAATTGTTTCTCCAGTTGCCCCCAACTATCAATTGAATTTGGCTCCAAATCGGTATACCAATCAAACGCGTTGTTTTTTAAAGAACGAACGAATTGCTTCACCAAGTGATCTTCGTATGTCCCAGCATCATTATAGGTCTCTACAAAGTGAGCCATATGTTGTCTTGGATTTCCTTTGCCATCAAATTGTTGAAACTTTGGCGGCTGGTAGCCATCTGGCATCTTTAAGTTGTCAATTCTTGGAGTATATGGTTTGTTGTAAGTCCAGAGTGATTTAAAGCTCTCTCCAGACTTGTCTTTGATTGTTTCCAGCATTAAATCTTTGAGTTGATCAACTTGTATTGAGCCATCAGACGATATTTCAATTTCTTTAGCTGTAGATTTTTTCACTTTTGTTGGCATGTAGCTTTGTAGATATCTCAGCTTCGTTATCTTTATCTGCTTGTTTGCCACTAAAATCAACAATCATTTCTTTGTTCAGCTTCAAGATTTGAGCATCCCGTTCTTGTATCCGCTTGGCAAGTCCTTCAGTAAGCTTCGTCAAATTTGTAATTTGCTCTTCCAGAATTGTGGACATCTTAATGCTTAAGGAAATTCGATGAAGAAGAGAGATGAGAAGTAGAGATGGTCCCACCGGGCGTGCCAAAATTTGTAACACGGATTTTTGTATTTAATTTAGTAAAACACAAAACAGTGTACAATAAAATAATTTCGGATCAAAAATATAAATTTATGAATCCAATCTCTATTTTTCCTCTGATTCTGCTCTTCAAAACTTGATTTTCAAACGGTCTTTGAAATCTTCAGAGTAAATTTGTCTCTCTGATTTTCTCGGACTTGTTGTTTGGATTTGACCTTTGAAGTTTTCGGGGAAGATTTGTATCCTCGATCTTCTTTGACTTGATCTTTAGTCTTGATAACGTTAACTCGGAGGGCCGATGCCTTATTTCCGGATCAAACACTAATTTCGAAATGAATTTGATGAAGAACGCATTTGACTGCCTTGCTTATGGATCAAACGTCGTCTTCGGGATGAATTTGGTGAAGAACGCCTTTGAATGTCACAAGAACGCCTTGAATATCTGAGAGAATTTCACTTATGGAAGTTCTCAAATTCTTGAACTCTTCAAATGGTCTTGCTTGTGGATCAAACGCCGTCTTCGGGATGAATTTGGTAAAGAACGCCTTTGAATGTCACAAGAACGCCTTGAATATCTTTGAGAATTTCACTTATGGAAGTTCTCAAATTCTTGAACTCTTCAAATAACTTCTGGTGTGATTTTCAACTGATATGGAGGCCCTATTTATAATTGTGAGAAGGGAGATCTAGAGCTGATGTAACACTATCTCATTGGCTATTGGAAATTGATATATATCTTGAAAGATATTTACTTATTTCCAAAGAACTTGATGTTTATCATATAATAATATCTTTATTATTTAAATATTTTATCTAATTTTAAATTTGATATGATTCCAAAACTAAATAAATATATTAAAATCAATAAAAATATTATATATAATATTGTAAAACTTCGCCACCTAGAAGTAGTTTTTCATCTAATTGGTGACGATGAGTTCTTCCACTCTAGCAAGGCTGAATTCGAACAAGAGATCAAACGCCCGTTTAATAGCGAGAATTCAATCGACCATACCTCCGATGTCGGCTTCTCAAAAGACACGTTCAGCCCGAGTGGGAAACCTCTATCAAGAGATGGAGTTCGTTTTTCAGATCACCACGAGATTCGAAGCCGTCGCAAGACATAGGAATTTGAAACCCGCTTGGTAAGGAAATCCGTAGACTTCCTTTGCAATTATGGAAAATGAGAGTTATCTTTTTCAGTTGTTATCATATCATTATAATGAAACATGTTTTGTTAAATGGCAATCAATGTAATAACAACTTGCTCCGCTTCATGTTTTATATTTTTGCAGAACTTGCCGCCCGTAACGCACGAACTACTAGGGAAGAATTTAACTGTGGTGAAACTTGATATAGGCCGAACTGGTGGTTTTCTGTTTGATTGTGCATACCAGTACCGAGTGATATCGCCGAGAAATAATCTGATTTCCAGACTAATTGATGGATGGAATAAGGTGATGGACTTTCTGGCAATCCAGCAGGGAGATGTTGTAGTATTTAAAAGCGATGTTGTTGATGTCTTCAAATTTCACGTCTATCTTCAAAAGGACGCCGCCGTCGTGAAGGTTGAAGAAGGGGTTTGGATTTGAGATGTATGTTAAGTTCGATATTAAAATTTCAAAGTACTTTCTTTTATGTAATTAAAATAAATAATATGTAGTTAAACGTATTTACGAAACCATGCCAGATCTATTGTCTATTGAACATCTGAATTTTGCTTATCTGTAGTTAAATGTATTCTAATTCACTAAACCATAAAAAATCTATTGAACATCAGAATTTTTTTTATCAAAGTATTTATTTTAATAATATTTTATCAGACTAAATTTTAATGACAATTGTACCCCCAATATTTTTATGTTAACTATTATTATCAAATCCATAAAAAATTAATTATTTTCCATGAGAATATTTTGATGATTAATTATTTTTTACCCACTTTGGACTGATTTATTTTTATCACATTTTTGCCGACTCAAATACTTGCTTTAATATATGTTAATAGTTGACTCATGTTTATATTAGTATTACATGAGAAATAAGTAAGCTGTATAATTTGATTATGCGGCATATATTATTGTGATTACATTTTCCAAATCAAAACTTTATTATGGAGTAGGCATGTAATGAAGCCGAGTCGAGTCAAGTAATAGCCTTACCGAGGTCGAGCTTAATAAGAAAAACTCGAAGGTTGACTCGACTCGAGCTCGGTCGAGCCTTGATTTTTCGAGCTCGAGCTCGAGCTCGAGCTCGAACTCGAGCTCTCGACTCAATAGCAAACTCGACAAGCTCGAGCTCGACTCGACTTGACTTGATTATGTATAAATATTAAATAAAAAATTATATTTATTTAATTTTAAATAAATATAATTTAATTATTAATGATATATATGTAAATAATTAAATTATTAAGGGTAAATTTGTAATTGATTTAAGCTCAATTAAGCTCGATAAGGCTCCCGAGCCAGTCGAGCTCACTATTATGGAGCTCAAGCTCAACAACTACTCGAGTAGCGCGAACTCGAGCTCAACTTGACAAATCTCGAGTCAATTTCGAGCTTTCACCGAGTCAATCTCAAGTAGCCCACGAATAGGCTCGACTTGCTTATACCCCTCTTAATGAATACCAAATCATATTTTTTAACTAGGATAGAGCTCATCAACCACCTCATGACACGTATACTGGTTGGAATTTTATGTTACAACATTTCGTGTTTTCAGTCTGTTTATCATTATTAAATTTCTAATTGAAATAATATTTTTTCGTAAATCAACATTTCGTGTTTTCAGTCCGTTTATCATTATTAAATTTCTAATTGAAATAATATTTTTTCGTAAATTAAAATTATTTCTAATGAAAATAATCATCGTCAACTTTTCTCAACAAATAAATTATTAAAGTAAATAAAAATTAATTTAAGGAAGAAAACACATGGTAAACATGTAATTTGAAAGTGTAACACGGAAGCTAAAACATAGAGTGTAACAGTAGATCCCATGTGCTCTATGTATAACAGTACCTATTCATAGTTCATTTATCCAATTAAAGTTCATTTTTAATGTTTATCAGGTATATATATTTTATTCATTATTACTTATTTATTTATTAGTTCATAGTTAATATCATACCTTTTTAGAATAGAGGGTTAACGTTTTCGGTAAGTCATCCATCAGTGTAACGCCCCAATTCCTGAAATCTGAGGCGCTACACAAAATTAAATAAAATTCCTATTTTCATAACCATTTTACCTTTAAAAAGAAAAAAAATTTATGATAATTTCTTTAGAAATAAAATCCACCAATTATCATTTTAGAAGACTTTTCAAACAACCAATCATAATATATTTCACAAACGACTAGTCAATGTTGAAAGCCTAATATTTAAACAAGTCAAAAATAACGGTGAAACCTGTACGATTTTAATATTCGTAAATATTCAAAATATTCAGCGGAAACATAATACGTTAAATTATTGACCAGAGTCAACATTCAACATTCAAAATACAATTTTGAGTAGTCAAAAATTTATAGAACTCATATGTCCACGTCAGCTGCCTGCATCACCTTGTACCTGAAAAATATTTTAGAAAACGTGGGCTGAGTGCCAGAAAATACTCAGTGGGTTTATCGTATTCGTCCAAACACATGCAAGGATTTTTAATATAAAAATCCAACAATCCACTATTTAAAAATCATGTTCCTGCGCTTAGGAATATTTATTCAAAAGCCGATAATCAATATTTATTCAGATGCCCATGCGCTTAAGAATAGTTATTCAGAAGCGAACAATTCAATATCATTCTCATAACAATGCACTTAAGAATATTTATTCAAAAATGAACAGTTCAATCAAAAACCAATGCGCTCAAAAGACCATGCATGGATACAGACTCTATGTGATCACATACTATGTTACAATATAATTGACCATGCCAGAATTCATCATGCAGGTTGAATCATATCCACGATGAGCGAAAACAGTCGTAAATCATTTATGGACGAAAGCATTTTAAAACATAAGTTTTAGTTAACAAAAACCCACATTATAGCTAAAATAGCTGGAGCTTTACACGTGTCTTGCAAATCCTAAGCCTGAGAATCTCGGGTCTCGGATTCGGGCCTACAAAATGAGAACTACCTATTAGCATCATGCTAGGCTATAACATAAGATAAGTATGGGCATAAGGGTGACGAGCTCTCGAAATTTGGACTCAAATAAACAACTCTCGGAAGATGTATAGATTTAAATTGTCCCAAAAAATCCAATTAAAATCTAGGTAGATCAATTAAGACATTTTAAAATAAACTCTTGAACTAAATGGAATTATCCATTATATATATATATAAATAATTGTAACACTTCTCATTAAAAACTTATAATCATTTTATTCACCTTTATAAACCTTATTTAATTAAAATTTTAAAGATGAAAATAAAATATCTAAACTAACTAACTCACGCATACACACGGAAGCACACTTTGCCAAAATGGAATCTCAAATTCATTTCCTCTATATTCCAATAATAAAGAAGTCTCCGTACAATTTAACTAGACAAGCTTAATTTTAAAGTCAAATCCACTTTTTCTTCCTTCTCTCCAAAACATAAGACCCACCACTTTTCTCTCTCTTCTTCACCATTGAATTTCATAGAAATATGAACAGATTTAGCTCTCTTCCTATTGGTACACAAGCTCACATTTAAATTGAATAACATATCTAACTCATGGCTATTTCGCCATAATCAAAATTAATTCCAACCTTATTCAAAAGTCTTCACAAATTCATGCTCTTGCCCTCAAAAATACCATCAAAAACCTTTATACAATAGAACAAGCACCCCCAGAAGCATAATCGATGGAACTCAAAGAAAGAATGCATAAAAATTTGGATTTTAACATGATTTCCTAACAACTTTTAAAAAAAAAAAACGATCGACCAAACAACATCGAATTTAGAACCTGATACTACACACTTAAATCTTGGAGAGAGAAGTTTCTAACTGTGTAAAGAACAATAACTATTGGTCACAGAAAAGGTTTAAAACCTGCAGCTGTAGCAGCAACAGTGACTAATCGAGTGCCGCAGTGAGTTTCCGTCAACTTACGATGTAAAAATGATCAACTGAACAGTGTCTGATCAGCGATCCAGTACTGAATACATGTAGCCTATCGGATAAGGTTTCCAGCGGTAAAAAATTGATGGAAATTCGACGAATGGATCGTTCGAACTTAGCTCCGCAAGTGGACAATGGTGCAAGGCGGCGAAATCAGTTCACAACTATTCTTGTCTTTATTTTTCATCGTTCCAGGCACCAAACTAAATAATTTCTAGTATAGTTGGGATTTACTTTACAAGAGGATTACCATGATATAAGTTCCATAAATTTTGGCTATTGTTTGATGGTGGAAAAGAGTGAATAAAGAATGGCAGTCGACGATGGTTCCAAATAGATGAAGAATGAGAAGTCTTGGTCTATTTTGATGGTTTTCCTCTTTATGATGTAGCAACATCTGTCCACAGAAATAATAACACACAAAAAACGTGTAAGTCATGCAATTGGGGTAGCTTTATGAGCCAAAATGGATTGGGCTCATAATTTATCAAAATAGCTTGAATTAAGCTTTATATTTGGGCTTTGAACTGATATGATGTTGGGCCTTAAAACCCAATAATTTGGGCCCTGTCCATTTTAATTCATTTGGGATGAATCTTATTTGACTTAATTAATTTACTTAAACCCAATTCAAGGTTTTAGGGTATTACAATCAGTCTCCAACCCTTCACTCCTTCTCAGTTCATTTGGAGAAGCCACTCATCTCAAAGGTAAGCGTTGTTGAAGATCGCACTCTCTATCTACAATTTACTGAATGTAACTCTAAACATTCGGGATTGATTTTTGGGAATGTCTCCACCAATTTGGGATTTAACTTCATGTATTTACGCTGAGTCAAGAACAATGGATCTTTTTTTCCGTTTCAAACTGATGTATGCTTGCGGAGTGCTGTTCAACCATTAAGATTTCTAATTCTTGCATTACTTAGTAAAATACCACATAATTCATATGCGTTTTACATATTTTTTCATGTGTAGAAGTACTGTATTTGCTATTCACCGTCAACTATAAAGTTCGGGATTAGACCTAATAAATAATATTTTCTTGTTCAAACGGTTGATTTAGGCCAAATATATTACCTCCGCATTTTCCAACCTGTATTTCATTAGATAAAATTTCGAAGGGTTTTTTACATTACTAAATTCACAAAATTATGAGGGTCCAGACTCATCATAATATTTTGTTGTGGATGCAAGGGATCTTCATAGCTTCTCCAATACACCAACCCACATTTTAATGTTATCTAGGTAGTTGTACTAATCATATCAAGAGAAGTTTAATTAACTAAAACATATTAACTATAACTAACACAATAATTTAAATACAAAAGAGCTTACTAACTACGCATTGCACAATTTTTTCACTCATATGTTATTGCTGATAAATATTAAAGGCAGACCGCCTTATTCTTGATTTCTCCCGTGACCAATATTCCACTCTTTGGATAATTGCACAATGGAGTACCCGATGGCATACCTAAAACCAATCTTTTACAAAATGGTGGAAAATGATGGGCCTACACAATCCTTGGTGAGAATTACCACCTATTTTATACAAATTTCAAAGTTAATCCATTGTGTTGAATTTTAAGAGTTGTAATACGCATATATTAAACTTGGAATACCTTTCTTGCATGTAGAGTCTAATCTACTTCATGTTGCAGTGTCTACCATATCAATTTTACATGGATAACACTGAGACCATGCCACCAGTTGTAAGGCTCATATTTAAATCTGACAAATATTGGACTTGTGATCTTAAACAAGCTGAAGAGAGGACAGAATGCTTCTCCTTGACAAAGGGATGGAAAGAGTTCGCATCTGCAGCATCTCTACAGCCATCAGAAGTACTTATGTTTTATCAAGTTGGGAAAAATGCATATGTAGTATCAATTCACTTAAATGTCACGGTTCAGAGAATGAATCATCCGGCTCCCTAGTGTAATCAACATCACTATACAAACACTTCATCCTTCTACATCTACCTACACGGTTAATATATGGGATCGCACATTGTGAGTTAAATCATTTTCCTCAAGATTAAGTGTGCATTGGCATTTAGATAATATCAATTATCCTTTGTGGAATTATTCATATGTCAGTTGCTATCATCCTTATTTGTGGATAAGTGTGAATTCATTAAGGGCATCCACTCGATCAATCTGGAAAATTGGTTGGGCGAAATATAGAAGGTGTCCATTCTGCATGACTATGGAAGGCATTATATGACAAATAGATGGACTGAGTTCAAAGAGGAAAACAACATAAAATGGCAAGACATGTTCACATGCCATCACATAGGCAATGATATTCTGCGTGTATCGATATTTGGTCAAGATGGATGCTTGAAGTAGCATGCTAGCCTATTTACTGGTATGTATTATTATACTTAGCGGGTGTATTTCGAATTAATATCATCCTTATGGCACAATCGGATTATATCTATAGCAAATCGAATTTCAACGGAGCCTCATTTAGGAAGAATGCACACACGATACAAGAATTGGATGATGGTTAAGAAAATGAAGCCCCGTTTTAAAAATATTGACATGTAAGATTGGCAAGAAAATTTGATACATACCACTTTTATGTACAATTTTTTTCGCCACAGTCAGATTACATAAATTTAGATTCCTTCATATGAAACAGGGCCTTTCATGGTATTTAGTTGAACAAAATGGATTGGAGGCGGCTCGACATGTTTGGATTGAGAATATCTTTTGATACAGGTGGAAAGTCCCAATGACCGTTATCAATAACAATTCGACACTGAGGTACCATCTAGAAAAGGTCGAATGGATTCAATTCGTAATAGATAACGACATTGGAGAAGGAGATATTCTCTTGTTCAAGGTGAAACCTAACTCAATCATTAAAGTGGTGGTTCGGGCTAGTTATGCATTAATCTGTGAATAACTTATGCTTTTATCATCGGTGAATTGATTCCACATAGCAGACTATGGACAATTATTTTGGACTCCACCCGACACTTTTGTTAAAATTGTTCATCTAATTTGTGATATATATACATATATATTGTAGTAAACATATGAAACATATTCATAATAGGCATGTAATTAATCTGCACTCATGCACAAGTCAGTGCGTATTTACATAAATTATATTTAGTGTTGAATATCAGATCAGAAGCTGAAGCGGCCCACTCCGAATTTTGTTTTCAAAACAAGTAGGCCACTTGTTGTAGGCCCAACTAGGTTAAGAACTCTTCTATTCTCTCATTCCTTACTTTTAGTCTTTTCCTTACAAATATTATTGCTCCAGTAAGATCTTATATCAACATTCAAAACTTTGTGGAACAACTATACCTGATCACTACGTCAATTGAAATTGACATTAAACAAATACATCGGATAAATATTAATCAAAATAATATTTATGACATTAACATTTCATAGACGTTAACTTCTAGTGATCGGTCTCATGTAGAGCTCAAAATCATATTGGACCAACTTCAAAATTGTTAACAATAACTTTAGGATTTCCAGATTTTTATTTAGGGATTTTATTCCGGCAAAATTGTTTCCTTAGGAACTTTTATATTTTTTTCCTTTCATTTTTCAATTACATCTTTTTTTTTTATTTGCACCAAACACAATCGCAATTTACATTTACATAATATGATATCATTTATCATTACGTTATCAAATACTCTAAAATAGATCATAACGACATAATATAATACGATATTTCTAATTACAATCCACATAAACGTACATATTACAATACAAACTTAATTTAAAATATCAATACACACATAATTACCGAATCCAAGCGTGGATGGACAGAGGAGATAACTGAACAAATTGAAATAGCTATGAATAATTAACTTCGAAGATTAGGCCTTTCTAATTGAAGACTGAGGTTGTCTGGGTAATAACACCAAGTAGAAAGAGAAGCTTGACCAACCTCTTTTATCTCTGAGATTTCATCATCAATTTTATTCAATACTTCAACAATTAGATTAACATCCTCAGAAACTTTGTCCGAGAAGCCATCCACTACATTTTCTGCATTTGCCCAGAAAAAATAATCACAACCTCCCCGCAATGAGTTTGGGCATGTGTGGAAGATCCGGCCCTTGCTTCTCTCTTTACCCGACACGTAGGTGCGAACAGCTTTTCTACAATAACAAACTTTTGCATGCTTCTTGCTTCCTTTGTTTGAAGACGAAGTAGACAATCTTCGAAGATATTAGATATAAATCGATGAGGAAATGAGTGTTCTGGAAGTGAAAGAATATCGAGGCGCCGGCGAAAGGATTACAAAATACAACAATGCAAGAGCAAATGTTGTAACCCTAAAATAGTGACACCCTTTTATTTTTTGTGATCAATGTGATATTATATCTTTTTTTAACACTATCGGGTTTGAGCCTTTTAATATATTTGTTGTAAATTAACTTAGAGTTGTGTTCAATGTGATTGGCTTGTGATTTTTTGGGTTATATTGCATTATCGGGCTTCCCTAAAGGAGCTTGCTTCATAGAATCTACCAATTCATCATCATCATTGTATATATATATATATATATATATATATATATAGAGAGAGAGAGAGAGAGAGACCTTTTTATACTTAACCCTAATCAACACATACAAACTAATTTAACCCCTACAAACTATTTTTCTTATCTTTATTTATTTCAATATATCCCTTTAATACTTCATAATGATCTAATTTAGTAAATGCCCTTAAATTGATTATTATTGTACATTTAAATTCTTATACCATGATTCCGAACTCTAAAAATACTTAACATAGTAATTCAAAATTAAACATGCATATTTTAAATAAAATATACACTTTATCAGTGGATTAGTGCAATCAGAATGAATTAGAAGATTCAATGCTTTATATAAGATCAATCAATTCATTGATATTCTTAAAAAGAATTACGATTATTTACTTCTATAAACCTGCCAATACTGCATTTGTTTATGGCGATGGAGATTAACTTTGGACTAGTAATTGTTTTTTCCATTATCGTGTATTAAAGAGATTTTTCAGAGTTCATAAATCATGTCATCCGCAATTGTGAGGTCCAACATTAGGGATTCTTCATACTTTAGAAATCAAGACATAACACAAATATTTCAGTATGAACTCAATATAGCATTAAAGAAATATAGAGATCATAAATACGAACATAATGATTCCAATCTATCAACCTACAAATATATAAAACAACCCGGTCATCGAGCATGAGTTAAGTTCACCAAAATTAAAAGAGTGCAGTTCAGCGAAATATAAAGAGTAATCACTAAGGGAGCCAACAAAAAAAATATAATTAACAACCAAATCAATAGATCAAAAGGCAATGCACCAAGAAAATACCAATCTACCCTTTTGTTAACCATACCCAAACTATATAAAGACGTGCAATTTTCCACCCAATATTCATCGCAATTGCAAACATCCACTTCATCCAAATTATTGTCATGAATTAATTTCTTCATATACTCAATGGCAATGATACCGCAATCTGAATTGTCACGCTATTGAGGTGGATCTAGGCGGCGTTCGACTTCCCATTGATGGCGGGCATCTATAACAACTCCATTCCTCTCAAAATCATGCTTGAACTCCTCACAGAGGGCGGGAATATGAATTGACATATTCATGAAGGGCCCCATTACTCCTTTCCAATCCAAGGAATTGGCCATGGAGTCATACACCGTGATTCGTTGATCGATAAGGGATATCTCATAGAGAACTAAATGGTTGGACTTCACACGTCCCACTCCATATATCTTCCTTGTCTGCCACCATGCTGCGCCATATTCACTAGAAGAATGACCTCTCACGTTATTCTTAAGACGAGGACTGACTAAGCCATAGTCTTCCTGCTTCAATACATCCTGCATCCGCTAGGACAAAGCAACAATTCAATTTTCCAGCCATTATAAAAACTGAATTGGATTTATTTCAAGAAAAAATGCATATATATGAGCTCCTCCAATTACCCAACGTGACATCTGCACAAATATCCAGCTCATTAGATGATGTGGTGGTGTATTTTTCGTACGCACCATAGTCAGGAGAGTATCAATATGCTGCATTGTGTAAAGTAAAAAATTAATTAAATCATTTCAAATTATCATTCAATTTTAGACAAAGTTAATATATTGAGCCATATTGAATCCAATAGGCATTGTCCGGTGCAAATGATTGAGTGGAACCATGATCTGTCAACACCAAGGATTTCCCGAGTTGGGATATAGATACACTCGTACCTTTTTCAACATTAAAATAAAATAAAAACTCAAGCATTAATCATCAACCTAAAGCTATAAATATATGGAATAAACGAGGACTACTTACTTCTTGGCAGGATCTCTATCATAATACCAGACATTGAACTCGTATTTTTCCAATAATTTCTTTGAAGGCAACAGTCCAGAACCTTCAGCAACGACATCCATTCATTCGAGGTAAGGTTGGTGGGCTCTTATTTGATCAACTCCCTCATCACTTGAAGAGCTCTTGGCTAGCTTCGACGTATGTTGACATCTCTCACATTGTGTGTTGTTTCTCAACCTTCGAACCTCCTTCTCCAACTTCATAACCCTGTAGAGGAGTTTACCGGGCCCAAGCATGGCTTCCTGTAAATGGAGAAATAAGAGTCAATATGGAATAAAAAAAATTAAATAAATAAAGGGATCAGGCAAGAGTGTTTCAAACTATTCAAAAGACGACATACATTACTATCGTTTCTCTCGTCTTTGACCTTTTTGTTGTTAGATGGACCCCCTTCACTCCTTCTTGCAAAGTTCTTCTCAACATTTTCATACGGCAAGTAAAGATCTCAGAGAAAAATGTATACCTTAGTTTTCTCTGAACAATTAGCTAACAAGTTGTTCTTGTTCTTCGACTTCTTCAACTTCATATGAAGAGGTTTGTTGTAGGATTCGTCGCTCAGCCGGAGAGATATTTCCTTCGCAGGAGTCACCGGATGGTTCTTCATGAACGCAAACCTCTCAAACCTTTTCTTAGCTGATGTAAACGCATCGTCCATCAGTTTCCTTTTTGTAGGTAGATTCAAGCCTGTAATAAATTGTTCCTTAGGAGAGGACTCACTTCAAATTAAAAAAAAAAACAAAAACTTCGATGATTACTATAGTCGAATTAGAAACTACACCAAAAATAACCCATTTTAATTTCATATTTATTAGGCACGCAACTGGTTGATGATCCATTAGTGGAAAATATTCTCAACCAATTTATTCTCTAACTCTGTTTCTTCAAGGGATAAAATAAAGAAACGACTCAATATGGCCGGATTTACAGTCAAGTGATTGCGGTAAAAAAACAGACAAATTAATCAATTGAAATTGTATCAAATCGAACCAAAAACACGAGAAAGAGAGTTGGGCTTCGATCGATCATAAACCACAACTGGTAGCAGATTAAAAAAATTCTAGACTGAACTCCATTCCTTCGCTGCGATTTTGGGTGAAGATTTTCTCTCTCTCTCTCTCTCTCTCCCAATTAGGGCGTAGAAGATGAGGGCATTTTTTTTATTTTTTTCATGAAAGTTGAGGATATCTTGGTCTTCTCAGCAATATTTATTAATACTAATTAGAAGGATTTCTCCAATCAGGACCTGTTTGGCCGGATCTATATCCATTAAGGAGGCATTTACTTTACAGTATTGATTATACATGTGATTGAGTATTTATGGATTTTATGGGTGATGGGATAAAAATAATACATCAATCCAGCGTTTATTATAAGAGAGTATTAGGATGATTAAAACAATGATAAAAATAATTTATTGTTTACTATGGTGGATTATATGCGGATACAAGTGAAGTTTACAAAATTACCCTTTTATCGTCAAAACTTGAAACATGTTTGCAAATAAATTATAAAAAAACTTGAATGTACCACTTATATTTTCTATTCAAATAAGTGACTGGAAGAAAAAAATGTAATTGTTTTTGAAAAACAAAATGTAAATTAATTTAGATATTGTTCTTTTTTTTAAAAAAAAATCCTTAAACAAGTGGTTACTACTTGCGTGCAATTTAAGATTATACTTTACATATCTTTACCTAACTATAATATTCATAAAATCAAATAGAAAAAATAGCATGCAAAATTATTTTTATAAATTATACTATTTAATATATATATATATATATATATATATATATCTTTTAGTTCGGGATGACCTTCATTTCCTTACAAACATAGTCCAACTTCGAATAAACAAGGTCCAATCCAGTTGAATCAAATGAAGCAACATTGTCTAAAAAACATGTCTAAACATAAAATTAAGCACAAAATCCAACAAAAAAAATAGATTATAAACCACTTGTGATGTAAAATCAATATACGAGGCAAAGAAACTCCATAAAATTGAACTAAAGAAAGTCATCAATCTCAATCAGTGAACCTGCCAAGATATTTTTCAAACTTAAAATATATGACAATACTAATCATTAGTTCCTAGCATTAAGACAACATTTTTAAGATAAACAACACAGATACCTAATTGAAGTAAAATACCAAAATTTCCCCATAGTCATAACCAACAAAATAGCATGAACTGAACACCAATGCAAGGTTCCAAGGTTCCAGTATCCGCTCAGATATCATCACCTATCAATTGACGGACCATCTCTATCTTTGCTTCATCTGAGAGGCTAATGAACAAGTCAAGTTCCTTGTTATTAAACAATAACTTTACGACATGCACCTTTTCAGCTACAAATAAATGCCCTATTGCCCCAAGTGCCTCATAAATAGATTTCCTTTGAGTCTGCAAATCATAGTCAACACCCATTTTCTTCGTCAGGTCACTCAAGCCGGATTTTGTTTCTTCACAAAAAGCTCCCATCAACTCGACAAGTTTTTCAATAGTCGAATCAATTGACCTTTTTCTCTTGGATTTTGATTTCTTCCAAGTAGAACTACTTGCAGGTTGGCAAACTGATACGAAGTCATTTTCTTCCTCAAGTAGCACATTATTCATATTTCCTTCAAATTCAACATTAGTCACATCCCACTGATCTTTGTCTGCACTACTAAAATCTTCAGCATTCACCTCCGTTGCTCTGTCCTCACCAAAAATTTCACACCAATGATGATAGTGTGGCCAAGTTTTGTATCTCATAGTTCATGTAAAAGGATCAATTTGCATTTTTATAAAGAAAATAAAAAAAAATTAATAAAATGAATCAAAAAGAAAAACAATATTAAGAATGGTTTCAATGAAAATACCTTAGCATGCTCTTTCCAAATGCTTTCATTCTCCACAGTAAACATTTTAGTTTCATCATTCCAACCAAATCCTCTTCGTCCAAGCATGAAAGATAGACTGCTATAACATTTTTTTTTTCCAAACATGCATTTTAGAGTTCACATGAGGTTCCGCACGAAGATCACTACCAGGAAATATGTAGTGACCCGAAACTTTTTAGAAAATTTACTACATTTTGTTTTTAAAATTTTATTTTTTTTATAATGTATGCTATATTATTTTTGGTTACGTTCCTATAAGTCGCGCCTATATCATTTTAACTATATTATTATGATTATAATCATCATCGTTAATGTTATTATATGATTTTGTCATTTTTATTATTATTATTATTATTATTATTATTATTGGTAAATATTATTTTAATTATTTGATTTATCATCCAAAATCTTGCACCCTACACTTTATTTATATAGACCAATATTTATGGAGCAAGCCAAATATTTATTTTGTTTAGCCCAAATGATTCAATTTTTTTTGTTACATTAGCCCGATTGTTCTTGACCCAATCTTTTCATCTTCTTCTTCCTTCTTCACGGGAAAATTGAGCAGAACGCAGCGATCGAGAGCCGCTCCATAATCGGCCGTTTCTTCTTGAAATAAATGATGAATCCTTCCAGAATTTTCGTCATTTAATTCTATCATTAAAGTAAAACCTTTCAGCTACAAAACTTTGGGTATAAAAGGAGCACCATTGTTACACTCTAAACACAAATTATTTCAGAAGCAATCATTCTAAAGCTTTAGCATTCCTCATTTTGTTTTTCCCTCAGGTATATATCTATATATGTATATATTTTCTTTTGCTTTGCACGTGCATTGGGAAAATGGAGTAAGTTTGAGGGAGAAAGGAGTTGTCGGTTTGGATCGGTTAGACGGGAATGGGTGTTGTACAACAGTGACCGGCAGTGTCTCTGTTGGCGTGGAAGGGGCCGGATGGATCAGGTTGGGTAATTGATGGGTTGATTTGGTGAGAGTGGTTTTGTGTGTGTGTGTGTGTGTGTGTGTGTGTGTGAGAGAGAGAGAGAGAGAGAGAGAGAGAGAGAGAGAGAGAGAGAGAGAGAAGAGAGAGAAAGAAAGAGTATGGAGGTTGGTGGGTTGGTTTGAAGAAGAGAGAGAAGGTGATAGTAGAGAGAGAGATAGAAATCATTTAATTTATTTGCTTTAGTGTGGCCGAGAGTTTTGTTTGTTGGAAAGGAGTGTTAGTTGTTTGTGTGTTTAATGTTTATTTATTTATTAGACTAAGTTAGATTATTAATTAAAGTTAGGTTTGGTCTATATTTAATTAAAAGGAGTTCTGGGCATGGATGGAGAATCAAGAGAGAGAGAGAATGAAATTTTGTTCCTTTTCTTTGTGTTGTCCGAGAGTTGTAATTTGGAGAAAGAGATTTTATTTAGTTATTTAAATGGGCTAAAGGTTGATAATGGGTCGAGGTGGTGGTGGACTTTTGGACCATGTCATGCATTATTATTATTATTACTATTATTATTTTATTATACTTATTTATTTTATTTTAATTTTATGTTAATATTTATATGTTTAATTTATATTATTAGGCAGCGCGTGGATTAACTAACCCGTACTATTTTTTCCAAGTCAAAATTCAAGTCAAGGTGGGGAATACGATGTGACGCACATTATTATTTATCTTTGTTATACTCTTATGCAGGTTCACAATTATTAACCTACGGGTTACAACAATATTATTGGCTGATGAGCTGCATATGTCCCGATATATTATTAGTCGTGGGCTACCCATATTATAATTTATTATAATTGTATAACTTGGATAAATGTGTTCACCACTGAGTTAATAGCACTCACCCCAAAGCTCTTATTTATTTCAGATTGATGATTTACTCGGGCGATGTGCGTGGTGACGTGTGATAATGGATTTTAAAGAGCTTTTATTATTTAGATTCCGCTGTATTAAATTAAATATTTTATATTTTAATAAAAGTGACGTCCCCTTTATTGTTATTTTTTTATTATTTTATATTATGAAAATTTGGGGCGTGACAGTTTGGTATCAGAGCGGGTCTACGTTTTTGTAGACTTGCAAAAAAAAAGTTTTATAAAATGCCATCATCGCGTCTGCCACATCGCACCGAGTTGAGGTAAAAGTTCAATTTATTGCAATATTTATGAAAAGCATGAAATGTATTATTCATCATTTTTAGTCCTCGAAATTGACTATAAGATTTTATGTTTAGATGTCTTGGAAATTAGTACCCATGGTTAAGACAACAAGACGTGCGCCAACCAATAAGAAAACCTCAGTGCAAAAGAGAAAACGGCTTATGTCTAGGAAAGAGATGTTGTGGAGTAATTTCATGAGAATTCGTTGGAATTATGAGTTCGGGGTAGAAGAATATTTGTTGAAACTCGAAAGAATGTGGAAGGAACTAAAGAGAGAATGAGGTAAGCTAAATCAGATGGAGACTGCCAAGAAAATTATCAAAATTGTGCCCGAGCAATTGAAGGATTGGATCGGGTTAGTTCTTGAAGATCTCATCGGTTATGTGTCGGAGGAAGAAGACCTTTTTGATGCATTTATGTCCGATACCATGGGAATTTGGCGTGATTTGGTTTACGGAGAAGGTTGGAGAAATTTTGTTAGTGATGATGAGGGTTCCGGCAAAGAGAATTCCGATGAAGCAACCAGCTCCAAGAAGAGAACACGAAATGATTGAGTTGGTTTAGACTAGCTTTGGAAAAAAAATATTATCTTTTGATGTTTTGCTGAATGAGTTTTCTCTTTTAGTAAATAAAATTGCTGCTTAAATTTTGTTTTCAAAATTTCTCTTCAAATAAACTAATAAATTTGCTAATAGGATTATGGCAAGAACCCGCAGCTCACAATCGGATAGCGAGTCTTCTTTTTCGATAAGCACTCCGGAGTTTGTTAGAAATGAAAGACCAAGCTTTGCTCAGGAGTTGGTGCATGCCTTGAAGAAAGTGCTACCTCACCAATGAAGTGGAGGGAGTTTCATTGTTTCTCAGTTTCGTCAGATGGGACCACCCAGATTGAAAGGAAATGAAGGGCCACTTGTCACAGAGGAATGGATTTTCGAGCTGGAGCGTATTTTTGAACATTTAGAGTGCACGGACGCGGAAAAGGTGTCATGCGCCATTTTCCAGTTAGCTGAAGATGCAGGTCATTGGTGGCAGGCACAAGTTCAGCTCATAACAGCGGAACGCCGTCGGAACTTGACATGGAATACCTTCAAGGGACTGGTAATGGGGAAGTTTTTCCCAAGGGCTTATCGTAAGAAGAAAGAGACGGAATTGATGAATCTCGAGCAAGGAACGATGACTATTCTCGATTATGAAAGTAAGTTTAACAAGCTGTCGCGCTACGCTCCACATCTGGTGGACACCGAGGAGAAGAAAGTCTATCGATTCGAATATGGTTTGAGATCCGAGATTAGAGGAAGTTTAGCAGCCCAAGGAGCAACATCAACATTTTTCGAGATGGTGGAACGAGCACAAGCGGTTGCCACGCGTCTGAAGTTGGAGAGCCCTGCTCCCAAACAAGCAAACACCTCTGGAAAGAGACGTTGGAATGAACAAGTTGAGGAAAAGGAAGCTTCATGTAACATCCCGTATTTTCGGATTATAGTTAAAAGTTTTCTAAATTTATTTAGAAGACTATAGAAATTTATTGGAGCTAAAATAAAGTAAAATGGATAAAAGACGCGACTTTAGGTGTTATTTAAAAAAAATATAAAATAGTTAAATATTTTGGCATGTGGTCAATAATGATTTTCGTGGAAATAGAATGACCTGAGAATTTAAATGGTACTTTTAAAATTTTAATTCGAGGTCAATCAATGTCCCAACAGTCAAAGAGGACGTAAATAGTAATTTTTAATTTAATCAGAAATATTTGCGAGGTCTCGAGACTTGACTCGTCAGAGTTTTGCTGGTAATCTCGAATTTTTTAATCAGAGGTCAAACGAACTCCCGATAATATTTTTGGTAAAATAAATAGTTATTTTTATTTAATTTAAAAAGGAATCTTTTCTCGTTCGATTATAAAATAACATTTTCAGCATATCATTTGAATTGATTTAATAGGAAATAACCCAATGAACCTCCCGATATTTTTAGATTTTCGATACGAAATAAAGTGAACTTCCGGTGAAATAAAGTAATTTTTAATCGAGTCCAAAAAGTATTTTATTAATATTATAATAAAAATATCCTAACCAAAATATCTATATAATTCTCATCCCCCCTTTTGGATCAAAAGCCATTCCCCCCACTTGCTCGATTGGCATCTGCCATGTGAAACAAAAGAAAGAAGTAAAGAAAGATAGAAAGAAAGAAAAGAGAGAGTTGAGCGAGAGAGATGAGGGCCGAGAGAGGGAGAGAGAGAGAGAGAGAGAGTGAAGGAGGAGCCACCACCTGCTGCTACCATAGCCGCCTGACCGCCGCCGCCTTGCTGTCGCCGGACCGCCGGCGAACAGCCACAGCCGCTGCCAAGGCCGAGATACACTACAAAAAAAGTTCATTCTAGCGACGGGGCTGACACGGGTCGCCACTAGCGACAGAAAATCTTGCGACGGGGCTAGCGACGGGGTTCCCCATAGCTAATTCTAGCGACGGGGAATCCCGTAGCTAGATTTTAAAATTTTAATATATCATTATTTTTATAAATCTAGCGACGGGAACCCCCGTAGCTATTTTTTTAATTTTTTATTTATTTTTTAAATTTTATTTAATTATTTTTAAAATAATTAAACATGATTTCAATCTATTCTAATACAAATATTCTCCCTATTAAAATCATTTTTATATTTTTATTCATTTATTTTAATTTTTGAAAAAATAATATCGCAATTATACACATTTATTAATATCATATCTTTAAATTTGTATTATTTCCTTATTAAATACAAATTTATACAAATTAGCTTTATTAGTATTCTTATAAATAAACTAATTAGTATATTATTTTATATTTAAAAAATGTATTAAGTTTAACATAATATTTATTATAGTTACTACTACAAGATTAATCAATTATACATTAACAAACTGAAATATACTATGAAAAAATATATATAATATAGTATATAATGGATTTTAATTTTTAATTATAAGAACTAAAGTTATTTATTATGTAAGTAAAAATAATTTAATTCATTATGATATTTAGTATGAAATACAAAGTAAGACAATTTAACCACATTTTCACCATGATATATATATATATATATATAATTTTTAAAATAATTTAATTAAAAACTTCTATAATCTTTCTCCATATTAAATTTATATTCGAGATATAATTTTTGTATTATCACCTTAAATTATAGTTCTTATATACAAATATATAATACAATATAATATGAATTATATATATATATATGTGCACAAATAGATATAAATATATTAATAATAATATAACACTTTTAATTTATAGAGATAAAGAAAAATAAATTATGAAAAAATCGTATAAGTATATATATTATTTAAACTATCAATATAACATCAATTGAATTTGCCCCAATGGATAAGTGATTGGCCCTCCTTCTAGGAGGTCACAGGTTCGAATCTTCTTAGGTGCATATTATACACAATTATTCTCGGCGGGCTTAGGCGCGGGCCTTTCATCGGGTCGGATCAAGGGCTCATTCACGGGCCGGGCCCCCGGGTCAGGGGCTCATTCGCCGGCCGAGCCAATCAATAATTTCAAAATTTTAAATTATAATTTTAGCGACAGATCTAGCGACGGAAACTCCGTCGCTATCCGCCAAACTCGTCACCCAAGCTACGGGTCGCTAAGCCTTGACGACGGGCGAGCCACCGTCGCGCATGATTAGTGATGAGCAATTTAGCGACGGGGTTTTCCGTCGCTACAGGGTTTAGCGACGGGTATAGCGACGGAAAACCCCGTCGCTAAATCGGAATTTTTTAATCAGAGGTCAAACGAACTCCCGATAATATTTTTGGTAAAATAAATAGTAATTTTTATTTAATTTAAAAAGGATTCTTTTCTCATTCGATTATCAAATAACATTTTCGGCATATCATTTTGAATTGATTTAATAGGAAATAACCCAATGAACCTCCCGGTATTTTTAGATTTTCGATACGAAATAAAGTGAACTTCCGGTGAAATAAAGCAATTTTTAATCGAGTCCAATAAGTATTTTATTAATATTATAATAAAAATATCCTAACCAAAATATCTATATAATCCCCATCCCCCCCTTTTTGGATCAAAAGCCAATCCCCCCACTTGCTCGATTGGCATCTGCCATGTGAAACAAAAGAAAGAAGCAATGAAAGATAGAAAGAAAGAAAAGAGAGAGTTGAGCGAGAGCGATGATGGCCGAGAGAGGGAGGGGGAGAGAGAGTGAAGGAGGAACCACCACCTGCTGCTGCCATCCCGCTGCCACAGCCGCCGGACCGCCGCCGTCTTGCCGTCGCCGGACCGCCGGCGAACAGCCACAGCCGCTGCCAAGGCCGAGATACCACCCCCCACAGCACCCATTTTCGTCGTCGTCGTATTGGTCCATTTCTCATTCTTTTTAGCCCATATTTTAATATGTCATGTATTTAAATGTGTACTACATTTCGTATGCTGAATGCGTTCCCGTCCGACGGCCGGAAACCGGCGAAATCGCCGGAAAACAGAAAATGTAAACGACGCCGATCAGTTCACGTTTTTCCCATCTTGATCCCTTTCGGGTCGTCAAATCAAAAATGTTTGTTCACGAAAGTTGCTCGAAGTAATATTTCCTATATGCCCGTCAAATTTCGTAATTTTTGAACGAGTTTTGAAAAATATCGATTGTTTAATTTAAACAGTTATTTTTGTACCGGAAGCATGTGTTATCGAAAAATTATAAAACTCTCAAACTATAGTCTTGGCATGTATATGATCTTCCCTGAATATTTTCGTAATTTTTGAACGGTTAAAAAGTGTCGTGGTACAAATCTGATAAAAATCGATTAAAATAGCAAGTTACGGAAAGTGACCTCTGTCAAATCTTTTAGTTCCAATAAATCAAAAATAATATTTTGGAATTTATTCCCTTCTGCATTAAATGCACACGAGATCTCTAGAGTCGCGTAATATATTTTTGAAAAGAATAAAATTTAATAATAGCTCCAATTATAGTAGATTAATTTCCGAAAAATATAGTAGTCATTCTGAGTCGAAGATCGACCCTTGTAGGACCCGCAGAACCTGTTAGGAGAGAAGATGATGTTCCTGAAGTTGTTATGTCGCCACCTGCTCGTCAGCGAGGTGGGTTTATTTTTAAAGAATAAATACAATTTAAGAGTAATAACTCTTTAGAAGCATGATAGATAACTTAGAAATATCCAAATAAATATTTTATGTTCTACCTGTTTAACGTCACTGTTATAGGAGGAATTATAGAATATTGTTATGCTATGGAATAGGATAGTGTTGAGATATTGTTGGAATATTATTGGAATATTGCGAATAGGATTTGAGCATACTTGTGGAATAGTTGTATAAGCATGATTAAGCTATGATTTAATTTGCTAAGTTTTATGAGATATATTGAGACGATGTTAAACTTAGCTAAGATAGGCTTGTGCTAGAATATTGGATTTTTGTAGTGCAAGTAATTATTGAGCATAAGCAGGACTATACACCATTGCAGCTGTGATGATTATCACTAAAGGTGTCACTGTGAGGTAATCCCACACATACACTGTGACCGGATGTCACTATAAGGAGTCACTGTTAGGCAAACCCTAGCACACTCAGGGTCAATGCTAGGTAACCCCTGGTATACTCTCATCGGATTAGCGAGGTAACCCCTCCATTTTTCTACCAGCGGCATGCTATATAGTGCAGTAGACGACAGACTGAGCAAGAGGGATCCCAAATAGAGGAAAAAGGTTTGCAGATATGGGAAGGGCTTTCACGTTTTGCTTCCTATATGCTGTGTATTATTTTGGATATTTCTTAATTGCAAATTGAGTTCAAAATTACCCACTGAGTGCATTAGTACTCACACCCAACTCTTTTCAAAATATTTTCAGGTTGAGATGCTGAGGCTAGTGATGTACTGTTGGTGGGGTTGTCTAAGCTTCCTAATTGCTGCTCTATCTGGTTATATTATTTGCTTCCGTAATGTTTCTGCCGAATACTCTGATATCTAGTATTTAGTCCTGACTTTTGATACATGATACTTGATGATAGCATGTCTAATATGCTATTAATATATGATGACTATTTATTTAATAAAATCGTGAGGGGAGGAAACCCCGTTCTTTTGCCATACCTAGTATCCCTTTATTGACTTCGACCTATTAGAAGGGTCATACCCGATTTCATGTTGGTATCTATTTACTGTCAGTCGACCTATGAATTGGTCTTATCTGCTATTATTCTTTTGTCCTTTGGGTGTGACTAATCTTATTAATACTTAAGATAAATGGATCTTTCCTTGTTGGTATCTGTTTATCACTTTGTTCTGCCCATGTACGGACTTGTTGGTTTCTGTGCCGTTCCAATTGTATTCTTATAAGCCGTTATAAAAAGGGGACTTGTTCTAGTTACAGAGGTTATGCTGCCCAAATTTCTGGGGAATATAACATATTCTTGTTTCCAACAATTATTTTATTTAACTAATAATTATTCTAAATCCTATTCTTTTTAAGTGACACCCTCGCCCATCATTTATTATTATTTTCGGGACCGGGGCATTACACTTCATCTGAGAAGAAACCAAAAGTTACTGAAAGGGAGAATCCCGAACCAACGCTAGCGATCAAACCATTTTGCACGCAATGTGGAAAACGTCATAAACCGTCGTGCTTCTATGGGAAGAATGTTTGTTACTGGTGTCATCAACCCAGATATGGAGCCCCAAATTGTCCCAAACAACAAGAGAGGAATATTCCAAGAAAGAAAAATGCACGTGCTTTTGCGATGACTTGAGATAAGTAGTTTAAGAGAGACTGATCTAGGCTACCTATTCTACCCCTATTTAGTATGCCTCAGCTAGTTCCATGCAAATAAGTTATGTTAGCAAGTGTGAGATGTAATAAAGACGTTTGAGTTGGAATAAAGTTGGACTTGATAAGATTTGATCTATAGTACATTTAGCAATGAATTATTTCTTTAATTAGACTAAGATGAGGTCGCTCTATCTAGAACTACTTAGGATTATCGATAAGAGAGTTTTGAACTTAGGAATAGAAATGCCTTTATGATAATACGAGTTACCATCTAGAAGCCTATATTTGAGGACAAGGTAAGTGAATTTCGAGGACGAAATTTTTTTAAGTGGTAGAGAATGTAGCGACCCGAAACTTTTTAGAAAATTTGCTACATTTTATTTTCAAAATTTTATTTTTTTATATAATGTATGCTATATTATTTTTGGTTACGTTCCTATAAGTCGCGCCTATATCATTTTAACTATATTATTATGATTATAATCATCATCGTTAATGTTATTATATGATTTTGTCATTTTTATTATTATTATTATTATTATTATTATTATTATTGGTAAATATTATTTTAATTATTTGATTTATCATCCAAAATCTTGCACCCTACACTTTATTTATATAGACCAATATTTATGGAGCAAGCCCAATATTTATTTTGTTTAGCCCAAATGATTCAATTTTTTTTGTTAGATTAGCCCAATTGTTCTTGACCCAATATTTTCATCTTCTTCTTTCTTCTTCACAGGAAAATTGAGCAGAACGCAGCGATCGAGAGCCGCTCCATAATCGGCCGTTTGTTCTTGAAATAAATGATGAATACTTCCAGAATTTTTATCCTTTAATTCTATCATTAAACTAAAACCTTTCAGCTACAAAACTTTGGGTATAAAAGGAGCACCATTGTTACACTCTAAACACAAATCATTTTTCAGAAGCAATCATTCTAAAGCTTTAGCATTCCTCATTTTGTTTTTCCCTCAGGTATATATCTATATATGTATATATTTTCTTTTGCTTTGCACTTGCATTGGGAAAATGGAGTAAGTTTGAGGGAGAAAGGAGTTGTTAGTTTGGACCGATTAGACGGGAATGGGTGTTGTACAACGGTGACCGGCAGTGTCTTTGTTGGCATGGAAGGGGCCGGATGGATCAGGTTGGGTAGTTGATGGGTTGATTTGGTGAGGGTGGTTTTGTGTGTGTTTGTGTGTGGGTGTGTGGGTGAGAAAAGAGGGAGTATGGAGGTTGCTGGGTTGGTTTGAAGAATAGAGAGAAGGTGATAGTAGAGAGAGAGATAGAAATCATTTAATTTATTTATTTTAGTGTGGCCGAGAGTTGTGTGTGTTGGAAAGGAGTGTTAGTTGTTTGTGTGTTTAATGTTTATTTATTTATTAGACTAAGTTAGATTATTAATTAAAGTTAGGTTTGGTCTATATTTAATTAAAAGGAGTTCTGGGCATGGATGGAGAATCAAGAGAGAGAGAGAATGAAATTTTGTTCCTTTTCTTTGTGTTGTCCGAGAGTTGCAATTTGGAGAGAGAGATTTTGTTTAGTTATTTAAATGGGCTTAAGGTTGATAATGGGCCGGGGTGGTGGTGGACTTTTGGACCATGTCATGCATTATTATTATTACTATTATTATTTTATTATACTTATTTGTTTTATTTTAATTTTATATTAATATTATATGTTTAATTTATATTATTAGGCGGCGCGTGGACTAACTAACCCGTACCATTTTTTCCAAGTCAAAATTCAAGTCAAGGTGGGGAATACGATGTTACGCACATTATTATTTATCTTTGTTATGCTCTTATGCAGGTTCACAATTATTAACCTACGGGTTACAATAATATTATTGGCTGACGAGCTGCATATGTCCCGATATATTATTAGCCGTGGGCTACCCATATTATAATTTATTATAATTGTATAACTTGGATAAATGTGTTCACCACTGAGTCAATAGCACTCACCCCGAAGCTATTATTTATTTCAGGTTGATGATTTACTCGGACGATGTGTGTGGTGACGTGTGATGATAGATTTTAAAGAGCTTTTATTATTTAGATTCCGTTGTATTAAATTAAATATTTTATATTTTAATAAAAGTGACGTCCCCTTTATTGTTATTTTTTTTATTATTTTATATTATGAAAATTTGGGGCATAACAAAATGCTTTCAAAAGTTCTTTCTTAAGACAAAGTAAGTAACCTGTCCTAAAACCATTTTCGCATTTCCATCCCAAAACAACTAAATCTTTCAAAGCATTAATCAATGTCTCTTCCTCTTGAAAGGTCCATATACGACGTCTATTATCAGTCTTCGGATTTTTTGTAGAAACCTCACTAGAGTTTGCACCCTCCATATTTCCCTACAAAACAACGGTTAGTATGCATATTTAATTCATTTGCACATGCACAACTAGACAACAAATACATAATTTTTGGGATAAAAATGTACTTAATAAGTAATGACAACCAATAAAGTATACTTCAATTAATTCCTAACATCATCAATGTTTGGGGAAAAAAACTAACTACATCACGTTGATCCTCTCCATTCGTTATACATAGATGCTGCTAAGTTATCTCTCCAAGATATCCATTGTGTACTGCTCTCTATAATATCAACATAGTCTTCTTGATGAGGGCCACCAAGCTCAGGAACTTCATTTTCAATTGGGTCAATTTCCATGACATTTCTAATAAAGTTATGAACTAGACAACAAGCCAATATAATACGATTTTGAACTTTGATGGGGTAAAATGAAGCACTTCTAAGGTTACCCCATCGACCTTTCAACAATCCAAATGATCTTTCAATTACATTTCGAGCTCGTGAATGTTTAATATTGTAGAATTCTTCTTTATTTCGAGGAATAGATGTCCCTTCTCCCCAATCATTCAAGTGGTACATCACTCCTCTGTACGGAGTCAAAAAGCTTTTACTGTTGGTGTAACCATTGTCACACAAATAATAATTTTCTGCCAACAATATTAACAAAAGAGTATTAAAAGAACAATATTTAATAATATGATTAACATCAACATAATTATATAATATTACCTCTTGGGACTCGCAAGCTATTTTCGCGTGTAACGGCATCTCGTAAAACTCTTGAATTTGCAGCACTTCCTTTCCAACCACAACACATAGATAAATTTCATATCTTGATTACATACTGCTAGCACATTAACAGTTGTTTGACATTTTCTATTGCGATAACGAGCCCTATTCTCTTTAAGGGCAGTAACATCAACATATGTTCCATCTAAAGCCCCCCAAACATCCCTATAAATCATTTGATAATGAAAATATAAATAAATAATAGTGATGGAAAAACATATTTCTAAAATCATAATGCCATACAAAGATAGCATACTTTGAACCATTTTCACCTATCGTTTGAACAATCTTCAGTTACTGGTTCGGGTTGTGCAAGTAGTACTGGGTGAAGTCTTATCACATCATTTAATACTGCATGAAAATTCTTACTAATTGTTCGACCAGATCTTTTGTAATTATGTTTTACTATGCGATTTTTTGTATAGTGCCCAAGTATTGCTAGAAACATTGCTACTTGTTCATGTATGCTAACATTTCGATTAGCCTGTAGGCCACCTGAATGTTGAAATAGATAACACAAATGAACAAATGCATCCCTACTCATCCTCAAATTATTGATACAAGTAACGTCATCTACAACAATAATCTCATGTAAATGTTCTACTTGTTTTAGGATTTTAAGTTTCAGACTATAATGTTCACGAATGGGTGGATGAGACTTAATGGAAGTTAGATGCCTATGATTGATAAAATATTGTAATACAATTGCAAAAACTATAGCAGAGTCACTCATCATCTTTCGGACAATTATAAGAACATCACGTTTTCTCAATTCAACATCCATCCTATATAAATTTAATTTTGTTAGAACTTGATCCAATTGAAGAAAATAAATATATGTCATATCTATAGAGCAAAGAAAATCACGTAAGAAAGAGAATTAGACTAAATAAACATCAATAAAAAGAAAATATAAGAAAATGAAACAATCAAAACATTAGAGATCAAATACTAGTGAAACAAACAATATTATTTCAACGAGCATAGTTTCTTTGGCATTAACTAAATGCTCCATAACACCTCAAGCCAAGGAGAATACAATGAATAACAAAAATTTAAATCATATTATCAACAAAAATGACATAAATCTAAAAATAAAAACAAAGAATGGAAGAAAGACAATGAGTGCTATAGATTGAGAAGCTAGGGGAAGAGACATTCAATAATCCTCCAAATTATTCGCAAAAACTATATATATCAAGTTCAAAACTTTCATGAAACACAAACCCACCCGCTATCTATGTATATACAATCAACATCGATGAATCAATTAGGGAAAAAATAAAAGAAATTGTTGGGTACAAAAAAAACAGAATGAAAATGATTGCGGCAAAAAAACAGACAAATTACTCAATTGAAATTGTATCAAATCGAAATTTACCTTCCAAAAACGCGAGAAAGAGAGCTGGGCTTCGATCGATCATAAACCACAACTGGTAGTAGATTAAAAAAATTATATACTGAACTCCATTCCTCCGCTGCGATTTTGGGTGAAGATTTTCATTCTCTCTCTCTCTCTCTCTCTCGTTCCCAATTTGGGCATAGATGATGAGGGCTTTTTTTTCATGAAAGTTGAGGATATATTGGTCTTTTCAGCAATATTTATTAATACTAATGAGAAGGATTTCTCCAATCAGGACCTATTCGGCTGGATCTATATCCATTAAATAATCCCAAATTTTTGAAATAATCCCGGACTTCGGGATATACGATTTTTTCCATCCTTCAAAGTAAACAGTAGATTAACATGTACTATTTTTATCTATCAAGGCTAATCAATCAAAGTAAACACCCCCTAAATAATTCCAAATTTTCGAAATAATCCCAGGCTTCGAGATATGCGATTTTTTCCATCCTTCAAAGTAAACAGTAGATTAGCCTGTACTATTTTTATCTATCAAGACGAATCAATCAAAGTAAACACTCCCTAAGGAATAGCACCTTCGGTGTGTCAGAAAAGATGTGGTCCAGGAATTGTTCAAATGCATCGACGGATGGCAACGTGTCTGCAGATTAAAGGGTTAGAGCAGTGCTCTAAGACTAGGATCGAATTTGCCCCATATTGCACACTCATTTTTTCCAATTTTCTTCTTTGATTTCAATTTATTATGCTTTGGTTTCATTTTACACTTGTTATTTAGGGTTCATCCAACGCAATTAGGATTTAGTATAATTTTTCAAATAATCAATTTATAACTGGGCACAATGAGCCTTCATAAATGTGCAATAGATAATTTTTGCTGGGCAATGTGAGCCTTCATGGCCCTTGACCTATCTTCTAAATCAATAATTGATTAAATCTTCTATTACCAAAATCAAATCATTTTGCACCGTTTTGTATAGGTATATATTATTAGTTGTTATTTGTTAAATTAGGGCAACAAAATTATGTAGTCGAATTTAAGGAAATTGTGTGAATGAGTAAGTTAATTATTAAATTACATAATTAATAATTAATTATTGACATTTTATATTATTAAAATCTACAATATGAAATATTATTTAGGTGGAAAAAATTATAATTCTATCTAATATCTATATAAACCATACTGCTTTTAATATAGTATAAATATAAATATTTGCCCTTAAATATTACTCTCTAAATATATCTATATCTATATCTACATCTAAAAATAAGATACTCAACATAAATACAAAAAATAGTTTTCCCGCCTAAAACACCATTCCAAAGGAGAAATATAATTGAACTTAAGAATAATAAATTTATTTATTGTTATAAAATCACCAAAGGAGAAATATAATTGAACTTAAAAATAATAAAATTCTACTCAAATCCACCGCACTTGATTAAAGATGATGTAAAATAATTATTTATTGTTATAATATCACCAAAGGAGAAATATAATCAATCTTAAGTCTGTATAATTTTTTGAAAAATTTTTGAACTTTGAAATTAATAATGGCATTGGAAAAAATTAGCAGAAGTTTTTGTGATTTTTTCGATATGTGGCAATATATTGAAAATCTAATTGAGGGCTATTATAAATTATAACTAGCATATCTCACGTGCGATGTACGGATAAAATACGTAACATATTTATAATTATTTATCAAATTTTCAAAATAATTAATTTTCAAGACAAATATATAAAAAATAATATGAAATAAAAAATCATCTTAATAGTATATTATTGTATCTAAAAAATTATTCAATAAAAAACTTATTTTCTTCACAAATTTTCGAAACACGGCAATAATAAATTTATCAAATAAATGAAATTTATTATATATAACATTTCTTATAATTTTTATATATAAAAAAATTCAAAAGTAAATTTAATGCTAAAATAAGTATTATAGATAAATAATTTAGGATTATTCGTACTTGACATCATGCCTATAATAACTAACTTTTTAATTAATTGATTTTAAGTAAGATAATAAATCGGATAATAATTAAAATTTGAATCAAGAAATAATGTAATGGGAGTTTTTTTTTTAAAAATTATTAGACCAATATATATACATAATTATCTTGTGTATTTCAATAGCCAACAAATATTTTAGTTGTAATATTTCTATATTGTTAGTTAAATTTAGAAATTTATGCACATTTAATGAATTAATATCTTTTAGGTATATTTTGAAATTAATTAGAATGACATAAAAGTATTCGCAAATCAATCACTAATCATCATAAACTCATAGTTTTTTATGAAAATAATTTAATATACAACCAATATATAACTATAGTAATCACGATTGTTATATATTATTTATTTGTATGAATAATTTTATTTATGCTATAAACTGAATTATAGAAATCATATCATTACATTATCTAATAAATTATATTTAATAGTTACTTCAAAAAATATTTATAGTAAATGGTTGTAAACATAATTGCCAAAAATACCATGCTACAATGGGCGGGCAAATGAATGTTGGAGAAGTATGTTATTATATATATATAGATTGTTAAGAATAATTTTATTTAAGGTAACATGGTGAAAAATAAATCTTTTTATAAAATGGGAGTGTACGAATGTTAACTTAATTTGGAAGTCAAAGATGTGGCTCAATGGTTAACTTCCCCACTCACGTGGTGATGCCACATCACTGGTGGGCCCATTTTGCGTTGCCCACGGTGTATAGGGGAACGATTCTCTTCAGTTAAAATATCAAAATAGTGAGAATTAAATTGTAATATTAAAGTGTTAGGTTATTTTTGGTAAAACATCCAAATATAAGAAATTAACTATAATTATTAAATATTAAATTATTTTAATTTAAAATGTTCAAATATTGGGAATTAAATTATAATTTTGAATGACAACGAATTAAAGACCATCCAAGCTTTTGAGTATATGTTATTATAAAAAAAATATATAAATTAATGGATTCAATAGAATTCCAATTGTCTAATGCATTCAATATAAAATTTTCACAAATATTCAGTAAAGCTAAAATCACATAATATTCAATAATATATTTTTAAAATACAAAGATATCTTATGAAGAGTAATTTTATATTTAAAAACAAAATTTAACCAAATTTATCATTCATGTATTTTTTTTAGTAGTATTAATTATAAACTATGATAATAAAATCAATTCACGAATGTCAGTTTCATTCATATTTTATTCATTATAGATATCATCCATATGAATGACAAAGTTCGTTCAATTCCATTCCCAACATCATTTTATTGATAAGTTCATTTCATTTCCACTAGATTCCGTTGCTGCATATCATTCATCACTTAAGTTATAAACCCTATGGTAAAAAATAAATAAAAATTTAATGCATATTGTGTTTGGTAAATGAAATTATAAATAGTGTGTTAGTTGTGTTGTTAAGTATTTAGGGCGTGTGGGTTATTATGTCCTGAATAATTTTATTTATAAGTGATTGAGATTTAATTTTATGAGTGTATATCCCATATATGCTGATTGTTGCTCAAAATCTCGTGCTTATGATGGTTATTTCGTGCATAATGGGTTCTTGTTCAAGGGTTCACAGTTATGCATTCCTAAGTCTTCTATGCGTGAGTTATTAGTTCTTGAATCACATGCGGGAGGTTTAATGGGTCACTTTGGTGTGTCTAAGACGTTAAACTTGCTGCATGAACATTTCTTTTGGCCACGTATGAAGCATGATGTTGAGAATGTGTGTAGTAGATGCATTACATGTAGGAGGTCGAAATCTACATCACACCCGTTTGGTTTATACACTCCTCTACCAGCCCCGTCTTCCCCGTGGATTGATTTATCTATGGATTTCATATTAGGTTTACCACGGTCTAGGTCTGGTCGAGATTCCATATTTGTTGTAGTTGATAGGTTTTCCAAGATGTCTCATTTCATTGCATGTAGGAAAACCGATGATGCAGTACACATAGCCAATTTGTTCTTTATACATGTTGTGCGTTTACATGGAATACCTAGAACTATTGTTAGTGATAGGGATTCTAAGTTTCTTGCACATTTTTGGCGTGTACTTTGGAGAAAATTAGGTACCAAATTGTTATTCTCTATTGCATGTCATCCGCAAACTGATGGACAAACTGAAGTAGTTAATCGCACTTTAGGTACTTTGCTGCGTGCTTTAGTTAAAAATAACTTGAAATCATGGGAAGATTGTTTGCCATATGCTGAATTTGCTTATAATAGAGTTGTGCATTCATCTACCAACATGTCTCCGTTTGAAGTTGTTTATGGTTTTAATCCGCTAACACCTAATGATCTGTTGCCTTTACCTGTTGAGCATCTAACAAGTGTTAAAGGTACAAGAAAAGCGGAACAAGTTAAGGAGATGCATGAGAAGGTACGTGCGCGTATTGAAGCCGTTGGCGCACGTAATGCTGTTCAAAAGAATAAACGGCGCAAGCAAGTGATTTTCCAGCCTGGAGATCGCGTTTGGATTCATCTGAGTCCTGGCCGGTTTCCCAACTTGAGAAAATCGAAATTGATGCCCAGAGGAGATGGACCGTTCACCGTGCTGAGTCGAGTCAATGATAATGCATATCGCATTGATTTACCCGGTGAGTATAAGTGTTCATCTACATTTAATGTTGCTGACTTATCTCCCTTTTCTGCAGATGATGAGTTCGAGTGCAATGATGACGAGTCCTTGAATTCGAGGACGAATTCTTTTCACCAGGGGGGGAATGATGAGGTCGTGCAAGGCAAAGAAGAAGATGATCCGGAGCTGCAGTTTAAAGGTCCAATGACGCGTTTGCGAGCTAAGAAGTTACAAGCTTATTTACAAGCTTCTATTCGTCGCAAATTCGAAATGCATGAAGATGAAGTCAAGGGAAGCTCAAGATTGATCACCATGCTATCCATAGATGATGAAGAAGGAAGCATGAAGACGTGAGAAGAAGAATGACGCCATTTGGACGTGTGCATAAAAAGTTATACGCGTTTGTATGGGAAATCGGGAGATGCTGTTTTTCATGCAAAGGTGGTAATATTAATTGTACCATGGGCCACGAAATTATTCATGTTAATTCAGCCCATGATCGAGTTCTAAGGTTCAAGATGGTGTGGAAATACAGGCCCAAATCCATTGTGGGATTTATCCTTATCTAGTTAGATTTAGATAGATTTTTGTTATCTTATTTTTGGTATCTTTTGATTTTATCCTAGATTGATTAGGATTAGTATTTTTTGATGTTTATCTAGTTAATTAGGGTTAATTTTCGTTCATAATCTCTCCTATAAATAGGAGCACCCTGTGACATTCATAAATCAGACAATTGCAAGAAATAAAGAGTTATTCTCAATCTGTCTCACGATCCTTCGGTTGATCAAACTTTTATCTACAATTCTATTGTTCTAGCAAATCAATAGTCTTATTTAAGTTCTTCAGGGTATAATTAAGTACTTGGGAGAATTGCTATCCGGAGAAGCTAGACGTGCGCGTTCGGGTTATTCAACACGGGTTCGCCGAATCTAACCAATCCACAACACATCGTCACCGCCGTCAATACCATCACCACCGCCGCCATCCGCCGTCCACACCGCCGTATTCCAGCCACCCTCGAGCCATCCTACGTGTTCCAATCGAGTCCTAGTTCGTGTCTACGTAATTCTAGTAAGTTTTACCGTTTATTTCGAGTCGGTTTGAATCCTTCTTTAGCTGACGTTGTTCGAGTCCATAAAGTCTTCCGCCTGCGTTTCATTCGTGTCTTGGATACATTGTCCGGGTCACATCATAACCCGGACAATGAATCCAAATTTATGATGTGACCCGGACAATGAATCCAAGACACGAAGAATACGCATGCGGAAGACTTTAAGGACTCGAACTACGTCAGCTAAAGAAGGACTCAACCCGACACGAATTAAACGGTAAAACTTACTAGAAATCAAACAACTGACGATGGACTCGATTGGAACACGTAGGATGGCTCGAGGGTGGCTGGAATACGGCGGTGTGGACGGCGGATGGCGGTGGTGGTGATGGTATTGACGGCGGCGATGATGTGTTGTGGATTGGATAGATTCGGCGAACCCGTGTTGAATAACCCGAAAGCGCACGTCTAGCTTCTCCGGATAGCAATTCTCCCAAGTACTTAATTATACCCTGAAGAATCTAAATAAGACTATTGAAGTGCTAAAACAATAGAATTGTAGATAAAAGTTTGATCAACTGAAGGATCGTGAGACAGAGATTTCATTTTTTCTTCTTCTTACATTTTGCTTGAGGATTGCTTCTTTTGATAATTTGATTAATAACTTAATGGTGATCATATTTTTAATAAAATTTTAGGTACGTGTCTCATCGTACATCGCAAGGGATGATATGATATAGTAGTTATTATATTAATAATATATAGCTTGTAAAACAGTAAAAGTGAGTGTTTTGTGACGAGCAATCAAATTTGTCTCTCGCGTACTTAAAATTACTACAATTAAAAAAGACCTCCTCCTGTTTTTAGCCGACTCGCCCGACTGTTACAAATTCGACCGCCGAGGAATTCAGCATTCAGCCGCCGATCTCTGGTTCGTAATCGGCACAAAATCGTATAACGATGGCGCTCAAGTTTCTGAACAAGAAGGGATGGCACACGGGAAGCCTCCGCAACATCGAGAATGTGTGGAAAGCCGAACAAAAGCACGACGCCGAGCAGAAAAAGCTCGAGGAACTCCGCAAGCAGATCCACGAGGAGCGTGAGCGCGCCGATTTTCGCCAGCTTCAGGAACAAGCCGGCCTTATTTCGTAATTCCCACCTTTTCCTTTTCCTTTTCCTTTTCCTTTTCCCATCCATTAATTTCTGTTTTTTGGGAAAAAAAAATTAATTAGGGCTTAGGGTTTAGCAATTGATTTTTGTGAATTTATTGTTAATATTATTATTTTGTTTTGTGTTTTGGCAGGGGCCAGGAGCGTTTGGAGTTTCTGTACGATTCTGGATTAGCTGTGGGTAAGGGGTCTTCTGGATTCAAGGCTCTTGAATCAATACCCAAGACTCAGCCGGAGCCGGCAGCGTCGGATTCTACTTCTGAGAAGGTACTGCTCTTTAATTTCTTGTAAATATTGTTAGTTTGTGTTTATTTTTTTTAGGATTGGAATGCTAACAGTTTAAATGGTGGTGATTGAAATTGCAGCCGGAGTCAGCCGTGCTGGGAGCTTTGTTTGAGGAGAAGCCACAGTCAGCCAATGATGCGTGGAGAAAGCTTCATTCAGATCCTCTGCTTTTGATCCGTCAGAGAGAACAGGAAGCTCTTGCTCGCATCAAGAACAACCCCGTTCAGATGGCCATGATCCGAAAATCTGTAAATTTTCAATATGCGACTAACAAAAATGCCGTTTTGTTGCATGTTTAACTAAAAATAGATTTAAAGATTATGCATTTTGCTTAAAAAGTGTTGTCATAGTTAACAAGAGGAAGTTTACCATGAAACCTGATGGAGTTTTGATCTTGTTAAAAACGGTATAGTAGTAAAATATTATCATCCCTTTAATTGTGGAGTGAATAGCATGGTATTATTGGATAAAGGATAACTAATGCCCCATCTATGTGTTGTAGTGAGTCAAGATGATTTCTTAACTATTTTTTACAGTCAAATCTGGTAAAGATTGTGTTTGTTTTCTATCTCATCATTATTTTTAGTTTTATTTCTTGCCCTCATGTCCAAATTTTGTGGGATTTCTCATAGGACTTGTTAAATATTCTGTGAACGGTCTACAAAAGGATGAACCTGTTTCCTCTCTTTGTAGTATCGGTTCCGTTTGTTTGTTCTTTGTCCATATGGTGCAGGATGTCTAATCTGAATTGCCATTTAAATGTGAATACTCAGCAGATGGTATCATTCTGAATTCTGATAATTTGCTGGTTTCAAATATTTTCTGTATTGAACTTATAATATTACGACCATACTAAACACAATTATATGAAATTTATCATCCTTCAAACTGATGTGATGATTATCTAGGGTTCTCTTTCTGGGTAAGTATTTGGGTTTTCTGGCCAAGGTGGAATTATTGTGAAGTTATTGTGGTTTTGCCAAGAGAGAGGGACATTACCTAAAAGTTTTTCTTGTTTAATTACCATTTAAACTTGAAGTCCTTCAAATGTTTCTCATGTTAGAGCTATTTTTTTTTGCATGTTGTTGTTGTAAGATTTGCCTATCATGTGCTAAAAGTTATAGTTGATAAACTCATGACATGTATTATATTCAACTATGGTCTTAGGATGGGACAGTTGTTGCAAAAAATAAGGCCACAAGTCCCCTTGCCTCTAAAACAATTGTTCTTCCTGGAAATTGAGTCCTAACCTTGTTTCTGATTCAACATTGCATAGGTCCTATGATTGACATTTTATTTGTACATTTTGTTTTTTGTAATGCTTAAAGCTGTTTAAGAAGTTACTTGTGTGGGTAGTGTGGAAGCATGTCGAATGTTCTGTTGTCATGTAATTTTTATTTTTATGGGAACTGTAGCTTATTTTAGCCACAATTGTCAATTTCAGGT
Organism: Perilla frutescens; assembly: GCA_026008535.1. Lineage (NCBI taxonomy): Eukaryota > Viridiplantae > Streptophyta > Magnoliopsida > Lamiales > Lamiaceae > Perilla > Perilla frutescens. The sequence goes on from BRKX01000004.1 coordinate 15,487,117, forward strand.
AGAAGCAAAGAAGAGCAAATGCAAGGATGAGAAAAGAGAGAGAAAAAAGCATCACAAAAAGAAGTCTGAACACAGAATGAATTCAGATAATGACTCTGAGGCTACCGGTTTGACAGTGGAAAAGCACAGAGAGAGTCACCACAAGGGCTCTACATCTGGAAGGCATTCTAGTAAGAGAATCCATACTTCTGATGATGAAACGAGTCAAGGGGATACACGAAGAAAGAAATATTATGATGAGTACAAAGACCGGAGGCCAAGTGGCAGTCCTAATTGCAAATATGACAAATTTGATGATCATTATAAAAGTAAGAAGAATTATTACAATTCTCAACAGAAAGAATATTCTTCAGAACGGCAGCCTGAATCTCGTCATGAGAAGGGAAGTTATTTTAATACCTCTGATAAGCCACCTAGGCATGAGTCAAACAACAGGCACCGAAGACCTGTTAAACTAACAGAAGAAGAGAGAGCTGCTAAGCTGAAGGAGATGGAAATGGATGCTGAACGGCATGAAGAACAAAGATGGAAACGGCTAGAGAAAGCAGCAGACGCTGATGCAAAGGAAGCTATTCATGATAGTGCGTCTTCTGGTAGAAACTTCCTGGATGCTGCTCAAAAAAGCGTCTATGGAGCTGAGAAGGGAGGAAGCTCAACCATTGAGGAGAGTGTGCGCCGCCGTACGCATTATTCACAGCGGCGATCAGATAGTGAGAGCAATGCTTTCCGGAGGTCATAATTTGCCACTAGAAATCCAGATTCGTTCTGGTCCAATTAGTAACCATAAATTCAGAATTTGTTGTACCTGGTGATTTGTTGGTTCTGTTTGGTGTTCCCTTAAATGGTTTCTATAATATAAAATGATTTGCTCTCAACATGTTGTGTCCCATTAAATCACGGTGGGGTGACTATGATCTAGAAGTTCTTCACATATGTTAATATTAGAAAAGATTGTTTAGCTTTCTCAAAGAACAGGGGAAAAAGTACTTGCAAAAGGTCTGGAGTAATGCAGATTAGGAAGAAGCATGCTGCAATTAATGCCGAAGCCAAAACTTCTCAAGAGGTACGTGACTTATGAGCTACCATTTTCTCTCTTTCTTAAGTTGCGTAATGAAGTAAAATTAGTTGTTCATCAGGCCCCAGGGGATCTCAAGGAAGGGTTATGGATTTAGTTATTATTGGTGGTGGATTCTTTTTATTATTATTATTATTATTGGAATTAGTGGTGGATTCTTGATCCTTCAATCAGCAGAGTCTGTATCAAAAAAGAAAGGATATGGCCATATGGGCCCCCTAAATTAAGACATAATAGATGCCTCAACCACATGCCTACTCATCTTAGTTGAAGATGTAATGAGGACCTCACGAGTCAGTTTAAGACGTCCCCTCAAACTTCAACCTGATTGTGGTTTAGCAATCAAAATGCATTGCTTTAAATCCTCCTGTGTTGCGGGCAAAAACAATTACAGCATCAGATAATTTCCTGAAATGGAACTGCTATTCTCTCTTCTTTTTGCTCTCTTGTTCTTAGGAGCGTCTTCGATTAGAGTGAATCAAGGCATGTTTCTTCTTATAACTCTATACATGTCAGCACACAACATATGCATGCACAAACATATTAAGTTCTGCAAATGTATGTTGGTGAGTATCTGCCCAACTCTTGATTTTACTAACTAAACCGAATCTTTGCAGAAGTTGTCCGGCTGAAGCATCCTGCCCTTCACCTGCCTTTGTATCATGTCCGAGGACAAGGCCCCGACTCACTTCAGAAGTCGGATGCCACCCTGCCCTTCTCAGATGTGCTTGCTTTGGACGATGCTCGTGTCAAGTTTCTGAATTCTAGACTCAACAAGAAAAACTTGACAGCAGTTGTTCCTGCTGTCATCTCCGGTCGGTCAGAATCAGGTGGATTGATCAAGGGGACTTCTGTTAGTTCCCCCCTGAGTCCAGGTCAGTCACTTGGCGTCGGAAATTACTATACCAAAATAGGCTTGGGAACTCCACCAACTTACTATCCAGTTGTCGTGGACACCGGTAGCTCCCTCTCCTGGATTCAGTGCGCGCCCTGTTTAGGCTATTGCCATCCGCAAGTGGGCCCCCTTTTCAATCCTTCGGCTTCAGACACATATCAAATTCTATCTTGCGATACAAACGAGTGCACTTCCTTGAAGGATGCCACTCTTAACAGTCCTATGTGCACGTCATCAGACAAATGCGTGTACACTGCAACATATGGCGATCAATCTTTCTCTCAGGGGTACTTGAGCAAAGACTCACTGACCTTTGGCGCGGCGTCCCTTCCCAGTTTTGTGTTTGGATGTGGCGAAAACAACGACGGCCTGTTCGGGAAATCAGCGGGACTGTTTGGCCTGGCAAAGAACTCACTATCCATGCTGTCCCAGTTATCCACCAAGTACGGCAAAGCCTTCTCTTACTGTCTCCCAACATCTTCCCCCTTGGGAAAAACTGGGGGTGGAGGTTATCTCTCCATCGGAACTGGTTCAAGTTCTGCATACAAGTTCACCCCCATGTTATCTGATTCTAGTGATTCTACGCTGTACTTTCTTAAACTGTCGGCCATATCGGTGTCTGGCAAGCCGCTAGGCGTGGCAGCATCGGGCTACAGTGTTCCGACCATTATAGACTCCGGGACCACCATATCACGGTTGTCATCTCCAGTGTACACAGCCCTAAGGGAGGAGCTAGTGAAGGTCATATCTTCAAAGTATAAGCTGACAGAAGGGTTCTCAATACTCGACGCATGTTTCGTGGGGAGTGCCGACGAGATAGCTGGTGTTGTCCCTCCAGTTGCGTTGATCTTTCAAGGAGGGGCAGAGCTGAAACTAGAGCCTCAAAATGTGATCATAGAAGTGGAGAAGGGGACGACGTGCTTGTCGTTTGCAGGTAACTCGAATCTTCGAGATAGTATCTCGATCATCGGCAACCAGCAACAGCAGACATTCGACATTGTGTATGACATAACCGGTTCAAGAATTGGATTTGCTGCTGGTGGCTGTCACTAGTTACACAGTTGGATGCCGTGATATTACATAAATGTGCATAATTGTATTTGTGAGGTATTTTAATATTGTTCATTGATGTTGCAACTTGCAAGATGTAGATACACATCACCATACTTTCGACTTTAATTTCAATGTAATAAACGCAGCATATATCTTCGTTGTATTCATTTTAAATTGCAAAATTTGTTGACATTATATTACGTCAAGTACAGTAAAGAGTATCATGATTGTCTACCTTGACTTGACAGTTTCATATTCGTGCTAAGACTTCAAATTTTATTTTATTACTATTTCTTTACTTTCTTCGTCGGTGGTGAGGTAAGATTAACAATACAATTCTATGGTATCCCTATTTTTAAAGTTTCTGAAAATAATATTTAAAAAAATAATATTATTATGTAACTTGTAAGATATTAGTAAGTCTAAATAGTAAATTATACCTAAAATTTCAAGACACATTAACTTATTTATTTTGTAAACATGCCAAAATTTAATTTAAAATTTAAATTGTTAGTTGCTACTCATATTTATTCTCAAAGTCACTTACTATGCCGACAAAAGAAGGAAAAAATTTCGAACCTTGTTTTATTATACTATCATTTTAGATTTCAAATCTCTTTTTAGAAAAAATTAAACCTTGTTACATTACTATTTATATATATAACATAATAAAAGGAAATTATACTAATAATTTAATATTGGATTTGTGTATAGAACATTTATTATTTTATTTTTATATATTTACCAAATAGTATTTTTTGTTCTCATGGTGTATATATAAAATAAAATAAAAGAAAATAATCTTAATTTTATTAAATAATTTTCAATATTCCTGAAATAGTTTAATAAATTAAAATTTTGATCAGTAAAAATAATTTGGCTATCGATCAATTATAAACATAATAATATTATGTATTATCTAATGTAAAGGTTTCTTCCTTATTATCTTACTGTAATATTTCTGAGTTATCGACTAACAATTTAGTATATCCGCTGCTAAATAATCAAAATAAGATGAGAAATTATAAAAATAATATATTTTAATTTCAATTTTTAAAATTAACGTCATACAGTAAATTGTTAGTCCTAAGATATAACGTCAAAATAAGTTATTATTTTTAACTTAGAAAAGTTATAACAGTAAATAATAAATATCAATGGAAAATATGAAAAAAAAATTATATACATAGATATCTCACATACATAATAAATTAAAGGTTCAAAATACTCCTAAGATTCGTTGACGGACAAATTAATGCCCCATTAGTAGAAGTGAACTTTTCAGGTTAGGTATCTTTTTACAGCATAATCTTATAAAATTTAAGAGTATTAAATAGTAATTAATCAAGATAGAAAAAATTAAGAAACTGAATTGAAAGCCATGTGCTTGGTGGGTGGCGATAATGATATGCTAATTATTATTTATTGGTGATCGACTGTGGGCATGCGTTCATAATTATCGGCAACCTTTTACAGATACTTGATATTACTAAATCATCAAATTAGAATATTACCTCAAATTAGTTCCCACTAGTTTTTCGAAACTGTGAATTACATTTTATTTATTTTTATACATGTTTAATGAAGATTTGCAAGCATGTTAATGTATTTTTCTTAAATTAATCCCATATAACGTTGATTTTTTTTTCTTATTTAGTTATGTTTTATAAATTCATTTGGATATCATGGGCGTTTTGCTTTCTTTATGTTATTCACTTATTCTTGTAAGAATATTGGATATTTTATTGTTATTTTGTTTCAAGTCATATTTTTTGAAAACTTTTTTTTTTTTTGTCATTGCTAATTATGTTAGTTTATTTACGATATTGGTTTCTAGTTTTCTTTCGTCAAATTTAATTTAACCTGAGAATATAAACACTATTGTTTAGTATTTTCGTTAATTAAGTATTTATATATTTTTATTCACCTTGCTATTTTGAAAGAATGCAAAAACATTTGGTGTCGGTCCCTGAATGTTAATCATAATTTTTATTTGAGACAATTCAAATTGAAATGATGGGTTGGAACTCAACTACGAAAACATGCAGTACGTAGAGGTGGGCTCGCAAATTGTCGAGAGTGAAAATAATAGTCACCAAAAGAATAATTGAGATGGTATTACGATAGTCGTTGTCACAACATGTTCGTTTTATTTTATACCAAAATTGTGTTACAGTATGTGGAAATTACAAGGGTGAGATTATTATACCCTTGTATTGTGTTATAATTTTATTTGTATTTAATTATGAGTTTCTGATAAAAATATAAAACGAAAATCCCGTATCAGATGATTCTCTTACTATACAAGTGTGTTTTTAATTTGTTGTCAAAAAAGAAAAATAATGAGTTGCAAAATTCAAGTAAATTATATAGTTTTACAATATTATTATTTATTATCATAAGCAGTGGTTTAAAAACTAATGTAACACGATTATTTTTATACAATTCGAGTTGTCCATGTCCAACGATTATCTAGTGACAATAAAAATTAATGTAGTTAGAGATTGTTCGGATAAAAATATCTGCACCATAAAATAATATTGATTTATGATTAATTGGTTAGAGTCAGAGAATGTTCGGCCCAAAAAGCATTCAAATATAGTAATATTTGAAATCGGAGATTTCGTATAAAAGGGCCCCGTTGCATTGCATGCATACAAATGTTGTGTGAGGCTTCTATTGATTATTGATATTTTACTTTTACTACATTAATTAATTAAAGAATTACGGATGAATTGTTTTTCTAATTATAATGATATATATATATATATATTTTTTTTTTTATGTTTTTAACGGCATTAATTGTTTTGCATATTTAAATTGACGCAGCGGGGACAGAACGGGATTAGGTTTCAAGAAAATTTGAAAAAACAAGAAGACAGCTGGATGGCCCTCTTAATTAAACCTAGCCTAGTCCTCATTTTTGACTTTATAAGCATCCTAATTATTTAGATCTTGGGTTTTAATTTGTCTGGATTAATAATTAATTAATTAATCATAGCCGATTTACTGATTTAATAGTATCAAATATTTTCAAAGAGTCGACAACAACTTGTGTGTGTATGTATATACTATTTGTTTATACGCCAAATTTTGAATGTAAAATAACTACAAATAGTTTAATGTTCAATTTTATTTGAGTGTAATAGTGGATTAAGTGGAGCCTTTGAAGTTTGAATATAATTTGTAAGTGACAGTTTCCTCATTCTCTGCCACTGATTGCAACTACTTTCCTACCAATTATAGCTAAAAAATTCGAATATTGAGAGTTGAAGATAAATAAATAGTAGAATTAAGAAAAATAAAATAGGTGTACAAGTACAACTAGAGAAAGAGAGAAGAAAATTAGAGTTTGAATAAGGTTGTAGTGTGTTGAATAATATTCTAAAAGGGAACCCAAAAAAGTCGAAAATCGTAGGCAAAGTCAAGCAAGCATGCTGTTGCCTATTGGCTATTTTGTGCTATATTATTAATTATATTACCTTCACGGCTCTGCTGCTGCTTCCTGTTCTCACTCTAGATTTCAAATAACCACAAATCTCACATGTTTTTAGTTCTTCAGAGCAGAAACTTGCAGAATCTCCAGCATCTCTGTAACAGCCAACAGGTATATATATGTAACAAACCATTCTATGCTCTCTCTTTCTCGCTTTTATGAATCATTTTTTTTTTTAATATGCGCTCCTGATCAAAAGACGGATCCTAAATAATTTCGAAGATTCTACAGTTTTTGTATTGCTCGCCATATTTCTGTCTTAGGATAAATAAGAAAAGAAGAAAGAATTGTTCAATTTTTGGTTTATGCCCTCAAGAAAAGTTGTTGGTAGAATCTCATATTAATTAGCAGGTTCCGGTTAGTGGTTAGTGGTTACCATCAAATTCATATTCATATATGTTAGCGTTAAAAGATGATTATAATACTCAAAGTTAAGATGTTTTCTCTCACTAAAATTAAATAATGGGCATGTCTGTGTTTATTGTGAAGTGTTGTTGAGAGAAAATGGGATGCATATCTTCGAAGGCGATTACGCGGTCGATGAGCATTAGGGAAGAGCTGAGATCATCAGCAGTTTCAGTTTCAGTGTGGGAGGAGTTATTAACATCATCACATTCACATTCACATCGACATAGCGGCAACGACCAGCTCTTGGCCTTTGTTTTGAAAACTAGACCAACAGCAGATTCCCAAGCAGAGGTAGAAACAGCTCCTGATGTTGCTGTTAAATTTACGAGGTCGAGAAGCTGTCATACACAAGAAGAAAATAGATGGGATGATTTGGATGATAAGAAGGTGGGGGGATCAAGGAGCTTCCACACGGTGGAGGAATACGACGCGTTGCTCGAGAGAATTGGCCGCCTTCAATCCTTAGAAGATGAAGATGAGAATGAGAATGAGAAAGAGAATGATGAATTGGAAGTTGAGCGTGAAAGTGGGTGGAAAAGGAAGGCTGTAGCGAGGGGGCTCAAATCACTTGAAATGGAATTGCCATCCATTGCAAGAATAAAGCAGCAGGCTCAGATTTACTCACCTGGGACCTATGTAACTCCTAAATTTGGCACCTACAACAATTACAATTACAATGCTAATGCGCAAACACCCTTCAGCCCGGAACTGGTAGCTGCTTTTGAAGATTCTATGCAACAGCTACAACTAGAAGAAGACTGCTTTCTAAGACATATGCATGAGGATGACGAGGATTACATCAAACATGATGTCAAATGAGATATCATTCTCAAAACCTATGTATCATTGAGTTCACAACATTAACAATCACCACCCACTCTCTTCTGTTAATCAATTTCTTCAGTCTTTTTTCACTCAAACTTCACTTTCACGCAAGATTATAATGGATAAAAACAACGAACACTAATTGCAGGCAGTCAGCATCCCTTAACTCCAGAAAAAAAACAAAAAAAACAAAAAAAAAATGTCGAATGTTACAAATTGAATTTTTTTTCATATACATACACAACCAAGTGACATTTCCACAGACAGTAGGATTGGCCTCGACCTCGAGCACGATAATAATTCCACTTGGGGCAGCGTCACAACGCATTCAAGGCACCTTATATTTACCGCTCTGTCACCGGTTATTATTATTTGATGACACAACAGCTGATCCAAGATGGAGCACACAGTAAGCCCATCTTCAGACCTCTTTCCCTGAATTAGCCACCAGAGTTATGCAGATGCCGCCTTTGTTTCTCCCCAACACTCCACGCATAAACTCGCACAAGGCAAGGAATTACTGATTCACATTAGCGAGTCGAGATATGAATGATTTCTACATCGGTTGTACTGAAGGAGGCTACCGTAGGTGCGATCCCACACTCCAATGAATAGGGATTCAGTATCAGGGCTGAAAGATACTCCAGATATCTCACCAAAAAAGTCAATCTCTTGCTCTTTCTCAAAACCATTTTGCACATCATACACATGAACAAAGTCCGCTGGTTCGGCCATCGCCATAAACTGGCCATCAGATGAGAAACGGATAGATCGAATGGCACCCAGATTTCCTTTGAGTACAGCAACTGACTTCGACAGGTTTCGAGCATCCCACACTCGGCAAGTCTTGTCCTGGTTCCCCGTTGCAAAGATGTAACCATTTGGATGCCAAGCAGAAGCAAAAGAGAAATCCAAATGTCCATGAAGAGGTGCGATAGTCTACAAAGAAAAGAGGTATAACACCAAATCTGTATTATCAAATCAAAGCACAATTCGTCCCTCAGCCAGTAAACAGTCCTGACATTCATTATATTATGTTTCCCCCTATGTTATTTGTGGCTAAAAATTGATACCAGAAATTTAAATATATGTGTGTGTGCTACCTTCCCAGTTTGTGAATCAACGAGCATCCCGACAGGATTGTCCCCAACAATAGCAAGGACCTTGCTATCTGGACTTAGAGAAGTATGCTGTAAAGAAAAAGTGACAAGGAGTCATCCTTATGCATTTACCAGAGAAACTTGACCACATGGACAAACACATGCACATAGAGAGGGGAGGTGGTGGACTCTGAACAAAAGAAAATGTACACACGCAAGCATAATACAACATTTTCTGTACATAAATCCCATCATTACAACACCTTGAAAGTTAATCAAGGCCCATAGTTACCATTCACAACCTTCTACATTCCAAAACTCCTGAATATATCTCTGAGGGGTGCGACTTCATAAGTTATTGTTGTTCAGGCTACACAGAAAATAAAACTAAGGCCATGCACGTAGCACAACACACTTTATCTGAGTTCAAACACCAAAACAGTTATGTGGACATCTTCTTCAAAAATCAATCATGCGAACTCAGGAGTTTGAATTATTTAATATGAGCAGTTGAGCACAGAAATTTAAGATACCATATGCCAATAATATTTTAGTAACATACTGTAATCAAAAGGCTTGCCTAGATGGTACAACTCAATTTTTCTGACTTCTGTAAAGTGACATTTTTTATGCCAAAAATAATGTGTTGAATACCCTTAACCAGACGATAAAGCATAAACATTTCTAATTGTTGGTTCCTTTGCATTATCCACAAAAGACATCACAATGTTTTAATAATTTGACAAATAAAAAGTCATGCACGAAAATTATATCCAACTATAGCAAATTTATAAGCTATGACAAACTGAACTTACATTTACAGGCCAAGGGTAAGAGAAATGTCTAACAAGCTGAAATCTATCCATATCAAAATCCCGTACTCCACAATCATTATTTGAAGCTGTAAAATGAACAGCGCCACTGATAGTGGTTCACCCAATTAGTTCCAGAATATGGATCAGGGTATACAAAATGTTGTAGCACGTGAGTTTCTGCTTCAGAGAGAGAGGCTAATGAGGGCATAATGGAAGGTGGGAATGAAGCTCACCTCGGACCATCATAGATCTCAATGGCATTTGTGATAGCATTGTCATCATAAGTTGTCCTGGTGCAAAAGCTAACACCAGGTCGATCTAGATACTGCATAAGAGGGATATCTCATTCAATGATCAAGAGACAAAAAGAACTTTCAAACATAAATATAGGCACATATCATCTACAGTATTCAAGCATCTCGCATTTGTATGATCTGTAAGCCGAGCAATTTTCAGTATCCTCGCACACAGCAGAAGAAAAACAATGAAAACAGATTGAGCAGCAGAAGACAGTTTTATAATTTGACAGAACCTCGTAATCTGTTAACCAGAAAATAAGAATTCAGAAGGAACAATCATCAAGGTTAAATATCAAAATAAAGCAGCCTACAGCAATTGGTAGTAACATTGTTTAATTTGAAAATTGAATCTGACAAAAGCAAAATAACAAACCTTTCACCAAGAGATAGAATTACCTTGCAAATAAGCTCACCCTGGAATCCGCCGGCAATTAACAAATTGTCACGGACAGCCAGAGTACTTACTTGAGTTTGAGTAAATCCTTCCAGTAGACTTCCAGGGTGTTTCTATAGAGAAGAATATATCAGTAAGCAAAATTGTATGCAAATGACAAAAATACACGACAACTTAAATAACTCAACATATGATAGCATAGGAAGGTATGCACCTCTGATGGGGCCACGTGTCCAGAGACATTAAGAACTTCAGTCTTTTTGGAACTTAATGAAGACCAATGAATAATTGAGAAATGAGACATGAGGTAAACATCATGCTTTGATGTTGACCAAACCAGGTTCCTCAACTGCAATCACAGTTACAGACAAAAACTCTGAAAAAGTGTATCCAAATTCAATATGACTAATAAAGTGCTCAATATACATCAAGAAAACCTTCATGATAATGCATAGCATGTTCACAAGGAACAAACATTGACCATATCAATTCCAATACTCATAAACCTTAAACAAAAAGTTCAACTTACAGCCATTGAAAAAACAACAAACATCAAAGAAAACACATTCCATTACCTGAAAATGAAGAATGGTTGATTTTACTGATCTGGTGTTCTGCCAGAACTCATAATACGCTCCACCTTTCCTTGTCAATTTGCATTCCTAGCAAATCCAGAAGAGAAAATCACATAACTTATACGTCTTTTAGAATCAATAGTTCAATAACTTGTACATCTTTTAGAATTAAAAAAAAAATACTAATAATTAAAAAAAAAAGAATTCAACTCTGTCCAGTTACCATTTATAACTGAAGGTTACCTTTTCTGACTCCTCTCCAGATTGGGGTACATTCTCATAATTCTTGTACTGTTCTAGTCTAGTCTGTCTATACTTCTCCCTAGATATGCTTAGCCTCTCCCATGGAATTCCTTGGATATCCTTCCCTCTTCGTGCCTCAGCAGCCGAAGTATCGGTAATCTTATTGTCCTAATACCATATTCAAGTTATAACTCATATTGCCAATATGAAACAAAACAAAACAAAACAAAACAAAACAAAAAAGTATAGTGATATCAATGAGTTTGTGAACAAAATTTGTGGGCGCAATTGAACTAACCAAATGGTTGTGTTCATCCTCATCCTCAGATTCTGTATCTCCCATTATTCGACCAGCAAAATACATATCTTCTTCTACTTCGCCCATCTCATAGTCAGCAGGCGCATAATCCATTTCTTCCACTTGATATGACATTTATTCAACCTCAGTCACTTGTTAGCTGCAGGAGAAGTAACAGAATAATTAATTAGATTGCACGGACAATCTCCCACAACTAGGAGCAAACCCCTAAATCTTAAGACCGCATCGCGCACCCAGGAAACTGAAAGATACCACTAGACTAAAAAATCCCATAACCATCACAAAGAAAGCAACAATCGAAACATATAAATCTATGCCATTAACTTTAAAAAAGAAAACTAAAATAGGAAACATTTCGTGGATTGGAAGACCAAGTTAACCTGTATAAAGTAGGAAAATGAAACTAATTAAAAATTGAAAGGTAACAACAACACATTTTCAAGACTACTGACCATTCAGTCCGGAACCCTAAGCATCTCAGAAAGTCAATATATTGACAAATATAATCACACAATTCACAAATCAACATCACAGCGAAGAAATACAAAGTCTACTAACATAAAAAATCGAAATTAAAATGAAATCTTTAATCCTCACCCTCCAATTCCTCGAATTTGTGATTTATTAACGAACGAAAAATCGAATCTTCGAAGAAAATTATACACCAATCAGAGTCAGAGGACTCCGATCGAGAGGATTAGAGCGAGATCTCAGCTGCTCTGATCAAAATTCAGCGCATGCGATCTGCAGATAGCTCAATTTTCCAAAAGCACTTAAATTATGATATACGACTCTGGGAGGCGGTTAATTTCTAATTTTGATCGCAGTAAAAGAGAAGAAACGTAAAGCGCTTAAAAATGAAGGTTGTGATTTTATGCCTGTAATCGATAATGGAGAAAGACGGAAGACCTTTACGGCAATTAACATTGACATTTAAAAAAAAAAAAGTAAAAAAAAAAAAAGGCTTTTACGAGGGTAATTTTGAGATGGAACAAAACAGAACTGCAGAAGTGGCTGTGGGCTGTGGCGCTGGGTAGTCTTTTTTCTTTTTTTTTTTTTTTTTGAGGAGAGTGGCGCTGGGTAGTTAGGATTTACTAGTTAGGGAGGTAATGGGAATTTGCCCTCGCTAGTCGCTCCCCTTTCGCCTGGGAAATGAAAGTATTTGGCCCACACGCGCCCACCTAAAGATAAGAAGGTTAGATCAATTTTTTTTACACGTGGAATTATGTCATTGATAGAAGGTCTTGTTACAATACAAACCCTTTTTTTCTTTTTTCTTTTTTCTTTTTTTTTTATTTGGGATGGAAAAATAACACTCGAGAATCTAGAGCCTCTAGCCCAGAGATCGTAAACGGTTCCGAAATTACCAGTTAAAATCGTAAATGGAATCAATAATTCTGGAATCGTAAGCATAGCCCACGGTTTGGAACCGTATTCCAGCGATGTGGTTCTGGTTCCAAAAAATGGAATCGGGAACCAACGCGGTTAGAACCGCGATTTTTTTTTTAATTTCACTGTGTTAAACTTGAATAAAAATACTCAAAAATTAGGAATCCACAAAATAATATAAGATATATGAGATTTCCATAATAAGATTTCATTAGTAACATAATTTTGTCATAATAAGATTTCATTAGTAACATAATTTTGTGAATTGATAACTAAAGACCAATATTATTTAAAAAAAAAAAAAGTTTAACTCATTATCATTGATATGAAACCTGTTGGAAAATATCAAAAATTATGAGGGAAATTTGTATCTAGATGATTTTAAACCCTAGAGTTCAAAGGTTAGCACTAATTGCAAACTTTCATTTTTGGAGGTTACATCATGGATTTAATGAGGAAAATTCTACGCTTCCCCGGGCATTATTCGAGTCCGGTTGAGATGCCGCCACGTGTCCCCGTATTTGAAAATAATTTTTCTTTAATTTGTAGCCGTATATGACTGTATTTCCCAGGAAAAGAGGTTATATAGCTATTAGGACACTTCAACAGTGAAAAGTAGGTAGTGGGTCCCTCACTTGTATCAGAGAATATCGGCAAGGTGTTTTCTGTGGAGAATGGAACGTTTTTCGACAACTTTTTCATGTCGACACCGGCACACAGACGTAGAACCGGCCATTTCTGTTTTGATCGACATGTTTTTAAAATTTTTTCATCAAATCATCATGCTTAAATTGTTTTGGTTCTGTTATCGAGATGTGAACAATGTGAAGGTTAGACTTTGGCGGAATTTTAATTTTTGGCGGAAATTTTGAATTGATTTTATATTTTAATTATGTTGTCTTCTCCAATGCGCCATTATCCTCAATTTTGAAAAATAGAATGTTCTTCTTTTTGCGTTGGGGCAGTTGAATTTTACCTTCTTAGTGCGTCGTCGGTTTGATTCCGTCAATTGGGTAGCTTCGAGTTATGTAAATTTTCATGTGTTTGTGTCCCTATTTTAGGAGGTGATTTTTGATGTATTGTTATGATTATTTTTATGCATTCGATGAAAGGTTATATTTTAGGGTTTTTTACTAGTCAGAGTTGTTAATGAAGCGATTGTAGTGTATGGCCGGTCAAAATGTGGTATGAAATTGGAAGTTGAAGACTTGATTGAATTTGCTAATTGATTTTGAAATTTGACGGGTACCCCCTGTTTTGATGTTAATTGTTGGGCTTGATCTAAAGGGTTATATTTTTCATGCTTTCCATTTAATGCTGATTTTATTGGAAGGAACACTAGAACACGAAGTGATTATATTGAATGCCCAAAAATTATTCAGGTAAAAAAGCTGAAATTAAATGCATGATTTAAGTTATTATTCAATATGCAAATGTGAATTTTTTTAGAATGAAAAGGGTTGTTATTAGTCAGACGTTTGACTCTTTGTGCATAAAAGGTCAATTTCAGTTTATCGGGATTATTTATGCTAATTATATTGTGTATAGATTTATGTTGAAGATGAATTTTGACTTGAACGTTTCACTGGAGACCGAGGTCTCCTCCGAGGGTAGCAAGAAGGAAAAATATGATGGGGAACAGTCTAGCAGTGATGTAGAAGCAACACATTGTATTTTTTCAATGTTAATAGAATTAGAGTATCAATTGGAAATTAGAAATACTGTCGATAGTCTAGATCAAACATGTTTATTATATTGTGAGTATGGCAGATGTCGTGGGTTTAGTATGAGGAAGGGAGACCAATATTATTTTTCTGGAACAAATGAGCTTCATTGGAAAGAATATGAATGCTCATGTGAAGGTCGACATAACGACAAACGATCGAAAGGGAAATTAGCGGTATATAGGAAGCAGATAACTAAGAGTAATTGTAAAGCGAAATTATGGATTGACAAGGAGAAGGATTTGCCATGGACGGTGCAGAAATTTGTGAAGGAGCATAATAACGAATTGCTCGGCACACATCAAGCTTATCTGTTACAATATGCTCAGCAACTGAGTCATGCAAAATAGTCACTTGTAGAGGCTCTTAATTCTGTGAGTATCGTAGTTACTCGAGCATGTTAGTTTATGGAAAATGAAGCCAACGGGCCACATAACATTGGTTTTATGAGAAATGATGCTTATAATCTCTTGAATCGGGTTAGGCAGTCAACAAGAGTGGAGAATAGTAATGCAAATGCACTGATGAATTTCTTTGTCAAGAAATCGAACATTGAGCCATTCTTTTATTGAAACGTGCAACTAGATGATGATGGTCGATTGATGAATTTTTTTTCAGAGACTCTCGTGCTCTTATTGATTACGAGTACTTTAGAGATGTGTTATCGATTGACACAACGTACAAGACAAATCAGTATAGTTTAATTTGTGCACCATTTGTTGGCATTAACCATCATAGGAGAAATGTGATTTTAGGTTTAAGCTTTCTTATCCAATGAGACCACATCTTCTTTTGAATGATTGTTTGCTACCTTTTTAAAGTCCATGCATGGGAAGGAGCCGCAGGTGATATCTATACTATATATAAAAATGAAGTAGTATCAATAGTAATCCCGCCAAAAAAGTCTGCCTAAAAACATCACATCAATAATTCTCATGCAAAAATTAATTTTTTACTCAATTTCTCAAAAGTTCCTCACCAAAAACTAAGACAGCGGAAGAGGGAAAATTTCTAGACTGCAGAGTTCCCCATCACTGCATGTTCAAATTGTGAATTGACAATTGTCATCCTATTCAATAGATGTTCGCCACGTGTTTTATGAGATTGATATCCACACGCTAGACTTCATGTTGCCAGTTCTCTGGTCCGGTCCGTTCCCCCATTCTCTGTCTCTCTTTTCTTTTTCCGACGCCACCAGATGTGATGCGATCCTTCCAGGAGTATCAGGTTACAACGGTATATTTGGGAAAAATCTCGAACCCTAGCCTCATAATGAATTCGAACCCCGACAATGATCTCGATGAAACCCTCAAACAATTGGAAACACGAACCCGAAATATAATTGGTGATGCCACAAACAGCTATGAATGATCTGCTTGATAAGTCGTGAAGATCACACGGTGTGTGCGTGAGAAAGAGAGAATTCTCCGGAGAGAAATAACTCGCTAAAATAAAACTTGTATATTGAATAATCTGTCTCCAATTACAATAGGAGAAACCCTTATATAGTTGGGCCAAAATAAATAATCCATAAATAAAATCCTAAGAAAATAGAGAATAAAACACAAAGACTCGTCCGTCTGGAACACGCTCCGATTGGGCACGACACGGGGTCACTCGCGCCCCGGGTCGCGCTGTAGATCGCGCTCAGTCCAAAGCTAAACACGTGGCTGACGCGACTGGTTCACTCACGCCTCAGGTCGCGCTGTGAGTCGTGCCAGTCTCATAGCTCGTAGTGTCTCGGGCACGTCCGGCTTCTCTCGCGCCTCCACTTGCGCTGTGGCTCATGCCCTTTGGCGCGACCGGTTGCTCGCATCCCAACTCGTGCTATAACTCATGCCAATCCATTCCGCAGCTCGAGATCACTGTCTTCCACTTGAGCTCAGTGTCCTCTCCCTCCATGGGTCGTTTGGATGACTCTTGGCTCCAGACCTCTTGAATGAATCCATTGAGGCTCTCCTTGAACCTCTTAGCTCGGGCTCTTGTCATCGGTCCCTCTGGCACCCTAATTGGGACAAGTCCTTCCTCAACTCAGGTCGTATCATTCCCCTCCTCTTGAAAAGGATTTGTCCTCAAATCCAGTTCATCACTACATTAAAAGGGCTCAAGTCAGCAACATTAAACGAAGTATTGACAGTATACTCACCTGGAAGATCTAGCTTGTAGGCATTGTCACTGATGCGCTCCACCACTTGAAATGGTCCATCGTCTCTTGGAAGTAACTTGGAACGCCGTTGGGCTGGAAACCTCTCCTTCCGCATATGCAACCAAACCCAATCACCAGGTTCAAACATAACTTTCTTTCGCCCTTTTTTGGCCTTCGTGGCATACTGCTCAGTGCGCCTCTCAATGTTTGCATGTGCTTTCTCATTAATCTGTCTAACAAAATCAGTCTTCTTTTCTCCATCAAGGTTAGTATGCTCTTGCACAGGTAAAGGAATTAAATCTAAAGGAGTAATAGGATTAAAACCATAAGCCACTTCAAATGGAGAAAATTGGGATGCAGAATCAACAGATCGATTATATGCAAATTCAACATGCGACAAACACTCCTCCCAAGTTTTAATGTTCTTTTTTATTAACGCACGCAACAGTGTAGACAAGGTTCTATTAACTACCTCGGTCTGACCGTCAGTTTGTGGGTGACAAGTAGTAGAAAACATAAGGTTAGTACCTAACTTACACCACAATGTCTTCTAAAAGTAGCTTAAAAACTTTGCATCTCTATCAGACACTATAGTCCTAGGCATGCCATGCAATCTAACAACTTTTTTGAAAAACAAATCAGCAATATGGGATGCATCATTAGTCTTGTGACATGGGATGAAATGTGCCATCTTTGAGAACCTATCAACAACCACAAAAATAGAATCTCTACCACGTTTACTCCTAGGCAAACCTAACACGAAATCCATAGAAATGTCAATCCAAGGACATGTAGGAATGGGCAAAGGAGTATACAAACCATGTGGTTGAACTCTAGACTTAGCCTGATGACAAGTAATGCACTTACCACAGACACGTTCCACATCACGTTTCATATGAGGCTAATAAAAATGTTCATACAAAACAGCCAAAGTTTTAGCAACACCAAAATGCCCCATCAATCCACCACCATGTGCTTCCAACAACAACAAACCATGGATAGAGCAATTAGGCACACACAATTTGTTCTCCCTAAACAGAAATCCATCATGCCTATAAAACTTGCCACTACCAGATTGTTCACATGCACTATAAATTTCACCAAAGTCATCATCTCCCACATACAAGCTTTTCAAATTCTCAAAACCAAGTAGCTTAACATCTAGAGTAGCAAGCAAAGTGTACCTTCTAGAAAGTGCGTCAGCTACTACGTTTTCTTTTCCTTGCTTGTACTTGATGACGTAAGGAAACATCTCGATGAACTCCATCCAACGAGCATGCCTCTTGTTCAGCTTGTGTTGTCCTTTCAAATGCTTTAAGGACTCATGGTCAGTGTGGATCACAAACTCCTTCGTCCACAGGTAATGCTTCAATGTTTGCAATGCTCAGACCAACGTGTACAATTCCTTGTCATACGTCGGATAGTTCAATGTCGCCCCTCCCAACTTCTCGCTAAAATATGTAATTGGTCGAACCTCTTGCATCAACACTACACCAATACCAACACCAGAAGCATCACATTCAACTTCGAAAGTTTTAGCAAAGTTAGGTAGAGAAAGTACCGGGGCGTGTGTTAATTTTTCCTTGAGCGTGTTGAACTCCTTCTCTTGTTTTTTTCCCCAGTAGAACTCAACATTCTTCTTGATCATCTCTGTCATGGGTACTGTTATACCGCTGAAGTGTGGCACAAATCTCCGATAAAAGCTCGCAAGCCCATGGAAACTCCAGATTTCTCCAACAATGGTGGGGGTCGGCCACTCCCTAATGGCTGGAACTTTTTCATCATCCACCTGTATACCATCTGCGCTAACAACAAAACCAAGAAACACAACCTTATCTGTGCAAAAGGTGCATTTCTTAAGGTTAGCATATAACTGTTCTCTCCTCAAAGCATCTAATACACATCTTAAATGCTCAACATGCTCCGTTTCATTTTTGCTATAAATCAAAATGTCATCAAAGTAGACTACGACAAATCTACCTATGAAAGCTCATAAAACATGATTCATTAAATGCATGAAAGTACTAGGAGCATTAGTTAATCCAAACGGCATCATCAACCATTCATATAATCCCAATTTAGTTATAAATGTCGTTTTTCATTCACCCCCCTCCTTAATCCTAATCTGATGGTACCCACTCCTCAAATCAATTTTAGAGAACACACAAGCACCCTACAGTTCATCTAGAATATCATCTAATCGGGGAATAGGGTGTCGATACTTTACCGTTATGTTGTTGACAGCTCGATAGTTAACACACATTCTCAAGGAAGTGTCCTTCTTGGGCACGAGTAGAACAGGACTCGCACAAGGACCCAGACTCTCCCGTACTTGGCCTTTGTCCAATAGCTCATGAATCTGCCTTTCTAGCTCTTTGGTCTCATCGGGATTACACTGGTAAGCGGGTCGGTTTGGTAAGGTGGCACCTGGAATGAAGTCGATTTGGTGCTCGATCCCACGAATTGGTGGTAGGCCCGGTGGCATCTCTTCGGGAAAGACATCTTCGTATTCTTGTAAAAGAGACATCACAAAACTAGGCAAAGATTGGTTAAGTTGGTTAGTGTTAAAAGTACATCTTTGCGGATCAACAGATACAACGGCTACTCATTTTGTACGACCCACTTCAGATCACTAGTCGTTGCAAAACAGGAATGTTGGATAATCTCCTTTCCATTCTTTTCTCCATTTCCTTCATTCTTCATCAAGTTGACCTCCGTCTGCAGTTTCACTTGATCCTCCTACACTTGGGATGGGGTAAGATGTGCTAGTGTCACCGTCTTCTGATTAAGTACAAATGAGTACTTATTGGTGAAGCCATCGTGCTTCACTCGCCGATCATACTGCCACAGATGTCCTAACAGAATGTACCCAGCTTGCATTGGAACGACGTCGCATAATACCTCATCCTCATACTTTTCAATTCTGAAGGGAACTCGAACTTGCTTGTTCACCTTCGTCTCTCCACTGTCATTCAACCACTGCAACTTATATGGCTTCGGATGATTCAAAATCGGAAGTCCCAGTTTGGTCACCATAACCACACTTGCTACGTTGGTGCAGCTCCCTTCATCGATGATCATACTACATACCTTATCCAGAATATAGCATCGGATATAGAATATGTTCTCTCGCTGCTCCTTATCTACACTCTTGGTATGCAAGCTCAATGATTTTCTTGCCACCAGAGTAAGTGCTGCGGGCGCTGCATATTCTTCATCACTAGACCCTCCTGACAACGCAGGCATCTCATTATTCGATGCTTCATCTTCAGTCACGATCTCTCCGATGTCCTTCAAAATCATCACCCTCCGATTTGGACATTGGTTGGCCATATGTCCTCTACTTTGACACTTGAAACACTTGATGTCCCGATTTCGATTTGTAGACGACTCCGGGTTGTTGGAACTTGGTATGATAGGTGTCTCGGTTTTCAGTTTGGAGAAAGGCTGCTTCTCCTCTTTCTTTCCTTGGTTCGCCTTCTATGGAGGTGTGTTGGTATTCTGATTTTACCTCCAATTAGATGAACCGGCTCGGTTCTGGCTACCCCTCCTCTTGAGCTGGTTCTCCACTTTGATCGCCAATGGTACTACATCATTTAGGTCCACATAGGGCTGCAGCTCCACTGTGTCTCGTATCTCTCTGTTTAGGCCAGCTAGAAATCTAGCTGTGGTAGCCTCATCATCTTCTACCACATTAGCCCGAATCATGGCTATCTCTATCTCCTTGAAGTACTCGTCTACGCTACTTGAGCCTTGCCTCAAGGTCTGAAGCTTAGTGTGTAGCTCTCGGTAGTAGTAGCTTGGTACAAATTGTCTTCTCATGATGACCTTTATCTCGGCCCACGTATCGATTGGTGGTTCTCCATTGCGCCTCCTAGAGGTTGTCAACTGTTCCCACCATACTAGAGCGTAATCTGAGAACTCGACTGCTGCCAGCTTCACTTTCTTAAGTTTTGAATAGTTGTGGCAGTCGAACACCATCTCTACCTTGCACTCCCATTCGAGATATGTTGTCGAGTCATTCTTCCCATGGAATGATGAAATGTTCATCTTGATATTTCCTAGATGATCATCTTCTCGATTCCAACTTTTCCCATGCCTCTGTCCTCCTGCTGCAGAAGCCCTGTCTTCCTCTTCATAGTCTTCACTATAGGAATCATAATATCCTCATCTTTTCCTTTCTACATGTGGGTATCATCTAGCTTCCACTCGGCCGCCTCTGCCTTCCTTTCCGCTTCGTCCACCTTGCTAAGTCTTCTCCTATACTGAACTCTCCAAACTATCCAGTCTCTTGTTCAATGCAGTCAACTCAGTTCGGAACAACCTTGTCATGTGTTGTTATATGGCTTCAATTGTGGATTTAGGATCAAAATTCTGGATTGCGTCCACTCCGGTCTCTGCTGCCTTCTCTGACTTATCTCCGGTACCTGCAGTTTTGTTAGACATAATCAACTCTCTTTTTTTTTTACTCTCTTTTTTTTCATTTTTTTTACTCAAATACAACTGCTACTGTAATCCAACGAACAGAACAAAATAATTTAAAATGCAAAACAAATGATAAAAGAAACGGATCCTACACAATGCTCTAGCTCTCACTCACGTGTATGCACTCGTGTATCACTCAAATTGGCTTTTTTCACTCAATTGATCTCACCTCTTTGCCTTTTACCACTCAAATTCCTCTCTACAGAAATTCACCAATCTCACAATCACACCAAATAAGACTAGAACAACTTATCCGCGCAGTAGCAACAATGTCACCAACAATTTTCGTTTATTTTTTCTTTTTTTTTTCAAAATACCAAAATTGCTCAAATCACTCCCAACACCAAAATACAGCTTCCCCTACAATATATATCAATACCATAAAATGCCCAAAATTATCTACCGAAAATTCAAAAAATTTCGAAATTTCACGAACATTTTTCGACTTTTCTACGGACGATATACAAGCCTCCGGGAACCCAAATAACAAAATGAAAATCAACGAAATGGCAAAAAAAATTTCTTTTTCTCTCTGAACGACTCTTGGCTCCAGACCTCTTGAATGAATCCATTGAGGCTCTCCTTGAACCTCTTAGCTCGGGCTCTTGTCATCGGTCCCTCTGGCACCCTAATTGGGTCAAGTTCTTCCTCGACTCGGGTCGTATCAAGATGACCTCCTCCTTAAGTGCCGGAAAATTTCTCTCTCTCCTCCTTCCGCCACCATTGGAGTCGAAATTCATGCTCCACAACCTCAGATCTATACCTTTTGAACTCTTGGTGATCCCCATCATCCTGCAATGTTGCTAAGTGAGAAGACTACTTCATCGGCCGATTCTAACTGTTGAAGAAAGCTCTTGGGCTGACATCATCAATCCAATTCCACCATAGCCAACAGGGAAACTTGGAGAATTTGAGCTCAAAAGATTGAGCAATTCTTTTGCCAACATTAATATTGAATTTCTAATGATATTGATTTTTACTCCTTCCTTGAGAACG
This sequence comes from Perilla frutescens, assembly GCA_026008535.1. Classification (NCBI taxonomy): domain Eukaryota; kingdom Viridiplantae; phylum Streptophyta; class Magnoliopsida; order Lamiales; family Lamiaceae; genus Perilla; species Perilla frutescens. The sequence continues at coordinate 15,509,354 of BRKX01000004.1, forward strand.
AACGAAGGCATGGGTGGCTTAATTTTTTTATACTCTTTTTTAATATCTTCTTCAATCGGGTGACTTGAATTTTTTGTTAATTTTCTCCTTCAATGTGGATAACTTGATATTTTATTTTATTTTTGGTCAACTTTCTTCTTCAATGGGTTGCTTGAATTTTTTGTTAATCTTCAGTTTTTTTTGAGCCGATGACATTGATATTGAATTTATAATGAGATAGAAATATTCGATTTATACAAGAGCCACTTTGAGATTCAGAAAAACTTGATAATTTTTTTGGCCGACATTACCTGTCGAAAGAGTGGTGATAGGAAGAAAATGAGTGTAAATAATCCGGATATCAGTACCAGCGCACTCCATATAGAATTTTCTGCCAAACAGGATTCTTTGTTCATTTTGATTTTCAAATTCACAAAATTAGTGATTGGAACCAAAATATTCTAACTCTATAAAAATGTTTTAGTTCTCACAAAAAAATGAGTAATTTAATTAGGGGTTAATTGTTAAAAAGTTCACCACCTTTGAATGAATTTGTAATTTAAACATGACTTTTAAAAAATTAGAATAATAATTTTACCTTTTAATTTGTAGTAAAGTAGACACTAAAAAAATTGATTATTAGAAAACTAACTTTGCACAATAAAAATCACTCATTTTCGATACTCTAAAATTAAATAAATGTGTAAACGTGGAATTAATATTGCAACATCATAATTTCTATAATAGAAAAAAATCGGGGGTGTCGAATTTGCTACAAATTAAAAGTTTGAGTTATTATTGCAACATTTTAAAAGTCGTGTTAAAATTGCAAATTCGTTCAAAAAGTTGTGAATTTTTTTAATAATTAACCCTAATTTTAGGCGTGTTTTCCTTCTTAAGATTTATTATTATTATTATTATTATTATTATTATTATTATTATTATTATTATTATTATTATGCCGAATATATATACATATGGCTATTACATAAAGCACTGCAACAAATGACAAAACTAAAAATTTTGGTTCGTCTGTGTTGATTGTTTGTGTAGATTTTTTAGAAATGACATAATTTATAAGAAGGTATTCCAAGTTTTACGTTGAGATTTGGTTGTGCCTGCAATGTTTTTACGGTAGAAACAAAAATGCCAATATCAAAATAGTCACAAATTCATTTGAAGTATTTTATTTATGGTTAGTTTCTGAGTTTCTTCGTATGTAAAATTTACATGCACATCTTTTTTGTCATTTAAATCATAATATTTGAAGGCTTGAACTACCCGTAACACCAAGAGTTCAATAGGCGGTGAAAATTTAGATTTCTACCAGTGAAGGCCTAGGTGAAGTAGAAGCAGAAGCGGATATGAGGAGGACTAGAGGTAGGCGGAGATGGAGTGCGTAAAATGACTTATATATTTCAAACCCTTAATATAGTATTAGTACATGATTAATAAGTTGTATCAAATAATCAGACCCTAATATTTTTTTGGGACTATGTTCAACTTGTGCTTGAATAATTTTTAAATAGGCATTTTATATATGTTTCTAATTCATTTTTTTGTGTATTTTGTTTATTTCAGCTATCACATTTGAGTAAGTTGTAATTATGGTCATATAATTTTCATATGTCAATTTGTTTAAATTCCTCAGTTTTATTAATTTAAATGCATAAATACGTATTTAAATTATGAAGCTATTAATAATTAAAAAAATGATTCAACAATTGCAAAATATTTTGAATATATATAATTACAAAAATCTTTAAAACAGTCATGAAATATGAAGTGAGACATCGATTAGGACCAAATATATCGTCTCACATTTTGACGCGTTGCTAGTTTTCCGACCAAATGAGGTTGAGCCTGGAGATGAGTTTGAGGAGTGTTGGGGTTCTATGATCAATAACTATGCCCTCAAGGATAGTAGATGGTTTTCCAATATGTATAAGTTGAAAAAGAGGTGGATGTTTGTGTTCACAAACACTTCTTTCAGTGTGGGGCTTCTTGCTACCTCGCGGAGTGATGTTACAGATAAAGTCTTGAAAGATTTATGCTAAACGAGCTCCACTTTGACTGGATTTGTTGAGAAGTATGAGTTGGTCCTGCATGATTGGTGTACAAGAGAGAGTGTCGATGATGCTCTAAACATCGGTATACCGGGGCAGTTTGTAAACAATAACCTCTTGTTGGCTCAAGTTGCACACGTGTACACAAGGAATGTCTACAAGGTATTTGAGTCACAATTTACCCTTTCTATAAGCATCGTAATAATTGAACGGCCTCAAAACGAAGTCAATGGAATCGATTTGTAGTTTAAGATTACCTCTCAACGCCTCATATCAAGGATTCGAATAGTCCAATTCAACAAGCCTTCGAAACGAGCCACATGCAGCTGCCATATGTAGGAGACTAAAGGAGTGCTATGCCGTATATACTTAGAATTTATTTTCACATGAGTGTGACTAAGCTTCTAGAATGTTACTTCATGCCTCGTTGGTGTAAATCTGTGAAGTAACGATATGAAACGAAATCAGTGACTATTCTATTACAGATGGTAATGACGTTGTTAATGAAATGACCTTTGTAAATTATCTGATGAGGCTCACTATTGAGGTGGCGCACAGTGTGAAAAACCACCAACATGGAAGGAAAACATGTGTAGATCAAATACGTGCTTTGAAGGCTGAAATGTATGCGATGGTGAATATAAGTGTTCCACAGAAAAACCAATATGCTGGGAATTTTTCAGGGGTGAGAGGGGATACAACTCATATTCGTGATCCTAACTTGTCTAAACGTCGTGGAAAGACACCAATTAACTCGCATTGGAAGCAAAAGAAACCGAAGTCAAATCTATGACCCTTTGTTCCAAAGTGTCCAGGTATTCATTCTTCCGTTCATATATGATCATTTCATGTGAAGAATGATATCTGTTTAATTTTATGCATTGGCACTTCTTTGCAGAGGTAGAGTGTTCTGTTCAGACAGAGACAGATACTCAACAATCTAATGACACCAACAGAATTGATTCAATATCAAGGCGAAGGGAGCCCCATCGTGAAGCTCCTCTGCACTCATATGATGTATTTTTTTCATGGATTTCACTACCCATTTAACCCAACGCACATCATTTCTTATGTACTAGCATGTGTTCATGCATACAGGATAAAGAACCAAGTTTGTCTCAATACTCTCAGAATGTGAATCTGGACGAGCCTCTTGATGTGTCTTCACTTTTCTAGGTATGAGTTCTATTTATTTATTTAGACAAAGTATATTTTTTTAAGCCTGTAAATATATATGAGTTTGAGTGTATTTGTATTTGTCTCTATTTCAAGCCACTCCCTAGCCAGTCAATCAGCCAAGTTAAGACTGGGCCCAACAGATCGTGGTGGGTGTAGAGCTCTCAGAACCATTATAAGTACGGAAATCAGAAAAAAAACAGCAAGCAAACTTCAAGTAATGACTTTACGTGAATATGTATTGTCATGTTATGCTTACTTTAGTCTTCCAATACATCATGCCGTGTCCAATAATGTATGTTTTCCAAGAAGAGATTCTTCCAACTGAATACATTGTGATTGAGACAATACATGAAGATGGCATGTGCCACAATTTTATTAAATAAAGTTTTCAAAATGCACGTAAACCTATGCATGAATTATTAGCATGTGGACAACCTTCTATTTATAGTTTCCGTTCCAATCCTAATTTACAACGCAGATAGACACAACTAAAAATGGCTCCAAGAGCTATACCCCAAGAGGATGTTTTTTTCATGGAGCCTTAAACTCGGTACCCTAATTTGCAACACAGATAGACACAACTAAAAATGGCTCTAAGAGCTATACCCCAAGAGGATGTTTTTTTCGTGGAGCCTTGAACTCGGTATGTCGAACAAGTTACCACGCTTGAGTTGGAACATCAGTATTTGTTGGGCCAATGGACTCCGGACGATGACGAGAGAAATTTCGGAGTAATTGATAATGTCCGCAAAAGTTGTGGAACAACAGCTGGAGATTCTCTTTCTAATGAAGAATTCAAAAGTAAGGTGGCCTAGTGGGGTGAGAGATATGAAATGTTTTTTTGGCTTTTGGACTTTGGACATCCACGTTCCTATGATGAAGTCACCAACTTCATTGACCTGCCTGATAGCATGTGGAGAATGGTGAAGCAGGTATATTTACATTGCATGTAATGCGTCACTTTTAAATCTGTTACAAAAATGTTTGAAATCGCAGGTACGACCCACGACCTTGGTGTACAAGAATGAGGGTAAGGAATTCTGGCACATATTGAAGGCCTTGTTTGAAGTGAATGATCTTTCGAGTGATGAGAGTTCTGCTAACTCTGAGACCGGGCCTGAAGTGGATGAAATTGATGCCGATGACATCGACGACGGAGCAATTCCATCCGATGATCATGCCGACATGCATACCAATAGATGTTGCCGACGATGCTGCCGACATGTTGATTGAATGTTGTCGATGTGTGAGAGTATGCTGTGTTTGTTATTTTAAGCCCTTCCTTGATGGCGTAAGTGTAAAAATACATTTGATTTGGACGTGTGTTTTATGTCTGTTTGTTGGTGTGTTTTGTGTTGACATGTATAATATATTCGAATGTATTGAACATCTTATAATATTTGTCATCTATTGTTTGTTTTTACTATTTGTCATTTCCAATGCTACAATGTCACAATCTCCTATAAATACCCTGGACCCTAAACTTTCTTCATCATCCTCAAACCCTAAAATATTCAAATGGCATTATTGGTGCCTATCCCTTAAGATACGACGTTCTACATTGAACCCTGGACTCGAACAATGGAATCATTCTGCATGGGAGAGTTGTACTTCTTTGCGCATAGGAAATTGTGGATCCCGGCTGACCCCGAGACACACCGCACTTGCCTTGTGTATCTACAATGAAAGATTCGCAAGCAATGTGAGCGCGAAGTGACAATTGAACAACTTAAAGACTTTACTTGAATGTTTCGGCCTCACAAATTTAATTCCTAAAATGGTGTTGCAGGGATTTTTTTTTTAGAGATAAATAGCGAGCAACATATATGGGGAGCAGAAGCAAATGGTAATTTGAAATTAACTTGATGGCTATCATGGGAATTTAGATTAATGGGCACAAAGATGATAAAAAACATACAACCGACATAACATAACAAATAATGAAGTCATGAGTACCATTCTTATTTGACGTTTGACAGTATGATGTTATAGTTGTTGGGGTTTTTTTCGTATTATGCCTCACAGGATCTAATCAGATATTCATTAATTCAAGCAACATGTATATCATATTTTATATGTGAATTTAATAAACAAACATGTTGAATGATTATGTAGGAATATCGATTCTAATGCAACGGAAAAACTATAAATTGATTAACTGACTTACATAGTGTAGTAGGGTTACACACGAGATTAAAGATCTAATCTCGTTGTTGGAGTAGACACGGTCGAACAAGCACTTCTTTCACAATGTTCAATCATTTCCAAGACAACAATAACACTCCTTGATCTTCTACTATATTATCGTACCTTGTTTAGATGCAAGGTGGGGTGCGGACTACTAAACTATGTGGATAACCTAGGAAATCAAGTAAGCAAGAGATGGACTGATTTCTTGTGCCTTATTTTTGTCTCCCCTCTCCTATTAATAAGGAGGGGGACGAAATTTTAGTCTCCAAACCCTAATGGGTTTGGGCCTCTCCACTTGTTCCATTTTCCAGTCTACTTAGGTGTTAATTGGGCTACAGTAGGAATCTAGAAGAATATTAAATTACCCCACTAATTTATTTAATTTCTAATATCCATTAATGGATATAAATAAATAAATAAATTAAGTATTATTTTTATTCCACTAAATAAATAATACTGACCTACCAATTTAATACTTGCTTATATGCTTTCCTTTTTAGTTCAGCCATTTCTCATGTTTAAGATATAATATTTATTAATTAATTATGTAAGCTTTGACAGCTATAAGTAATTAACATCTCCATTCATAGAGCAGTACCACACAAGCTTTATCATGTATGGAATAAATTCCACCTGCAGGGTTTCACATGAACTTTGTGCTTACTCAATGGGACATCATCAACCTGGCGCACCAGGACACAATGGCCATATAGAATGCATGGCCCATCATATATGTAAATATTACTGCCCAAAATATCGAGGTTATTGATCCTATCAAAAATCTCACTCATTGATAAATCAAAGCAGTAGATATAGCATATATATGTCCGTCAGTATATATGAGTAAAGAACCCGAACTCTGTGGATCTTTATTCTCTCACTTAGGATCAGAACAGAGAACAATATCCTATCGTGATCCTCCTCAATACGCACGCTAGTGTATCATAATAATTAGCTAGTCAAGATAAACTAATGACCAGATTATTTTACGGCGTATCAATGGTGGGTTCAGAACCATCTAAACCGCGAGCCTTTTAGGAATCTGATGATATGATCTTTACTTTGTGTTCACCCACACCATATCATCTACAATGCAAATATATGGAACATGCATATAAATATAACAATAAATCAATGCACACAATGATTGCAATTAATATTCAATCTTTATCGTCAAAATATTGTAGAATATATACAAAGACAAGTTTTCCAGTATACAAACCTAACAATAGTCATTACACGTGGAAAATCCCACTTAGAAGTACACACAAATGCACACAAATAAAGAGCTATCAATTGGGTCCGACCGGCAGAGTCCATGGACCATTGTAAAAATAAATGACATGTCCTGAAAATTTCGGGCCACTTTTTTTGATGTCCAAACTTGCCCAAAGCAGGGTTTCGGGCCATCCGTGAGCTAATGTCTAAATTTTATGAGCCGTCTTGAGCCCATGGCCAATTGGTAGTGGCGGATTCAGAAATTATTTTTTGGGAGGCGACATTGTTATATGACGGAGCGACTGACTATTTTGTGTTCTTTAATTTATTTGCGCGGTTGATGAAATATAATCTTGTTTCATTGGTGCATTATATATTTTTCTTATTCTTAGAGTTGATAACATCATTCCACTCTTTTAATATTTTTTTCTTCTAAATTTTATTTTAATAATGTAAATGGATATGAAACATTCATAAACCATAATTTCAATTTAAAGCTCGGTCTTATGTTTTCAATTCCATTATAATCCATAAAATTCATAATCAACTCATATTTTAATATTTAATAAACATTAATTAAAAGAAAAGATAGTGGTACGATTTTGTTTTAAAATCTACCTATATTCTATATAAAAAATAGAAAATAGAATGATAAAAAATAATGAATTATTACAATATGTATCAAACCAAACACAATTTTATATTTTTTTTAAAAACTTAGGGGGAGTGGGGTAAATTATGCCTCTTAGTCTTAATATGCGTTAATCATATGTAAAAAAAAATGTTTGGGGAGGAGGGAGTGCGAGTATGAGTGCCTCTTCGCCCCCTATTGTATCCGCCGCTTGCCATTGGTATAGAAAAGTGCATTGGCCCATGGGCTCGGATCATGTCTGGCCCACCCATTAAATTTTGGCGTGAGCTAATTGGTGGCTAGAAAAAAATAACTTTTTGGGAAATCTTGAGCCTCCAAAAAAAGTGGCCATAAATTTTTAGATCGGGATGAGATTTTTTTTACAGCGGTCTGAATGACTCGGGCTGGATAGCCCCAATCTGAACCAATCGACAACTTCCGCACACACATGGAAATTTATAACAAAAAAAATTGGGGGAAAATTTTTTCTCGTCAAAAGGTAAATATGAAGGGGAAAAAAACAACATTTAAAAAGCAGTATTATTTGGGCAATTCAGAAAATATTCAGAAAATGGACCCCATCAAATCAGATTTTTTGTATTTATATTCTGATAAAGGTCTGTTCTAACTGCCACCAAGAATATTTATGAATTAGGGTTTCAATTTATTAACCCTACCCACCACTCTCTTGATTGAATTTCAAAAAAATAAAATTCTCTCTCTCTCTCTCTCTCTCTCTCTCTCTCTCTCTCTCGATTAACATAGCAGCCATCTCTCTCTCGATTGAATTTAAAAAAAAAGCTTGTCTCCTTCGATTAACACAACACAGCAGCCCTCCCTCCCTTCCTCTCTCTCTCTCTCTCTCTCTCTCTCTCTCTCTCTCTCTCGCGGAACAATCCTCCTTGCCTCGATTTGGTTTTCATTTAATCGCCCTAGCCGGCACTTGTTCAAACTCTAAAACTCACCTCACAGATCTCTCTCTCTCTCTCTCTCTCTCTCTCTCTCTCTCTCTCTCTCTCTGCTGTTGTATCTCTCTCTCTCGGAACCATCCGGAAAAGTCAACGCCGGAAAATGGAACGAGGAGAAGGACAACCACTGCCGCCAGCGTCTTCTTCTCAAGTAATTTTCAGATTTCCCCGACTTTTGGCATTTTTGCACGTTAATCATGGATTTTTTTTACGTTAACCGTGACTGTATATGTTAATGTTGGATCTTGAATTCAATCGAGTCTTCAATTATGTTAATTGAAGCTATTCACGTTAGTTAATTGAGGAAAGTAATTAGTCGTTGATTCGTATGTTAATCATGCTTAGGTTATGTTAATTATGATTTCTGTTCTGTTAAGCGTGGCTAAGCATGTTATTAGTGGGGGCAAATGTTAATCGAGACCTAAAAAATAATTGAGGACCTTAAAAAACAATCGAGGAAATTTAGAAATTAATCGAGGAAATTAGGAAATAATCGAGGCTTAATTTAATAATAATCGAGGAAGTTTGAAAAACCTAAGTTAATACTAATCCAGGCCTAATTAAAAAAAACAATCGAGGCTTAATTTAATACTAATCGAGGAAGCCTCGATTAATTTTAATAAAAAAGCTAATTGCTTGATTATTTTAATACTAATTGCCTCGATTATTTTTTTAAAAAAAAACTAATTAATTTAATACTAGCCTCGATTAATTAAAAAAAACTAATCGATGCCTTCCTCGATTAATTTAATCATAATGGAGGCAAGCTTCGATTAATTTTTTAAAAAAAATAATCAAGGCACTAATCGATTAATTCAAGAAAAAAATTAATCGATTAATTCAAAAAAAAAATCGAGGAAGCCTCGATTAATTTTAAAAAAAAATAATCGAGGCACTAATCGATTAATCCAAAAAAAATTAATCGATTAATTTAAAAAAAATTAAAAAAACTAATCGATTAATTTGTCCTCGATTAATATTAAATTATCCTAATTAAAAAAAACTAATCGATTAATAGTTATAAAAAAACTAACCGGCGTAATTTTGTTACTTAATCGAGGCCTTCCTCGATTAATTTAATCATAATGAAGGCAAGGTTCGATTAATTTTTTTTAAAAAATAATCAAGGCACTAATCGATTAATTCAAAAAAAAATCGAGGAAGCCTCGATTAATTTAAAAAAAAACAATCGAGGCACTAATCGATTAATTCAAAAAAAAATTAATTGATTAATTTAAAAAAAATTTAAAAAAACTAATCGATTAATTTGTCCTCGATTAATATTAAATTATCCTAATTAAAACAAACTAATCGATTAATAGTTATAAAAAAGCTAATCGAGGCACTTTTGTTACTTAATCGAGGCATTTAAATCATTAGTCGAGGCATTTTTAAATATTGCCAAGATTAATTTTTAAAATAAATACTTATTTTTGTCTAGATAAGTTTTTAAAATATTAATTTATTTTAATATGAAATCTTAAAAGTATTTATTTTAATATAGTGAGCCTCAATTAAGAATTAATTATCCACGAGTAATTTCTAAAATTATCCAAGCTTAACTTTAGGCAAAAGTCACGATTAAATTAATAAGTATTTATTTTAATTATAATTTTGTATTAACAAATTTTAGGAAATATTAAAAGTATTTATTTTAATTCTAATTTTCTTTTAACAAATTATAGGAAATATGAAAAGTATTGATTTTAATTCTGATTTTGTATTAAATCTTGTCAGATTGATTGGGTCAGACAGCCGCTACAGCGGGCGAGGCCTTCGGTCGTAGTGTACGCCATACCGGAGGTACTGGACACAATCAGAGACACACTACACGCAATAGGTGGTGATGCAGCCCTGGAGTCGTTCAGATCCGGATGTTTCGGCCATTTTCTAGACTACAGGGCTGGACCGGTCCAGAAGAAGGCGATTCACGGTTTGATGAGCCGTGAGGTGCGCGTGTCGGATCGTGCACTGGAGGGACGGGAGACATGGTTTCAGATTCATCACTCCCAGCTGCGCTTTGGTCCGACTGAGTACAACCTGGTGTCAGGTTTAACGGTTCGGCATCACGATCATCGATCCGAATGCCGAGAACCACGTTGTTCCGCAGAGATCCGTCTTCTATCGCCTATTTGAAAGGAAGCACACGACCGTGAAGCATTTGGACGATCAGTTCGAGGCGCAGACGATTGCCAGAGATGATCCGGATTACGTGAAGGTTGCGAACATATTGTTCGCATACAAGATGATCTTGTGTCTGGATCAGAATCGAGCAGTGGATCCATGGGTGTGGGCACTGGTAGAGGATATGGAGATGTGGAATCATTTCCCTAGGGAGCGTACTCCTACCAGGTGCTGATGCATTTCATCAGCATCCTCCCCTGCAGGCCACAGGCTATAGGCGGGAAAGGCCAAGGGCAATATCATTTCTGCGGGCCGATCTGGGCACTTCAGGTATTTAGTTTTAATTCTGTTGTTCTAAATTAGTGATGCACAATGAAATCAAGTCAGAATATAACCAATGAGTTCGTATATTTTGTAGATATGGGCTTGTAAGGTGATACCAGATTTGGCTCGTGAGATTGGAGTGCATATTGGGCAGCTCACTCTTCCTCGAGCTTTGAGATGGACACCCAGAGTCCCTACCACTGACCCGAGGACCTTATTGCAGGGATCGGTGCGTTTTTTATTTTCTTTCATAATTCAGAATATGAAATTTATATTTTTTTTAGTTAATCTTAATGATATTATTAATTTCATGCAGTTATGGGCGGTGTCATTTGTACCATCTCCTGAGGAGTTGGCGACTCCATATTTCAGGAGCATGCAGCTTCAGGCCGGTGCTCAGAGTGTGCGATTTGTTCCATCTCGATCGACGAACAAGAAGAAGATGCTTGCAAATGCAGCATCTTGTTGTTCTACATCAGCAGAGGAGGTTGTCCCCCCATCAGCCCGAGGCACCAGAGCTGCTCGGACACCACAGAAGGGTCATTAGGTGACCAATCGACCCTCAAGTAGCTGGGCATTGAGGGATGAGCCAGATCCGACTGAGCCTGGTCTCCGGCCCCCCACTGAGGATGCACCAGAGCACACAGCAGATCCGATTGATCGAGAGAGCCCTCCTCGAGCTTGGGGAAGAAAGCGTTCGATAAGGGATCGATCTCAGAGCAGTGGGGAGCCCTCAGAGAGTTTCCTGCAGAGGGTTGTGGATGCTGTGATGTCCCGTGTGAGGGAGCTTATTGACACAACTATTGCGCCCCGTGTCCAGGAGTATGTGGATCGGGCTATTGATCGGGCATTAGCTGGTCTGAGTAGCCGCGCTCGGAGGTCACCCACGTCTGACGTTAGAGACCGCCACAGCCTGGAGCTAAGTGACCGTAGTGTAGCTCATCGGGCGCCCACCCCACCTCTCGGGAGGGCTCCACAGCCCACTGCAGTCCAGGAGGGTACTAGCACTTCAGCTCCACGCCATGGTAGTTTTAGCACGACCTATCAGCTCATGAATGACATTGATGATAGCAGCCTCTAGATCACCTACTCACGATTTAGACTTCAGGGTCCGAGTGCAGTTATTCAGCTCTACTTCAACGACGATCGCTTGCGGTAGTCCTAGTTTGATGAGCTTGAGGATCTGAGTACTGAGTTGAAGGATGTTCACATGAGCTACTTTCTGAGCGCGATTGCTCGACGAGTACGGAGGGACAATGGTTGTCCGACAGTGGTGGCTAATACCGGTCTATATGTGAGTTCAAGTACTTGTTTGAATGCTTTTTGCAAAACATTATTAGTTAGTCTTTTTTTACCCCACGCTTAATCGTAATTCATTTTTTGCAGGAGGCCCTCGTCGGAGCATGGAAGATCCTTTATCCTCTTGACCCTCAGTGCAGAGGGGCATACGAGGACGATGACTACCGGCGGTGGATACCTGCAGAGGGACTGGTACATCGGATCCAGGGCAGTGATGGGCGGTATCAGGTGGCATGGAAGGGGCGTGATTATGTAAGTGAGCTTCACAAGAAAATAATATATTGTCATATATTATTTGCTGACATTAATCTTGATATGATCCCGATCTTATGTTGTAGGCGATCGTGGTATGTGACGTCGCAGATGAGCACTGGATAGTGGTTCGTATCCGCTTTTTTGACTGGGTAGTAGAGTTGTACGACTCATTACTGTATCAGATGGACAATCCGAGCGACCGCGTCCACTACGAGAGGCGAGATAGAGAGTTGATGCCCCTACTCCGCCTACTTCCACGCCTACTCATATGTGCCGAATTTTGGGAGGGTCATCAGATGCCGCCCCGATGAGCTTTTGCGATGACCCTAGATGAGTCTATACCGGACCAGTACATGCAGACGGACAGCACGAGCTGTGGAGTATATACCTGTATGTACGTGGAGCGGCTATTGGGTGCACGACCTCTATTCGGTATACCGGAGGAGGCAATACATGCGTCCGTTGAACTTGTATATTCTCCACATATGCCCGTCAGCAACCGCAAAGCACTTGAACGGGCAATCACCACGATGCTTGCAAACATAGCTCAATCGTGACCTATTCGAGCTATACACGACATACTCCACTCGATTCTACTTGTGATAGATACCGACCGCCAGAGCCAGATCATCCTTCGTCCGAAAAATAGCTCCCTGGTGCAGTGTATCTGATTCTGGTGCTGGTCCCTCATCCCAAGACAGTGGGCCCGCAATGTCTTAATCAGCAAGGGGAACCACCCAATTGCTCGAAGGCCCGTCAGATCTGAACGGAACACCAGTGGTAGATGGTGGGACGACTCCCGTCAAGCACAATAATCTGTTTGTACGATCAGCAGAAGAACGAAGCCATCCACTGAATTCTGTCAACAGTGACTCCACCAACCTCGTTCTATCATTCACCTCTTCTTGTTCTTGTTCTTCCTCCTCTTCTTCTCCTTCTTCCCCTACTCCCTCTTCTTCTCTAGTATGAACATGCGCCTCTGCTTGTGCTTCTGGAACATAGTCGTCCCTCAAAGATGGCCCGGCTCCAAAACTTTCCAATTGTCTTGAAATCACGTACACGACCATCTCAGTAGTCTGCTCGTGAAGTAAATCGAGCAAATCTCCATCATCTTGCAAAGATGCTCTGATCCGTCTGCCAGTATTGGTGCTGGTGAGGTAAAATAATTCATACTCCATCCTGTTCGGGTCAGTCCACAACAACTTGTGAATCTCCCTCACTAGTGAGCTAAAACACAGCTTATCGGATGACATTGTCACGAGTTGCTCGTCCCCATCTACATATTCTGATCTCTCCCATCGTCCACTGTGTCGTACAATAATGCGACGTCTAACCATCTACAATTTATAAATAATGCTACATGATTAAACCCTAAACTCTATTAAACCCTAAATACTAAACCCTATAAAACCCTAAAGCCTATTCCCTAGAAAGCCATGATCAAACCCTAAACTAGAAGAAGTGCCTATTTATAAATGGTGAAATTAGGCACGATTACATTTAACAATAGACACGATTTAAACCCTCAACCAAATTAAACCCTACACTCTAAACCCTATTAAACCCTAAAAACCTAAAACATATTAAACCCTAGAAGAAGTGACCATTAATACTAACTAAAACAATTAAATAAAATTGAACAGGAAAAATAGATAAAATAATAGAAGTTCAAATATAAACGATTAAATTTAAAAAGAATGCACGATTAATAGTTCAAATAGCATTGATTACCTCTATTAATTATATGGCTCGATTAAGTTTAAATAGCATCGATTAATTATATTAATTCCAAGACTCGATTAAGTTAAAATAGCATCGATTAAACTTAATAGCCTCGATTAACTCTAAAAAATACCCTCGATTAATAATAGTCTTGATTAAGTTATAATAGCCTCGATTAAGTTATAATAGACTCGATTAAATTATGATAGCCTCTAAAATTAACCTCTATATTATTTATAATAGCCTCGATTAAGTTATAAATTATATCCTCGATTAAACATGACAGCCTCGATTACATTTCATAGCCTTGATTAACTCTAAAAATTAGCCTTGATTAATTATAAAAATTTCCTCGATTAACCTTGAAATAGCCTCAATTAATTGTAGGAGCCTCGATTAATTCTAAATAATACCTAGATTAATTCTAAAATAGCCTCGATTAACTTTAAATTAACCTCTATATTATTTATAATAGCCTCGATTATATTTAAGTGTTCCTCGATTAAGTTATAAAAAATATTTAAGTGTTCCTCGATTATATTTAAGCCCTCGATTATATTTAAGTATTTTTTACAAAGCCCTCGATTATATTTAAGTGTTTTTTACAAAGCCCTCGATTATATTTAAGTGTTCCTCGATTATTTAAAAATTTGCCTCGATTAATTATAAAAATTGTCCCGATTAAATTTGAAATAGCCTCAATTAATTCTACGAGCCTCGATTAATTCTAAATAAAACCTCGATGAATTCTAAAATAGCCTCGAATAATCTAATAGCCACGATTATAGTCTACGACATGCAACTCATCAATATATTAAAGATTAAAGGGTATGACATGCAAATCTCTCTACGTCGCCTATTTTCAAATTAAATCTAACAACACATGCAATATATAAACAATCAATATTTGCAAAATAAGTTCAAAAATATGGAGAGTACAAAACGTACATTTGAAAGTTGCTTGTGCACTACTTTTTTCTTCAGAAAAATCTCTTTTTTCGCCCCCTTGCTCCAAAAAATTTCTCCAACTTTTGCTTTTCTTCGTCGAATTGCATTGTAGTGTGAATAAAAGCTAGTACTGTAGTGGAGATTTGTATTGTAGTGTGAATAGTGAGCTTGTCTATTTATTCAAAAATTTAACCTACCTCATCACAAAACATTAAATTGCATTAAATTCGGTCCTACATTCCCTTCTTTTCATTAATTCGGTCCAACCTTCCCCTTCTTTTCATTTAATGAAGCCACTAACCTGTACATGTATTAAATTCGTCCCCCTACCTTTCTTTCTTTTCATTTAATGAAGCCATTTACCTTCATTCTTTTTATTTATTGAAACTAGTTACACAAAAAAGAAATAAATGCATTCATTAATCGTGGCTAGTTAAGATATTAATCGAGAATCTCTTAAAATTAATCTATATATTTTTTAATAAATAATCGAGGCCCTTTAAAAAATAATCGAGTCAATTTTAAAAAAATAATCGAGGTTTTTAAAAAAATAATCGAGACAATTTAAATTAATAATCGAGACTTCATTTTAAGGGTTCGATTCTTCTTAAATAATCGAGGCTTATAATAAGCCTCGATTAGTTTTAACTAAATAATCGAGGCTTGTGCACTAATAATCGATTCTTCTAAAATAATCATAATCGAGGCTTTTAAGAAGCCTCGATTAGTTCTAACTAAATAATCGATTAAATTTAAAAAATAATCAATTCTTTTTAAATAATCATAATCGAGGCCGTGATTTTAAAAGCCTCGATTACTTTTAACTAGTAATTGAGGCTTCTTATGAAATATTCGAGACCAGTTTTGTAAATTGATCGAGACATTTCAATTGATACACTTTATAAAAAATAATCGAGCCTCAACTTATAAAATTAATCGAGGTTAAGAATTAATCGAGTCTTGTAATTTCAATCTAGGCAATTTTCAATAACTAATCGCGGCTAAAAATTAATCGAGGCTTACTAAATATAATCGAGGCAGTTAGAATTATTAGGGTTTCGTTTTTAGAATTAGGGTTTCGGGTGTTAGGGGCATTAAATAATCGAGCCTCAACTTATAAAATTAATCGAGGTTAAGAATTAATCGAGTCTTGTAATTTCAATCTAGGCAATTTTCAATAACTAATCACGGCTAAAAATTAATCGAGGCTTACTAAATATAATCGAGGCAGTTAGAATTATTAGGGTTTCGTTTTTAGAATTAGGGTTTCGGGTGTTATGGTGCATTTAATGTCTGACAAAAGTACAATGTGCCAATCATTGGGTGTGGGGACCAAGTCTATTATAGTACAAGGGGAGGTAAACCACACTTAGGTAAACCACACTTGGCAAGCCAAGTACAATGTGTCAATCATTGGGTGTGGGGACCAAGTCTATTATAGTACAAGGGGAGGTAAACCACACTTGACAAGCCAGGAGTGACAGGCTCACACCTAGTGATGTTGGTGGGATTCGAACTTAAGACCTTTGGTCTCAAGATATCACGACGCCTAACAAACTACTTGTTTTTATAAGTTATTATTTTTTCCCAAAAACTATTTAGTTTTGTTTACTTTTATCTATTTAGACAAAAAAAATTTGTGAAACTCACAAGTGTGAAAAACCTCCCCATTCTTCCCTCCCTCCCTCTCTTTCTCATAGGAAAAAACACCTCCTCTACTACTGGAAATAACAAATCAAACTTGTACATATGTTTAAAATCTAGAAAAACCAGAATGTGAAAGATATGTTTCGAAAAATTCAATTTGACTTCTCTTGCGGAGGTTCGAATTTTTTTTGAACCCGCCAGATTAACTTTGAAAAAATATTTTTCAAACCATCTTCAACTCTCAAACCTCTGTCACCTCCTCAAACCCTCATTGGATTGTCGATCTTTTTCTCTGTCAACTGGCTTCATCTACATCTCCAGTCCAAAAAAATTAGAAAAAACCTAGCTAGGTGCGTCCTCTCATGGCGTCAACGAGTCTCAGTCTCCGTAACCCATTAACAGTGATGGTGGAAGAGAAAGAAGAGTAGTGGCAACACCGAAGAAAGGAGAGGTGGTGGTGGAGGAGGAAGAAGATGCACTTTTTTAAATTATTAAATTTGTTTAAATTGATTTTTTTTAGGGAAAAATTGATTTTTAAGATTAAGGGTAAAATTGGAAAATGATTAACGAAAGGAGTAAAAAATTAAAAAAAAAAAAACAAATAAAGTATTTTGTTTAGCAACTCTCTTGGAAGAAAAAAAAAATGTATAAAGAAGTAAAAAATAGACGTAACAGAACGGCACCGTTAGAGTAGAAAACAGAAGGCATAGATGGATGAGGTAAGAAGGCGAAAGTCGTGAAATTCCTAGATCCAATTATTTGGTATTTCAAACTAGGGGACGACAACAGAAGAAACCAAAAATAGGAGAATGGGGACCAGAAAAATGGATCTAGATTAGATTAAACTTTTTTACCGCCAGAAATGACGCTTCACTGGCAGTTACCCCACAACAAGTAGAGAAGAACATTTTTCATCTGATCTAGCAATCGAGATGGCGGAGGGCGGGAATTCGACGATGGCGCACCGGAATCCGTACCTCCTCTTCATGCATCTCCGCCGTGCTGATAAACTCTCTCTCCGAGAGGTACTCGTTTAGAGTCAGTTATATACGTGTTCCAAATGGATGGATCGGTTTATTTATTTTAGCGACGACAGGCAACAGAGAGAGTTGGGGAGATAATGTGAAGCAATTGCAAAGCGTTGTCCTTGAATAAATCTGGACGAGCTGATCGATGCTGTTATACTCTCAGAGAAATTAAACTAGCAGCGCTTATCGATCGAGGTGAAAATTGGCCCCCCCAGTTATACGATCATTGAATTGGATGAGCATATGATCTCGATCAGTTTTGCTTACACTTTTTATGCCCAAGAACACTCACAATTGAAGAAACAACTTCTTCCGCACTCAATTATTTTACTACTTGTTAGAATTCTTTGATTTTGGGGCCTAAACAGAACGATCTAATCAATTTCCTCTCATTGAATTGGAGAGAGAGGGGTGGTTTTTGAAGTTACAATGAGGCCTGAGCAGTAAGCTGCAGATCGATCTGATTTCTGCAGCTTAATTATATATAGCCTAATTAATAGGTCAAAAGAATTGAAATAAGATGTGAGAGAAGGTTTAATTTGTATATATCTGCTAAAAACTCGATTTTCACTGTCTAGGAGACTAACCAACTTTGAATGAACTATTTATACTATGCTTCTGAGTTTTGAAAAGAAGATGCATGACGTTAATTTATTGTATGCAGAGATGAAATACCGCGGGCCGGGCTTGGTCACGGAACAGAAAGATAAGGGTCACGTAAATTGGCGTGGTCGCAACTTATTTAGGCATCACAGATCAGCATGAATTGACATCGCAATCGCCACTTTGCTTTACCACAAGAGAACTGTCAATTAGCCCCCTATATATATCAGATCAGAATCAGATCATGATACTACTTAATTAAGGTGCACTATGAATATATTCAAATTCTGCGTATTTAATTCTCAAACTAGACTTTAGTTAACCTTCACATGCTTCCTGCTTTTTCAAGTACGTTCGCCACTTAATTTTGTTTTTACATGCTTAGCATCAAATGATTGGGATCATTATATTACAAAAAATAATAATAATTAATTATAACATACGTATGGAATAACAGCTAGCTAGCTAGTGACTGCATGTGTAGATGGGAATGATTCCTTTGGCCATTGGGAACAAATTGTTTAAGACAATTAGGCTGGTAATTAACTAATGGAACTCATTAATTTGTTGGTAAAAGGTGGTGGTAAAGTTTGTTAACTTTCAATTTTCGTGGAAATAGTAAGACTTATAAGCAATGAGTTGGTTGTAACGTTAAAGTCTTGTTTGGCAGTCAGGGAACATAATTACTCATCACGGATTAGGTTGCATCATTTTAAAATATATATATATATATATATATATAATTAAATAAAATAATACTCCATCGTATCATTTAATGGGCAATAACATACCATACTATAGGCTATAGGTAAAATGCTGAGTTGACCAACAGTTGACACCGTACCTTAAAATTAGAATTTGTTGTCAATATTAAGTTCCACAAATTTGTTCCAACCCTTGTCTGCATAGTGCATACCTCACTCCTAATTTTATTTGGAAAATCTACATGCAGATTCGTTGACATTTGATTCACGTATTATTTGTTAATTGTGCGATAAATCATAGGGCAAGTCTCATGTATATAAAATTTACATCAGACGGTCAACGTGTTGACCGGGTGAACACGTGTTGACCCGGTCAATGTTTTGACCAAAAAATCCATCAAAATTAGTATCATTTCAGAGGCCCAAAAATATCATTTGTATCAATAAAAAACATTGGCCGGAAAAAAATAAAGAAAAAAAATAATTAAGATCAGTATCAATCGAAATACTAAAAAGTATTATTCAAAATTAAAAAAAGTATCAGTTGTATCCTTAAAAAGTATCACTCTTTTCACAATTTTTTTGGTCAAGGCCAATCAACGCGTTGACCGTCTAATATACATCTTATGTGCATGAGTATTTGCGTAAACGATATATTCCTGTTATTTAGATAATTTACATCATGTGATTTTTTTTAGAAGAATTTACATCATTTTTTTATTTTGTCTCAATCCACTGATTTCGCCCATATATGCAAACAACACTATAAACGTGTGAATGCTATTTCATCCTATTTTTGAAATTGCAGCAATGTTAGTAAAAAGCTTTTGATGTGTTGCAATTCGATGCACAAACCCTAATTTCAAGAAATTAACAAATAACTCTCTATATGTTAGTCAGTTAGTGTTTGTAATATGACGACAACACGATTAATAAGTTTAATTTTGGCTTTAGTGTGTCAATTGAGAAGTAGGGTTCTCAGACATAAAACCGTGAGTATTTTAAAATGTGATTGACATCGTAAAAATATAATCCAAATATCATTAATAATTTATTTCCCTGATTACCTTCAATTTTTATAGCGCGTCAGTGATTTTATGGTAAGTATTATTTGGAAAGCAGACATTAGCCAAAAATGCTGAGGACAGGACTAACCCTTGTTTTTATGAGAGAGAGAGAGAGAGAGAGGAGACAAGAGCAACATTAGTTTTTAAGGTTTATGCAAGTATAGCATGAAATAACATATTAAGATATCATAAAACTGGTTGGTTGGTCTTATGGGAAATTGTGGTCCGTAGCTGTAACGTCGTTACTTTTTCGGAATACCAAACACCACTATTCGTGAAAATCATAAGCAGCTTTACCATAACCACCACCGCCGCCGTACCTCACCGTCTCCGCCCTGCTCCGCCGTTGTCTAGGTGAATTTTTCAATCTCCGCACCTCATATGTCTACCTCTGTGTTTCTTTGACCTCAAATTCCCCTATATTATGTCGCCTCTTCGAAAGCCGCAAGAAAATTGGTCAAGCTTTTTCTTGCCCTTTCTCTATCCTACTTAATTTACCAACTAGCGTTTTCATTATTATTACGGAGAAGAGATGGAGTTTTTTTATTTATCTTTTTTCTGGGTTCGTTTGAAATTTTAAGTTCTCGAGCTGAAAATTATTGTGTGGCCTTGGGCTGGGCTTATCTTCTGTAGATCGAGGCCTTGATTTTCCCTTTATTGATTTCCTTTTCTCCTTTTATACCTATCTTCGGCTTTGTTATGATTTTCTTTCTTTTTTTATTTGAAATTATAGCTAGTTTTCCGGGGAACTTAGTTTCCAAGATCTGTCTCTGTTTGAATTCCGTCTTTTTGAGGGTAATGCTTTAATTAATTAGCTGCGTTTCTCCGGATTCTTTGATGTATGTGATTCAGATAGAACAGGAGCTAAGGAAAAGTGATTAATGAAGTAAGCATTTGAAAATTTTGAATTATCAGTAATCGTCTGTGGATTTTGTTTTTAATGCACGATTTGGATCCTGCGGTCTAAGACGTGCTTATGGGGTGGTCTTGCTGATATTACACTCTAGAGTTAGGTAGTTACCACGATTCACGAGAATATTTGAGCAAAAGGAGATTTTCATTTGTCAATTTATGAAACTCAGCTCCCAAAACCCTTTGAAAATTTATCTCAACTGCGCAGATTTCACACAAGTAGGGCAGCCACTTGTGCCATGGGTGGGAAATGAATCTCTTCAATTGGTAGTGACCGCTTGAGCTGTTCTGCTCGAGATGATTGACCAATTTATCAATTTTGTCATTAGGCCACCCAGGTATGTCTCTTCCTGCGTGTAGCTCATTCTTTTTTCCTGAACTTCCACATTCATTTACTAGCATAATGAGAATATGTTTTGGCCTTTAAGAAGTATTTTTAGAATTATATGGAAGTCAATGAGAACTAGGACGGGTCATATTGTAATTACTATGTAGATAATTACCTTGCAGCCCCAAATTTCTAAACCTATGTGCCTTGCAGAGTTACAGTCAATTAATCATGTTGCAGAGCTTGAATGCAGAATAAATTTCTTCCCCATTGGAAGGGTTAAATTGCTCTGTTACATATCATATAATTGTTTCTACCCGTCTTCTCATATTGATCAGCCGAGGAACTGAAAAAGGGAATGATATGTGTTCGTGCTGTTTTAGGTAACATAGAAAAAGAGATGAAACAGAAAGGCGAAGTTGCAAGGCCATGGATTGGATTCTATAGACAAGAGACTGTCTATTTAATGAAGGCTACTAATTGCATGTTCAGTTTTATTAGACTTTAAGGCTTAAGCGACCTAATAATATTTGTACTCTAGTAGCCCATCAATAAGTCGTCTAAAGATGTATTCTATTTTGGGTCTAATGATAGAGTCTGACATCTGAAATTGGAATCTTGGGATGCCATGCTTACTCAGATTTTTTTTTACATTTATAAATTGTTGTCATATTGATGAATTTGTTCTCCATTTACCTTTTTTGTTTGCATTACTCATCATGGCGTGTGTTGACAGTGGAAATTTGAATTTGAAATTCAGAACAACCATCTCTTTCAGAAATGGAATTTTTTTGCTACACACACATGGATATCTTTCCTTTCTGTTGCAATTGCAATTTGGAAATATTTGCGGATGGGATTTTAGAAATATTCATCTAGGATGCAGCTTTAAATGAGAAAATATATCTTGTAGCATCTAATGCTAGTATTTTCTTTCGCTCCTTTAGCTTATCATTGTCATTAGGTTTCATGCAAGAGTCTATGTCAGTATGTCACCTACATGCATACCTATGTTTATTTTTACGTTCTTGCTTTGTGCTTGTGATCCTGGCCTGCTATGAACTATGTGCTGGTTATTATGGACTAAATTTTGATAGAAGATAAAACTGGTTTGTAAGGTGTATCTGTGCTTGCTAGTAATTTCTTTGTCTAAGTTTTCTTTCGCTCCTTTAGCTTATCATTGTCATTAGGTTTCATGCAAGAGTCTATGTCAGTATGTCATCTACATGCATACGGCATACCTATGTTTATTTTTATGTTCTTGCTTTGTGCTTGTGATCCTGGCCTGCTATGAACTATGTGCTGGTTATTATGGACTAAATTTTGATAGAAGATAAAACTGGTTTCTAAGGTGTATCTGTGCTTGCTAGTAATTTCTTTGTCTAAGTTTCAGCCAGCTATGTATTTATTATGGTGTTGTGCCAAGTACAATTTGCAGTAATTGTCATTATTGTCTTTCCAAACGTAAAATGTGTTTAGTTTGTATTTATAATTCACTTTCTGTGATTTCTCAAATTTCACTGTATCCTTTTCTTTGTAATATCTATATACTTGTACGGGCAAGTTGCTGCCATATTATTTTAATATACTACTTCCACCTGCTATGAAAATAGGGCCGATTACAACCCAGATCAATATCTATGGGAAAAGGATTTTTCTCTTGCAGGAAGAAAGTACAAAAGAGAAGACGTGGAGGCAAGTACGGTCATCAGTTACCAAATCTTTTCTCATACACTAACTTAATGGATGTTTGTTGTGCAATCTTAAATTGATCATATTTAGTGTCTGAAAATATAGTTCCTTACTTTGCAGCTTAGAAATGAAAGGGGCCATACCTTAAGGTGTAGCCATTATGTTCCTTCACAGTTCCCAGATGATTCTCCTCTTCCTTGTGTTATATATTGCCATGGAAACAGGTATACCATTTTCTTTTGAGGAATTTATTATGTTAGATGTACTTGCTGCTGCATATTTCTGAACTAAGTTTTAAGTCTTTCTCCTCATTTATCTGCTGGGAATGATCTATAAGAACTCGGTTGCACTTGAGGATGAAAAAGTACGAGAAATGCATTCAATAGTAGGGTACATAATTACTCCACCCTGAAGTTTGATTTTACTACACATATCCCTGATTGTCTGCAGACTCAAATCAACACTTCTCAAAACATCTTGCTTCTTTGAGAAACCAAACAAGATTCAATAAAATAGCCACTTTACTTCTCTAAGGAATGAGTTACTAAAAATCAAAATGTGTATTTCTGTAACTCTTCTAACGAGAGCTTCTACTCTTTCGATGCTAATAATAACTTATTGTTTTGTTTTCTTGTTGTGCAGCGGATGTCGGGCAGATGCAAATGAAGCAGCTGTAGTTCTTCTGCCATCAAATATCACAGTGTTCACTCTTGATTTTTCTGGTTCTGGCTTGTCCGATGGAGAATATGTTAGTCTTGGTTGGCACGAGGTACTTTTCCTTTGTCATCTTTGATCTGTTTTAATATGTGTTCCATGACTGAATTAAAAATCCCTGCTTTAATTTCAGAAAAATGACCTCAAGGTTGTGATGTCATATTTGAGAGGCAATGAGAAAGTATCTCGCATTGGCCTTTGGGGAAGATCAATGGGTGCAGTGACGAGGTTGGTGATTGACTATCTCTCGACCTCAGATTTTATTGGGCTGACAAATCATCCATCAAGCCCCACTTTTTCACGTTTTGCTTGTTTACTACTGGTCTCAAGTTCCTGTTTCAATTGTGACATGTCCACAGCCCAAAAAGTTAATTGCTAGTCTCAAGTTTTTTCTTGATTGATTAGTCATTCAGACAGTGGGTTTTCCCGAATGATAGAACAATTATTTAGTTTACTGAGGACAGTTATATAGCTGGTGGTTTTTTCTTAGTTGGGATGGAAATTGGCTCTGATTGATGGCTGAAGTTTAAACAACTTGGCTTGTTCAGTTCAGATTGATGGACAATTGGTCATGTGCAAAAGCGGACGTTCTGAACTATGAAGTGGCTCACACCACCAGTTATTCAGCTTTGCAATTGTATAATGAAAGCTTGTTCGGATTTACTGGAATTTTTTACAGTAATTGACTTTCACCGTGCAAGCATAATTATAATTGCTGAAAAATTAAATTAAAGAATGAAAAAGAGAAGTTGAAGAAAGGACAAGTATAAGAGAAGAGTAATTGTACAAGGTTAAAATCTAATTCTCAGAAATAAAATAGCTTCCTTGCTATCATTAATAGAATTTAATAAGATATCGACATATATGAGTTTTCACTAAAATAAAGGAGTGCTACTTACCAGATACTAACGCATCTTTTTTTATGTCCTTTCATCAAATGTAATGCAGCCTTCTTTATGGAGCAGAAGACCCTTCTATAGCTGGAATGGTGCTGGACAGTGCCTTCTCTAATTTGTTCAATCTCATGCTGGAACTTGCAGATGTGTACAAAATCCGGCTTCCCAAATTTACAGTAAGGATGTCTGTTACCTTTTTTGGTGCAATTAGTTGCCTGTGTATGTATGTAATATGTAATTCCACTTGTCTCCCCATGCCAATACAGGTTAAGATGGCTCTTCAGTACATGCGACGAGTAATCCAGAAGAAGGCCAAATTTGATATCATGCGGCTTGATTGCACACAGGTATCTACTTATCTATAAGAGTTATGAGATTGTTAATTTTGGTCCTAACCTTGTTCCATACTCTTGGTGAAGTCTTTCTTACAAATCTAAATTTCTGCATTATTTATTTTGAAATGTAGAGAGCTCTGATATAGTTTTGGTGCTAATGCATTTCATTTTCCATCGGCAGGTTGCTCCCAAGACATTTATTCCTGCGATGTTTGGGCATGCAAAAGATGACAAATTCATTCAACCTCGGCATTCTGATGCTATCTTTAATTCGTATGCGGTGTGAACACAGTCTCTAGATCTTTATCTTTTTTTTTTTAATAAAATAAAAATATATGTTTTAACGTTCTATGAAGTAACTTTTTGATTCTTTGCAGGGTGATAAAAATATTATCAAATTTGATGGTGATCATAACTCATCTCGGCCTCAATTTTATTATGATTCTGTATCTATTTTTTTCTATAATGTCCTCCATCCTCCTCGGCCTCCTTCATATTCAACAAAGATTGAAAAATATTATGATCTGGGAGATGTTAAAGTTGGTGCCGGTGTGGAAGAGGTATCTCCTGCTGTATATAGATTCTTGGAATTGTTTCTTTCATGCAGTGCATGACAACTGTGTGTTTAAAGTTGAAACTTATTGTGGAACTTTATATGTTTTTTGGTTAATTTTAAAGCTGAGAACTAGTGTTGGGAAACTGATGAGATGACTAATGTGCATGACTTGTATTTTAATTTGGATTGGGACCTCAAATTTGAAGTTATATAAACATATTTTTTCGTGGCTTGTAACTCCGGGAAATATACTTTCTAGTTTACATTGTTTCGACTCCCTTGCAGAATTTAGTATTCCATGTACTACTAGTTAATGGACGTTCAGTCTAACATATATTCCTGTCAGTTATACTTTATTTTCAATTACACGCCGGCAAAGCAATGAATCTGTAGTCTGTTCAACGTGGTAATAACATGTCTGTAGAATTTATTTTAATGGCCATCATTGTGCCCTGTGCTTTTCTTGGACATCTATGTTATCTGTGTGCTGATGTAACTGGTTTCTTTCCAGAATATTTTATATG
The DNA here is from genome assembly GCA_026008535.1 of Perilla frutescens. Lineage (NCBI taxonomy): Eukaryota > Viridiplantae > Streptophyta > Magnoliopsida > Lamiales > Lamiaceae > Perilla > Perilla frutescens. Next base: position 15,535,263 of record BRKX01000004.1, read on the forward strand.
AGATTATTGCTGGCCTTCGCAATGTAAGCGTTGATGCACCTAGTTCTTCTGCTGCACCTCGTAGCATTTCATCTACAAAATCTGTTGGGGAACTACTCTCAGACATAGCACCCGTCTGTAATGTAAATTTATTACTCTCGCTTTCAGCTGATCCGTGTTTGGATATTTAGAAGTGTACACATATATGATGAAAACTATGATTCAAATTAACGTGAAATAATTTCTTATTAAATTATTAGGCTTCAATTTTATATGATTATTGCAGGATGCTTTGATTTCTGAAGAAGCTGATCTCAACGGCAGTGCCACATCACCTCAACAGGTACTTCCGTATGTACCTCTGCTTCAAGGAAAGCATCATTACACTTAAACTACTTTTCCAAATCTAAATCTCTTAAATTTAATTTTGTTAGGACAAGCAAACAGGCCAAAATGAAGAGTGTTGCTCCTACACAAGCTCGAACAGAGAAAGTTGGGGAAGATGCTCATCTCTGGGCAGCGATGATCTACCTTCTATGGAGACAAGCATCAGTAGCTACGACCAGGTTTCTCTTCATACCTCTCTCCGTGACATGTTCTAAACCCAGAAACAGCTAAATTGTCTTTTACTATATCTAGCAATTCATTATGAGTCTCTCTGTCTTAAACAAGGTCTGCTAAGGCCTATTGATCTAGAAACCTTTTACTTATCCGAGTTTTGTTCAATTTATCTCCAAACTTATATGCTAGCTCTGTTATGCTCGTTGTTACTAACTAGCAACCTCATTTGTTTCTAAACCAATGAACAGACAACTATAAAGGTCCTTGCTACACCTCTTCGGAATTCAGAACAAAATACATTAGATTCTCCGAAGGATGACACCAAGAAGAAGAAGAAGAACAAAGCTCCTTCAGGCCCAAAGAAGTCCAGACGTGAGAAGTTTGAAAAGCTGGAGGCTCTAAGCCAGCGTCTTCGTCTTTGCATCTTGAAGAGAGTTAATCATAGGAGACACTGCTCGACATGACCAACCCTCATTATAGAGTAGGATGTTGCTTCTTAGTCTTCCATCTATCTCTGTTTTTAACTTTTTATCAATGCTGTACTTGTATTCTGAAGAAAAGCCAAGTTTGATATATTGTTAGGAGCCTTACCCAGTATGCTTATGATTTCTGAACATAACTGTTCGTACTGGTGCAGTCTCTCACCACCCCCAATTTAACCACTCAGTTTTTATGTCTGCATTTTACCTGATGTTTTATAGGATTTACAACAAAAGGAGTTATTATTATTATTATTAGAAAACGAACCAGAATCAGAACCAAATCTTGCGCTTCTCTTGCAGTTGTGCCAAACTTGAAGTTTTAAGAGAAGAACAGATAAACTTCTTAAGCTATATTATCAGAAAGATTAAACTGAACATTCACCCGCTTAGAACCAAAGTCTCAAAGAGTGTTGTCAAATTGGCTCTTCTAAACCTAACTTTCTGCTTACAATCTAAATACCTGCGCAGTTCTCATTGCAGTTACATATATTAGAAGCTACAGATACATGGTACAACTAAAAAGCAGCCCCGGGGAACTGAGTAATATGCACCACTATGAATTACATGTTACCAGAGACATTTTCCAGCTGATTCTCATCGCCAATTGGTAGCTCAGATGAATGATCAAACTGATCTCTAGTTAAGAAAAGTGGATGCGGCTGTTGGTAGGGAGTGTTCAAGCTCGACTCCAGTATTGAATGGGTGAGAACCACCTCTTGTTCAGTAAATGCCACATCACTGCTTCCACGTTTCTTTTTCACTGGCCTCCCACTAGGGCTCTCAACCGGTGAACTCGCATGACAGCCAGAATCAGGGGTTAGAGGCTCATGATGAGAGGAGAAGGATTCATCCAGAGAAAGACTCTTTGCAGAGGCATGTTCGTTGGTAGGCTTGTCCACGAAAGGTGATTCAGATGTCGGAGCAGGGGTTGCAGGGTCTGTTTTATTATCAGATTCTGGGCAAATGTCGTCTGTCCCAGGAGCTGATACCCCCGAGCCAGGGGCTTCTGAAAGAACTCCACTGATGCGCTGCTGTTCTTCAATGATTTTTTTTAAGTACTTTCCTTGGGCTTCTATCCGTAACTGTAGCTGTCTTTGCACCTATAAGATGATTCATTAGAAGTCTCATCAAATAACAAATCTTCACAAACAAAGAAGCTAGCACTCCCAAAACAAATTTGTAAATGCTCCCACCACTTTCACAGTCTCGCGTGGTAAAATAACACAATGCAGCTTATTTTCATATCAAGAATAATTGCAGTGCCTAAATCCCAGCATCTCTCAAGTGGATTTCTGACAGTTCCCTGCTCTAATTATTCATCTAAAGAGAATCTCCTGATGATAAATTTTAGGCAACCTTCATAGGGGTTACAAATGTGAGTTATAAAGAAAATCTCCCACAGAATTAAACCCCCCTTTTGTCGAACAAATTAGCAAAATAAATTATAAAGAATATACCTCCAATTGCTCATGCAGTCGCTTTTGGACCTCCATCTGCAATTTGAGTGCTTCAGTTATTTGCATTCCACTACAAACAAAAAGTACAACTTCTAGTATAAGTGATCGCTTTTTAATCATAATAATGTAATAGCACTGGGTTGGGGGGTAATAGGGGTCTCCAGTTAATCAACATAAGAGAGAAAATAAACAATGAATCACCAGATGTCCTCTAATTTTATAAAATAATCATGAAAATCAATACATGGTCCAAGTGGAAAATGAAAAAGATGAGAAAGAGGTTTCTACTCACGATGAACCATCCAAGCCGGAAAGCATATCGCCTGATTCTTTCTTATCAACTTTTTTCCCTTGTTCATCAAATCGACTTATCAATAATGGAATGCACAAAAATTCTCAAAATTTGAAGAAGTTTCAAGAACACAAATGACAATAAAATAGCAGCTAGAGCATAGCATATATAGCATAATATTATAGCCTACCATCAGGAGATGAATCTGGAAGATACTTAGCAAGACGGTACTTCTGTTTGAGACAATAAAAATTAGTCAAGCTACGGAGGACAAATATATCAGACACCAGGACAGTGAGAGTGGAAGGGACTCCATTGCATGTATACCTGCAAGTGGCTTTTTACATGGTAAATTGTTAGCCCTTGAACTCCCATAACTCTGAGAACACCTTTAGGAGTAGCTCCTGAAAACAATAATAAAACATGAGAAGTTTTCTTACATGAAAGAAGATTGTTATAGGCTTTTTCCATGAAATTCTTAGATTCAGCATTAATATTTATTATAGTATTGCAGGAAAATTTTCACAACTTCTAGAGATTTACACAATGTAACAAATGGCCTTCCTGAATCAGCACGCAAGGAATTGCAAAAGACTTAGTAGTAGGACTGACACACTAAGCATTATGTTCGAAATAAAAATATCCTTCCCTTAGCTACGAGGCTATATCCACCATAAGCTAAAAACCTAACTTTACATAAAGTAAACCATGGCAAATAACTGTGAGGAAGCAATGCTTTCTTTTAATGAAATGACCAAAAGCTAGATTAACAATCCCTTTGTCTTTTCTATCTTCCGAACTTTACTACATCTTTTAAGTGATTTGAGTTCTAATTACTTTTTTTTTCTTCCCTCTTTGCTGTTGTCATCAGTGTGAAACTAATGTTTAAAAAGAACTCACGATCTGGCCCACCAAGCTGCGCTACGGCATCAACAAATCGTTCATGAAGCTCATGTGTCCAACGCAGCCGCTGCTTAGAGGCCAAATTTGAATTGTTGCTCCCACTGTTAGCTCCACTGATGGGTTCCATCGTGCCGGCAACACAGTCCAATGACTGACTTCGAACAACTGGATTGCTGTGAACTAAGCTTGAACTAGGAACACCCTTGGGCTGATACATATTTCATTAATCTATGGCAGGAAAAAGATGATGAAGTGAATATCATATGACTGAAATTAGAAGATAAAAGTTGATGATCTAATACAGAAACACTTGAGGAATCATCAATACAAACAGTATGAATTGCTTAATTATCATAGTTGGGGAGTAGTGCAAAAACCATTCACTTCTCTTTTTAACAGCCACATAGAAAACAGAGATATATTTCAAGTAGCTGGTTTCAATGACCTTTCATGAAGCAGTTGATGTTATTTTGGCAACCTCAAACATAGCATCCATAGAAAGTAGATGAACCATACACCGATAGAAAGAGACAAAGCCACAGTCACTAGTCATCATGAAAAGAGAAATACACTGCGGTAAATTGGCCATTAGAATCATGGAATAGCGCACACTTACACCATTAGAATCAGAAGCTACAACCATGGACATTTCCAACATAAGATCAAATCAAGGAGAGGGTCCCGAATTTCTTGGAAAGCCGTCGTTGAAAAAGTGCTAAGACAAAAAGGAACAATTAGAAAAAAGTAACAGGTTTCAGTTGCTTTGTTAATTAAACTTGGCAGCTCGTTCCTCACAACCAACCACAAAAACCAAAGAATTATGGCCACACACACATAGATAGACGGCTTTGCTTTGTTCTTCCACAGAAATAAACAAGAATTTGCAGTACGCATCAGAAATCAATATTCTCAAAAACCAAATGCTCCACACAAATCGAAAAGGAGTTGACCAAACTCTAAAACCGCGAAAGCGTGTAGTTTAATCCAAGAAAAGCAGGTGAGCAAAATTCAAACCAGAAAAAAAGACAATCGAACGAAAGGGAAGATTAGATTAGTACCCAGATCTAGGAAATTCGAACGCAGTGATCCTCCAAATCTTTCACGAACACCAATTAGGCGCAACGATGCTAAAATCCAGCTACTAATTCCAAGTTCAGGAACCCAACATCCTCGGAAAAATATTAAATTCAGCTAACAATAATAAGGTTATTAAATTATGCAAAATTGCAATCTGTGCAATGAATGAAGACTGAAATTGAGCTGAAATATGAGCATTCAAGGGCTCTGAATTCCCCCAAAAAAATTAACCTTTTTATTTATATTTATATTTAAAAAAAATGAGTGTTATATTAATATGAGGGGGGCAACGGAAAGAGGGGTGGGGGGTTGGGATGCTGTATTTATTATGCATGCCTGCCTGCTTAAACAATATCATAATTATAAATTTCTTTAATTTAGACTCTGTAGTCGACTACAAATTTCAAATATGAATATTATTCTTTTAAATATTTTTTAAGTTCTGAACATATTATTTTAGTTGGAATTTCATCCTAAAAATTCAATTTAACTCAATTTGTTATTTTAACCCATCAGTTTTTTTTTCTTGCATAATGTTTGAGAAAAATACATATATAAAATATGTGAAATATATATATATATATGTGTTTTTTTTGCATACGTGCAATGAAATGTGAAACTGAAGTGAATTTTATAAAAAAAGGTTTGAGAAAAAAAAATATAAAATATGTCAAGAGCATGACTGATAGGATTTTTTATTTTATTTTTGTAATTTCATTGAAAGTTGATTTAAATAAAATTCCAAGAAAACTAAATTAATTTTTTGAAATATTTATCATTGTGAATATGTGTATAAAAATAAGATACATGGATATTGATATAGAAACCAATATGAGTGTCCTTGTGTATCATTGTGTCGTAGGCGGAGGCGGACACACTAATATTCCAATCGATACACAAATAAATATTCATTCGGCTAAATAATAAAAACATTAAAGCCCGAATTTAAAAAAAGAAAAAAGAGGACCACAGTGGCAATGGGCAAAAAAGGAGTGGAGTGGTCCTGGTGTGGTAAAATTTCCAAGGTGGGTCGTCCATCGTCAATCGACACACACCTATTCAACCATTCAATTTCATTTATTTTCATCTCAATAAATAAATACTTTTATACGCCATTCCAATTCTGGATTCAATATTTCGTATAATAGAATAGAATAGTGTTTTTGCAGGCATAAATATTATATTATATGTTAGTGTTGGCGAGTGCGGGCAGCGCCAAAACTCATGGAAGATGACAAATACGGAATCTTCTCTGTTATATTCCGTCCTTCACATTTCACCCAGATTGCCATTTGCTATACAAATACAAATATTCCACAAATTCTACCTTACCGCCTGAGCATTGATACATTATTTTAAAATTAAGATTAAGATTTTTAATACCAACTTTGGTATGGATTTGTCTTGGTATTGAAGTTGGCCGTTGGCGTTTCAATATATCGCAAAAAAGGAAGCACAGTTGCTGCTTTGATATTTTAGACGAAACAAATTCTATTTTAGTTACGTTTGGGACCAAACCACAGCAACATGTTATTTATGATTTCTGATATGAATGCTGCTTCTTTTTACCCAATTCTATCCGAGATCTTTTCTTTTGCTCTTCAATTTCCTTCTCTTTTTTCTCATCATCCTTTTTTTATAGACATCAATTATGACTCTTGGGATTTTAATGTTTATACAACATGATTAATAATAGATCAGAGTTCCATCTTCCAAACAATCCATTAATTAGTTAATGATATCCCCCACCTGACCGAGACACTCAAACTGTGTAAAATGGAGACACTTCGAGTTCAAAATTATAACTTCCACGTGATTTTCTTTTATTTGTGGAGATAACATCACATCACATGTTGTTTATTGAAATTAGGTTTTGGGATAGAATTGAAAACAAAGGAAAATATTGTGATAAAAATTATAATTTTTGTGAAGGTTTGGGCAGAATTAAAACGTTCTTAAAAGTTTAGAATATAATAAGGTATTAACTGAAAAAAAAAAAAGGATTATACACAATCATCAACCGTATTGATTCCTAATTTTTATGTTCACGTACAAAATACAATTAAAAGAAATAAAATGTCTCTCATAAATCAATTTCTGATTAAAAAACAACTTTGTCAAGTGTTATAGATTTTATTCTCACCTTGTAACTATATCAAATAGACTAAAAAATAGGTAAATTACTTTACAATAAATTAATCTTGGGCAAATTCAGTCAATTTCTTTTTAATTTATTCTTCGATTTCCACAAAAACTCAAGTTTACTTATCATTCTATATTATTTTAAATCATTATTTATTCATAACATCGTATATTATTTATTTATTAATTTGCAGCGTACACGTAAAATAGTTAGGTTCTCATACGGTTGTCAAATATGACTAGTATTATATTACCCTTTGGAATCCGAGGGAGCAATAACAATAAGAATAGGGAAGTGAGGGGAATGCATTAAATAATACTATCTGATTGCTTTTATATCCATCAAATTCTGTTACTTTCAAATTTTTACTCCCAAGTCCTATCCTCCTGCATTTCGCTTCCTCTGTTTTCATTTCAATTTTATATATCTATGGATTTGTCCATCAATTCCACATGTTTTATTTTAGTTTAGTGATATTCATCACCTTTATAGGGTTGAAAGAATCCCTCCCCCAATTCTAAATAAATAAATGTTGCTCCAAGGTTTTTATGTACTATAGAAATACAATAAATTAAGTGGAAATAGTCATCAACAGAGTAGTTTACTTGGCAATTGGAGTATCCTACTTCCATCGTCACCGTCTTTCTGGTGCCGACCAACGATTCCTAAAAAGGCCGACTCAGTTCAGTCCTTCATTGAAATTCCCACACACGCAGCGAAAATTACAATATCATCCCTTAATTGTTTATATCTTCTCCTTTTTTTTTTTTAATTTAATTATAGCTCGTGCCTCCTTGTCTTTACAGTGGAAACGAGATACACAGAGCACCAAAGAATCAATGCTTGAGAAAATTCAACTGAATGCTGGCAAGAAGACAAGTAAACAAAACAAAAGGCGGCAGTAATGAAAAGGTGAATTTAGGAGGAAAAGAGGTCCCATTCTTGATGAGAAATAGAATACATCTTCAGCTTTGATTTACATCTTGAGATGAGTTAGACCTAGTAAGTTTCAGCCATTTCCCATAACACAAGCAATTAAAGTCAAATGGCAAAGACTAATTAGAACAGTTTTATACACCACATCCCGCCATTCCATGGGAACTAACTCGTACTAAGCGTAAGTCTTGGGTGTACCCGTCAGATTCACCCCATATGAACGATGCATTTGTTGAATCCACATTCAGTATTGCTCTCTTTCCTCCAGGTGGAGACCCTTCTGGACGCAGTCCCACAGGACTCTCGTGGGAAGTCAGGCAGCTCTCCGTGGAGCAATCAGCACGTTGCTGTTGATGTAGACTCGGGGCCACTTCTATAGTGCCAGGGACTCCCAACTCATCCGCGGATTGTGATGGATACGATGCCAGTGGGTTCTGAGAACCATTAGGTGGTGGTGCCTTCGTTCCTTTCCCTTGATAACCATCTCCATCGTCGTTTGTGATTGCTGTTCCAAGAATCTGATCAGCAAGCATCTTGCAGGCTCTTTCAAGCATAGCCATGTATCTTCTCTCAGCTTCTTGACGGATCTGCAAATGTTTTTCAGCCTGCATTGCATAACCCAGAATCAACCAAGTGAGCATATAGCGATTTACGTATATTGATTTTTTTTCACTTTTTAATTGCAGAAAAGGCAGAACGGGGATGCTTACTTCAACTTGTAAATGTAATTTGCTCTGAACTTCCATTTGTGCTCTTAAAGCCTCCTTGACTTCATAACCCCTATGCACATCATCCAATCATTGAAATAGCTTTTAAATTTTTGGGTGGCAATGTATTAGAATTTGAAGCACATACTGTACAAACTTCTTAAATAACAATTTGAATCCGTACTCATTAATGTCAGATGCTTGTAAGTTTTGAGGAGAGTTGTTGGCACGAGGGCTATCCAAAAGATACGCACCTGAAATTCTCATCATTTGGACATAGACGAGTTAAATTATTGAGCAGAAAAATAGGAAAATCCTTGCTAAAAAGCTTTCTTAGCCCAATTCTATGAAAATAGTGTGTCATTTTGGTTCAAAAAATATCTCTATTTCTCTCTCTCTACCTCTTTGATTAAGGTTCAAAAGTAGGATGGATGGGGTAGACTCAAGAAAATTACTTGCTTACTCTTCACTGTATTATACTGCAATCTTTTATAGAAGGCAACAGTCAGAGGATGTTACCAGATACAGCTACGGAGTTGGATGTAAATTCATGCAGTGATATATCATGTTTGAACTAATTCAAAGGTCATGGATAGATGATAATGAAGGTAGCATAAGGTAACTGGACCTACCATCTTTTGAAGCCTCACCAAATTCTTTCCCAGACTGCTTGCCTAATCTGTATTTCTGCAAGGAAGTATTAGGCATGTAGTCAAGCAAGTTGGAAGAGTATGACAAGAACTACAAGCTTAATGCACATAAAAACAAAGGATTTGGATAATCGGGATAATATAAATAAAACCAAACCTGGAGATGACTCTTTAAATGAAACAAAGTCAGTCCCTTAACACCCATTGTACGCATTATAGCCTTAGGAGTGGCTTCTGCAAAAAGAGCCAAGCTGAGTAAATCAAAAGTCAAGCTCCAACCAACATAAACTACAAGTATGAGAAGTTAAAATTTACAAAAGCCTAAACAAAACACACTGCAGCATAGAAATATTTATTTTAAGTTGCTCTGAAACTGGTTCATGAGTAACCGATGACATGCTTTTGGTGTGACCTACATTCATGATACAGGCGTGAAAAATCAGCGAACACCTGAAACGGTTCTTGCATACAGCCTTCCTCGTGGACATGCAGTAGCTTTTCTTAATTAACTTGGTAATTTTGTGGAAGAGTTGTTCCTAGATGAATAACTGAGACTGCCTTAAATGACTAGCCACTTGCAATTACCCTTCAACAAAGCTTCTCTCGCCTTGTGAGGAACGGGAAAACAAACATCACCACTGGCCCATCCCGTCAACACAACTAACTAAAATTTACACATTTGAAGGTAGAAAGGTATAATTAAACAAGGGTAACAATCATTCTCGTGAAGGCAAGGGATATGGTGGCTTTGATAATGGAACTCAAGCACGAGCTGAAACTATAGCTAGATAACTATTTCTCAGTATATATGTCCAACTGCTGCAGCATGATTAGTGAACCGGAGAGACCAGTAAACAGACTTAACTAACACACATCAATAACTCGGGTAGAACCAAATTAAAGATCTTGGATACACGTTGAGCAATAAAGGCATTAAACAAAATAAGCCAGCATCCCATTAATTCCAATTTTTGTAATGCCACATTTGTATTACATAACTCGTGATGCAAATCTTTCAACAAAATCAGCACAGCGAATTTCTTATCTTCTCATTTAAGGGCTGAATAAACCGTATTGTTCCTAAATCCTAATCTGAAATTTGAGCTTCATATTTGCCCTAATTACACGAGTACCCATGTTCATAGCATTCCAACAAACTCAACAACACAAATAATCCAGAGATTCAACCATTCACCAATAAAGAAACAAAATAACATTGGTTTTTAATCAGCAATATCCGTAAGAATCCGCTATCCGTACGAGCAATCAATCAATTCAAAATGGCCGAAAACCAAATCATTAGCAGCAAGCAAAACAAAAGAAGTCTTTTAGTAGTTAAAAAGGAGTAAAAAGGCAAGGAATGCTGACTGCCGGCGCCACCAAGCTGTGTGACGGCGTCGACGAAGCGCTCGTGGAGGTCAGCGGTCCAGCGAAGGCGGGGCTTGGGGTCGGAGGTGAGCACCAAACAAGGGTCGCCGGAGCCCCGTTGACCGTAACCGGCGGCGTTGGGGACCTGAATATCTTCCTGGGCTAATAGGGAGTCGCGGGGCTGAATCAACCTGGGAAACATCGGAGCGGCGGGCGGCGGAGGACGACGGAGGTGTAAAGTGAGGAGATCTTACTTTATTTAGAGCAGTTTAATAATCTGGGTGATGAGTAGACAGCCCTTTTGGTTCTTGGAATTGTTTATTAGCTGCCATTGCTTTAATTTTTGTACAGCAGAAAGTAGAGAAATGATGGGAATGGCAAAAGATTTGACTGACTCGGTGACTCGGACCCTACCTAACACGGACGATTTAACCCCACGGTGAAAATGGAGGGTTCTGGGTCACGGGCGAAGGAGGGAGGGAGGGAGAGAGAATTGAATAATGAATATGATGAGAGAGAGAGAGAGAAACAGTAAAGAGATAGGCTCCGCCTAAAGCCCTTTGCTTTTATTTTATTTATTTATGTTGCTTGTAATAAAACATATATGCGGTTATAATACAATATCTGCCAATTATTTCTATATTCGAGTAAATTAAACTACGAGTTGCAGCACGTTTTGACGTGATTGAATTTACTCGATAGAGCATGTGAATTTATGATATGAATTCAGATTACACTAATATTTATTTTCTGTTATGGATCATGGTTAACTTTATAGACTTGATTTTTTGAGTATGAGCTTTTCCGAAATTGGTAATGGAAATTATCAACTTAACTATCCATCCCCATCCATCAGAAGTGGCGCCAATGAGAAGTAGAAATTCATCATTTTGCACTTCTCTAAAATGGATTTCTTTTGTCTGCAACGCCCAATATTTTTAGAATTCGAACTTTTTCTTTCCCTTTTTTCTATTACTCAAAGTCTTTTTTTTTTTTAAATTTATACCAAATAAAAAATTAATTCAATGCAAATACAAGTAGAACTCGTCTTCCCAATTAATTTTTTTTAACGAAAAAACATATTAATTCAATCTAAAAATATTAAGAAAAAAAAATACGTGTCTTTCCTAATATATGGATACCATTTATTTATAATAGAGTTAAAAGTCATATAGTCCCCCACTATTTTTTAAGGCTCACATTACCACTCTTTGTTTATTTGATCGATTTAGCCACCAATTTTTTAAAATGACTTACATTGATCCTTCTATGGATGACAAACTTAACACCATTAACAAACACATACTAACACGAATTAAGATTTTTTTTTACATATCTTTATACATAATTTTACAATTAATCAAAATTGCAACAAATTAATAAATTATGGTTAATAATTAATAAAATAATAAATACCCACACCCACAAATTTATATAACAAATTAATTAACACATAATAATAATAATAATAATAATAATAATAATAATAATAATAATAATAATAATAATAATATATGAAGTTTTCAATATTTATATACAAATAATTTATAAAACTATTTTAATCTAAAAATTAGCATCCGCTTATTTCAAATTTACAATTAAGTGTTTGTAGATGTAGAAATCTACAATCAAATTCGTTCGGAGTTCAGGCACCGTTGATCTGTATAGACATTAGAGTGATGAATGTCGGAGAGGAGGCGTTCGTTCGCTCTTCGACGCCCAAGTCATAAATCATGATCCAGAATAATAATGAAAAAGTGATGCGCTATTTTTTATGGAATTAACCGCAACTAACACAGATCAATGCAATAAAGCTAGTAAATTGAGTATCACATCCACATGGACTGTAATAAGAACTAGCACTAAATACTAAGCTACCATGTTTTTATTATCCAGACTACCTAATTTTGAGTTAAATTAATCATAGGCAAATAATCAAAATTAAACTACTAAACTCAATTATCAAATCAAATGCAAATTAAACAAGACTAAAAATGTAACTATCAAATAACGAAACTAATTAATCATTTAATCATAGGGAGTTCAAACACATGAATTCATTCTATATTAATTGAATTCCATCAATTTTCAATTTAATCCAATTATCGATGAAGGATCAGAATTCTAATTATATATTTCCGTCAGGTTTCAAGGTAAAAGTAGATTAATAATTTATTTATCACTTTCGTGTCTAGATTATTTGTAACTCTCAATAGATCAACATATTTAAAACCTCATACAAATCACAAGTACGTGTATCAAATCATTCAATTTAATCTCACTAATTAATTATCTCCGTCGGGACTCAAATTAATTAACTAGCATACAATGAATATGACCTTAATTATGCATGAAAAATCTAAACTTGAATGTTTGAACCATATAATTGGAATGAAAATTGATAAATAATTAAATCAGTACATAATTTCATACATGTTGCAAACCTAGAATTAATTATAAAAACTACTCACACATAATGAAATCTAAAATAAAGAAAAAAGTAAAAAATTAAAAGACATAATTAAAATTGCAAAATATTAAAAGAACAGTAGTAGAATTATGTAAAATAAAATTTCAATCTTCAAAGTTGCAGAGAAAATCCATCACGTCGTTGTAAAATCTAAATAATGAAAGGAAAAGCCCCAAATTTCGTCATAATCAAGTCTATTTATATTAAGTAATAAAAATTCGGCAAAAAAAGGTAGGAAAAAGGCCCAAAAATACAAAATTATTGAATTCTCGAACAACTTGGCAATCGGCGGTTCCAATTGGTGGATTTGGCCTTTGAAAATGCAATACCCGACAATCGACGGGTGGCTCAGTAGAACTCTCGGGAATGCACTTCACATTCATCGAATGAGTTGACCATCGGCGGTTTTTGTCGTTGTTTTCCCGTACCTGGCTCAGGCAGCTGGTTTTAGTGCGCTCATCTTCACTCGTGCTCAATTTTTTGCTCGTTTGGCCAGCTTTCTCGGCCCAACATGTATCATCTTTAGTAGTTTAACTTTCTTCGAGCCTTAGGTACAATTCTTCACTCAATTCTATAACAAAACATGCGAAACTATACCAACACATGAAATCTTTACAAAATACATAAACAAAATGAAAAACACGCATAATGATGCAACTCTATTCAAAAGTGCATGAATAACCTGTAACACCCCGAATCTCGCTATGAGAACTGAGTGCTATAAAATAATATTTTCTAAAAATAAGTGAATAAAACGAATTAAATTATCGATAAATTTTAACAATAATATTAAACATTCACAAAACAATTCTTCAAAAATTCAGTTTTCTATTCACATAAAACTCGGAACCCAATATTTACATCCATATCAAAGTTTTGTTTAAAGTGGAAGATTTTACAAATATAAACAGTCTTTCAGTTCAAAATAGTATTAGATAATATATACAACAAAAAGAACATTATGGCCAACAACTACCATGTCACCACGTCTTGCCCAACTTCCTTTATCTGCAACAACAATATTAACATGGGAGTGAGTGTGTGAACACTCAGTGGAAACACACATTGTCCAAGTTAAATCATATCATATAGAGGGCATAACATCTTGTATGTACTTGAAACGTAGAACACGTAGGTCTGCGTAGGATGTGGCCACATAACAATAGGGTGGCATTAACCACAGTGGTATAAACCACACCATCGGTACGGTTCATATCTTAGTCCTTTCGACCTCGGATATTAGCCGTAAACTGTAGGCAAGTACATACGATTTACTTACACATCTAAACACTTAAGTTCATAAATCAATCACAAAATATAATTTAACATGGACAATAATAAATACAGAATGAAGTGTTGATATGTTACCCACCTTACAAGTTTCCTTGATGCTATACAAAAGTGGAATTCCTTTAGGGTCTGCCCTCGTCTCCCAAGCCTACAATGTATATAAATATAGTTTATTCACATCAACACTAGTCTATTGTTACATAAATAATGCAATAGTAATAGTCAAGGTCTCATAAATTCAGTAGGTTATAATTGGAATTTAAGTTATAACACAATTTCATAATAATTCTCTCTCTCTCTCTCTCTCTCTCTCTCTCTCTCTCTCTCTTTAAAATTGACACTAAAACTTAAATTTGTTCTTAATTAGGTGTTAGATTTCCGACGATAAACAACTATTAGCTTAATTACTAAAATTTGTTTTTACTCATGAATAAAATCCTCCTTACTATCCTACCAACCTGAGCACTAACTTAACATTAAAGTCATGTTCTACAATGATTTCTAGAGTAAGAAAAATTATTGATTAGATAATATTATAATTAATTTTATGTTTATTTACAATAAACTAAGCAAGGGAGCTCTCTCTGTCTCTTCACCATATTACCCCCTTTTTATCAAAATTATACGAAATTTAATTACACATCTATCACTTTAATAATCAAGGATATTTCCTTATTATTATTATTTTTTCGCCACTCACACTCAAAATTGCAGGTTTCCTAATTTTCATATTTTAGGAATTTCTCCATACATATCTAATAATTATACAATCATCTGTTCTTTACACTTAAAAGAATTTTACCTTTCCTCCGCCAAGTCTCCTATCTCCAGCCCCTAAACTATAAATTGATGTGTGATTTCCTCCCAATTTCACAACCTCATTAATTCACGTAACCCCTCACACTAATAGGTAATATGGTATATCATATCCTAACAATAGTTAAAATAGTGACAAGTGTACTAGCTAGTTATTTTAATAAGTGGTAGGCAAGAAACATGGCCAATTCTAAGATTAATTCAAGCTTAAATCCTTGATTGGACCCTTTTCTATAATTAATTAATTATTATTTTTTTTATGTTGACCGAAAACTTTTGGAATTCCCAAATAAACACACTTTAATTTATTCTTTTTATTTACTATCATATTATTATTATTTTCTAATACTACATATAATATTTTATTTTTCCGAGAACATTAAACTGCTAAAAAAAAATATCCTTAGCACTACATATATATATATATATAAATATATTAATTACTTAACTCAAACATAGATAGAAGATAAGTAAAAATAAATAGATAAATTCATATTTTATATTCTTATAATTTACCATATCTTAAAGTTCTTAACTAAATTTTATTTTATTTATTTTATTTTTCCTAGGTGTTACATCCTTCCCTTCTAAAAAAAAATTTCGTCCCCGAAATTAACACTTACCGATTCTCGAGATATTTGGGTATTTCGCCAGAATTTCGTCTTCACGTTCCCATGTAGCTTCTTCTATTCCGTGTTTGCTCCATTGGACCTTTACTAGGACAATTTCCTTGTTTCTTAGTTGTTGTACTTTCCTGTCTAAAACTGCTATAGGAGTCTCCTCATATGTGAGATCTTGATTTATCTCTATAGTCTCTCTATTGATATCATGGCTTGGGTCGAAAATATATTTACGGAGCATCGACACGTGAAACACATTATGTATTGCAGATAATTCTGGCGGTAGTGCTAATCTATATGCCACCTCTCCTACTCTTTCTAGAATCTCATAAGGTCCAATATATCGTGGTTTCAATTTTCCCCGTTTGCCGAAACGAACGACACCTCGAGTAGGAGATACCTTTAGGAAAACTTTATCACCAACATCAAACTCCAATTCTTTTCCTCGTTGATCTGCATATGATTTTTGTCTATCTTGCGCCGTTTTTATTCTTTCCCGAATCTTGCTAATAATTGCGACAGTCTTTTCTACAAGTTCAGGACCTAGGACTTTCCTTTCTCCAACCTCATCCCAGTACAACGGCGATCTACACTTTCGCCCATATAAAGCTTCGTACGGTGCCATTCCAATTGTTGCTTGATAACTATTATTATATGCAAACTCAACCAAAGGTATATAATTCTCCCAACTTCCCCCAAGATCCAATACAATAACCCTTAACATGTCTTCCATAGTTTGTATTGTTCTCTCCGTCTGTCCATCAGTTTGTGGGTGAAAGACTGTACTGAAGTTTAATGTAGTTCCCATAGCATGCTGAAGACTTTGCCAAAATTTTGACGTGAAACGAGCATCTCGATCCGACACTATGGTCACTGGAACTCCATATAATCTTACTATTTCTTGGAGGTAAACTTGTGCCAGCTTATCCAATCCAAATGTCATCTTTATTGGAAGGAAATGGGCCGACTTGGTAAGTCGATCAACAATCACCCAAATAGCTTCATTTCCTCGAATAGATTTTGGTAATCCAACAACAAAATCCATTGAAATGTGTTCCCATTTCCATTCGGGAATCTCAAGTGGCCTTAACAATCCGGTTGGACGTTGATGTTCAGCCTTTACTTGTTGGCACACTATACATTTCTGCACATATGACCCAATATCATTCTTCATATTCTTCCACCAGAATAGATCTCTCAAATCTTGGTACATTTTGTACTACCAGGATGTGCTGTATAAGGTGTACAATGAGCTTCATCTAAAATTTCTCGTTTTAACTCCATATCTTGAGGCACACATATTCTTCCTTGGAAAATCAAAGCTCGATCATCGCTCAAAGAAAAATCTGGAAGATTTCCTTTCACCACTTCCAGTCTTATTTTTCTTAAGTAGTCGTCTTTTTCCTGAGCTTCGATAATTCTACTACGCATAGTAGACTTTGCTATTAGAGTCGTAATCTTGGCCTTAATATTTTCTGGTGGCAATACCACCTCAATCCTCATGTTGGCAAAGTCATTTATAAGCTGTACTTGACTGGTTAAGAAACAATTTTGTTTCTCCCGACTTTTTCTACTCAAGGCATCTGCAACCACATTTGCCTTTCCAGGATGATATAAAATAGTACAATCATAATCCTTTACCAATTCCAGCCATCTTCTTTGTCTCATGTTAAGCTCTTTTTGCTCAAATAGGTACTTCAAGCTCTTGTGGTCAGTGCATATCTCACACTTCCCTCCATATAGGTAGTGTCTCCAAATTTTTAAGGCATGCTACCGCCGCAAGCTCCAGATCATGAGCAGGATAGTTTAACTCATGTGGCCTTAATTGTCTAGAGGCATATGCAACTACCTTCCCATGTTGCATCAGGACACATCCTAATCCTTGTTTTGATGCATCACTAAAAACTACAAATCCTTCTGACCCCTCTGGAATAGTTAGCACTGGAGCTGTAACCAACTTTTGTTTTAACTCTAAGAAACTCTTCTCACAATCTTTCGTCCATTGAAACCTTACCCCTTTTCTTGTTAGTTGGGTCAGGGGACGAGCAATCTTTGAAAATCCCTCTATAAACCTTCGATAATACCCGGCTAAATCTAGGAAGCTACGAATTTCACTTGCATTTGTAGGTGTTCTCCATTCGCTAACAGCTTCCACTTTAGCTGGATCAACCATGATTCCCTGTGATGATATGACGTGTCCTAGAAATACCACCTTATTCAACCAGAATTCACACTTGCTAAACTTAGCATATAACTTTTCATGCCTAAGTGTATCCAAAACAATTCTCAAGTGCTCTTCATGTTTCTCTCTACTTTTTTAGTAGACTAGTATATCATCAATAAATACTATCACGAATTGGTCTAAATACGGGTGGAATACTCGATTCATCATGTCCATGAAAAATGCTGGTGCATTGCTTAGACCAAATGGCATCACAACAAATTCATAATGACCATAACGGGTTCTAAATGTTGTCTTTGGTACATCCTCCTTTCGGATTTTTAACTGATGGTACCCAGATCTTAAGTCAATCTTTGAAAATACACAGGTACCTCTAAGCTGATCGAACAAATCATCGATTCTTGGCAATGGATATTTGTTTTTGATCATAAGCTTATTCAATTCTCTATAATCAATACACATCCTTAATGATCCATCCTTCTTCTTAACAAATAAGACCGGTGCTCCCCATGGAGAAACACTTGGCTGTATGAATCCTTTATCTAGCAACTCTTGTAATTGTATTTTCAATTTCTGTAACTCTTTTGTCGCCATTCGGTATGGTGATTTTGATACTGGGGCTGCTCCTGGCACTAATTCTATGTTAAATTCCACTTGCCTATTTGGAGGTAGACCCGGTAAATCTTCAGGGAACACATCTTGATATTCTCTAACGATCGGCACCTCTTCAATCTTCTCCGCTAGCGTCTGATCTTTCACTAGACTTACTAAGAAAGCTTGGCAATTTCTTTTCTTCAACATCTTTAAGGCTCTTATAGCAGTCACAACTTGCGGTATACTC
Source organism: Perilla frutescens (assembly GCA_026008535.1). NCBI lineage: Eukaryota > Viridiplantae > Streptophyta > Magnoliopsida > Lamiales > Lamiaceae > Perilla > Perilla frutescens. Next base: position 15,554,037 of record BRKX01000004.1, read on the forward strand.
CCCATTCTAGCTCCATAGAAAATAAATTCATCTTCCCCTGGCACTTGAAAAACTATTTCTTTCTCCTGACACTTAATGATCGCATGATTAGCCCTTAACCAATCTATTCCCAAAATTATATCAAAATCCTTCATGTTTAACATGTACAGATCAGCATGCATCTTCTTATGATCGAATTTCATCTCTAAACCTTTGCAAATTCTTTTTGACTCAACAGTTTTTCCCGACGGAATACTAATTTCTAAGGTAGTTTCAACCATATTCCCTTCTAAGCTCAAATTCTTACTTAGATTGGTGGATATAAATGAATGTGTGGCCCCCGTATCGAATAAAGCTAGAACTGGTATATTTAGAATACTCAACATACCTGCCATAGTTCCTGGATCTTGAGCTGTCTGTTGTTGGGTCATAACATACGCTCGTCCCTTAGGTGGTGGCGGTCGACGTTGTGAAGTTTGTGGTTGTCGACGTTGTGGCGGTGGGGGTTGGTGTTGTGGAGGTGGTAGTGGCTGACGTTGGTTAGGTCCTGGACCCGCAAACCGTGGACAGTTCATTGCATTATGACCAGGTTGCCTACAACGAAAACATACTCTTTTATACAGCAAACACTCTCCACTATGATTCTTCCCACATGTTGGGCACACTTGTTTGTTCCCCCGATTATTCGAGCTGGATCCCTCTCCTATTTTTGTTGATGGGTAGTTGTTGTAGTATTTTGGTTTTTCCTCTACCCATTTCCTTTTTCCCGTGGCAACTTGACCCATAGGCCTCTGATTAACATTAAGTGGAGTTCGAAATTCAATCTTCAAGGCTCGATCCAACACGTCTGCATAAGAAAATAACTTTAATCCTGCCAGAATGCAGCTGATTTTGGGTCGTAATCCTTTTTCAAAATGTTGAGCCTTCTTGCACTCCGTATCGACTAGATGACTAGCATACCGAGATAATTAACTAAACTTTCTATCATATTCTGTCACAGTCATATTTTCTTGCCTCAATTGAAGAAACTCGGCTTCTTTCAGATCCCTGTATGATGAGGGAATATATTTTTGTATAACAGCCTGCTGAAATTTTTCCCATGTAAAACCAAGTTGTTCTTCTTGGGTCATCGTCTTGCTGTGTGACTCCCACCAGTGATCAGCATCTTCGACCAATTGAAAAACAGCACAAGAAACTCGTTGCGTATCAGTACACATGATATGGTTGAAAATGCATTCTAAGGCACGAAGCCACCCTTCCGCGGCTGTTGGTTCGCCTCTTCCATCAAATGTTGGTGGTTGATACTTTCGGAATTGCTCAATAACTCGACTAGTGTTATCATCTGGCTCCGTCTGGACTTGAGTATTTTGAGCTGCAGCGAATTGTTGTGCAATACCTCGAAACATATTATATAAGTTTGACATAGGATCTTCTTCCGTTACTTCCTCCACTCGCAGTGGATGGCCAAGTTCCTGTCCCCTACCAGATCGCCGACCTCTAGGCATTTTCTGTTTATAACAGAAAAGATTTATAATTTCTCCAATATACATATATTACAATAAGAACAAATAATTATATTTTCTATAAATATGCAAGTTAATAATTAATAGCTATAACACAGACGGTGTATATATATATATATATAAGGTCGCCCCAAAATTCTTCAATTGGTATTATACAAGTGGAATACCTCGTCTACACTTTATATCTACATACAAAAGGTGTAGCCTGCACCCTATCTATGTATATACATACACACTTACACACATAATTTACATATTTTATATATTAAGGTTGACCAAAAGTAAAGAGTCATAATAACATTTGTCCACTAAAGAGCATTATCCTACTCAGGATTAGAGTCATTTCCCACAGCTTCATCCTCGAGGTCTTCTTCCTCGGAATCCTCATCTTCCGATTCTTCTTCTGAGTCTTCTTCTGGATCTTCTTCTTCTTCTTCTTCTTCGAGATCCTCATCTTCATGATTATTATCCTGATTTGGCTCATTTGGGGTTTGAACGGGAGTTTCATCTATATCGCCAAATTCGTTGTATAAAGGTCCTTCATCATCTATCTCCTCCCTAGGTCCATTATTTACTTGATTCCTTTGAGATAGTACATCTCTCCTTGGTGGGGGTTGGTCATAGCCTATCCAGAACGAAACTATTGTGCTCGTAAATTTCCTGTAGTTAATGTTGAGTGATCGCATGCCCGGTTCAAACCACATTCGTTCTTTATAAAGTTCTTCTGCTTGGGGTTGAAAATAGTCAGGAAGTGTGTCGATCAGTCGTCGAGTCGCCTCATGCTCAGATGGTCCCCCTGGTACATCTTTCACTTCTCTCCACATACTTAACATTCGTGTTGCGTGTACTCCCACATCATCATTGGAATTCCGTTGATACATTTTGTAAGCTGCTAGCTTCCGTACATATGGGGGAATTCTTACACTTTTCCTAGGTGTTTGAATCGGTCCTGCCATCTGCTTTTAAAACATAAGTGATGAATATATAATTATCACAATAATCTATAGTTCAAGCATGATCTATAGGTTTAGTGGAGTCCACCTAGAATTCCAGTACCCATAAACTAATAACAATCATAAATATCACAATTTCATCAATATAATACATTGTAATATCACCTCATAAAATTAAATATTTGCATCATATAGCATACTTAACATTACTTTTGACATGTACGTGCAAATTTAAACTTTCAATACCTGATTAGAATTGGGTAGATGTAGAGACAATGGGCTACTAGGCCATTTTTTTTCCAACTTAATGAATATACGACATAAAACAAGTCTACAGAAACGTAGACCTGCTCTGATACCACTCTGTAACACCCCAAATCTCGCTATGAGAACTAAGTGCTATAAAATAATATTTTCTAAAAATAAGTGAATAAAACGAATTAAATTATCGATAAATTTTAACAATAATATTAAACATTCACAAAACAATTCTTCAAAAATTCAGTTTTCTATTCACATAAAACTCGGAACCCAATATTTACATCCATATCAAAGTTTTGTTTAAAGCGGAAGATTTTACAAATATAAACAGTCTTTCAGTTCAAAATAGTATTAGATAATATATACAACAAAAAGAACATTATGGCCAACAGCTACCATGTCACCACGTCTTGCCCAACTTCCTTTATCTGCAACAACAATATTAACATGGGAGTGAGTGTGTGAACACTCAGTGGAAACACACATTGTCCAAGTTAAATCATATCATATAGAGGGCATAACATCTTGTATGTACTTGAAACGTAGAACACGTAGGTCTGCGTAGGATGTGGCCACATAACAATAGGGTGGCATTAACCACAGTGGTATAAACCACACCATCGGTACGGTTCATATCTTAGTCCTTTCGACCTCGGATATTAGCCGTAAACTGTAGGCAAGTACATACGATTTACTTACACATCTAAACACTTAAGGTCATAAATCAATCACAAAATATAATTTAACATGGACAATAATAAACACAGAATGAAGTGTTTATATGTTTCCCACCTTACAAGTTTCCTTGATGTTATACAAAAGTGGAATTCCTTTAGGGTCTGCCCTCGTCTCCCAAGCCTACAATGTATATAAATATAGTTTATTCACATCAACACTAGTCTATTGTTACATAAATAATGCAATAGTAATAGTCAAGGTCTCCTAAAATTCAGTAGGTTATAATTGGAATTTAAGTTATAACACAATTTCATAATAATTCTCTATCTCTCTCTCTTTTTAAAATTGACACTAAAACTTAAATTTGTTCTTAATTAGGTGTTAGATTTCCGACGATAAACAACTATTAGCTTAATTACTAAAATTTGTTTTTACTCATGAATAAAATCCTCCTTACTATCCTACCAACCTGAGCACTAACTTAACATTAAAGTCATGTTCTACAATGATTTCTAGAGTAAGAAAAATTATTGATTAGATAATATTATAATTAATTTTATGTTTATTTGCAATAAACTAAGCAAGGGAGCTCTCTCTGTCTCTTCACCATATTACCCCCTTTTTATCAAAATTATACTAAATTTAATTACACATCTATCACTTTAATAATCAAGGATATTTCCTTATTATTATTCTTTTTTCGCCACTCACACTCAAAATTGCAGGTTTCCTAATTTTCATATTTTAGGAATTTCTCCATACATATCTAATAATTATACAATCATCTGTTCATTACACTTAAAAGAATTTTACCTTTCCTCCGCCAAGTCTCCTATCTCCAGCCCCTAAATTATAAATTGATGTGTGATTTCCTCCCAATTTCACAGCCTCATTAATTCACGTAACCCCTCACACTAATAGGTAATATGGTATATCATATCCTAACAATAGTTAAAATAGTGACAAGTGTACTAGCTAGTTATTTTAATAAGTGGTAGGCAAGAAACATGGCCAATTCTAAGATTAATTCAAGCTTAAATCCTTGATTGGACCCTTTTCTATAATTAATTAATTATTATTTTTTTTATGTTGACCGAAAACTTTTGGAATTCCCAAATAAACACACTTTAATTTATTCTTTTTATTTACTATCATATTATTATTATTTTCTAATACTACATATAATATTTTATTTTTCCGAGAACATTAAACTGCTAAAAAAAAAATCCTTAGCACTACATATATATATATATATATATAAATATATTAATTACTTAACTCAAACATAGATAGAAGATAAGTAAAAATAAATAGATAAATTCATATTTTATATTCTTATAATTTACCATATCTTAAAGTTCCTAACTAAATTTTATTTTATTTATTTTATTTTTCCTAGGTGTTACATAACCAATTAAAAATAATGCAAAATGAGTGATTATCAAAACGTATATAAAAAGATAAAAACTTGTATGAGACCGTCTAACGGGTCTCTTATATTAGACGGATCTCTCGACTCGACCCGGTTTCGACCCGACCCGGTGATATATATATATTAAAAAAAAAACAGATCTTAGAAGCCGCTCGCTCGCTCCTCTCTTTCTCGCGATTCTTTCGGTCGTCTCTTCCCCACAACCGCCGGTGAGCCGTCTTAGCTTCCCCACAAGCGCCGGCGAATCGCCTCCCAACCGCACCAACCGCGATTTTCAGTGAGTATATATCTTTTGTAATTTAGGGTTTTTGATTTTAGAGTTTTAGGGAATTTTATTATGTTATAATACTGGTTTTTGATTATCGATCGCACTTTGAGTATATATCTTTTTGTAATTTAGGGTTTTTGATTTTAGAGTTTTAGGAAATTTTAGAGTCGAGCTAGACAAATTCAAAGACTTGATACTGTCAGAAACTCAGTCAGAATTTCTTTGAAATTCTGTTTCAAAGAATTTTGATTCTCAGTGAGTATATATCGGTCGCCTTATTGTTATGTTGTTATTTTTATCATGATGTTTCTAAGTGTATGTTTCTGGGGAATATTTGGATAGATATTATGTCCAATTGGAATGTATAGTTGGTTTGTTTCTTGTTAATTTACATTGTTGGCAAATTCTTGTTAATTTCTTGTTTACTGTCATACATAATAAGTAAGGTATTTTACTTGCAATATTCTGTATTCTTGGGGAATCAATGAGTTTGTGCTTTTGTTATGCTTTCTCTTGCATCCTTTCACGTGCAATATTCGGTATTCCCGAAAAATCAATGAATTTGTGCTTTTGTTATGCTTTCGTCTGCATCATGTTGTGACTAGATATGGTGGCAATGAGTTAATTATGCATCTGAGGACTGTTTTTATAGAAGGTGCAGCCTGGGCAGGCATTCGAAATTTGTGCAGCTCGAGACTGTCTCTATCTTTGCTTTGCTTTTTTTTTCTTTTGGCCGACTTCATATGAGGTTTTGTGTTAGCAGCTTCATACATTAGCTTAGTGAAGTGAATTTGAAACAACTGAGAATGATTACTTACGGAGGTGTTGAGCTCTGTTCTTATTGCATTAGCTCTGCCCCTCGGACAGTCTACTTTTGCATTTGCAATACAAAGGTTCCAGAACAGAAGCAAGAAGGATAAAGATGTTGTAGTTAGGTAGTATATATATGTAGTCAACATTTTTTAGTGATACTGTATTTTTAAAATAGTGATACTTGACAGGTTTTTAGTGATACTTTTATGTTAGAGATACTTACATCAGTTTGTGATACTTATTCTTATTTAGTGATACTTTTACATTCTTTAGTGGTACTGTATTTTTTTAGTGATATTTTTATGTTAGTTAGAGATACTTATTCTTATTTAGTGATACTTTATGTTTATTTAGTGATACTTTTACATTCTTTAGTGATATCATCGTCAAACTCATTGCAAATATAGGGTGATCCAATTAAGCTTTATGATTATTTTTCATAAAACGAAATCGACAATTTAATTCAGAAAATGAAGTTCGTCATCAAATTAAACCAAAGACTAATGGTTGGAACTCGTTGAAGACAACATAGTTAACTTGCATATAGTGCAAAATGAAAAATAGAAAAGCAAAAGAAAGAAACTCCAACCTCTTATTCATCTAGCTAGATTTGATATTTATAGACAAACAAGCCTATGATCACATTCATTATCTCCAAAAAAAAAAAAAAAAAAAAGAGAGAGAGAGAGAGAGATTATTATGACAACCATGGAAAATCTTTAATCCAATTAGCCCCATTATTGCTGAAATAAAAGCCATCTTCTTTAACGAGCCAAAGGCATTGTGCGGCAGCACCACACCTATACCTGTCCCAACTGGCTCGAAAGGCCTCGAACTTCTTTCTCATGGCGTCCCATTTGGGGGTGCAAACAAATCGAGTCGAGCTCCTCATCAGGAGGCCAACCTCAACGCTCCAACTGTATTATTACTATCGAGTGAGTTATAATTATGTTTTCAAGTGAAACAGTTGCAAAATATGAATAATAGTTAGTGAATGATTACTATCATCATAGCAAGTATTACTGAATACCATAGAAGTATTACTAATGCATATAAATATAAAATAATACCATAGAAGTATTACTAGTCTACAAAATTCAATATATGCATGTGATATGTACTTTTGTTGATCTATTCACGCAGAAATAACTATCTATTGAATCATAGTTATGTTTTAAGGGAAAGATTACTATTACGCTAGAAAGTATCACTATATATCATAGAAGTATTATTACTATCGAGTGAGTTATAATTATGTTTTTAAGTGAAACAGTTGCAAAATATGAATAATAGCTAGTGAAGGATTACTATCATCATAACAAGTATTACTGAATACCATAGAAGTATTACTACTGTATATAAATTCAAAGTAATTCTTTCATAGACATATCATCGAACACAAAGTATGTATATATAGAACATGTAGCAATAATTCACTCAATTTGAGAAACTAAAGGCTTAGAAACTCAAAAATTTTAAAAATCTAATTACAATATCGTTACCACTTGTAGTAGATGTTTATTCGCCTAAGTTCAAAGAAATTTCGTAAGGCTAGAAATTCAACTGGTGGGTATCACTAACTACTGTTGATATTTGTAACATTATTATCGAGTGAATCATAATTATGTTTTAAGCGAAACATTTGCAACATATCAATAATATCTAGCAAAGGATTGCTATCATGAGAGCATGTATCACTAAATATCATAGAAGTATCACTACTGTACAAAATACATTTTGCAGCTGATGGGTTTCAAAAACAAAAAATAGAAGTAAAGTAGTACTTACTCCCAATTTGCAACATAACAGATTTATACCTAGCGAAGGGTTACTAATTTACTATCATGAGAGCACGTATCATTAAATACCATAGAAGTATCATTACTGTACAAAATACATTTTTGCAATTGATGGGTTTCAAAAATAAAAAATAGAAGTAAAATAGTAATTACTCCCAATTTGCAATATAACAGATTCATCCTCGTTTATAGATATTGTTTCTACATCTTCAACATTGTCTTCATTATCAAGTATAACAATATCTGAAAATTACAAAATTTAAATCACTTTTAGAATTATTATAAAACTAATAGATTACTAAATCAAAATTTCAATAAATCAGTTCTTAGTAACATATTGTCGAACAGTTTGAATGCAAAATTTTATATACGTAATCATTGTTGAAAAATTAAAACAAAATTACATATCTCGTAACCTAAGAACACATACCTGTTGTTGCTAATGTTTCTTCGCCGGAATTGACCGAAATTTCACCGGAGGGAATGCTAATTGCTTTTCTAAAATTATCCATTAAATTGTGCAAAAATCACCGGAGGTTGAATCGCCAGTAGTTGAATCACGAGCTGCTAGGATTTAGATGTTATCTGCGATGTTGAATGGTCGGACGGTGGTTGAATCGCGAGGTGGAAGAGAACGAGCGCCGCGATCTGGAAGAAAACCTAGGCACCGCGAGTTGGGGGAGAATTAAGCTTTTTTTTTTAATATATATTCTGGGTCGGGTCGGATTCGGGTCGGGTCAGGTGGGAATCCGTCTAGCGTAAGAGACCCGTTAGACGGTCTCACACAAGTGTGCCCCATATAAAAAAGAGCAAGTAAAGCGATATCAATTCTCCTCCAATTGATAAGTGAATCTCTTTTATTTTTTGAATGAATAAATCCTTCTACCTTCTAGAAAGTTATCTCTATCCTTATAATATTTATATTATAAATATTGAATTTTTCATATATTATTATTATTATTATTATTATTATTATTATGTGTTAATTATTTTATTAATAGATTTGTGGGTATTTTTTATTTATTAATTATTAATCATAATGTATTAATTTGTTGCAGTTTTGGTTAATTGTATAACTTTGTGTAAAAGCATGTGAAAAAATCTAGTGTGTGAGAAAATGTGTGTTTGTTAATGGTGTTAATTTTTCTATCCATAGAAAGAGCGATGCGAGTCATTTGAGAAAATCGATAAGACTAAACGAACTAAATAGTCAGAGAGAACAACGTAAATCTTGTATATAGTCGAATGGGCTATTTGGCCTAACCCTTTATGATATTCTGATCAATAACATAATAATACTTGCTAACAAATTTTTGATTTGGCAAGCAACTGAGAAAGCTCCAGTATTCAACTTTACACTTGATTTTCTCTCATTTTCTGCCAACGAGATTTTATGTTTCCCCCTTTCGCCTTTTAACTCGTCTTGTTAAATTCCCAATTCATCATAAAAAAAAAAGAAGTCTTTGAGACGACGTTACTCCATTTTCTTACTCAAAATTCCTTATAAATAAATAAATGCATACATAATAAATACTATAATCATAATCTTTGGAATACACAGTATGCCTTCACCTTTATTTTATTTTTTTCCAATATGAAAGAATACTTAATTTTGGAAATTATTATTTCTCTAAAAGAGATACTCCCTCTGTTTTCATATAAATGTCATTTTGGATGAATGCACACAAATTAATAAATTAATTAAATTATCTAATACGCTCTTGTGTGAATACAATAAATTAGTTAAATATAGATATTTGAATACATTAAATGAGGGTAAATGTTTGAAAAATGTGAATTTTATGTTTCGAATCTGTAGAATGGCATTTTCTGAATGACATTATTCAGAAATGATGGGAATATATATTATCTGGACTCTAGTTCTCGCTAGAATTAAAACTGTGCATTCATATACGTGAATTGTATTTGTGGTGGATTCTCGTTTTCATTAATTTTTTTTTCACTGTCGTAGTTACAGTTGTAGTGTCTGGACTTTGGAGCGATCTATTTTTCATGTGCAATTTGTGGGCTATTATTACATACGAACAAAATAAATAAAGAAACATGAAAAAAAGAATATATACCTCTGGAAAGATAATTCTGATCTACGGATAAGGAGGTAAAACTTACAGCAGTTGCCATTAATCTTTATGCTTATTGATTAATTTGTTTGGATGTATGCTTTGCAGAAAATCAAATTGAATTATTCCATATATGATTTACAATTAATTGACTGAAGTTTTGGTTGGGCAGACATAATAAACTGAAGAATTATGAGGTTTAGTTGCTGCGGATCTATGCATGGTGCTACTGCGGTTATATGCATGGGAAGTTAGCTCTAGATCCACGTGTCCTCACGTCTAATACTTGCATGCATGACCACTTCACAAGTGCTCTAGCTACCGTCGATCACTGATAAACATGGATTTTGTATGTATTTTGGTGCTATTCGGATGGTATTTAATGGTTAATGCATGCATAAGTTGGTGTTTAATCATAGTTTCACATTTTCTTATGCAACTTTATGATTTTGCTCTTTTTGTTGAAGTTTGAGCTCAAAAGGGGATATTTTTTATGTGATCTCAACGGATGATCGACATCGGATGAATAATACGCGGAACCTCAAGAACGAACACACAACAGCTTGTAAGAATTCAATCCACTCTAACTAGACTTGAATAACAAAATATTGTGGAAGACTCGATTAACAATAAAAAAACTAGCAACACAAATTAATATATGTATGAGCTAGACTAAACTAGACTATCTAGACTATGACAACACAAATGATAAACAAAACCAAATTAATTAAGGGGCTGAATACGGACGATAGGTTTATGGGAGAATTTGGGATGATTTGAATGAGATGGTAGGGTGAGGAATGGCTTAGAGTAGATAGGATATGATAGAGATGTGATGAACTTACGGTATGGTTGTTGAACTTGATGGATAGAACTCGTGTAGATGAGAACTCGGCTGGAACTGGATGATGTTGTACACGACATGGTGATGAACTTGTATTGATGAAGAACTCGTGAAGATGAACACTTGGTGTTGATGAACGATCAGTGATGGCGATTGCAGATCGGTTGATAGACGATGACGATGATGTTGATGGAGTTGCAACCCAGCACGAACCCTGTAGTTTAAATACTACAAAACGCGTGTCTTAAAGTAGCTTCTCAAGGTAGCGAGACCACTCTAGAACTTGAGAACTAGAACGATACTCTTGAATAAGACTTAAAGTTGCTAATCTTTAAGAATGTATAAATTCGAAACCAACAATAGGTTTAGGAGACAATGTGATTTAATTCAAAATATCCAACAAAGTCTAAAGCATAATAGAATACAATGGTACCCTATATATACTAAGGGATGGACGAAAATAATAAAAGAAAACTACCTAAATTAGAATTCTAACTAGGAAAGAAGTTCCCATAATTAAAACCCTAATTACCTAACTAATGAGACCTCTAGAAAATCTCTTATTAAAAAGAAACGAAAATTACACTTAAATAAATAAAAATCTGAATAAAACAACTAATTCAATAAGATACTATAGGATAAAATTCGAACCACTTAAATAAATTAAGGGGTTTTCGAATTTCTTCAATCTTCAACTCGGCGCCATGCATGCACATGCACACGTCAACTTCCATGCATCAATCTTTAAGCTTTGATCTTCATCTTCAATTGTTAACAATGTAACAATATTATGGCTGCATTTAACACCATCTTCAACTTCAAGTTCCTTTCGCACAAATGCTTGGAAATATTCTTGTAGTTGTTTAGCTCTTAATCTTGTAATTGGTCATTTTAATTGCAGCTCCGGATTTAACTCTTCAAAGCTAGTCATAGCTTCATCAATTTTGGAGATCTAATTCAATTGGGAGATAAGCTAGAAAGATAGAGGATCGAGTTAGGGTCAGTGTCCAACTCGAATCGGGTCAATCAGAAGAGAAACGAGCAAGAACATAGCAAAACAGTTGAGTGTGCCAGAAAGCGGCGACTAACTCGCCGATCTCCAAATTTACCCACCGATCGGTGGATTCTTCACAGTGACTCAGTGAGTGTGAAATAGTTTAGAGAAATCCGTTGACCAACTCGCCGATCTCCGAATTTTACTCGCCGATCGCCGAGTTCTTCAGCACCGGTCGTCGAGTTTTTTAGAAATTAGTGTTTTGCATATTTTTGGCCCTTGAACTTACCTGTTAGGCCAGATTTTTATTACCTAGTATAAATAGATTTGTTTAGGGCGAAAATTAGAAGATTTTTATCATTATATTTCAGTTTTATTTTAGATTTCATAGCTTCATGGACTGATGTTCCTCTACAACTTTGAAAATTGAAGTTTTATTTTACATAATTCAACTACAGTTCCTTTAATATTTTGCAATTAATTATGTCTTTTAATTTCTTTATTTCTTTCTTTATCTTAGATTCCATTATGTGTGAATAATTTTTATAATTAATTTTAGGGTTTGTAACATGTATGAAATTATGTAGTGATTTAATTCTTCATCAACTTTTCTTTCGATTATCGTGTTCGAATGTTCAAGTTTAGATTTCTCATGCGTGATTAAGACCATAGTCATTGTATGCTAGTTAATTAATTTGAGTCCTGGTGGAGATAATTAATTAGTAGAATTAAATTGAATGATTTGATACACGTATTTGTGATATGTAGGAGGTTTTAAATATGTTGATCTGTTGGGAGTTAACAATTAATCAAGAGACGAAAGTAATAGATAATTGTTAATCTACTTTTACCTTAAGACATGACGAAGATAGGTAATTAGAATTCTGATCCTCCACCGATAATTGGATTAAATTAGAAGTTGATGAAATTAGATTACTATATAATGGATTCATGTGTATGCATTCCCTAGGATTAATTAGTTTATTTATTTGATAGTTTACGCCTTTAATTTCATTTGATTTGCATTAGATTTGATAATTGAATTTAGAAGTTTAATTTTAATTATTTGCCTAGGATTAATTCAACTAAAAAATAGGTCGCCTGGATAATAGAAACATGTTAGATTAGTACTTAGTGTTAATTGCAATTGTAGTCCATGTGGATACGATACTCGATTCGCTTGCTTTATTGCATTGACCTCTGTAGTTGCAGTTAATTGCATAAAAAATAGTGCATCAACTTTTGGGCACCGTTGTCAGGGACTGTATTAGATTATACATTGGTATTATTACTAACAATATTTTATTATTTCAGGTAGTTTTTGAGAACAAGGTCTACACAGCCACACGTAGAGCCTGATCCAAATTCCCCTGATCGAGGTTATCGATAGAGGAACAAAGATCGAAAAAGACAAGAGAAAGAAGTGGCAGCCAATAATGAGAATAATGATGTGTAAGCATTGGCTAGAAGGCTTTGAGAGATGGAGCAGAGATTTGCTCGATAGGCTAAGCTCGAACAAGACACAACACCTCTAAATTAGCTGTATCGGGCACCTACTGACAGGTACCTAGGCGTCGGATGGGGTGGCGGCATCGCTGCAAATAATTTTGAGCTCCGTCCAGCACTCATTCATATGGTGCAGTCAAAGCAATTCAGTGGAATGACTACAAAGAATCCAAATACTCATCTGGATGCATTTTTGAATATTTTTGTTACCATCAAGATCAATGGTGTTCCTAATAACATCATTCGGGTGCGGATGTTTGGTTTCTCCTTGAGGGATCGAGCAGAGGACTAGTTTAAGAGTCTTGATCGGGCTTTCATCACCACTTGAGACGGGATGTGTCAGGCATTTCTCGCCAAGTATTTCCCTCCTTCAAAAGCTCAGAAAATCATTACTAAGATCACCCAGTTTGCACAGATGGGTGATGAATCCATTTATGAGGCCTGGAAGAGCTATAAAGACTTGCTCCGGACATGTCCACAACACGGGTTCAGTGCCGACCAACAGATCATGCACTTCTACAGAAAAATAGTCAATGAAAAGAGAAAAATAAGTAATTGAGAATGTTTGCTTCTATTTGACTAGTTTGTTGATGTAAAAAAAAAAGAGTATAATAGAATGACAAGTTTGCACTAAAAATTGAGTGCAGTATTGAGTTTTTGATCGTTGGTGTTTTTTTTGTGGCACTTTAGTATCAAAGGAAGATAGAATTTTAATGATCCATACTCGGTTTGAAGCAAATATAAGGTGTAGTGATGTGAATTTATTTGAGTCACTTAGTCATATTTCCTTACCTTAACCAATGTCCCTACAATACAACATAAGAAAAAAACCTATTTGATCTTTACTTTAGCACATAAAAAATGGTGGATGAATAAACGATTGGCAAGTCTATAGTTTTGCATTTGTATGATATTGTTTCGATGAATGAATCTTCTTTATACACTTGAGAGTTGAGTGATACACTTATTGGTGAGATTCAAGTGTTACATTGCTGAGATTAATTTTTGTAGTTGAGTGATATAGTTACTGAGATTATATTTGTTCTTTATTTTTGTTTTTATTTTGAGGCATCGATGATCATTGTTTTGTGCCCCTCCATGTTTATTTTCTTAGTGTTCTCCTCATTGTTCAAGGACGAACAATAACTTAAGTTTGAGGGGTTGATAAACATGGATTTTGTATGCAGTTTGGTGTTATTCAGATGGTATTTAATGGTTAATGCATGCATAAGTTGGTGTTTAATCATAGTTTCGCATTTTCTTGTGCAATTTCACATTTTTGCTCTTTTTGTTGAAGTTTGAGCTCAAAAGAGGATATTTTTGAGATCTAATTCAGTTTGGAGATAAGCTAGAAAGATAGAGGATCGAGTTAGGGTCAGTCTCCAACTTGAATAGGGTCAATAGGACGAGAAAGGGGTGAGAATGGAGCAAAACAGTGGAGTGTGCCAGAAACCGGCGATCAACTCGCCAATCTCCGAATTTACCTGCCGATCGGTGGATTCTTCACAGTGACTCGGTGAGTGTGAAATAGTTCAGAAAAATCTGCCGACCAACTCACCGATCTTCGAATTTTACCCGCCATCGCCGAGTTCTTCAGCGCCGATTGTCGAGTTTTCCGAAAATTTGTGTATTACATATTTTTGGCCTTTGAACTTACCTTTTGGGCCGGGTTTTTATTACTTAGTATAAATAGATTTGTTCATGGCGAAAATTAGAAGATTTTTTTCATTATATTTCAGTTTTATTTTAGATTTCATAGCTTCGTGGACGAATGTTTCTCTACAACTTTAAAGATTGAAGTTTTATTTTACATAATTCAACTACGGTTCCTTTAATATTTTGCAGTTTTAATTTTGTCTTTTAATTTTTTTATTTCTTTCTTTATCTTAGATTCCATAATGTGTGAGTAGTTTTTATAATTACTTCTAGGGTTTGTAGCATGTAGGAAATTATGTGGTGATTTAATTCTTCATCAATTTTTCTTGCGATTATCATGTTCGAATGTTCAAGTTTAGATTTCTATGCACGAATAAGGTCATAGTCATTGTATGCTAGCTAATTAATTTGAATTCTGGCGAAGATAATTAATTAGATGGATTAAATTGAATGATTTGATGCACATACTTCTGATCTGTAGGAGGTTTTAAATCTATTGATCTATTGAGAGTTAACAATTAATCTAGAGATGAAAGTAATAGATAATTTGTTAATCTACTTTTACCTTGAGACATGACGGAGATAGATAATTAGAATTATGATCCTCCACCGATAATTGGATTAAATTGAAAGTTGATGGAATTAGATTAATATATAATGGATTAATGTGTATGCATTCCCTAGAATTAATTATTTTATTTATTTGATAATTTACGTTTTTAATTTCGTTTGATTTACATTCGATTTGATAATTGGATTTAGGAGTTTAATTTTAATTATTTGTCTAGGATTAATTCAACTAAAAAATAGATAGCCTAGATAATAGAAACTTGTTAGATTAGTACTTAGTGTTAATCGCAATTACAGTCTCTGTAGATACGATACTCGATTCACTTGCTTTATTGCATTGACCTGTGTAGTTGCAGTTAATTGCATAAAAAAATAGTGCATCAATCACCATGTCACTAGGATCAAGCATAGCAGCCATTGGATCTCATAGCTTATTTAGTAAGGGCCTTGATATTTCAGAGTAAGCTCTCATCTAGTTTCTAGCCTTACTCTATCCTGTATGCCACCTGGCTAATAAATAGATTACCTACTGCAGTGCTGACTTGGATATCTCCTTTTGAAGTGCTCTTTGAGAAATCACCCGATTTGGATCCACTTAAACCTTTTGGATACCTGGTATATAAATCTAATACCTTGCTTTCAAAGTCTAAATTTGTTGCTAGAAGCTTTCAATGTGTTTTTCTTGGCTATACACCTCGCACAAAGGTTTTTTGTTATATGATTTGGTAAGCTTGAAGATATGTATTGGTAGGGATGTTGAATTCTTCTCAACCTTATTTCCTCTACAAGGAAGCCAGTCTTTGCCATTTCAAAGTTTTGAAGACATTATTGCTCCTCCAATTAGTTTTGACAAGGCAATTTCAGATAAGGAAGTGACAGAATGTCCCACTAATCCTGGAATTGATTCTTCTTTGAGTGACTGTCATCAGTCAGTGGGTATAGAGTCCACTCAAAAGGACTTTGTTGATCCAAGTTTATCTACAGGAGCTAATCTACCTTTCCCTAGGAAGAGTACTAGGATTTGCAATCCACCATCCTAATTAAATAACTATGTTTGTAATCTGGCAGACTCCACCTTGTCTTTTACTACCTCACACAGTCTTACTTTGCAAACTTTTCCTTACATGATCTCTCCTTCTCTTTCTCCTACTTATACTGCATTTCTCTTGAAAGTACAGACCTTGAAGGAGCCTACAAGCTATGGGGAGGCTTGTAAGTATACTGAGTGTGTTGAGGCCATGACCAAGAAGCTGACCGCTCTGGAAGAGAATCATACCTGGGATATTGTGCCATTGTCTACTGGTAAGCATGTTATAAGGTGTAAATGGGTTTACAAGATTAAGCTAAAGTCAGATGGAACAATTGAGAGATTTAAGGCCAAGTTAATTGCAAAAGAGTATAATCAATAATTCGGGATAGATTACCGTGAAGTGTTTTCTCCAGTTGCTAAGATGGTGACTGTGAGATTTTTTTTTCCTTAGCCACATAGTTTGGTTGGTATCTACACCAAATCGATATAAATAATGCCTTTTTACATAGGCACTTGTCTAATGAAATATACATGACTATCCCACATGGCTATACCAAAGGACAATCTGGGGAGGTTTGCAAGCTGGTGAAGAGCTTATATGGACTGAAGCCAACATCTAGGGAATGGAATTAAGAATTGAGTAAGCACTTGACTTCTCTTAGTTTTGTTCAATCTAGGAATGACCATTGTCTATTTCTAAGAGGAACTAATACTTCTTTTGTTGCTCTTTTAGTTTATGTAGATGATATCTTGCTGTTAAGACCTTATCTTGCCATTATTAATGAGATCAAGATATCGTTGCATGAAGCATTTACCATTAAAGACTTGGGGGAAGCCAAATATATTTTGGGAATGGAGATAGCTAGATCTTCATCTGGAACTTATCTCTGTCAAAGAAAGTATATATTTGATCTCTTAGAGACAACAGTCTTGTTAGGAGGTAAATCCATTCTTACTCCTTTACCACCAGGCATCTCTTTGCATCAGGATGGAGAAGTGTTATCTCAACCTGAGTCTTATAGGAAAATCATTGGGAAATTGTTATATTTGGACCTTACTAGACCAGACATTACTTATGTTGTTCAACAGTTGAGTCAAATATGTTAACTCTCCTACAAAATTGGGGTTCTTGCAAAGATACTAGGTGTTCACTTATTGTGATGCGGATTGGGGTTCTTGCAGAGATACTAGGCGTTCACTTACTGGTTATTGTATTTCCTTAGGACAGTGCTTGGTTTCTTGGCGGTGCAAGAAACAAGATATTGTGTCATTATCTACTATCGAAGCCGAGTATAGGAGTCTTAGCTTCACTACTCGAGAGCTTCTTTGGCTTACTTATATGATGCATGATTTTGTCGTTCCTATTTCATTGCCTATTTCTATCCATTGCGATAGCAAAGCTCCTATACAAATTATACAAAATCAAGTTTTCCATGAGAGAACAAAGCATTTGGACATTGATCGTCACTTTGCCCGACTACAATATAGGAAAGACATCATTTTTCCTGTTTATGTGAGCACACAATCTCAGATAGCCGACCTCTTTACTAAGTCACTTACTAGTCCTCGTTTTAGGTTTCTGTTATCCAACCTCAACTTGGTGATCTTCACCAGGTTGAGGCTGCGGGGGTGAAGAATTCTGAGGTTTAGTTGTTGCGGATCTATGCATGATGCTGCTGTAGTTATATGCATGGGAAGTTAGCTCCAGATCCACGTGTCCTCACGTCCAATACTTTCATGCAGGACCACTTCACAAGTGCTACAGCCTACAGCTGCCGTCGATCACCATGCCACTAGGATCAAGCATAGCAGCCATTGGATCTCATAGCTTAGTTAGCAAGCTAATCTACGTGTATAAATAACAAATAGCACATTCATTTGTACATGATACTCTATTTTGTATTCTAATTCTATCATGAAATAATACTTGATCTCAGCTCATTAATATGCGTTTATACAATAATTCATACGATATTTTACATAAACGAGTCTGCGCATATTTATGCTTACGGAGTGCAGAAAGAAATATATATATATATATGTGTGTGTGTGTGTGTGTGTGTGTGTAAGAAAATGAAGCTAGTCGGAAATGTGCAGAAATTTGTTTTGATTGATAACCAAGTAGGACAAAATATAATATAATATAATATATAAATTGACAAAAATTCAAAGAAGCCAGAACAACAACAATAATACATTTGAATGGAGGGGATGATATGAAATGACCACATTTTCATGTTTTTGCAACATAACAGTAACATGGTGGGATTTCAATTTATCCAAAGGCATGGGGTAAATAAAATGAGGTATATAGAAATATAATGAATGTGTGAAAGAAGATATCTAAAGCCTATAGGCATGTAAATGTTTGGCCCATCTCCTAGCCATGAAAGGATCATGGTAATCCCAGGTTTCAGCACTGCTGCTCATCCTACCACCTATGGCCACTGCATCTCCATCTCCTTTATCCCCCATGGCCACCACAATCTCGCCTCGTCTCACGCACTCGCCGTCTCCTCCTTCAGTGTAGCTATACTCCACACACATGGCTCCATAATCCGGTACATACATCGGTATGTTCCTCTCCTCCCCGCCTCTCAGTTCTTCAATCCGAACATTCCTGGTGCCTTGATCGATCCTCATCTGGATATCTCTCACTGCTCCTCCCAGCGTTCTGGCCAGGAATTCCTCGAACTGATGCATGATGAAGCCGTTGGACGCCCCAAACCCAAACCCCACGTGGAACCGGTGGATTGTAACCCCAACTTCCATGTCAAACTGATGGTAGGATGTTGATGGACTGTCGGTCAGGTGAAGGATGCAAGATTGTGTGTTCTTGTGCACCCGGTCACCGAGTATCTTCACGCCTTTCTTTAGGCCTTCCATTGGATCTGCCTGCCCCATATAGAATAGACGATCAATCACCTGCAATGCAGTCCTCTTCCCGTAAGAAGTCATGCGTCTGAGGGGAAACACACGCGCAGCAGCAGAAGAGTAGGTTACAATGGCTAGTCGATCCATGGGGCGTAGTGAGAAGACCACCAATGCCATGGCCTGCTTCATAAGCCTCAGGTGTGGACCATTGGGACTTGCAACTAAGACCAAGTCTGTTGCGGGTTGATGTGCTAGTTTGACACGAAGATAAGCTCTGTTGCTAGGAGTTTCTCCAGCTGAGGAGGAGAAATGTGGTGAGGATGAGGTGGAAGAATGATGAGACGAAGTTCCACAATGGGTGGTGCACACAGCTGAAGTGCAGGTGGGGATGGGATGAGAGAGAGAGAGAGAGAGATGGAGACGGGGTTGGTTGGTAGTGTGGTCTGCAGGGTCGATAGGATCATCATCATCATAGCGAGCAGAGCGCAGAAAGGATCGCCTATGGACACGAGAATTGGCAATGGAGTCATCAAGGATTTGTAGAATGGGGTCTGCTTTGTTGGAGTGGAGGGAACATGGAACATTATTCAAGTTGCGAGGCAGCTGAGTCCAATGAGCACGGCAGATGGGGCAACTCACACTACCATGCCGTACATTCGAGGAAATGCAACCAAAATGGAACGCGTGGGAGCACTGAGCCGTGAAGATCGCCTGCCCCGGGCTGTTGCCTGACCTGTAGTTTAAAGGCTCCAGACAGATCGCACACAAGCTCTGGAACAACAATCAAAACGAAAATGGGAGGAGCTATCACTTTGATTCAACCAAATCATCTATCAATTACATTACAATATTACATTACATGTTCTATTCTTTTCTTTTTTATTTTGTGTTGGTTGCAACATACATGATATATATATATATATATATATATATATACCTAACTCTTTAACTTAAATATGTTCGCCTTTTCTCATGCCAATATCAAAACTTGAATAACCTTCATCACAACCAATTATGATCTGGTTTGTATGTCATAGACTAAGTAATTAACGTTTTTGGCTAACAACGCATTTATATATGATTTAGCTTTGCTCATTTTTTGTCAACATCAACACTTATGCTGATAATATTTTTACTCACAGACTAAACAGTAAAGGGATGGATCTCAACATTGCATAGGTTTTGAAGTTAAATTAAACAAAATTAAGGTTTTGATGAGCATTAACCAAAGTATGAGTGATGGACTAATTGGAGCAAATGAAATCAAGAAGGAAATGGGTGGCAATAATTGGCAAATTAAAAATAATAAAAAAAAATGTACCTTATTAGAAGAGGGGCTGGTAGTTGAATTGCCATGGGCGGCAACATCCGACAACATCTTCTTGCAAGGAGTGTTCCTTCTCGGATTTTCCGGCGAACAGGCATAATTAGGTGAAGCACAAGATATCTGAAAAAATAGTTCATATAAATGTCAGAAATTAGAACCCAACAAAAGTCTTGAATTTTCTCCACGACAATGTCAGCAGCTCTTACTCTCCCCACTGATTTGTAAGTAAAATGAAAAATCTTTGTAAGTGAATCCTCCTGGCCGAGAGGGAGAGAGAGAGAGAGAGAGACTTACAGTGGTGGCAGATGAGCTGTCAAGATGGGGTTGTTGTCTCTGGCAGAAAGATCCACAAGTCTGTACAAATATTTTCTTAGCGGCTTTCCTGAATTTCCGGGACGCGCCACCACCTTCGCCGCCCATTTCCACCACCTCAACTACACACCTACGCGGCTACACCAATCTTGTATACCACTATAGGTAAAAAACTGTGAATGAATACAAACGAAACCAGCAGCTTTTCCAAGGATTCACGCAAGTATATTGCAGAGGGTGGAGTGAATAAAAAGATCAACAAAATTCCCTGCCATTTTCCATTTTTCTTTTTTCTTTTTTTCAGTTCATCATAGTCAGACTCAGTGGTATTCTTTCTCTCTCTAAAAGAAAAACCAGTTTAATGCGGGGGCGGAGCCTTGTTCTACACTCAAATGATTGAGGTTGAGGTTGAGGTTGAGGCTGAGGCTGAGGGTGAGGGGCCTGCTACTCATCCACTTTTATGGACTGCTACTGCTAATAAATACAATCCCACTAACCCCATTTCCAATTTCCAGTTAAATTTCTTTTACCATTCTCACTTGTCACTTTATTAAATTTCACACGGCTCAAGTGGAGTATGGCCTGTAACAACCAATTTATTTTCATATTATTCTACTACCAAAGAAAGGGATCTTTGTTGTTTTTTTTTTTTTTTGGATTTCTTTCAACTATCAAAATTGTCGCATTTTTTAATTTAATATTGACAATTTCACACTCCAACTTCTATGGCCTCTCTAACATTGCTATTCTTATTTACATGCATCTTTTTTTTAATGCTTTCAATTCAATTTTAAAATTTTTCCTTATTGGCTAAAAAAAATCTGGATCGTTTCATTTATGGAATTAAATCCATATGTATTTTCTTTTAATATTTTCAACTCAATTATAAAATTTTCCTTATTGGGTCAAAAAGAATCTGGACTGTCTCATTTTCGATGGAATTGGGAAAATTCAATTCATTATTGTAATTCAAAACGATGATTCAAAATTTCAAGGTTTAATGAAAAACGAAAATTATATTCACAATCCCCATTTTACTGTTACTACTGTAGTCCCAAAAATAAATAAATTAAAAATAATGATTGACTGTAGCACTTTTTTCTAAATCTCAATTCTTCATAGCACCCAACCAAAAAAAAAAAGATTAAAAAGAAAAATCTTCAAAAAAAAAAATCAATTTCTACCGGGAACTTAGGGTTTTTTTATTCAAAATCTCAATTCTTTAAAGTCCCGAACCAAAAAAAAAAATTAAAAAGAAAACTCTCCCAACAAAAAATTAATTTCTACCTAATTTTCTTTGCATCTTGTTGCACATATCTCCCCATTTATAAATCCACTCTCCATTCATGAAACCCCAATTTCTTATTTATATTTTGATCATCATATCAAGAATCACGTTTCTATGGAGTTTGGAAATTTGTGTTTGGGGGCTATATAAAAAATAAAATGAGAGTTGTTTTTGTAATTTCCTATGTAAAAAAAGGTACTACGTCCGTCTCATTTAAGTTGATTGAATCTTTCACTATAGTTAAAAAAAATGGAAATAACTATTAAACAAGTAAACTTCATAATTCGTCATATTTATTTTCTTTGATAATGAATATTAATATTTAATGTAAATATATTGAATACAGATAGATTAGTAAATGAGTTAAATAAATATAGAAATAAATATATTTATTGAGACATCAAAAAGAAGTTATATGAATGGTATTGGTACGGGAGAATAACTATTTAAACTCATTCAAAATTAATAATTTTTGCTTCAATTGATTCAGACACTATATTATTATACTCCTATGAAATAGTATCTCAAGTTAAAATATGGAATAAATTATCCGGCAGGCATCAGGTATTTCTCTAATCATATCGAAATTTTTTGTGTGATATACCATAATGTAAAATTATATTTATGCCCCTACAAGTATGATGAAATGACGAAAGAGAACATTTAGGTCTCCATACTTTTCAATAGAGCCGACTACCAGTCTATAATATTTTTTTTAAATGCATATTTAGTTCTTTTATAATGTTTTTAAATTGGGTTTTTGTATTTTATTGTTGAAATGTGTATATGTGATTTGGTTTTCTTCTTTATAAGTTTATTTAAAATTCTATTCTTTTGTTTTCTTTTTTCTAAAGAATTGAAATCTTTTGGCAGCACAAAAATCAGGACATAGTCTGAACATAAATAGAACGGACTCAATTAATATTCGAAATGAAATACTATATAAGACAAAAAAAAATGCTAAAAAAAGGAGACAAAAATAATTATGAATTAAAAGCACATAAACCTAATTAAACATATATAAAAAGACAGTCCAAAATTTATTAATTCCTAATGTTATAAAAATTTATCATGTAACGTTTCTTTCAGAATTAGGTGGCATAAGGCGATATAGACCGAAATTTTCTTGTCAGAACTAGAAGATTTTAATTTTTACGGATACAAAATTATCATTCATAATTTATTAAATTCAACTAATTAGGCATCTTATCCTCGGATCCATCCATGTATGCAAAAATACAACTTCAATTTCAAAGTATTGAAAAAAGAGAAAAAGAAGATAGAAGGGCCGTTAGGATTTAAATTTCAAGTTTGAGTATTGGCATCAATAAATCATCATGACAGGGATGTGGTCATGCCCGCCCAATTTCCAACTTTAAAGTCAAACTCAGCTTAATATACACAAAAGCAGGAAATTATGTGTGTGTGTGTGTGTGTGTGTGTGTGAGAGAGAGAGAGAGAGAGAGAGAGAGAGAGAGAGAGGACACGCGACACACTGAACAAGAGGTTTAGACTTTATTGTTCTTGATTATTATGATTAGAAATTATTATTAATTATGTTTTGGGGCTGGTATTAACTACTAATAAAAGGGCAGCTAATTTTTTGTGGAAGTCCAAATTATATAGTCTTGACTTGCAAGCTAGTCTGCAAATTAACGGGCTACCATGTTTGAAATTGAGAGATTACTCTTTCTATAACTAATTTATCATTTTGACCCAAAAATATAATCATCCTCATATATTAGAAAAAATCATTTAATGTATTTGAAATAAAATTGAATATCTTTTTTTTTTTTTGAAGAGAAATCAAAGATTTTATTCAAAAGAGAATGAATGTTAATTTCAAATAATATTAAATAGGGGTATATTAAGAATAAATGAAAATTTAATGCACATATATAAGGAAAGTGGACTATAATTTTGAGATGAATTAAAAATAAATAAGATACTATAATTATAAGATTGGGGGAGTATATAATCATGTGTAATTGTGTACTATTGCCCACGAGACTCATTATTAATGTCTCGCCACATTTTGAGTGCTTTCACTTCTACTAAACAGAGTTGTATTAAAAGTTTAAAACAAAGTTGATTGATTATCAAGTAAGTTTAAGCACATTTTATGAAGGTTCTCTATAATTTTTTTTTAAAAAAAACTTAAGCAATAGTACATCTTGTACTCAATTGAAAGTCATTAACTAAAAATAATTGAACTTGTATGTGAATATCAAACAACAAATATAATATTACAAGATTTGGTTCAGGTTTGATAAGTAAAAGAAGAAGATATAAAATTCAAAAAAAAAAAAAAAAACCTACAATAGTTGTAATATCTCGTTTTTTGGAAAATTTTACTCTATAGTATTAATTAGAATATAACCAATACCGTGTTTGGATAATGGATTTTTAGTTAGTCAATGATGATGCATCTCTTTCAACTACTATGCTTAATCGATAATAGTGCTTGCTTCACAACAAAATTCAATTATGTAATCAGCACACCATGCATTATTATAATTTAATTATTAATTATTATTATTAACAGATTGACATCAATATTCACCGTTTCTCAAATATCAAATATTAAAGCATCTCGAGAATAAGCACGATCTATGAATAATTATTGGTAAAGAAATACTACCTCCGTCCTACTTTAATAGACTTGTTTTTCTTTTTGGTATGTCCCGATATATAGGTATGTTTCTACATTTATTTAGCTAATTTACTAATATATATCCCTATTTAGTATGTTCACATTAAACATTAATTCAATATTAAAGAAATAAATAGGGACATATTAGGAAATTTCTTGATTAATTGTCTTTTCCCAATACTTTTCTTAATTCCCGTGAAAAACTCCAATTAGCCTATCAAAATGGGACGGAGGGAGTACAATATATCCACTAATCATGATGTGGCGATCTAATTATACGCATTTTTTTAGATTTTCATAAATTTGATTTTAAAGTTATATGTTGGAGCTTGATTTGTTTGTTACGTAATCTTAATCTGTATTTTGATGAATCTGAAGTAGATCAAACATAAGTTAAATTTGAAATGATTCTATCTTTTCATTTCTGTATCTTTTTTCTTTCGAAGATCGAATTAAATTGAAATCGTACCCTTAAATATTTTGATCTTAAAGAAAAGAAAAGAAGATGAGAAAAGTTGGTTAATGGACTATGGCATAAAGCATATATTGACAGGAATATAACTTATATATGTCCTTTTTTAAAAATAAAATAAAATAATTTATCACTTTGGTTTTTCTTTATCTTTTTTAGGCCATGTGTGGGGTCCTCCCATTCTTGTCCTGTCCCTCAAAAGAGCAAAATAGACCAAAGATTTGCCCTTGTTTTTCGATAGCCTGCAATTTTATTTTTTCAAAAGCAGTAAAATTCAATGTAATAATCGAGGCATATAAAAGCTTGTGAAGTTTGACCCAGTCAAACACCCTAATTAAATTGATCATTTCTAGAGTGTGTGCCAATTTCATAATATCTAACACCACATTTTACTTTCTAATATCCACATAGTTTATAGTTATAATTTTTATATTGTACGTATATCTTATACTATATGTTAAAATATGAAGTGGAAAAATATATAATCAAGTTCAAACAATCAAATATTATACCATATATACTGAAATGTGACCACGAGTTTAGATATAGAAGTCGAGCTAACTTAAAACAATCCATAAATAGTTAAATACGCATTACTAAAAGAATTAGTGATAATTAATTTGGATGTGAGTTTAAAATCATTACCTTTTCTTTTAATTAGAAAAAAAATATATAATTGGAAATCTTTTCCCGAGATCTCGATTAGATCATATCCTCTAATGATTGCTAGACAGGCTTCGCATTTTCTAATTACATCAATTCACCCAATGAACTTAATTAAAAAATTGAAACCTTTTCCCTCAAAAAAAATAAAAATTGAAACTTTGATATGCTGAAATTTTAGGATTAAAAATTATTGTTATATATGGAATTCTTTTATTAATTAGAGTTTGTTTATTGACAACTGATATTCCATTAAACTCCTATTGACTTCTTCTTTTATCACTCTCGGTTACGTTCTATAAAACTAATCAACAAACTATTACATTACTACTTATCTACTAAATGAAGAGTAAAAATCGAAATCGAGGCGAAATCCAAAAACATTTCCACATACTATGCCAATAGACGCAAATGATATTGGCAGCTCCCAGGCCATAATGTGACAAGAAACATATACTCTTTCGGCGAATAATCAATTATTAAATAGTTGGTCCATGATCATAAATTATTTTAATTAAAATAAAATAAAAATTATCACTACTCTCTCTCCCACCAAACTCAAAAAATAAAATAACTAAAAGCTTACACTTCTAATTTTTGCCCACCGACGCTCAAAATTACTAGAGAAATTTTCAGAGGAATATATATATATATATATATATATATATATATTTTTTTTTTTTTTTTTGGTCCCCTGTCAAAATTAATGAAGAAGTTAAGAAAAGGAAAAAAGGAGTGGCAGAAAACGAGATTTGTGGAAGCCCAGCCCAATGGGTTCTTTTGGAAGACGGGGAATGGCCCACTAATCAATTAAACCCTACTTCCATTTTTAGAGCCTATCGACATTCGACAAGGCTTGTCATTTCTATTTGTTGACCACCATACATAAATCGAGACAAAAAAGTGATATGACACCATCTTATAAATTAAAATTCATAACACGTGATAAGATTTGGATTAAAATTTATATTTACTGATATATGTATAATTATATTACTGATTGATTATATTTAAATTAGAATTTTAATCAACTGTATAGATTTTGACATATAAAACAGTTTAACAGGAGATTCTCTCATGCATCAATTCATATACATTTTAAACTATTAGGGTCTAAAAATAGTGGTCTATGTAGCATAGTCCCTAGGCCCAGCCTCCAGGCCTAACCTTGACGTCCCTCGTCGAGGCTCGACCTTGTTAGGGGTGCACTTAGGATAAGGGTGAAGAGAAGGAAGACCAGGTCTGATGAGTAGATAAACGCGAGTTCCGCGTATCTCTGGGTAAATGACTGTAGCAGGTAAGATTGGATTCTGATTTCTACGGGAATCCTAAACGGAGGTGGGGCGGCAGACCTCTTATAAAAAGGAAGGACAAATAGTTGGAGGGGAAAGGGGCATCTTCCAGACCACTTTCCAAGGCATACGACTCTACCACCCCTACTATTTCTAAATAGGATTCAGGCCACCTCTAAGGATCTTAAAAGTGTTAGTTTTGTATACTAGAAGACCTGTCTTTTGTATACATTATTGATGATGATTTTATGATGATATAGAATGAATACAATTGCAGTCACTGTTTGCATTTAAATTGTTATATTTACATGCATGTTCACTATACTTACATTGTAGATGACATTGTGTGGGTAAACACACGGTTAGATCATATCATCGGTTCCTTGTAATGTATTAAAAGGCTCACGGTCTAGATGGCACTGAACCTGCTATCCGTACGCCGTAGAATAATCTGATAGTTAGTTTGTATTAACTAACTGATTATTCTAATACACGGGTAAGTGTATTGAGGAGGATCTACTTAGGATTCTATTCTCTATTCTGACCTTAAATGAGAGAATAAGAATCCACAGAGTTCGGGTTCTTAACGCCTATATGTTGGCGGACATATACGTGTAGTGTTTGCAGCTTTGATTTATCATAGGGTGAGATTCTTTCATAGGATCAATAATCTCGATATCTTGGGTTGTGACATTTACACTTATGATGGGTCGTGCAATATGTAGGGGCACCGTGTCCTGGTGCGCCAGGTTGATGGTGTCCCCTTGAGGAAATGCAAGTTCATGCTGAAACCCTGCAGGTGGAATTTATTCTGTGCATGAGTAAAGCTTGTGTGGTACTACTCAAGGAAAAGATATTAATTAACTATAGTTGTCAGAAGCTTACATAATTAATTAATGGGCATTATATCTTAAACATGGGGAATGGCTGGACTAAAGGAGAAATCATATTCAGAAATATGTATTAAATTGGTAGGTCAGTATTATTTCTTTAGTGGAATAAAAATAATACTTAATTTATTTAATTATATCCTAAGTTTATTGGATATTATATATTAAATAAATTAATGGGCCAATTTAATATTCTTCTAGATCCCTGTTGTAGCCCAAAAAGTGACTGGATTGAATTGGAGATAGAACAAGAGATAGAGATAGAATTCCAGTCCAACTGGGACACCAATTTCGTCCACCCCCTATAAATAAGAGGGTGGAGGCACGAAATTTATATCATAATATATCAACCCTCTCGTGTTCTCTTGACCTCCACAGATTCCATACCGATCTAGTAGATTTCAGCCCACCATGAAACTAGATTCAGTCCGGGAATACAACAGAAGATCAAGGAGTGGAATAGCATCAAGGGGCGCCTATTATCATTCATACAACAGCAAGATTAGACCTTTAATCTTGTCCTCAACCCGTCGTTTAATTTGTAAGTCGTTTTTCGGTATTCTATGTTTCCGCTTTAGTAGAATCGAAAACCGAATTTGCATGTTAATTAGACTCGGTTAATTAAAACATATGAGACGCATGAATTTATGATCTACATGATATTAAGATTAATGAACATCCAATTAAATCCTACGGTGGTTCAATTCGAAAAAATCCCAACAACTGGTATCAGAGCGGGTTTTGGCACTGTTCTAGATTTAATTCTAGGATTAATTCGAAAAATATGTATAAATTTGATGAAATATTTATGTTGCTTAAATTTTCAGATTTATGTGTTCATATTTTCAAATTGGTTGTGTTCAAAACTTGGATGAATTTTTGATGGTGTTTCGAAAATTCTAGTTTTGGATGAATTGTAATTTTCGATCTACACCTAGTAGGATTTGGAATGTAATTTTGATAACTCAAAATTTTCAGATTTATTAAGTGTAGGTTTCAAAAATTTGAATATCAAATTTTTCAAAAATTTGATGTTTAATTTTCCTAATTTGTTCTATGTATTTTTCGATCACATTGAATTAATTTGGAGAGGTTTTTGATTTGAAATCAAATTTCCAGATTTATTTAATGTGGTGGTTCAAAAATTATGTGTATAAAAATTAGATTTGGTATTTTTGATGTTTATCTTAAAATTACCTAATTCTAATCTAGATATATTTGAAAATAGAATATTAGATTTGAATAGAATTTGAAGTGGATCAAATTTCCAAATTTAATCTTCTTGTGATTTTCAAAATCTACAAAGATTTGAATTGGATAAGGTAATTTTTGATATATATCAATAGTTATCTAATTCTAATCCTAAAAGATTTGAAAATAGATTTTAAATTTGGAAGAATTTGAAGTGGATCAAATTTCCAGATTTTTTATCTTGAAATTTTCGAAATTCTTGTAGATAAGAATTGGAAAAGTAATTTTTGATGTATATCATAAATTACTTAATTCTAATCTAGATAGGATTGAAGATAAGATTTAAATTTGGATGGAATTTGAAGTGGATCAAATTTCCAGATTTTATCTTTGTAATTTTCGATCCTAGCCTATCCAAATATTTGGGATAGATTTTTGATTTATATCAAGATTTCCAAATATTAATTAATTAGGGTGTTATCCGAAAATTAAGAAATAAATTTGGTGGATAATTATAACAAATTTCCAGATTTATTCTTAAGGGATTTTCGAGATTTATCAAGATTAAATTTGGTGGATAATTATTTTAATTTCCAAATTAAATCTTGAATCTATTTTCGAAATTAATTAATTTAATTAATTGTATTTTTCGAAAATCATGTCATGTGTGGATATCATATGTTATTTTATGCTAATCATGTAATTGTGATTGTTGGATTTGTAGACTGACTTGTTTGCAGGGTTACCGACTATCATGACTCCTTAATTATGTGATGTATGTTTTAATTTATGTTGGATGTATGATGGGTCGTATGCCGGTTTGGCTACGTGTTTTTAATCCATGAGAAAATCCATGGATTAGGTCTAGGTTTTATTTTATGTTGTTTTAATGTAATAGAAATAAAACTGTTAGACCAAGTTATTGAGTTGTAATTTTATTCTAGATATATTAGTTTTTTCCTCTAAGGAATAGATATTCTATATTGAATAAAGTTTGAAGATCAACTCAAAGGAGGAGAGTAGTACAGCTCAAGAAAGGAAGTATCACTAATTCACGTCCCGAAATCCTAACTGGAGCTAGGTTTTTCGGCGAGGCGCAGTGATAAGGGCGGCAGCCATGCCCGAGGTTCCGGAGCTGACTTTCCAGTTTTATTTCATTCAGCAATATGAGATATAAGCCATGATAGTTGGTTTTTATTATTTTTACTTATTATGTTGTTTGAAGCATGCAATGATGTTTTATCATTTTATGTGATGTTTGCATGTTTTACAATGGGATAAAATGAAACCTCAATCTTAAATAACTAAGTGGGAGATATTCATACCAAAGTATGTAGAAATCTCAAACGGTCTCCATTAATCTGGTTTAATTGAGATATGATAGACATGCGAGTTGACAATAGGTCTTCCTCCATAACGGATGTGTCATATCACTGTTATCTCTAGAAATTAAACTTCTTTATCAAGATAGCTGTAGAATACTACTAGAACAAACTGACTCCTCCAACTGGAGCAGGGAGTTCGAAATAGTGGAGTTGGTGCTAAGATGATGATGTTCACACTTAGGTATAATTTATTAATAAACGTCCACACTAACGTGGCTTATTAATTGGAAGGTTACATGACCGTGGTTATTTCCGACTATTAATTTACTTGTCATAAGGAAAATTGACTGGAGGTAAATTAAAGGTGGTTTTACCTGTTTAAGGATGAATTTTATAAACGCCCACACTAACGTGGCTTATAAGAAACATTTTTAAAATGTCGGTGGATTACATATAATTTTTTGAGGTATACGATTATATGTGAGTATCCTAAAGTTTGTGACTATACTGCATGTTTACTTTACAGTTATTCTGTATCATCATGGCACTCTCCAACCTGTCCACTATTCTCAAAGAAAACAAGTTAATCGGTGAAAATTATAATGACTGGATTCGAAACCTTAATCTTGTTCTCACTGCGGAAGGACACAAATTCATACTTGAAGAGGTATGTCCTCAGAAGCCAGATGAGGGTTCTGACGAAGTCCAAAAGGTTGCATATGATAAGTGGGTTAGGTCTAATGAGATAGCGCGCTGTTACATTCTGGCGTCCATGTTGAATGTGTTGCAACATCAGCATGAACCTATGAAAACCGCTTATGATATCATGTACAACCTTAGGCAGCTCTTCGGTCATCAGAACCGCTCGGCACGCCATTTAGCAATGAAGAAGCTAATGGATGCGAGAATGTCTGACTCTACACCTGTTAGGGATCACGTTCTCACGATGATAGGGTATCTGGCTGAGATCGAGACCTTGGGTGGAGAGTTGGATGGCGATTCTCAAATTGACATTGTTCTTCATAGTTTGTCCCCGAGGTTTGAGCAGTTCAGGATGAAGTTTAACATGATTAAAAGGGATGTCGGCCTGAATGAACTGCTCATGGATCTTCAGGCAGCTGAGTTACTTCAAAAAGGAAATCCGGAGGCACACCTACCTGAAAATAGGGCGTCTTCTTCCGGTACTAAAAGGAAGAAGAAGAACGCACCCAAGAAAGTTGCAGAGGGGGCGCCTAAGGTGAAGAAGTCCAAGACTAAGATTCCTCCTGAGGAATTTAAGTTAAAGACAAAGTGTTTCAAGTGCGGTCAACCAGGTCACTGGAAGGCGGATTGTCCTAACAAGAAGAAGAAAAAAGGTATGTCTCAATCTCTTGTCGTTGAAACATGTTTAGCTACTTGTTCTACTCAGTCATGGGTAGTAGACACTGGAGCTACTGATCATATTTGCATGTCTTTACAGGGGTTCCTGGCAAAAAGACAACTGAGTGATGGAGAGATTTCAGTCTACATGGGCAATGCTACGAAAGTGGCGGCAGTTGCAGTGGGAGACGTAACCTTATCTTTTAGTAGTGATAGGATTTTAGTTTTAAAGGATTGTCTTTATGTGCCTGGTTTTAGGCGAAACTTGATTTCAGTTTCTAAACTTGTTATGGACGGATATTCTGTTTCTTTTGATAACAAGGTTGTTATCTTTAGTGATAAACGTTTTATCTGTTCTGGTACATTGGATGGGCATCTTTATTTACTTAATCCTATGCAAAACACTACGCAAATGCATTTACTGAATACATCGGTCATAAACCCTAACAAACGAAAAAGAACCTTCGGAAATGAATCAAACCTATCTTTGGCATCTTAGGCTCGGCCATATTAACCTTAAACGGATACAAAGACTAGTAAATGATGGACCTTTGTCTTCATTGGTCCTAGAATCGTTTCCTTTGTGTGAATCCTGTTTGGAAGGTAAAATGACCAAGCGACCCTTTAAGGATAAATGGAATAGATCTGAAGAGGTACTAGATTTGATTCACTCTGACTTATGTGGCCCTATGTCAGTTCAGGCTCGAGGAGGGTACGAGTATTTCATCACGTTCATTGATGATTACTCAAGGTATGGATACATATACCTGTTACGCCGCAAGTCAGAATCCTTTGAGACTTTCAAAGAATTCAGAGCGGAAGTGGAAAAACGTACAGGTAAAAGTATCAAATCACTACGGTCTGATCACGGTGGTGAGTACCTCTCGAATGAATTTAGGGACTACTTAGCAGAGAATGGGATTACATCCCAGTTGACTGCGCCGGGAACGCCACAGCAGAACGGCGTGGCGGAGAGAAGGAACAGAACATTGTTAGAGATGGTTAGATCGATGATGAGCTATTCAGATCTGCCCATTTCATTCTGGGGATATGCCTTGGAAATGGCAGTCTATATTCTTAACGTGGTTCCATCAAAATCAGTCTCATCTACGCCCACAGAACTTTGGATTGGACAAAAGCCCAGTTTTGGACATTTTCTGATTTGGGGTAGTCCAGCACATGTGCTGGATAAGGAAGCTGATAAGCTGGCACCACGTACAGATGTTAGACTATTTGTTTGATATCCCAAAGGAATGAAATGTGGTTTATTTTATAGTCGTAAGGATCAGAAGATCATTGTGAGTACCAATGCTCGATTCTTAGAGAAAAACTATGTGATAAATCATAGGCCAAGAAGTGAGATAGTACTCGAGGAACTTCAAGGGGAAAATTTGAATCTGACACCAACAGTACAAGAAGATGAACCACAAATTACTGCACAACGTGTCACAGAAGTACATGAACTGCCTCGTCACAGTGGGAGGGTTGTACGCCAACCTGACAGATTCATTGGTTTGGGTGAATCTTTAGATTTCCCTGAAGGACTAAATGAATTGGATCCCAGGACCTACGACGAAACGATCCAAGACAAAGATGCAGATTCTTGGAAAATTGCAATGGAGTCTGAGATTGGATCTATGGATCACAATCAAGTCTGGGAGCTTGTAGAACCACAAGATGAGGTAAAACCCATTGGGTGTAAGTGGGTTTACAAACGCAAGAGAGGAGCTGATGGGAAGGTTGAAACCTTCAAGGCAAGATTGGTGGCGAAAGGGTACACTCAGAAAGAAGGGATCGATTATGAGGAAACCTTCTCACCGGTAGCCATGCTTAAGTCAATCCAGATTCTCTTATCTATTGCCGCTCATTTGGATTATGAGATTTGGCAGATGGATGTCAAGACGGCTTTCCTGAATGGAAGTCTTGAGGAAAACATCCACATGAAGCAACTAGAGGGTTTCATTGCTAAAGGCCAAGAACACTTAGTGTGCAAGCTTAAGAGATCCATTTATGGACTTAAGCAGGCGTCAAGGTCTTGGAACATCCGGTTTGACGAGGTTATCCAGTCATATGGATTCGTGCAATGTCCGGATGAGAGCTGTGTGTACAAGAAGAGTGACGAAAACGTGGTGGCTTTCCTCATGCTATATGTTGATGATATCTTACTTATTGGAAACAATGAGAAAGTATTATTTAACATAAGGGTGTGGTTGTCCAAGCAGTTCGATATGAAATATCTAGGAGAAGTCGGACACGTCCTTAGCATCAAGATAATTCGAGATCGCCAGAAAAGGATGTTGTGCTTATCCCAGACGACATATATCGACACAGTGCTAGCTAGGTTTAACATGCAGAATTCCAAGAAAGGTTTTATACCTTTCAGGCATGGAATTCATCTATCCAAGGATATGTGTCCCACACACAGGCTGAGATAGATGAGATGAAGGGAATTCCATATGCTTCGACTGTGGGAAGCCTTATGTATATGCACTAGACCTGATATATGCTATGCAGTCGGTATGGTAAGCAGATATCAGTCTAACCCTGGACAAGGTCACTAGACTGCGGTTAAGAATATACTCAAGTACCTGAAAAGGACTCGAGATTATATGCTGGTATACGGCTCTGATAGTCTAGTGCATTTGGGTTACACGGACTCAGATTTTCAATCCGATAAAGATCAGAGTAAATCTATCTTAGGCTATGTGTTTACCTTGGGAGATGGAGCCATTGTATGGAGGAGCATAAAACAGAAATGCATTGCGGATTCCACCATGGAGGCCGAATATGTAGCTGCCTCTGAGGCTGCAAAAGAGGCCGTCTGGCTCAAGAACTTATTGTTGGACTTGAGCGTGGTACCTGATTTGCCTAAGAGTATCACGGTATATTGTGATAACTCGGGTGCAGTGGTAAATTCGAAAGAACCCAGAGCCCATAAGGCAAGTAAACATATAGAGAGAAAGTACCATCTTATACGAGAAATTTTTAAGAGAGGAGATGTGGCAGTGGTCAAGATTGCATCGGAGGACAATTTAGATGATCCATTCACGAAGAGCCTTCCAGCTAAGACCTTCTATGGTCACGTGGAGAAAATGGTAGTGAGATGCAGACCCGGGGTTGCCGTTTGAGATTTTAGTTAGAGTTGGAGAGTTAGCCAGTTTGTTTTATATTTGAAAGACATGCTTCAAGTATAAGTGGGAGATTATTAGTTTTGTATACTAGAAGACCTGTCTTTTGTATACATTATTGATGATGATTTTATGATAATATAGAATGAATACAATTGCAGTCACTGTTTGCATTTAAATTGTTATATTTACATGCATGTTCACTATACTTACATTGTAGATGACATGGTGTGGGTAAACAAACGGTTAGATTATATCATCGGTTCCTTGTAATGTATTAAAAGGCTCACGGTCTAGATGGCACTGAACATGCTATCGGTACGCCGTAGAATAATCTGATAGTTAGTTTGTCTTGACTAACTGATTATTCTAATACACGGGCAAGTGTATTGAGAAGGATCTACTTAGGATTCTATTCTCTATTCTGACCTTAAATGAGAGAATAAGAATCCACAGAGTTCGGGTTCTTAACGCCTATATGTTGGCGGACATATACGTGTAGTGTTTGCAGCTTTGATTTATCAAAGGGTGAGATTCTTTCATAGGATCAATAATCTCGATATCTTGGGTTGTGACATTTACACTTATGATGGGTCGTGCAATATGTAGGGGCACCATGTCTTGGTGCGCCAGGTTGATGGTGTCCCCTTGAGGAAATGCAAGTTCATGCTGAAATCCGGCAGGTGGAATTTATTCCATGCATGAGTAAAGCTTGTGTGGTACTACTCAAGGAAAAGATATTAATTAATTATAGTTGTTAGAAGCTTACATAATGAATTAATGGGCATTATATCTTAAACATGGGGAATGACTGGACTAAAGGAGAAATCATATTCAGAAATATGTATTAAATTGGTAGGTCAGTATTATTTCTTTAGTGGAATAAAAATAATACTTAATTTATTTAATTATATCCTAAGTTTATTGGATATTGGATATTAAATAAATTAATGGGCCAATTTAATATTCTTTTAGATCCCCTGTTGTAGCCCAAAAAGAGACTGTATTGAATTGGAGATAGAACAAGAGATAGAGATAGAATTTCAGTCCAACTGGGACACCAATTTCATCCACCCCCTTATAAATAAGAGGGTGGAAGCACGAAATTTATATCATAATATATCAACCCTCTCGTGTTCTCTTGACCTCCACAGATTCCATACCGATCTAGTAGATTTCAGCCCACTATGAAACTAGATTCAGTCCGGGAATACAACAGAAGATCAAGGAGTGGAATAGCATCAAGGGGCGCCTATTATCATTCATACAACATCAAGATTAGACCTTTAATATTTTCCTCAACCCGTCGTTTAATTTGTAAGTCATTTTTCGGTATTCTATGTTTCCGCTTTAGTAGAATCGAAAACCGGATTTGCATGTTAATTAAACTTGGTTAATTAAAACATATGAGACGCATGAATTTATGATCTACATGACATTAGGATTAATGAACATCCAATTAGATCCTGCGGTGGTTCAATTCGAAAAAACCCCAACAAAAAGTCCTCTAGTTTCGGGCCATCTCTAAGGATCTTAAAAGTCCTCTTGTTGTTCCAGTAATCGATAATCATCACTATCTTTCATTTGTTTCATAATTATTTATAGCTTTCAAATTATTTTTATTGATTTAAATCCGACTTGAGCGTCTGAGTTCGCCCGATCGCCAATTCTCTAGGCAGTCAAATTTCACGTTCTCTTGTGTCTATTTCGCTGTCTGAATTCCAATACGATATTAATTGCGGATTTAGCATTCACGAACAATATATAATTTTTTTTTGTAAGTTATTAATTTCACTTTGTTCTTCCCCAAATCCATAACATCCTCACCAATTTCATCCTTCGTATGAATTTGCCAGGTTCTACTACAGTAAAACCTCCATATAAGAATAAATCTCCTTATGGAGTTATAGTAATAAAAAATGACAGTCCCATCTCGGGACCAATTATAAATAAGAATAACATATACATTATAATATTTTAGTGTTTTTTAAGGACCATCCTTAAGAAATTTACCTCTATATAGTAATAAAATGATATTAAATTTTAAATATATTTAAATATCTATAACTATTTAACTATATATGTTACATTAAACTTAAGATTGTATGAAATACTTATCTAAAGTTAATTGTGACTGTTGAAGCTTAGTTTTGTTCAAGATATTTATGGATCCACGTGGCAAGCTTTCCGTATTTTCAGGAAGTTAGTTGCTAGATATTTTTAGAATAGTCGGTTGCTTACTTCTATAGATACTGTAATTCATTTGTTTTTGTAATCAGTTTTTTGGTCAATAAAATTACATTCAAATTCTCTCAACTTCTCTCTCTCTCTCTCTCTCAAAGCCTTATTACTGAAGATAGGTAGTTTTAACATGGTATCAGAGCTGCTAGAAGTAGCTGCAGGCTCCCAAAGATCAGAATGCACAAGTTGAAAAAGGAGCTGTTGTGAGAAGAGGTTGAGAAGTATGAGAGGTTTGGTGAAGTTTGCCTAACTTGCAAGCATCACAGAAAGAAAGCAAAGAGTTTTTATATTTAATATTGAGAGAAGTACAGACTTGATGAAGAATAGAAGAACTAGGATGCCCTAGCTTTCTATGCCATTCATTTATATTTGTATTACAAGAAAGAAAACAAACATCAGACTTATTAGAAGAGGAAACAACAGAATCTGCAGAGAGGGTGAATGTCTGATAGGCTGTTGAAGCTATAGGAATAGAATGAGGCTTAGGTGGAGGCATAGCTGAGAGATCCAGCTGGTACAGTCCCTTGGTGAGAGGTCCCTTCATCAGAATTTCCTGAGTTTTGAGATCCTTAACACAGCAAAAAGTAGGATATAACTCAACAAAGACATTGTTGTCACCAGTAAACTGAGAGATGGTGATCAAATTTTTTGTGATACCAGGCACATGTAGAACATTGTGAAAAGCAAGAGTTTTGCTGGAAGTTGTAGGAGTAAAACTTGAATCACCAATATTAGCAATAGTCAGAAGATTACCATTTCCAACTTGAAGAGCCTCTGAGCCAGTATAAGGAGAGCTAATCTGCATATTGGAGAGATCATTGGTGATGTGAGCTGTGGCGCCAGAGTCTGCATACCATTGATAATCATGTTGTTGAGCATAATAGGCCTCCTCCTAAGCAACATCAGATGTGAAATCAACATAATATACCTGTGGAGAGGACACACCAATGAAATGGACATCAAATCTCTTGAAACACTTCAAAACAACATGTCCATTCCTTCCACATATCTGACAGATGACTTTAGTACCTCTAGAGCTACCATGGCCACCTCTACCTCTGAAAGGTCCTCATCTACTAGATAAATCAGGAATACCTCTACCACGACCAGAAAAATGATCTAAAGGTGGTCTAACACCTGAGAACTGAGCTACATGAGCACTAGGAACAAGGAAGGAAGCTTGAGTCTACAATCTAGCTTCATGTGCTTGTAAAGCATATTGAACCTCAGGTAGAGTGAGAGTATCCGCCCTGTTTGTGAGATTAACTACAACTGCATCAAACTCAGCACTAAATCCAGCCAGAATATGCATAATAAGATCTTCATCATCCACTGGCTTGCCAATAGCAGCCAGATTATCAGCATAGGTTCTCATTTTTAAGATGTACTCATCAATAGTGAGATCTCCTTTCTTAGTAGTTTGCAACTGCAATTTGAGCTGCATAATCCTTGCCTTAGACTGAGACTGGAAAAGAGACTGTAAGGTGCGCCAAAGATCCTTAGATGAAACACACCGAGTAACATGACCTATCATCATCTCAGATATAGATCCAATCAACCAACTGAGTAAGAATTGATCTCTGCAGATCCAGATTTGAAAATCTGGATTATGAAGTCCTTCACGTCGAAGAGAAGGAGCTAAGAACTGTGGGGGAGGCATAGCAAATTCTGAGATGAGATCTTCAAAACCGTGAGCTTGAAGAAGAGCTAACACTTGAAATCGCCAAAAAGCATAGTTATTTTGATCAAGTTTGAAGGTTGGAACTGGAAGAAATGAAGATGATGAGTTTGGAGCGGAAGCCATAGCAAAAACAACAAATTTCAGCAGATTTTGAAACAAAAAATATGCGATAGAAACGCAGTTGGATCACCTCTGGTTATAAGTTTTATATTCATTTTATAGATGATTTTACTCATTTTACATGGATCTTTCCCCTCACTTTGAAATCTGAGGCAGCTGATGTTGTTAGAAAATTCATTACTATGGTTCAAACTCAGTTCTCAATTACTGTCAAAAGCCTTCAAACTGATTGGGGTGGTGAATATAGATCTCTTGACTCTTATCTGTCTAATCTTGGCATTCATTTCAGACATTCATGTCCTCATATTCATCCTCAAAATGGCAAGGCTGAAAGAAAACACCAACATATTTTTCAAACTGGTTTGACACTTTTAGCTCAAGCTTCTCTTCCTCTAAAGTTTTGGTGGGATGCCTTTGTTGCAGCAGTATATCTCATCAACAGGCTTCCTTCTCCTACCACCAAAGGTACTTCTCCTTTTCAGATCTTACATTCTATTCCACCAGATTATTCTTTCCTTCATACCTTTGGCTGTGCTTATTTTCCTCTTCTCACTCCATATAATGATCATAAATTGCAGTTCAAAACCACTAAATGTGTGTTTCTTGGTTACAGTTCTTGTCATAAAGGTTACAAATGTCTCAGTCCTTCTGGAAGGTTATATATTTCAGATTTTGTATCTTTCAATGAAAATGAATTTCCATATGAATCCTTCTTTCCAAGCACTCAACTGCCTTCTACTCATGTTCCTTCTTCTACTGCTACTATACATATTCCTAGCTTTTCTCAATCTCCTCCTTCCTCAGAAATACCACCAAACATACCACCAGACATGCCATCTCCTCCCTTTATTCCTAGCTCAGCTCCTTCTACTTCTATTCTTGTTTCCTCCTCTTTACCCACTGTGCAGCATCCTATGATAACCAGGGCTAGGAATGGCATATTCAAACCCAAGGCATGGCTGTCTGAGGTCAAGCTTCCTACAGAACCTACATCTGTGACACAGGCTCTTAATGATCCTGGTTGGAATAAGGCTTTGCCGGCTGAATTTTCTGCCTTGCAACATAAGGGCACTTGGATTTTAGTTCCTCCTTCTGCAGATCAGAAGTTAATATCTCATAAGTGGGTGTTTAAGGTAAAGACCAAGTCTGATAGCACTCTTGATAAATTGAAAGCTAGACTTGTGGCTCGAGGCTTTGAACAATTTACTGGGGTTGACTTTCTTGAAACCTTCAGTCCTGCTATAAAGTTTTCCACTCTGAGGTTGGTGTTTGCAATTGCTGCTATGAGGGGCTGGAAAGTTAGACAAATTGATATAAATAATGCCTTTTTGAATGGAGATATTGAGGAGACTATTTTCATGACTCAGCCAAGGGGTTTTGAAGATAGTCAGTTCCCTAACTATGTCTGCAAGCTTTCTAAGGCTATCTATGGTCTAACACAGGCTCTTAGAGCCTGGTACAATACTCTAAAGGAGTATCTCAGCTCGGTTGGTTTTCACAGGTCACAATCTGACTTCTCCTTTTTTTCAGAGTGACTGCTACTAGTACTGTCTTGATACTCATCTATGTGGATGATATACTAGTGACTGGAGATAGATCAGAAGAAGTTCAGGAGGTTATTCAACAACTTAACACCAAGTTCTCTTTGAAGGATCTTGGATCAGTGGATTATTTTTGAGGTATTCAAGTTACTCATACTTCGGGCTCATTTTACTTATCTTAAAGCAAATACATTGAAGAAATTCTGGATAGGACAAATTTGTCTGACTGCAAGCCTTGTTCTATACCTATGATGTCTGCTGTCAAGTTGTCAAAACATAGTGGTTCTGTGTTTGAACACCCTACTCTCTACAGAAGCACCATTGGAGCTCTTCAATACTTGACACTAACTAGGCCAGACATTGTATTTTTTGTGAATAAACTTAGTCAGTTTTTGCAGCAGCCACTCACTCCTCATTGGGCTGCCTGCAAGCACTTACTAAGATATTTGAAAGAAACTAAAGACGTGGCTCTGATCTTCAGCCCTTCCTCCTCCACCATGATAGAAGTTTTTGCTGATGCAGACTGGGCTAGTTGCATTGATGACAAGAAGTCTACTGGGGGACATTGTGTTTTCTTAGGCAGCAATTTAATGTCCTGGAGTGCTAAAAAACAGGATGTAGTGTCAGGGAGCAGTGCGGAGTCTGAGTATAGATCTCTTGCCAATGTCACAACAGAGGTAATTTGGTTGCAGACATTAAGCAAGGAGTTGGGGTTCTGTAGTGACAGCACATCTAAGATTTGGTGTGACAATATTAGTGCTATTTCTCTAGCTTCTAATCCAGTGTTTCATGCAAGGACTAAACACATTGAGATTGACGTTCATTTTGTTCAGGATAAGGTTCAAGAAAAGGTAGTAGAAGTAGGCCATGTTCCATCAAATGATCAAGTGGCTGATGTGTTTACTAAGCCACTAGCTGAGACACGGTTTCTTGATTTGTACATCTGAAGAAAAACAAAGTAAATATATATAACATGTAATGACACAAAATGCCGATTCTTGATTTGGACGTGATGTTTACGCCACATTTTCTAAAATACAAAACACGGTTTCTCTCACTCAAGCATGCACAAAAATTATCTTAACTAATCAACTCTTCTATTTATATTCTCTAATTAATACTTTCACACACACACACACACACACATACATGCATGCATTTTGTTGCCTCTCTTTCTCATTCCTCATTCTTTTTTCTTTTTCTTTTTTTTCTTTCCCATTTTCCTATATTTTTAGGGTGGAATAAAATGACTGTATGAATTGATATATATATATATATTTAATTATATATGCATGTAATTACAATTAATTATATTTTTTAATTTATTTTATGTATCATTTATGTTTTATTTTCCAATCTTTCTCATATCAATAAAAATGTCATTTTATTTTGATGATCCGATTATAAATTTATTTTTAAATAAATTAATATTGGAAATTAAACGGTTTTGAGTTTGGTTTAGGAAAGAATTGTCAAAAAATTCAAAATCGACTGAAGATAGAGGGGCGGTAGAAGAATATTTGATGGAGGAGGTGGATCGTTTGGGCACTGCGACAAATTTCTCAATGACTCAATCTAGGAACTCCATGTTATTCTAGTGGTAAATTCATTTTTTCTTAATTCATTTTTAATTTATTTCCCCCTATGTGATGTGATGTATATTTATGTTTTCATTCTCTTTTAATTGTTTTAGCATCCATCTCTAACTTCGACTCCAGATCAATTTTAGATCACCCATTATCTGAAAGAAAAGTCCCCAATTTGACTAATCATTTTTTGGAATCAGTTTTCGTCTATAGTGAAGTCATCATTCTATTGCATAAAAGTTTTAATTGATAACAGATTAATGGAGGTTAATTTGATACTTGGTTGTAATTTATTGGTAAAAATATAACAATATCGGTTACCTACGTTTATTAATAAATCTCATAATTACAATGGATGAGAGCATGAAATCATTGAGCTCTGTTGCATTTTATAGCATTCAATATGGCCATTCTAAAATATATACTTAATTAATTAAATGGTTATTGGATGCATGCATCAGACTTTGATATGATATGCTTGAAAATGATTGTGGTCTCCGTTGTTTATTTAATTAGTTAATATTATACGCCTTCTCATGAATACTTGTGATGTATTAATGAGAAATACATCCTTTTGACCTTATTTCCACGTCTAATAATCCTTGGAAGTTTTACTTTGATGCTTTTATGATTTTCTCGTATTTGTTACGAGAAAGAATCTAAGGAGTTATACATTGTTTTGCAGCTGCACTCCTACACCTCGATTTGAGAACCAGACGTGGTGTGAAAAAGTAGCCAAACCAAGCCTCTCTCTGTTGAGAAATATGCTTGCGTTTAGGTATATATGGTATTTGATATTTCACACATCTAGCTGTTTTTTATTTATTTCAATATTGT
Source organism: Perilla frutescens (assembly GCA_026008535.1). Lineage (NCBI taxonomy): Eukaryota > Viridiplantae > Streptophyta > Magnoliopsida > Lamiales > Lamiaceae > Perilla > Perilla frutescens. The sequence goes on from BRKX01000004.1 coordinate 15,597,204, forward strand.
TATCTTGTCTCTTGCTTTTATGGTGAATTGTTGATGATCATTTTTTATCTCCGATTTCTACTATTTTTACTTCATTTTATGTGTCTTTTATGCTGCATTGCTTCCTAGCTAGCTTTGTGTTAATATTATGCATGTATAATATGCGCCTCAGTTAACGAATAGTAACCGTCTTCAAATTTTAAATTAGTTACAGTGGAATGTGTTAGTTAATGAAATAACAGCAACTATGTTCAAACTAGTTGCGATTTACTCATTGTTATATCTTTAAATTATTTTTAGTATATTGGTCAAGTGGATTAGCATCCATTGGATTCTCACAGTAATTGATCTTCATAAAGAATCCGTATATTTGGTTGACCCTCTTTGTCACCGAATTCATAATGATACTTGGACACAGACTGTGAACAAGTAAGATTTTCCAACTTTCTTGAAGTTTACATATATTTTAATTTTAATCTTTCATATGAATAATCAATTTATTATTTTTTCATATTTGGTTTGAAGGGAAATTATTATGTACAATGCAAAATTAGGGCGCAGAGGTAAGAAACAACCACACTGGGAAATTGTTAAGGTATGTACAATTTGAAATAAATACAACATTAGTAGCATTAGATTATTAGAAGTAGAATTTCACTTCTTAATTTTTCTGAACATGGTCCAATTCAACCTGATTCTAAGCAATGCAGGTTTTTTGTGATGTGCTACATGAAAGAAATTATTGATGAGATTGCAATTAGGGGTACCATATCTCTGAAATCTCATGTAAGTTTGTCATCTATAAGTATTTATCATTATTATTTTCTACACAAAAGTATAAATAAGTATTGTGATTATTACTGTTATTGTATAGTTTCACAATCGGACATATTCTCAAATAGAGATCGATGAAGTTCGTTTTGAGTGGGCAGATTTTATGTTGGAACAAATATAGGATGTTGGCATTTGGAATCAAAGTGAGCAGATTACAATCATTTTTTATATTTTGAATATTGGATATTTTGGAGTTTAGATTACATTTTTGAAATTGATGATGGATGATAGTATTGGATATTGATGATAATCTATTGAATCTTAATCTTTCGTTTTCAGACAATCTTAACATTTCAACAAATAATGTAAACTATTAAAACTAAAATCCGCATAAAAACATGCGTACCTTTTAGGCTGTTGCGTGAGTGACGAGCTGAGAGCTTTATATATAATATCACACAAGAATTTATGACTCACAAATGAAAGATGGACCAACAGGTCTGCAGAGTTGCAAACCCGCTCTGATACCACTTTGTAGCGCCTCGATCCCAAAAGATCGTGGAAATAGACACTTTGGGTTGGAATTAAGAAGCGGAAAAGAAATGGGGTAATTAAATTGATGATGGGGTATTAATCCAAAAAATATTAATGTTTGGGATAAAATTTAACAACTGAGTATGCCAAAGATAGGTTATGCCATCTGGAAAATCGGACAACATAACCTCTGTAACTAGAGAGAATCCCTGTTTATAACGTCTTATAAGAGAAGAATTGAAGCTGTAACAATTCAATAAGCCCTTTCATAGGCCGAACGGAAACAAATAAACAGATACCAACAATCAATAGACCCATTCATAGGTCGACAAAAGAAACAGACACCAATATGCTGAACAAATGAAGCCCTTCAATAGGCAAAAATGAATGATCAAATATACACAATGAAAGACGGGGCTTCCTCCCCTTAGAATAATTATATAGTTAAGCATATGAGACATGTTTACTTAGGAAGTTAACAAATGTTCAGAATCAGAGAAGCAGAATCATATCAACAAAAATACCAAGATCAGAGTTCTTAGCATTCAGTAAAAGAATATCATAAGTGGGGAAGCTCAATTATTAACAGAATACTAACAAAAAGAGATAACGGAAAAATATGTAAATTACAATAGCCCATATCTCAGCCTCGTCACCTCCACGCTTCAGCCTACTGACCTGAAAATATTTGAAAAGATTTGGACTGAAAACTAATGCACTCAGTGGGTAAGTTCTCACAATTTAAGCTATGCAAATCATTTTGTAAAAATAATCTATCTGTGTCCATGCAGGTAGTGAAGCTTAGGAGGTTTAAAAGTTGCAAGCAACCTAAGTTCACCAAAACATTTTATTTTGAATTTTCGTAAATTTAATTTATTGTAATTTTTTTGCAAATATATGGACTACAGATAAATTAACCGTAGAGATAACAAAATAAAACCGTAGACATTACAAAACACAACTGTAGACATTATAAAATAAACCGTAGATATTACAAAATAAACCGTAGATTTTAAAAAACATTCACCACGGTTTAGTAAACCAGAGTATTAAGAAATTGAAAATACTACGAAGTAAAACACAACCGTAGTATTAAGGTAACTTTTACTACGGTTTTCAGGTCCAAATGAGGTGAAATATCTACGTTCGAAGCGTAATCTATAGTCTTAATTGCCTTATTTCTACGGTATTTTTGGTCTCATGACTATGATGTCATAACCGTAGTCGATTTGCTCTTAAAACTATGGTTAAAAACGTAGAGTAGGTGGGTGCTCTATCTCTACACCACCTTTCTTTACGGTCATAGATCTCTTAATACTACGAGTTTTAGCCGTAGAGTATGAGCGTTTTTGTGGTAATGCTTACTCCCACCGACCTTTAGATATATACACTGATCAACATTGTTCTCCTTAAATCCAAAGGAAAAAATGGTATGATTAAACTTTAAATACCATTAGCAGGAAGCTTGCTTAAACTCGTATATTGATTTCTTTAATTTACATATCAATGTGTTCATTTCCTTCAATTGAGAAACCAACTGGTTGGTCCATATAAACATTTTCCTCTAAATCTCCATTAAGAAAGATAGTTTTCACATCCATCTGATGCAACTCCAAGTCATAATGAGCTACAAGTGCCATGATAATTCTGAAAGAATCCTTTCGTAAGACTGGTGAAAAAGTCTCTTTATAATCGATTCCATCCTTTTGAGTAAAACCTTTTGGCAACAAGTCTAGCATTGTAGTATTCTAGATTGCCATGAGAATCACATTTAGTCTTAAAGACCCACTTACAACCAACTCTCTTGCAACCTTCTGGTAGTTCTACAAGGTCCCAAACACCATTATGTTTCAAAGATTTTAACTCTTCTTTCATGGCATCTAACCATTTTTCAGAATTATCACAACTTACGGCTTGTGAAACTGAGACTGGATCATTGTCATTAATGCTCAAGTCAGTTTCTGACTTATGTAGATAAACCTCGTAGTCATTCGAAATGGATGGTTCTCTTTGAGATCTTATTAATGCTATTTCTTAAGGTTCTTCTACAACAGGTTCATTATTGTGTTGCTCGTCTTCATTGTTGTTTGGAACAACAAATTGAGGAACACTCACTTTACTGCTAGATGCACAAGTTGAAGGAACTTGTACTTTAAATTCTTTAATTTCCACGTGTCATGGAATTGTACTCCCACTGATTTCACCACTTTTAATGAACCTCACATTTTCAGTCTCAACAATTCTCATTCTATGATTAGGACAATAAAATCTATACCCCTTTGATTTTTCTGAATAACCAATAAAATATCTACTCATTGTTCTTGCATCCAGTTTCTTTTCTTGTGGATTAAAAATCCTTACTTCTGCCTGGCAACCCTAAACGTGCAGGTACCTTAAACTAGATGTCCTAATCATCTATAGTTCAAAAGGAGTCTTTAAAACTACTTTACTAGAAACCCTATTTAACAGATACATGACAGTTTTCAAGGCATACATCCACAAAAATAAGGGTAGAGATGAATTGCTTAACATATTCCTAACCATATTCATTAATGTTCTATTATGCCTTTCTAATACACTATTTTGTTGTGGTGTACCTGGCATTGTGTATAGAGCACAAATACCATGTTTCTGAAGGAGTATTGCAAATGGACCCGGGTGTTGCCCTGTCTCATCATATTTTCCATAATACTCACCACCTCTATCGGATCTTACAACTTTTACCTTTCTGTCTAATCTACTTTATTCAAGTATATTTCCAAGGCATCCACTACTTGAGATTTCTTATGCAGTAGATAGACATAACCATAATGTCAATAGTCATCAATAAAGGTGATGATAAAATTTTCCTTCCGAAAGAATTAACATCAAAAGGCCCACATATATCAGTATGCACAATTTCAAGAAGTCGGGTGCTTCTTGTGGCTCCTTTCTTTGTGTGTTTTGTTTGTTTTTCTTTAATACAATCCACATAAATATTTAGATCAATAAAATCTAGACCTGGAAGAATCTTATTCTTCATGAGTCCTTCCATTCTTTCTATAGAAATATGACCCAAACGTTGATGCCACAAGAGAGCAGAACGTTCATTCACTAAACTATGTTTAGTGCCAACATTATGATGCAGAGTCAAAAGACTTTCAGAATACAAACCATCTAAATTCAATTTATATTTGCCATTACAAAGAACACCAGTACCAATGAGATGATTGTGCTTAAATAAACTGAAACATCCATTACCAAAATTGAAAGAAAAGCCAGTAACATCCAGTTTAGATAATGAAACTCAATCCAGACTTTTAAAAGTCCTTTAAAATCCTGGTGTTTTCAATCTAGACTTTTAAAAGTCCTTTAAAATTCTGGTGTATTCAATCCAGACTTTTAAAAGTCTTTTAAAATAAGGGTGTATTAAAAAATCCATGGACTTTAAAAAGTCATGGATTTCATTGGATTTCACCTCAAAATCACGTTAAAAATACAAATGATGAAATCCAACCTCTGGACACGAGATTTTGATGAATTTGAAAAACCCGACGCACGGTGCAGTGCAGCGGCCACTGAGGAGTTGAACTCGGGCACTCCAGCGACCGCTGGATGCCAGCGGTCACTGGGAGCAAGGCGGTTTGCTTCCAGCGGCCGTTGGTGGTCGTGCTTATTTTGGTAGTAGCTGATGAGTGAAATGAATTATTTTAAGTAGGTAATCAGAATTCTATTGTTGTTTTGATTCTCAGAGATGCAGGTTCAACGACGATGAAGAAAGTTGAGCGGTTTTCTGTTTGAAAAGTTACCAGTGATGGCCGCTGTCTGTTTCGTGCACTTGTATGGAAAAAGTTGAAATGTTTCTGTTATTTAAATTCTTTTTGTTAGTAATTTCTGGAATAGGGAATTGGATTGTAGTTAGGTTGAATGCTTTGAACTTGTTTCATGCAATATTGAGTGTAATTTGATGTTCATCACGATGAAGTTGGTTTCTTTGGAGATTCTTAGTTGTTTGCAGTGTTCTATCTTAGTGAACAAGTGAGGAGAAGTGGAAAACTTGAGATGAAAGAAATTGTAACAAGTGAAATTCTGAATGTAGAGAATTCTTAGTTATTATCGAACTCAACAATCAAATAATCAAAAAGTTGGATTTTTTAAATAACACCAAGAGTATTTAAGCCATAAAACAATTAAATATAGAATGCTGAAAATTTGAATCCCTTAAACTTCTTTCCTGCCTCTTTATTTCTGGTCGTCATCTTTGAATGTTCGAGTCTCAAAACACTCTTCATCTGGGAATGAATAATATGTGGTTGAAAAGATGATTGAATTAGCTTTCCAATACCGTCAAGTCATCAATGTTGCATGTTCTGAATGTTGAAATTATTGTATTCTATTTTGGGTGTTAAGTCTATTGCTTGGAACCGGGTAAAAGGAATGGCTCTCAACAAGGGCATGGCTATTAGCCCACGGGAAGAGAGAGAAAGTGCAAGTCTGTTGAGTTGAGGCTAAGGGTTTATGCAAATAATATTTTTGTTTCTTTCTTCTAGGTGGAGAACTTATGTTTTACAAGTTTTAGGTTGATAACTTTAGCTTATCCATGATTGCATATCACTAAACATATGAAGTAAGGTCACATAAAGGTGTATTTTTATTTTTGTGAATTGATTAATGCGTAGAATTGTTACTGGTGAATGTTATATCTGAATATCGCTCGAATTTGAGATAGTTGGATTGATAATTTGATATCTATTCAAGCTCATTAGTTTCAACATATTTTTTTTCTCATTATTGGATTAAGATTTTTTTGAGCTTTGGTACAACCATAGTGATAGGGATAGTGTGCATTGTATTGATTGGTGTTGGAATAGAAGGGTTAATCAATTACTCAAATGTAATGCAGTATTGGTGATTCTTCTTGTGAAAATAGAGGTATTGCGCTACTCTTCTTGTGTTTACAAGGGTGTGCATTCATGGTATATGGTGGAAATAGGGTGTAGTGAAGATGATATGCTATGAGGATCTGAATACAGTAACCTTCATTTGGTTTCACTGCGATTAATTCGTGTCCAGATTGCTGATGTTGTGTTACAGTATTGGTGATTCTTCTTGTAGAAATATAGGCATTGCATGACTGTGGTTGCATGTGCAAGGGTGTGCATTCGTGGTATATGGTGGAAATAAGGTGTTGTGAAGATGATATGCTATGAGGATCTGAATACTGTGTTGCAGTATTGGTGATTCTTCTTGTGGAAATATAGGCATTGCATGACTGTGGTTGCATGTGCAAGGGTGTGCATTTGTGGCCCATGTATGGTAATAGGGTGTAGTAAAGATGATATGTTATGAGGATCTGAATATATAGAATTTTCTCTGGTGGCACGACTCTGATTGCATATGCAAGGGTGTGCATTCATGTCTTAGGGTGAAATAGGGTGTAGTAAAGACGATATGCTGGAAGTTTCTCTCTGTTGGTCGGTTGCTGCATTCTCTTCTTGTTAGTTTTTTTTTGGTTTGTTAAGAGATTTATATGTGCAAGTTAAAGAAGTATATGATGATATTCGGGCCAACAAATATATTGGAGTATTTTTCATAAAAGATGAGGCTAATTTATTCAATTTACTTGAGTTAGTGTTTGTTGTTTGCTTCTGACATTGGTTTTTGCAAACTGTCTTGTGCTTCAAGTAAGCGTGAATATCTTGCATGCACTAGAGTTCACTTGGTTCGTGGCTCCAGCGGTCGCTGGGAGTAATCGGCCCACTTCCCAGCGATCGCTGGGTTCTATTTTTTTGGGGTCGAGCGATCGTTGTGTTCCATCGAGCGCCGGAAACAAGGATTTCAAATCCATTAAAATCGTGCGAAATCAGTCCGAAATCCATACACAAAATTCAGAGACTCTGCGTGGAGTTGGCAGACTCCATGTGGAGTCTATGGATTTATAAAATCCATAGACTTTTCAAAGTTCAACAAAATCCATCAAAATCCGGATTGAATACACCCCCTTAAATTCCTAGATAAAGTAGGAACATAAAGAGTTTTCAATAAATCTAAATGATGTCTAGTGTCAAGAATTAAACGATAAGTCCCGACTGCTTCCACTGGAACTTTCATTCTATTCCCCATGAAGACGAACTTCTCATTCGGGCTTATGGTTTAGATTGTAAGGAATCCCTGCATCGTGTTAGAAATATGAGTCATACATCCAAAATCAATCCACCATGAATTATGAGGAACTTCAGTTAAGTTTGATTCGAAGCACACATAAGCATTAAGCTTACCTTTCTTTTCCAACCAAAGCTTATGTTTCTGACAATCCTTTTGGAAATGTCCAGGTTTCCCGCAGAAAAGACAATTATTATTTGGTGATTTCTTCTAGATTTACATAGAAGTCTCATTAGTCTTCAATGACCCTTTGCCTTAATCATGTTTCTTCTTAAATTTATTTCCAGCTCCTTGATTTTCTCGGTGGCTTACATAATGAACTAAGTTACTTCCTTGATTTTTAAGCCCCGTTTCCTCTTGAACTAACATATTGTGCAACTCGTGCACATTCCATTTATCTTTCATGGTGTTATAGCTCATTTAGAACGGACCATGCTCAGTTGACAATGAGTTAAGAATAAATTGTACAAGGAAGTTCTCATTCACAGCCATTCCCAAGGACTTAAGTTGTGCTGCAATATTTGTCATCTCAATGATATGCTCATGCATAGTACGAGAACCATTAAACTTCATGGTGGTTAGTGTACTCATTAATGTCCCAATAATAGACTTATCAGCTGTTTAGGAGCGCTTTCCCACTAACCCCATAAATTCTTTAGCACTTTCGGTATTGGGGAGAGCTGTATTAATACTGTCTGCGATAGTCATTCTCATGAACATTAGGCTGAGTCTGTTAGATCTTTTCCAATTTTTATAATAGGCTTTCTGTTCATTGCTACTAGTATCAGTAATAGCAGCAGGTTTCTCTTCCATTTATAGCAAGATTAAGATTCGAAACACCAAGATGGAATTGAACTTGTTCATTCCAGTCAGAGAAATTAAGCCTATTAAATATTGACACAAACGATACATGAGAATTCAAAGAATTGAGAACATGTACTACATAATAAAATTTTCACATAAGTGTTTTGAGACATAAAACACATGTTACACATATAAAAAACAATTAAAGTATATTGATGATCTCCTTTGGGTAATACATCAACACACAACATACAACATAATGATGCTAATAAATTTTTTAACATTCTTTTATGATAAAACATGCAGCAATTAGAATTATTTATTACCTTTGGGTATATAAAAAAACTAACAGTGCATATTTATTGCCCACAATCATATTCATTAATTATAAATACAAATAATCAACATTTGGGTGATCCATAAATGCGTTATAATAATGAATTTCAATTTACCCATAAACCATCAAGCATAATATTTAGTATCAATTATTTTATGGGTAATTGAATAAATAAACATTAATCTAGAATCAAATAAACATACAAGTTTGACCACTTTGGTGATTAACAAACGTTCTCAATATTTAATTCCATAAGTTTCGCATATATACGAAAATAACATAATATTTACTAGTTAAAACTTTCTCTAGTAAATTTGAAGAATCTTGTTAAAGGACATTAAAATATCAAGCAATAAATTTCATAACACATGCTCTGATACCACATGTAAACAATAAACCGGTGTTTCACCTCCTTGATTATCTTTCTATCATCTATTGTACGTGATGGTTAGAGTTTTAGAGAATATCTTTTATATCAGGAAGTGGACCCAATTTTACGATAATAGACTGTTATTCCCCATAAGCCCACTATTCCCATCAAATAGTGGATATAATAAAGTTGCTCCATATTAACCCGAATATAATTTAGTCCATAATTAATTGATTATTTATTTATTATTAATCCTTGGTAAGCCACATAACTTTACATGAGACATAAATAATCTTACATTATTGGTATTGATGGTTATAGTAGTAGCAATGGGCAGGCACCAGTCATCCACCTTCGAGTCTGAGTTTGTCGAGAAGGCTTGGAACTCAGAAATAGCCTTGAGGTCTTGATGGTTGTCGCTACTTAAGTAGGTAACGCCACTGTTGCTCTGGTGGTGGTTGTAGATGTGAGTCAAGGACGAGTCTTGAGTCTCCGTCGAGTCACGATTAACGAAGAAATCCTTAAATTTAGGTGGCTGAATGTAGGTGATGAACACGGTGCAACTGAGGACCGCAAGTGAGAAGGAACATCTTTCGTTAGTGAAGAAATGTGCCGCCGCTCATTCATGAATGGAAGTTCTCTCTAAATTAAGACAAGTGGAGAAACAGTTGCAGAGCATTACGATTGATAAATTGGCGATCTCATATGTGAAAGAAAGGCTGAATAAACTCTTTCATTCTATTTTTTTTCTTTTCTGCCTTTTCTGCTTTTTTTTTTTCCCGCATGTTCGCTGTTCTTTCTCTTCTTTTTTTAACATTCTTTCTCTCTCTCCTTTTTTGTCCCCTAGGATAGTGTTTACATTTGTTTATTTTTCTTTTTTTTTTTCTTTTGTGTTTGGTGTTCCTTTTATTCACGTGTAGGAATTGTTTCAGAGTGGCTGTTTTTTTATTTCTTTTATATTTTTGAAATGGGGCTATATATTTGGAGGTTGTATTTTAATTTATTATGATTTTAAGATAGTTGGGATTGTAAAGATAAAAAAAAATCTAAAAAAATATATTTATATTTTAATTAATTTAGGGATTGTGTTGAGAAAATTGAGGGTTGTGTGGGCTCTCTGCTCACTGCTTTGGACTATTTCATGACTTATACCACTCATTTTGTGACCCAAATGTCTCTGGATTTTTTTTTCCTGTTCATTGTTATGGAATTTTATGTGATTTAAAATTTTAATTCGAATGACGAGAAAAAAAATATATATTCAAATAATCGTTATTCCAAATTGTTGGACTCTTTCTCTCTAGTTCAAATTGTTCCGAAATTTTTTGTAATAACTACACATTTTTTAAACAAGTATTTTTTTCATTATTTCAAAAAAAAAAAAAAACAAACACAAAAGGTAACGCGGCATGTGAAACACTAATTATGGACCAAATGATTTGATCTCATTTCCTTAATATATAACAGATTAATTTGAGACTTCAGTTTCACACGGCATACCCAAATATAATATTAATATATGCTCATTATTTATTTAATTTACATTTCGATGAATATGCATTGTGTGTGGTTGCAACATTTTGGAACGACAAGATTTAATTGAGAAACCTATAACGTAAAATTAGCATGCACATGGTACATACAATTAGCTTAATTAACCAACTTTACCCCGTTCATGTAATACATGTGATTTGCTTACACTAATTTTTCGGGTTACATCGTAAATGATTTAATTAGTTGGTTAACCAAATGAATTTGAGTTCAAATGCCATGAATACCTAAACCAGTTTTGGTTATGACATGGCAAAAATGAGTTTTTATTTTTTTTTTCACCAACAAATTAAACAAAAAGCAGAAAATAAGAGGCAAATTACATTAATTAAAAGAGCTTAGAAACAAGATAGCAAATATGAGCAAGCTTAAGCATGTTTTGGTTCCTTTTAGCGAGGGGGAGGGGCGAGCGCCCCCGCAAAGCCTTCCCGCAATTGCTTGCGCTGCGTTCGACTTCCAGTGACCGTGTATCCAAATCGTAATACGATTCCGAATTCAAATCGTTGAGCATTCCCTCGAGGGTTTCAACTGACTTATCATAATTTGTGAGGCATGTTTTGAGGCCGCCGCCCGATTTGATTGCGGCGGCAATGTAATCTCTGGTATCAGTTGCGTTGCGATACGCCTGGCGTAGGACTATGTCGATGAGCATGTAGCGGTCGGCGCCGGGAGCGTGGGGGTCGGAGTAGATGGCGGCGCGGCAGAAGGCGAAGTCTCTGGTCTTTTTGCAGACTTGGATCGCTAAATCTTCTTTCTGTGCGGCGGCGGAAGGTACAAGACAGGAAAGGGCGGTAACGATGAGCAAGGCTGAAGAAATGGCTGGAAAAGCGCCCATTTTCGATTTCGATAAAGACGGATCGATGCTTTTATTTTTTTTTCCTTAAATTAAAAATGAGTTGGTTAGAGATAAGTAGTACGGTATCATCACATTCACGCACCTATCTATCTATATATATATAATTATAAATAAAGATAAGTAGTACATACAGTATCATCAAATCAAATTAACTATGAAATTAATATAAAAATTGAATTGAAAATTTGAAAATGAGATGGATTGTACGTAATAGGGGAAAGTGCAAGATTATATTTGGGTTCTATTTTCCACGTTATGATTAGTTTGCTAAATTTGTGCGCGGATGATATGGTAATTGGTAGAGAGAGAGAGGGAGAGAGTTTAATTTATGAATATTAACATAAATAGTTGTAACGGGAAATTTGAATCTTAAATCCGATTAATTTTGGGGAAAAACTGTTGCATAAGAACTGCCCTATTTTTTTCCTTTTTGATGGAATTAAGGCACCTAAGATGCACCAGTTTATCACGTTAGATTTCTTGTTGCATTTTTAAATTACGAGATTTTTTTTATTTTCTTTTCTTCATTTTTTTATGATTTAATTTTAATTTTACAATTATTTTTTAGGATTCACCCCACCCAATTAGGATTTATAATTTTAACTAGAAATAAATTTTCAATTTTCAATTAATAATTCATTATTATGATTGATTATTTCAAAATAAAATTGTATAATTTTTAATTCATTTTTTTATTGATTAATGTTGACTATTTTTTATTAGGAAAAATCTCTTCATAATCCATAAATGTATTTGTAGATATTTTAAAAGCAATTTTTAATTCATAAAAAATACAAGTCAACTTCTTCCTAAAATGAGGGTATAAGTGTAACATCATGTCAAATAATAATCCAAGCTTTAATTACTTATATTTATAACATATTTTAATTATGAATTGTGGCGAAATAGCATTATCCGATTAAATCACAACACATCACCAATAAATTATCACTCGTAATAAGCATCCCATTACCAATATTTCAAATGACATTTTCATGAGAGAAAATAATCAGAAATCATAAAAGGAGCTGAGCTTGCAAGAAGATGATAACATGATTATATTACATAAAACTATTCAACCATATATTTATAATCATTGCATGGGATGTTCCATGTAATAAGCAAATTAAATACCGCCATTTCCGTATTTTATATAATGATACAAATCAAACATACAGATAGTTTAACAATCGTATCGTTAAGAACTAATGAGGATATATATGACTATATGAGCATATAATTAATTTTTATCCTAAAATTAATTTGTCAATTCAGTAGTAATCCAGACATCCCATGATCCTATCCTACCTACTTCATCCACTGTTCTCATAAAATCGTCTACACATTTCGGATAGCTTCTGCCTTCTGTAAATAATTAAGTTGAATGATTTAAGGCAATGATGAACAAGTACACAATAATGATTAAGGTTTAATAAGTTCAAAAAAAAATAAAAAAAATTGAAGTTGGATAGTTGTTATGTTATGACAAACATGAAGTTGAAATGAAATTCTCATTTCTAAACTAAATTATATTTTTATTGAAATATTTTTGGATTTACATATAATTGACTTTAATTTAAATATTGAATGATATCAACTGGAAGTACGTTTTGTAGACCGAGTTATGCCCTAAATACTAAACTATGCCCATTTTTTCTGAAAATTATGTCAATGTTACGATAAAAAAAATATTTTTAAGTTGTTATTTAGTTGAAATTATGATGATCTTATTCACGAACAATTTGTATATATATGTGCGTTGGATTTCTATAGAATCAAAAATTACATTAATTGGAGTTTTCGTTAAAAATACACACACACACACACACACACACACGCATATATACACACACACAAGGGAATAGATTAAATGAGAACCAAGTCCTAGTGTGAGAATTAAGAATCAATTTCCATCATTCATCCGCAAAAAATATGTGATCCAGATCAAAAGCAACACAATGTGACATTTTTGTAATTTAAGAGTTATTTTAAGGAGGTTGGGGTACTTTGTAATTTAGTAAATCTAATTAAAATACTAGGGATTTTTTCCCTCTTATTCTCTGTCACTATTCTTCATCGCTTCTTCTTTCCCGTTTCTTTGATTTTAACGTGCAATAGACAAATTCATGAAAATAAAAAGAAAAATATCATCCATATCGAATTCAAATTGAAGATCACCTAGATCGAATTCAAAGTAATATTTGTTCGTCTTCCTTCACGATTTGTTCTCTCTCTCTCTCTCTCTGGTGGGTTTGCTCTATATTTCTCGATCTTTGTCACTTTGTGTGTGTGTGTGTGTGTGTGTGTTTCCTCCTCCTCCTCCTCCTCCTCCTCCTCCTCCTTCTTCTTCTTCTTCTTCTTCTTCTTCTTCTTCTTCTTCTATTATTATTAGCATTCAAAATTTGTGTTATATGTAATTGATTAAGTTGATCTTTTCAACTTTCAAAATTAATAGATGTTTTCAATTCTTTGTATTGTTGTTGGCGTATGTGACTGTCTAAAACATATTATTAGAGGTTCAGAATTTATGTTTTTTATCTATTGATTTTCTGCAAATTGTGTTTTTGCATTATTATACACATGTGTTATTTGTCAGAATTTGTTAGCATTACAGTATGTCTCATTAGCATTACAAAAATTCTTATTAGCATTACAAAATGAATTATTAGTATTATAAAAACAGTATGTCATCATTATAAAAATGTTTTATTATCAGAGTATTGGCATGATGGACGATTTACCAATATTACTATGACGAGTTTTAACACTATCAAATAAGATATTAACATTATTATGATTAGTTTTAGCATTACCACTGTTTCCATATTTCAATTTTTTATCTTATTTAATCTGCAAATTATGTTGATACCACTGGAGAGATTTCTCTTGGGTTGTCTAAATTTTATATACCTAATTGCGAAACATCTTTGAAGAAACATCCACGGGGAGATGAACATTTCAGAAGCAAACATCTACTTCCAATCATGTTCAGATGAACATTTCAGAAGCAAACATCTACTTCCAATCATGATAATAAATGAAACAATTATTATATGTATCAAATTTCAAACTTTTTAACCAATTGTCACTTTTTTTAGAATTATTGTAATGCTTCTCAATTGACATTATCATTTCAATAACATACCATTAAAATATTAATATATGTCAAATTCATATTTTTTGTTAAAAGTGAATGCTTTTGTGGTGTTCTACTTTAGCAGTATATAAATGATACAATATGATAATACTACCATTTAAAAATTTGACTGCTAAAATTTGCATACGTCAATGCTAAACATAATTTCACCTGTGTTGTTACTTTCACCTTGTGTGTATCATATTTTTTTAATGCTAACGTTAGCAAGAGCAATGATAATGTTAACACTATCGAATGATAATGATAATACAACAAAATTCTAACAACATTGTTCATGGTTGTTTTATAATATTCTTTGTAAGTTTTTCCACTGATGCTAACAATAGTTATGATAATGCAAAAATGATCAATAATAAAGTTAACACTACCGAATGATAATTCTAATACAACAAAATTCTAACAACACTGTTCTTGGTTGATTTATAATGTTTATGGTAAGTTTTTCCACTGATGTTAACATTAGTTATGATAATACAAAAATGAGCAATAATAAAGTTAACACTACCGAACTATTATTCTAATACAATAAAATTCTAACAACATTGATTTATAATGTTCATGACAAGTTTTTCTGCTAATGCTAACATATATTAGCTATAATAATGCTAAAATGAGTTATGATAATATCTAATACTAAAACTGGAGAACAATAATGTTATTAATATAAAATGTACAAGTTAAATCAGACAGTTCCAATATCATCGTTCATGGGCTAGGTTTTATAATATTCCTGGAAGTTTCCCGACGCTAACAAAACAAACAAAACTACTAATTCATCATGAAAGAATGCTAAAGAAGTCTCATAACATTAGCATCATCAATGTTAATGTTAGCATTATCAGTGCTTATATTAGCATCATCAATATTTTTGTTAGCATATGATTCAAGCTCTATTAGCACACGCCTAGAAAATTCATTTTTTATTTTGACCTTAGTATTGACAAAATTACAAAAGTGTCACTGCATTTTACTTATGTTACTTTTATTTAAAGATATGCAATGTCTTTTCTGACCAAATCTAGATAATCTAATCTTAAAATTAAAAGTTGTGGATTGGTTCTTAGTTTTCACATCAGGATTGGTTCTCTCTAGAACCACTCCACACACACACACACATATATAAGTTGGTTATAATAGGGACTTCATTTCACATGTAAACTTAAAAATCGACTTGTTTACTACAACTTTAGTGTTTTTCTTATTGTATTTTAGTGTTTTAGCACCAAAATATAATTAACAAAGACATTAAATACAATTAGCACCGAAATATAGTAAGAAAAACATTAAAAAAATTAACGCAAAAAATATAGTAAAAAAAACACTGAAAATACAAAAAAAAAGGTCAGTTTTTATATATTAGTTGCCCATTAATTTTGAAATGGACAAGTCTACTTAGAACTTAGGAGTGAGGAGATGACCTCTTCAATTGCCGTAATATAGGAACGTAACATCACGTAAAAAGAGGAACAATATAAGCATCATTCCTCCCTTAAAAAATTCTACAAACACTTAGTTTCCATAAAAAAAAACTTTAAAAAATGTGAAATAAATCTGTGGCGTGCATCGCGTCATCGCTTACATTCAGTTCATTCCTCAACACACACTTTAAATAACCGGATTTCTTGAATACATATATTATATACTAACAAATTGATGCTGCAAAACCAGTCGTGGAAATCCCAATTGAATTGCAGGTGTAGCGAGTGAGGAATGCAAATGGCGGCGGTGGCATCGTCATCACCGATGGGCTTCAGCAAAATTTGCGGCCTGAATTCAGTTTCTGAACTAAGTGGGCAATGCAAGCCCACCGTTGGTTTCTCAAAATCGGAGCTTTTTGGCGGTGCAGTGTGTGTGAAATCTATAAGTAAAAATGGTGGCAGAGGCAATGCCAGGACCAGATTGCCTTCTGCCCGTGTTGTTTCTCCCAAAGCTGTTTCCGATACCAGCTCCTCTCTTACTTGTCTTGACCCTGATGCCAACTCTGTACTCTCTCTCTCTCTCTCTCTCTCTCTCTCTCTCTCTCTCTCTCTCTCTCTCTCTCTCTGCTACTGAAACTGTTACATTTGAATTTTGGCCTAATGTTGTTGATAAATGATCATCTATGCTAATGTGTAACGGATCATAGTAAGCGTATCTTGGTTTATCCATTTCACAATTGAAACTCTGCATTAGAGTAATGGATTAGGGAACAGCTCAATGCTGATACATTCAGATTCAAAGTCCTTGTGTTTGTTTATAAATCTTCTACATCTATAATATATTGTGATCAATATACACGTCAGGGGTCTGAAAACTAGGAGTTTCCTGTTTACAATAGCTGTCTATTTTGAATCACAAAGTTCCTTGCTGGATTCTAGAAAACATTAACTGAAACTACATAAATACGATAGCTTAATTTTTTCTACCTTTGTAGCATCAGAGTTTTCAGCTCCAAACAGATTGAGGTTTGAATTGAACGTTTGTACATGTATCAAAGCCATGTGTGAAGGAGAAAGTCTGAACTCAAGAGACTTTGTAATGAGATTTAGAAGTCGAATTTGCGTGTTCACTTATCATATATTTCGAGAATAAACTATCACTTGAGTTCCACTTTCTACATAATCATATTGAATGCAGTCGGCTTAACCTTGCACAGAGTGTACTTGGCATTATTCTTGGAGGTGGAGCTGGGACGCGGCTTTACCCTCTTACGAAAAAAAGAGCAAAACCTGCTGTCCCATTGGGTGCAAATTACCGGTTGATTGACATTCCTGTTAGTAATTGTTTGAACAGCAATGTATCAAAGATATATGTCCTTACTCAGTTCAATTCTGCCTCTCTTAATCGTCACTTATCACGGGCCTATGCAAGCAATATGGGCGGCTATAAGAATGAAGGGTTTGTTGAAGTTCTTGCTGCCCAGCAAAGCCCAGAAAATCCTAACTGGTTCCAGGTATGAAAATAAGGCTATGCCCCTCTGCACTGTCTTATCTCTATTTCTTCTTTTTCCCTTTCTTCTCTTTGGCAAAACTAAAATTCGATGTAATCAGCTACTGAAAAATACATCAGGTCTCCTTCAAATTATATGCATGGCTTATAAGTTCGTACATTATCTGCGTGACATGTAGCATTAGTATCACAGTGTTTATAGATAGGAGTGCTGTTTCTTACAATTTTGTTGAGAAGATGTTTCATTAGAAGAAGATAAGACCTCAAAGTAATTACTCTATTGAGATGAAATCTAATGGTAGTTTTGCATATATAATGTTTGATCTCTTGTATTCTATTGCTCTTTGTCTATAGCTTTGAACAGACTTGACTAACAAACTGTAATTTCTTGTGTCTTTATGCTTCATTTTGGGATCCATTAGGGCACAGCTGATGCTGTGAGGCAGTATCTATGGCTATTTGAAGAACATGATGTCCTTGAATATCTGGTTCTTGCTGGTGATCATTTGTATCGTATGGATTACGAGAAATTTGTCCAATCACACAGAGAAACTGATGCTGATATAACAGTGGCAGCTCTGCCAATGGATGAAAAACGTGCTACTGCATTCGGTCTAATGAAGATTGATGATGAAGGAAGGATAATAGAATTTTCAGAGAAGCCAAAGGGAGAAGCACTAAAGGCAATGAGGGTAAACCTGCAATTAAACAACCAATACCTATTACTTACATTTGTATTACTCTTATTTTGTCTACAGCTCTTATTACATACCCTTTAATTTTTATATTATAATCATGCAAGGTGGACACGACAATTTTAGGCCTCGATGATGAGAGAGCAAAGGAAATGCCGTACATTGCAAGTATGGGTATCTATGTTTTCAGTAAGAATGCAATGTTGAATTTACTGCGAGACAAATTTCCAGGAGCCAATGATTTTGGAAGTGAAGTTATTCCGGGTGCTACTTCAGTTGGTCTGAGGGTAAGTCATGCTTTAGAATCTGGTCTCTGTCGGGATGCATGCACGTATAAAATCTCAATCGCAAGGTTTTAACTGTTGGAAGTCATGCATGAAAAGTTAAAAGGCGTTTGTTGTCATTTTCTCTAATTTTCCTCTCTAAGGAAAGACCGGTGCTCTTGTTTCAGGTCCAAGCCTATCTATATGATGGTTACTGGGAAGACATTGGGACAATCGAAGCATTCTACAATGCCAATTTAGGAATTACGAAAAAACCTGTCCCAGATTTCAGGTGAGTAGTAGTTGTCTGTCTTAAGAGCTGTTGCAAAGGAGTGAAACATATGATATCATATAACATTGGATGCAGCTTCTATGATCGGTCGGCTCCTATCTACACACAACCGCGTTACTTACCTCCTTCAAAAATGCTGAATGCTGATGTTACAGACAGTGTGATTGGTGAGGGTTGCGTCATTAAGGTAAGGTATCTTTGATCGGAGCAAATTGAATAGATATAATTGTATAGCAGATGAAATGATGTTTTTTTTAACTCTCAGAATTGTAAGATTCATCATTCTGTAATTGGATTGCGGTCGTGCATTTCGGAGGGTGCAATCATAGAAGACACCCTGTTGATGGGAGCTGACTATTATGAGGTAATATTATGAATTTCCTTTGCAACAATGATAAGTTTTAACTTAAGTGAGAGAAAGTTTGTTAAAACATTTTTTCTGAATTGCACCAGACCGATTCAGACAGAAGAATCCTAGCAGCAAAAGGTGGCATTCCAATTGGAATCGGCAAGAACTCGCATATCAAGCGGGCAATAATCGACAAAAATGCTCGTATTGGAGAGAATGTGAAGGTAAGAGTCTTGATTTAAGAAATAAGATGATCGACATCGAAATGTTTATGTTATTGTTATGGGTTGAATGCAGATCATAAACAGCGACAATGTGCAAGAGGCAGCGAGAGAGACGGATGGCTACTTCATCAAGAGCGGTATCGTCACTGTCATCAAGGACGCCTTGATTCCCAGCTCTACCATTATTTGAACCTTTGATGATGATGATGCCTGCTACAATCATAAAAATATACTAGTTTCCTTTTTCAACTCAATTGTATATTTTATTTCATTTCACAAGATTGCAGGGGTTCCAGCTTCCACAATTTTGTAGACTCACTCAAAATCTTGATTTTGTTGCTATTAATTATTTTCCCACGCCCACCTTATGCTTTTCATCGTATTGGAATAATAGTGGGCAGTGATCGGTGGTACACTTTATTAAATGATAAGTAATAAGTTGGTCTAACAACTGAATTTGTATATAATATACTAGCACATATATATATATGTGTGTGTGTGTGTGTGTGTGTTTGTGTTTGTGATCATCATTTCATTATTAATGATGATGGGAGTATACAACACGTGTGCAAGCTGGATGTATCTACAAAAATAATCACATCCCAAAATTTATTTCTAGCTTATGAGGAGACTATACAGCCTGTCCACAGCTGCCCCCCACCCATATTATTATTATTATTATTATTATTATTATTATTATTATTATTATTATTATTATTATTAAATAGTAATAGTAGTAGTAGTGGCTACGTGATTAATTTTCATTATAAATGATGCTCCAACTAAACACTGCATATGTTCCTTGACCATCTGTACAGGGTCGAAAACAACCTTAAAAGGCGTGTTTTTCCAAAATGACAACATAGTATTATACATCACCACCAGAAACAAAACTCAACCAAAAAATGAATATAAATTAGGATGGGAAGAGACTGTGTGTTCAATCATTTACAATACTCGGTTCATTTAAGCACATCTGCAACAATCAAGACTTGAAAAATGAATGGTAATCATATATCTAAACTTACTATGCTGCTCTAACAAGTAACGAAATATATAGATATATTACTAATAACCGCTTCTGATTTGCTTTCATTTTCAAAAGCTAATTGACTGACCTGCACCAGAACTAGCTAGAAGCAGTCGTCGAACAAACTTACGGAGTGATGTTGCACTCCCGCAAATATGCATGATCGTAATCCACATATTTCATCCAATAGTTTCGAAACTTTGGTATGCCTATCTCAAGCCACGGCTTCAAGTTTCCGTTATAATGTATAACTGCTGCCCGCTCAATCTCCTTCTGACCCACATTTGGGTTATAGCCGAGTCCCAAAACATGCCAAGATCTCTCCAGAGCAAAACTGCGATTCCAAAAGGTTATCAAACCAGGAGGCAAAGTCCCCAGTTTCCATAGCAGCCTGTCGTGATTCTGACCAAAAAATTAAAGATAATGTTGCTTCAGTGCCAAATATAGAGCAAAGATCATAGATAGGGTCTATAGGAACAAGTAATCTATCTTATCCAAGTTCAAGTTTAAACTTTTTTTATACTACTACTCGGTACTAACTAGACTCCAACTACGTATTGCTTGCAAAATAATTGAACTCACTTATGACTACTATTTGTTATCAGTATAACCCACACATTACTAAGCTATATTAGAGATTTTGTAACATGATAAATGTTGGACTATGGCATAATGGCAATTTGAATCATGAATACCTATCTAAAATGGTCCAAGCATTATTACACACAAATCTTTAAAAGGATGTACTGTATAGTTCAATTAGGCCAGCCCGCTTATTAATTACGAGTGAAGATGAAGCAAGGTGTTGCTAGCCAAAAGGTAAACGGGCCTTACCAGGTTCTGCCATTTGTGATATATTTCTGTAATATTTTGCTTCCTCCATTCGTTCAGATCAAAGATATTCATCCCAAATGCCCAACCACAAGCGCGGGGACTAAAATTTTTCGAAATGAGTGGGTTTGAAAAATTGAGGTAACGATCGAACCGGTGGAAGCTCTCTCCACATGTTTCAACCACACCAATGACTTTCCCCTTTAGATTAAGAGACCATAGGCCAGTAAGATCCCTCTGGACCACAATATCATCATCTAAGAACAAAACCTTTTCCAGCTTTGGGAAGATCTCCGGAAGATAAAAGCGAAGATGATTCATAATCGAGAGGTACTTTGGATTTCTAAATTTGATGTTAGCATCAGATTCAGC
Organism: Perilla frutescens; assembly: GCA_026008535.1. Taxonomy (NCBI): domain Eukaryota; kingdom Viridiplantae; phylum Streptophyta; class Magnoliopsida; order Lamiales; family Lamiaceae; genus Perilla; species Perilla frutescens. The sequence goes on from BRKX01000004.1 coordinate 15,618,691, forward strand.
ATGGCGACCCTTGAAGTAATAATCAATCATCGAGGGAGAACCCAACTGCCTAAGAACTGGACTGTAACTTGAATTTAACCATGTAAATTCCTCAACATTCTGGACCTGAATGGTTGCTTTGCCAGGAGGATTTGCCAAAAACCACATTTTCATTGCAGCAAAGTTGAGCCTATCAGTCACAATATGGAAGACATGTTTCGATGCATCCTGGTCAAGACAGAAAATTTGAATCAGATTTTGAAGGACCAATTTAACTGTTTCAGCTACCATAAAGATTAACAAGATTGCCATTCTCTAGACCATTACAACATAACGTAGAGAGGATTCTTTTTCTTTTTTATCACTCACATTAAAAAAATAAAGCCTGTATTGAATATAGGAAATAATCCTCACCTTTGTGTGGGTTATCGTTGAGTTTACAACCACTGCTGCTGCCAATACATTATCTGAAAACAAGGCATAGTGGTATAGCTTGGGATCTTCAATGTTTTCTTTGTTTGGAAATTGCTGTTGGGATGTGTTCAACATAAAATACTCTGAAGAAAGACGCAGAGGAAAACAATGTAGTCCTTTCGGCACTGTCTTGGCAGTTAAGTGCGTCAAAAACAAGTTCTGTTTCCTATGGACTCGAAGCTGCTCCTCAGCAGAATGTAGCATGGCGCGAAGCTTCTTGACTGAAGCAGCACAATCATCTTCTATTTGTTTGCCTTTTGATAGTGTTTGCTCCATTGCTTTCAACCTGTCCAGAGCACTACACTCAACCAAAAATAAAATCAAGGGAAATCATTAGAGGCTGCAGAAAAATGAAAGGAATTTATAAGACCACATGTACAGGGGTTCGAGACTTTCCGAACTATTAAATCTGATATACATTTAACAATATAACTTACTTTCTTGGTAGCTCAGAATCTTTGGTTGCCTCTCCAAGTACTAGCAGAACTTCTTTTATGCGCAAGCGCAGCTCCCTTACAAAGTGAGGATTGTTTCGAGTTGCAGAGAGGGTAAGATAAAGCTTTGCTTGAATAAGTTGGTCCTTAAGCTGACGTATACGAGCATCTGGCAATATTATCTGTTCATTCTGTTTCTCAGTTCTAGCACTCACTTGTTCTCTTGAAATATCTTTGACAAAGGTCTGGGGAGAATGTATTAGAATTTTTAGTTTCTAAAAGAAATAACATAACAGAGTCAATTTAACGTGCCATCCGATGAAAAGTCAGAAAATGTGCAAGCAGATGGCCTTCTACATCTCTAATATATACTACAAACTGTTTTAATGGTCATGGGAGAACTAGGAAAAGTACAAGGTTTAATCAACAGAAAGCCACCGTAAGATGATTCCGAGAACTCCTAGAATGTGACCAACAATCAACAACAAGCTTGGCATTAAACCCAAAGACTAGTGTAGAATCCCTTTACTCAAAATGGGAGGTAATGGCAAAAGGCTTAATCAAGAGAATTTTAAAATCATAGTCCATTGTTACAATTTCAATAAACGGAATACCAAAAGTAGAAAGCAATCTTACTATTATACCTTTTCAGATTTGGCCTTGGAACGATGGGAACGGACTTCTTTCTTCGCATCATTTTGTCCAACCTCACGTACATTCTTAGTCAATTCGGCCTCCCTTGAACTTTCTTCATTTGTCGCCAGTGCAACCTCGTGCACCTGATCAGTCACCCGTCTTATGGGATTCTCATTCAAAGATTGGTTGTTGCCGCCACCACTTGTCAAATTGGATAAAATTGAAATTCCATCCTCTGCTGATTCTGTAATTAGTTCCATAAGCAGAATAAAAACCATAATCCAGCATTCAATTCAGTAGGCAAATGCATAAACAAAATAAGGGTAAATAAAAACCTTCAGCGAGTTGCCTATTAATATGAGCATTTTCTCCTGATGAAGCACTAGAGCCGTCTGAACTAGAATCAGCTAAATTTTCCGAATAAACTACGCCCAGAGGTTCTTTCAAAGTGGTAGACGACTCCTATTAGTTAGAACATTACAAACAGCAAATTAGTACAGAAAAGATCTGAAATTACCATATAGCAAAAAAAACAATACACATCAGAGAAGGAACGAAAAGGAATGCAAGAATCCATTTACCTGAGGTAGCACATTTAATGGCCTCACTTCACCAGTAAATGTCTAATTAACAACAAATCCAAGAATCAAAACCCCTCTTCTTTAAAAAGAAAAACGCATTGAATCGAACAAAAGCCAAAGCAAGTAATTGATAAAGACTTACAAAGGTTGAAACATCTTCCACGAATTCATTCCTGGCTGAAAAGAAGCAGAAAGGAAAAACACAAATCAATCACGAATGCAATAAAGAAAAAGAAAACAAAAATATGCTAAAAAGAGTAATTAAAAGAAAAATGGAGAATTACAAGAAGAGGAAGCGAGATACGCTCCAAGAGTGTCGGTGTATAGAACGATTGGAGCAAGAACCGTCACCGACAGCAAAAAAATCACAGACTTTCGCAGCTTTATCTTCATTTTTAATCAAAAATTCAAGTTCCAACAGCAGATTTCACAGTGAAACACATGAATAAAGGAAACACACGGGAGAAAAGAGGAAAACCCCAAGAAATGGATCTTTCTTTTGAAATTTTGGGGTAGAATAAAAAAATAAGGAAACCCCAGTTAAAGATGAGTTCTGTAATGCGGATTGAAGAGAAAACCCAGAAATATGAGTGTGAATTTGGGTAGAGTAATGTCTTAAAAAAGCAGTATATCTGTCGGAAGAATCTTCTTCACAGTAGCGGAAAAACAGCCCACAAAACACTAACTACTATTCAAAAATCAAATAAAAAAGAATGAATCTACGAGTCTTATCCTAAGCTCTACGAAGAAAAATAATAGGGTGGGTAGTAAGAATGAGAGTGGGAAAAAAGGAAAAATATTCATTTATGATGATGTCGATCTGAGTTGGGTTGTCTGCTATTGCTACCCTTGTTTGTGTGGCAGTCGCGTTGCTGTTGTTTGTTTCTCTCTCCTCTTATTTTACTCTGCCCTCCTTATTCACAATTAACTACTATAAATCATTAATCATTATCATTATATAATAATACACCTTATTCCTTTTCCTATCTTTTTTTTCAAGTATCATATACTATATTTTTTTGAATCCAAGATTACTGATTTTGAAAATCTGGCTATTGTTATAATTATTATGGAATTCATACCAACGGCAATCATAGATGATCATTTACTTTATTTCATATTTGAAATATCCCTGCACTGATTCTCAATTCAACTATTAGGCCACCCTCATTAAGAGCATATCATTTACTATGTTAATACAACATATATAAGAGTTTGTATTTTTTAAATTCAAAAAAAAAAAAAAAAAACTCGTGAACATATAGAAATGTCAATCTAAGAGAAACTTTTCAAAACACAACATAAAATAGAGTAATGTGTTTATGGATGGATAGAAGAGCAATTATCCAATCAATTAACTAGGGGATGAACATAGTATCAATTAAATTCACTTTCTTAGGAATACTTTTTCTTTGAAGTTAGAGCATCTCCAATCACACTTCTTCATTTTCAGGTATTTTGTTGTCATGTCATCGCCACGTCAAAAGTAAAATATTTCATAAAATTCATACATATACATACACACATAAATATATATAAAATAATATAACTAAAACAAAATATAATAATATTAAGGGTTAATTGTCAAATAAAGCACCATGTTTCCACCATTTTGTAAATTAGATACGATGTTTAAATCTAGCCAATTACAACATCACATTTTTATTTGTATGGGATTAAACATCCCTAAACGTGGTGATTTATTTAGCAATTAATCCTAATATTAAATTGGGTGAGTGGACAATTTACACTTGTGGGGCAGACTTCTATCTTGAAACCAAACTAAAAAAATGGCGTGAAACTCACGCCTATCCACTCCAGACACAACAAACAGAAACTCAGCATATTTTTACCATTGGAGATGCTCTTACATCTAGCTACACGAATATGAGAAACTCTATTCGCTAACTTCATGTAAATTTAATTAATATAAATTTTATTATTGTTGAAAACAACTATTACTATAAAACAGCCACTAGCTTCTATATTTGTTTGTCTTATCTTGAAAAAATTAAGAAATAAAACATATGTGGAAAATATTAAAAGAGTTGAGTTGTTGAAAAATATTTACAAAATTAAATTAATTATCTACTAATAATTTAGGTCAGGTACCGACCGCAATGTAAGTGTTAATAGTAAACCTCACTGGAATTCTGCAGTTTCGTCTTGGACTTGGTACAATTATAGTTGATCCATAATTATGATTGCGGATTAGTAGAGCAAACTAAAAATAAATAATTAAAATGATTGCGAATTACTAAATTGAAGAATAAAATAAAATAGAAACTAAAGGAGAAAAGATTGTTCCATGTTCCCCTTCACAGTACAGCCCACATAAAATTGGTGACCTCAATAGAGGAATTGGATCTTCTATCTTTTATTTTGTTTTGCTATAATAATAATGCCACTTGATCCAATTTTTTTTTTTTTTTTGAAGTGGGAAAAATAGTTACTGCCTACTGGTTATGTATTTTTAGTTTTTACTCATATATAATTTACTATTATTATTTAAACTTAATATATAGTTGCTTTTTCTTAAGATGAGGACAAATTTGCAATATTTGCTATTAGTAGGTATCCTTTAAATAAATTTGGGTCTGTATATTGTAACTATATAAATCGCATAAGGAATTATATATGTTAACAAACGACACTGATGCACGCTATTATTTATCCTAAAAAAAGGAATGGTCAATAAAAATTTTGCCGTTATAGATTTAATGTTTCGCACTAAAGTAATTAGAAACCAGCATTCCAATTTCCCATGGCAAACGTATTAACACGAGTACTAGTGACAGATTGAAGTTTTGATAATTACGTTTTTATAATAATAAAGAAAGGGAGAAAAGTTTATCTAGACAATTTAATTCTAAAATTGGGGTAGTTGGGCAAGTTTTAATAGTGTAGGAGTTATATGGGCAATTTGTACTATGTTTGAATTTTTGACCAACAAAATCTGAATATTCCTTTTACTTTTTCTGAAAAGTATCTTACAATTTGTACTTTCCATAAGAGATATGCATGGAACAAAATCTTTCTCTATTCAAACTCGATTTTCGTTTGAAAAAAAAAAGATTGTGGAATCAACTCCATTAATACTGGTATTCAATTATTGTAACTACCCCTCTATTCTCTCTATTTCTCACATATCTTCCTTTCTCGCCTCCTTGTTCTGTGAAACGAAAAAAAAAACTCCATATTCTTCGCCGGCGCCGGACTGGACTTGAAGACAATGGAGGGACGACGTGAAGATGTAGTTCGACCTTCTGAAGTCAAAGCCGGAGAGGTTAGTCGAATAGATCGTCATGTGAAATCGTTATTGTTTTTTTAGTTAATCGATATGCTAATTTTAGTCTAATTTTATTCATTCGTTATGCTAAATTTATGAAATCGTTATCCTAAAAATTAAATTTTCGTGAATGTTATCGTAATGCTTTTAATTTTCGTTATGCAAAACTTTCGTTATTGTTAAAATTATGTTTTTCGTTCATGGTAAATTTTTATTTTATTCTCATTATGCTAAAATTTAAACTTTCGTGTTATGTAAAATTTAAATTTCATTATTGTTAAAATCTAATTATCATTATTGCTAAATTTAAATTTCGATATGTTAAAGCTAAAACTTTCGTTATTAGTAAAATTATATTTTCGTTAATGCTAAATTTTTATTGTTATGTGAAATTTAAACTTTCGTTAATGTGAAAATTAAACTTTCGTTATGTGAATTTTAAACTTTCATTAATGTGAAATTTAAACTTTCGTTAATGTGAAAATTAAACTTTCGTTTTGTGAATTTTAAACTTTCATTAATGTGAAATTTAAACTTTCGTTAATGTGAAAATTAAACTTTCGTTATGTGAATTTTAAACTTTCGTTAATGTGAAAATTAAACTTTCGTTATGTGAAATTTAAACTTTTCGTTATGTGAAATTTAAACTTTCGTTAATGTGAAAATTATACTTTCGTTATGTGAATTTTAAACTTTCGTTAATGTGAAAATTAAACTTTCGTTATGTGAAATTTAAATTTTTCGTTATGCGAAATTTAAACTTTCGTTATGTGAAATTTAAACTTCCGTTAATGTGAAAATTAAACTTTCGTTATGTGAATTTTAAACTTTCGTTAATGTGAAAATTAAACTTTCGTTATGTGAAATTTAAATTTTTCGTTATGTGAAATTTAAACTTTCGTTATGTGAAATTTAAACTTTCGTTAATGTTATTGTTATGTGAAATTTAAATTTTGTTATTGTTATTAGATTTTCGTTAATGTTAAATTTTTATTTTCGTTATGTTGAAGCTTTAATTTTCGTTAATTTTATGGTTATGTTAAATTGAAATTTTCGTTATAGTTAAATATAAATGTTCGTTATATTTTAAATTAACTTTCGTTATGTTAAATAGATTGAATGATAACTTTAATTCAATTAGAATTGATATAGTCATGCTCATCCAAACCATATTGTACGGTTTTTTTTTAATAATAATATTAGTCTAAATAATACTATTAGTAAAAAATAAAAAAATAAAAAAATTAATAATAATAGTAATAATAATATTAGTCTAATTAATACTATTAGTAAAAAATAAAAATAACAAAAACATCTAATATAAACAATAATACTTTTGATGATGATAATAATAATAATAATAATAATAATAATAATAATAATAATAATAATAATCGTGTAAGTAATCATAATAGTAAAAAATAAAAATATAAAAAACAATTAATATAAATAATTATACTTTTTTAATTTAAAAATAAATAATAATAATAATAATAATAATAATAATAATAATAATAATAATAATAATAATAATAATAATAATAATAATAATAATAATAATAATAATAATAATAATAATAATAATAATAATAAGAAGAAGAAGAAGAAGAAGAACAACAACAACAATAACAACAACCACTAATCTAATAATAACAATAATATTTGCTAATTAATAATATTAGTAAAAAATAAAAATAGCAAAAACAATTAATATAATTAATAATTTAATAATAGTCTAATTTTCTATTGTGAAATTTAGATCGAGTGGATTAGACGCCCCCTCCAGAGGTTCAAGCCGACTGTGAATATGTACGTGAAGATGGAGTTAGTAGACAAGATTAGGGAGGTGTTACAGCATTTCGGCGGTGAGGATACGATCCAGACGTTCAGATTTGGATGCTTAGGACACTTCGTGAACTTTAGGGGGGGTAACATAGCCCGGAAGGCGCTGCATGCATTGATTTGTCGCGAAGTGCGTGTCCAGGATCCTGCACGCGAGGGTAGAGAGTGTCGGTTCCATGTGAGTGGCACGACACTACACTTTGGGCCCTCAGAGTTCGCACTGGTGTCGGGCTTACGGTTCGGGCCGTCCAGTTTTGATCCGAATGCGGCTCATGTGATTCCGGCCAGGGGCATCTATCACCGGCTATTTGAAGGGAAGAAGACGAAAATTGCACAAATGTATGAGAAGTTCACAGCGATGCGTCTAGCCAATCACCCTCCAGATTACGTGAAGATTGCGAACATCCTGATCGTGTACCGGATGTTATTTTGCCAGGACCCTGGACGTACGATCGATGACTGGGTGTGGGCCCTGGTGGAGGATGCTGATGCGTGGAATTCTTTTCCATGGGGGGGATACACATTTCAGATCCTGATGCACTTTGTCAGCATTCTCCCTAGAGCTCGACGGGATATGGGCCCACAGGGGGACGGAGCGTATCATTGGTACGGACCTGTTTGGGCATTTCAGGTAATTAGTCGAATCTATCATGAAAAATTTATGTTTTAGTGATTTGATATTATACTTACATGATATTCTATGTTTTAAAACAGACATGGGCCTGTGAGGTTTTCCCCGAGATTGTCTGTCATTTGGGCGTCCCTGGAGGTCAGATGACCACACCTCGCTTATTGAGGTGGTCATTCATAGCCCCGAGCATCGACTTCTCCAGATTTTTTGATAGACAGGTAACCTTTTTTATATAAATAATTTTAATTATTAAATTGAAGTAATATTGGTTAATGTTAACATGGTGTTCGTTATTGGTGCAGATGGATGTCCAGCCGATGGTGCCATCAGCAGCGGAGCTCCTGACCCCATATGTTCAGAGCTTGGACGGAGATAGTTTGTTGGGTGTGAGGTACGTGGTACCTCGAAAGGTCTCCAAGAAGAAGTTGCTGACTGGGGTTGCCCGTCGTGTGGTCCCGGGGACATGCAAGGGGATCTCTGACGTCGTCAACCCAGCACCACATCGTAGGAGTGCCCGTACTGCACAGCAGCAGGCTCCACAGACGACGCACCGTTTGATAGACGAGCCGGATGAGGGATCTGGACCCTCAGAGCAGGGACCGGACCGCAGTGAGAGCCCTCCTCGACCGACAGGCAGTAAGCGCCCGAGGAGGAGCCATGAGGGGAGCCGTGGAGAGCCCGGTCCACGTCCTGGTTGGTTCGATCATGTTATCGACGTCGTTGCTGCCTCAGAAGCCCGCATTATGGGTCAGATGGAGAATAATTTCAGACAGATGGAGAACAGTATCAGAGGGATGATTGAAGGCTTATATGATCGGATGGGGCGGTTGGAAGACCTTGTTATGGGTCGGCTACACAGGTCGCCCACACCACCCAGAGGGCCCACACCGGTGCCCAGAGACCCCACACCACCTCCCAGGGGTCCCACACCTCCTAGAGACCCCACACCACCTCCCAGAGACCCCACACCACCCAGGGGCCCCACAGCGCCTCATATGTCCCCCCGTATGAGAGGGGGGAAAGCCAGAGGCAGATCATCTGCGGGTCGATCTTCTTCGCGCCCTTCGTCAGACGCGCAGTCATCTCCAGGCCCGTCGTCTACCCAGCCGTCATTCTTTTCTTTTTTTGTATTTCATTATCTCTTTGTGTCGAAGCTTGATTTGTTCATGTGTTTTTTTCAGGTTCAGCTACAGTCAGCATGGCAGAAGCTTCATCCAAGAGATCCTCACTGTGAGGAGGAGTATGGTGAGGACAGATATCTGCACTGGGATCCTCCAGAGGTCTAACTGGAAGTAATCAGAGGCAAGGGTGGCGTCCAGGAGGTCCCGTGGATGAGAGCAGCTTATGTAAGTGATCTTTCAAGTACACTTATCATACTATCTATGATGATTTTTTTATATTCATCCGTCAATCATTATCATTTATGTAGGCGATCATGATATGCAATGTTGGAAATGCTCACTGGGTCACTGTACGTATCTGTTTCGAGACGTGGAGGGTCGAGTTGTATGACTCGTTATTGTTCCAGATGCACCTCCCGGAGAACAGAGAGCTGGATCAGAGGCGTGATCGAGAGCTGCTACCGCTTCTACATCTACTGCCACGCGTCATGTGGAGCGCTGGTTTTTGGAGAGGTCGGCATAGGCCAGATACACATCTCTTAGCCATGACACTGGACAAGACTATCCAAGAGCAGTTTACGCAGTTCGACAGCATCAGTTGTGGTGTTTATGCTATGATGTATGTGGATCGTTTGTTGTTTGGCACTCCTGGTCTTGATGTCGGTACATATGATATTCAGAGATATCGGCTTTCTGTAGCAAAGAGGATCTTCTCACTTAGCTATGGCCGTCTAGAGTGACTTATGATGTTATATATGTATTGCATTTGACATTGCTCGTTCATTTTATTCAAATATGTTTGTTGACTACATGATTTTTAAACAAATAAAACCAAAGTAGACATCATTATCATTTTAAACAAATACAACCAAAGTCGATATAAACCATATTATCACTGCAAGTCAACGACAATAATGTAGACATGATCAATCTAGGTCCTCCGTCTGTCTACTCGGACACCTGGGACGGGTATGAGACGTCTCACCACAAATACCACACTTCTTAGGTGCTCTTCTACGTGCAGACTCCGGTGGCGCGCTCTCTGGAGGTGCATTTAAGTCCACACTGACAATGGGCACCGGGGCTGTGCATACGCGTCTGTTATGGCCCGGGACATGACATCTAGTGCAGATCTGCCTCCGCTGACTGGATGATGCCTCAGCACCCCCCGAGCTCTAGACATTCGAGGACGACTGGCCTGTTTTGTTATCACAGGAGCGCGCACAAGTGGACAACCGTCAGGCGGGACAATCCAATCTTCTGGACTGGGTAAGCCTATGATGACTGAGTCGTACATGCTGGCAATTGTCTCCGTCTTGTAGCATCTATCCATAAACTCGTATATTTTTCCACCGAAGAATCTACGTGTGAACACGAATTATAGTTAAAAAGCATGATTACTCACAACAATGATAGTGTTAAAAAATTTAAACAAGTATGTACCCGATCGCTGCTGCAGCGTGGCTACACGGGATCAAATCCAACTCGAACTCACGACAATCCCAGGTCCGATAATGAAGATCGACCATAAAAGACTTCATGCCCACCTCTACTTTCCACAGGTGTGCTAAGGTCGTGCATCGAATGGAAAAACATCGTCCTTGCTCGACATTCTTGGATAACTTGTCCACAATGGGTTGTGTCAACACGTGATCCCACGTCTGCGCTGCAGCCCGACGCTCAACAAACCACTATTCCACAATTTTCCTGAACGACTCAAGCATTGAGCAAATAGGCAGTCTCCTAGCCCACAGTAGACGGACATTGAGTGACTCAGCCGCATTAGATGTCATGAATCCGAAATGCTATACGGGACACTACGATCGGGACCAATGCTGCGGACCAATATTACAAAGCTTCTCGTATGCTGGTCTACTCAGCATTTCCAATGCTGACAAGTGCCTCTGGAATACATCTGTCTGATATGCATATGCAGCCTCCTTAAACAACCCAATGACATTGGACCCGCGCTTTGCCATCTTGGTCTATAGATGATAATAGCACAATCCGTGTGTCGCTCTTGAAAAAACAGCGGCGACAGCATTCTTAATGCTCTTGTGCTGGTCGGACATGATCAGGAGGTCTTCTATCTCGCCCAAAGTGATATGCAATCGATTCAGGAACCAGATCCAAGTGTCATCATTCTCGATCGGACTGATACCAACTGCAATAGGTAACACCTGTTCATTGCCGTCCTTCGTCACAGCAACAAACAAAATCCCCTTGTTCTTCCCCTTCAAGTGTGTCCCATCAATCACGACCACTGGTCTTGCACCCGCATGAAAGGCACTGATACACGGTCCGAGTGCCAAAAATGTATACTTCAGCTCATGTACGGTGTTCGTCTGAAACTCGTACAATGTCCCGGGATTGCGTAGCTGCAATGTGTGTAGAAATGCAGGCAATTGCACATAGCACTTATCAAAGTCCCCATAGATCATCTCAATTGCAATGTTCCTCGAGCGCAGAGCAAAACTGTAATCAATCTGGATCCCGTACTCACGTAGAAGCTCGGAGACCATCTCTTTGGGCTTCAGAACAACCCCCTCATCGATCAGTTTATGTGTAAAATACTTTGCAATCACCCGTGCAGACACCTATCGTGGGGCAACTCGACTCATATCCATGTGGCAAGTGTGAGTGCCGTCAAACTTGTAGATTCTCCAAACAACTCCATCCACAACGGCACACAGCTTGAACGGGCACTCCCTGCCATGCTTGCACATGTAGACCAGCCGTGTCTTGTTCGATCGATACACGGCATACTCCACTCTATTCTGCATGTGATACAGTCCCACGGCCAGGGCCAAATCATCCTTGGTGCGGAAAATCACACCCTTCTGAAGTTCATCCGTATTGGCTGCTGAAGGCTCGTCCCAACTCAGTGGGCCTGCAACGTCAATATTCACAAGTGGAACAAGCCAATTGCTCCCACCCCTCTCAGATACATCCTCAGCCCTAGTGTTCGACGATGATGCTCCTCCGGTCATGCCTATCAATCGTCCCGTACCCCCTGTAGAATGAATTCATCCCGTGAACTCTGTGAACACTGATTCGAGCAAGTCCGTTCTCACATTCTCCTCCGCTTCTTCATCTGTAGTAGGAATTTCTTCTTCTTCTTCTTCTCCTCCTTCATGCGGGAATGCATCGTCGTCAAAATCGTGCTCTGGAGCCTCATAGTGCTGCGTATCATCACGAACCTCCTCTCTGATCGGTTCTTTGTACTCAGGCTCGGTGTCAGGGATGACCCTTGAGCTGCTGTAGCCTCTCTGAACAACATACACAACCATCTCTTGACTCTGCTCATGGAGCAAGTCTAGCAAACCAGCATCATCTTTCAGTCTTGTCTTGATCTGTCTACCACTATTGGTGCTCGACATCCATGATAACTGGTACTCGACACATGTGGGATCGGTCTCCAATAACTCATGTATCTCTCTGATCAGTGACCTAAAACATAAATCATCCGATGACATGATGATCAACTCCTCCACACCATCTACGTACTGAGCTCTATCCCATCGGCCACTATGTCGTACAATAATACGACGTCTAACCATCTGCCCTAAAATAAATTTAAAAATAAGCATAACGATACAGAACAAAAATTAATTTTATACCTAACGAAATATAAATTTAGCCATAACTAACATTGAATTTATACAATAACGAAAATTTATTATTAACATAACGAAATTTTTATTTAACAATAACGAAAGTTAATTTCTAAACATAAAGAAACTTTAAATTTAACAATAACGAAAATTAAATTTCAATAATAACGAAACTTTAAATTAAACAATAACGAAAGTTTAGTTTTAAAAATAACGAAACTTTAAATTAATAATATCTTCACAAAATTTAAATACAACAATTAACCATAATGAAATTTTTTTTAACATAAGGAATACTCAAATTAAACAATAACGAAAGTTTAGTTTTAACAATAACGAAAATTTAAATTACACAATAACGAAAATGACATTTTAAGAATAACGAAAATTTAAATTCCACCATAACGAAATGTCATTTTCGTTATGATAATTCTAAACCATTAACTATAACCATAACGATAATTCTACTTATCGAAATGACATTTTCGTTATGATAATTCTAAACCATTAACTATAACCATTAGTTTTATGAATAACGAAAGTAAAGCCATAACGATAATTTTCATATTATGCATAACGAAAATTAGTTTTATGAATAACGAAAATTTAGCCGTAAGTAACTAAAGTGAAATCATAACGATAATTCATTTTATGCATAACGAAAGTTCATTCCACCTCTACTTTTTTAGCCTAAGGTTACAAAATTAAATCAAGCATCCACAACACTAGTTTATAAATTTACATGTTATTTTAGAACTAGAAACATAGAAATGTAACAATAGGTACCTTTAAAACAAAAATCCTACGTTTCTTTTATAAATAAACTCGAAACGTACCTTTCAAAATTTAAAATTTTTCGAGGCCGGCCGGAGAGTATTTTCTTGATGAAGACATCGTTTCTTTCTTCAGTATTCTTCTATATCAAGCTCTCAATATATTTTTTGTGTTTTGGTGTTGAATGTTCGGGATCAAACCCTACCTTCAATATAAGTACATTATACCACCAACCTCTCTTACACAAAATTAAATGCATTAAATTGAATTTAATTTGCCTCAACTAATACCTACCTATACAAATACAAATTTATGCATTTTACCTACCTCATTTTGACCAACACATAAAGAAACAATAACGCATTTATGTTAAAACTTGATCGGCCATAACGATTACAATTTCGTTATTCAAAAATGAAATTTCGTTATACATTTTCTTTATGAAAAAACGAAAATTTTCGTTATTCAATAACATAACATTTCATTATATTGATAACGAAAAAAATCGTTATTCAATCGTTATTAATAATAATAGTAATTTCGTTATTGTTATTATTAACGATATTGTTCATTTTTTAATAACGATATTTATTTCTAATAATGAAGTATTTCGTTATAACGATATAACGTTATAGTTCATTATAGAAAATTTTCATTATAGTTTTGTTATAATAATAGCGAAAATTTCGTTAATAAAATTTTCGTTATAATAATGATATAACGATATAGTTCAGAAATTGTATATTTTCGTTATAATTGATGAACAATTTTCGTTATTAAGGAACAATTTTCATCAATTCTCGTTATATGGATATAACCAAAATTTTCGTTATTACAATTTCATTATAGTGTTTACGAAACATTCTCGTTATTATTATCATTACTATTAATTTTGTTATTATCATTACTATTAATTTCGTTATCCTTATCGTTATTCATTATTATTAATTTTAAAAATAAATTGTCTACAAAAAACTGGTAGGGATCGATCATGTATTTATTTTTATATGTTAGGGTTTGTATATGTTAGGGTTTTTAAACTTTAGGGTTTTAGGGTGCATTTAATGTTTAGTGTTGAAAAAAACATAAAAAGTACATTTCCCCAATCATTGGGTGTGGGGCCAAGTGTGTCATAACTCCAAATTGCCCATGAAACTACTACACCCTTATATGTTGCCTTTTTTCCCCTTTTTTACTTTTTTTTTTGTCTATATTTATAGATTTACACATAAAGAAATGATTACGTTTATACATATATATACACACACACATAGGGCGCGGATCAAATGAGAACTCATCCCCACGTGAGAACTAGGAACTCATCTCATCCATCCATTACTTTGATTTAGATGGCTAAGATTTGGACAATTTTTGGTCAAAGGCAGTGGCAAACTTGTAATATTTGAGCATAATTTTCGAAATCATATAGACAATACTTTAAAACCGTTGTCTATTCTTATAAATTTCGCTATGCTAAAATGAGAGTACTACTATGCTATTATGAACATATATACATGCTAATATGAATATATATGCATGCTAGCATGAACAGATAATGTCATACTATTAACGAACACTAATACTGCTATTATGAGTAAAATTTATGTGTTTTATGAATATTTTTTCATGCTATTATGTGTATACTTCCATGTTATCATGAATATTTTATCATGTTATTCTGAGTTTAACATCACGCTATTATGGACGAAAAATATATTTTCCAATAAACATATGAACAATGAATCTTAAATGAAAGAGCACAAAAAGAGCTTTAATTTGATATATAATTTGTAATACCCCAGATTTTGAATAAGGTTTAGAGGATTGTTAATATTAGTTAATTAATTAAAAAGGAAAATTTAATTAAGGTTAGTTAAGGTTGGATGTCAGTCACGACTTTTGGAGTCAGTTTTCGTGAAAATCGTCTTTTCGAGAAATGTGATTTTAACTATTTTATGACCATCTGTGGTCTCGTTAGAAAGGTTTTAACTCAAGGAGTATGTCGGTATTTTCGGATTTTAATTCTGAAGTCATTTGAGTTCTCAGTGATGAAAAAGGCATTTAAAAGAAGAATGAATAGTAACTTTTGCGTGCGTTCGTGTTTTGAGAAATTTACGAAATCCTCCTCGTTTATTCAAGTTCAGTTCTGTCAGGCCCCTCTTATGGGAAATGACTCAAGGATTCCGTTGGCGTTCACGGATTGTCATTCTGAGGTCGATCAAACGCTCGGGAGCCGAATCTGTCAGTTCGAGTGAATAGTAAAAAGTAATTTCAAAAAGGGAATCTTTGCTCGTTTTCCTTCTGACGAACCCGTCTTCTTCACGAATCAAGTTGGTTCACTAGTGTTCGAGCCAACGAGTCTCTCGGTATTTTTAGATTTCATGTCTGAAGTCATTTGGACCTCGACATCGAATAAAGCAGCTTTTAACCGAACCCGGAGTGACTTTTGCAGTATTCCCGCACAGCAATGGCTTCCAAGGGAAGCCAAAGCTTTTCCTATATATAGGGGACCACCCCTTTAGCATTTCTTGCTCATTTCACATCCACTTCACTTCTAAATCGAGAGGGTGAAAAGCTTTGAAAGCCAAGAAGGTTTTGTCGAAGTAAAAAGCGTTCTTCGTGAGTGTTCTTCAAAACGACGAGCGGAGTGGCGTGGAAGGGATGCGGTGAGGGAAGGTGCTAGGGGTGCCGTTGGGTTGTAGCAGGCGGCTCTGCCACCGTTGCAGCTCGACGAGACGCCGAGCTAGCCACCTTCCTTCGACGCACCTAACCCCGTCCATTCTTGTTCATCGGTTTCAATCCTATTTCTTTTCCGTCTTTTAAATTCCGCATTTACTTTCCGCTCTTTATGTTCTTCGCGTTCTTCATTATTACTCGTTTAAAGAAGTATTTCGATTCTTATTGAAATTCCAAGATAATAACGCTTACGTTAAATTTCTCGTTTTATTTCCGTTATTATTATTCTAGAAGATTAGCCTCGTTCATTCCGTTAAAATCCGTTCAAGCCATATTTATCTATTTCGGAGGATTATCGTGTTTATACCGTTATAATGCCAAAATTCCTTTTAAGTTAAAAGCATGTTATTGCATGTTAAATTCAAGTACGTTGTTTTTATAAAAATCCGGGTTAATTGTTCTTCGTATTCGTCGAAGAAATCAACGAACACGAAGAACAGTTGAAGAACACGTTGAAGGAACCCAGATGATGAGAGAGAGAAAAAGGGGAGAGAGGGAGAGCCCCGCGGGGGGGGGGGGGGGGGGGGTGAGCGCCTCCGCGCCGCACCCCCCACGGCCACGGCCAGCCCGCCGGGGCTAGCGGCCCCGCGGCGGCAGGTAGCCCGCCGGGGCAAGGCAGCCCCACGGCGCCCCCCTCCTTTTCCATGTTGTTTCGTTTTTTATTCTTTCCGGCTATTCCCGTGCCTCTTCTTTCTGATCTTTTCGAGTCTTTAAAACTCATGTTACTCTCAAGCCATATTCAAGTTTAAATTATAGTAAGGTATTCGAGTTGATTTTAAATTATTTCAAATAAGATATTCGAGTTATTTTCCGTCTAAAAATTTAGAGATCGAGTCAAGAAGTTTCTTAAATAAATTAAACCATTCCCGATCCCCTTATTAAGTCAAAGTCGTGCTATCCATGTTAAGTCCTAGCTAAGAAAATATTAGTTAAGTATTATTTAATATCATGTATTTAGAAATCCTCGAAGGAGACCGCTAAGTCGACGATTCGACTTTTGTAGGAGGAATCGAGCCTCGGAGAAATACTAAGGAAGACCACCAGCTCGTTGCCTCGTCCTCCGTTCCGTAATCAAGGTGGGTAAATCTATACTCATCTAAAGTTTGAGCTAATAAGCTCTAGAAGCATGTTAGGGCAAACGAGATATCCAATAAAGTAATTTTTGCTCAGCCTGTTTGATCTCTGTACAAGAAAAGGAATAAATGGAGTTATATGCATGACTATGTTAAATTATTATTTGGGTTAGATAAAGTAAAGAAAGTTAGTATAAGTTAAGTGAGCTCTCAAGTATGTTTAGATATGCTAGAATTGTTTATTTACAATTTATGCTAGCATGAAGTGTTTAGGATTGCTTTATTTGCAATCAATGTTTATCCGCGTTCAATTCCTCGTATTTGAATGCTTATGCTTTGTTAAAGCTCGTATAGTTAAGGATTAAGGATTGCCTTGTTAGGGTAGCTTTAACCCCTTGTAGGCCGAGATCATGTAGTAATAAGGTGTTAGCATTAGACATTATTCTAAGCTTGGTATTGCTAGCAAGAATAGGAAGAGAAGGAACTTAGCTTTCACTTAAGCAGGATTTGAGCTCAGAACTATTAAGGTAGTCACTGCTGGGTTTTTCCCTCGCAAACTCGTTCGGATATTTGAGGTAACCCCTCTTCTATCCTATGGCATGCCTAAGGGTACAGTTGACGACAGGTTTGAGCCAAGTTGGGCCCAAAAAGAAAAGAAAAGGTTTTATGGATACGGAGAGGGCTTTTGCGTTTTGCTCTCCGTATACCGTCTATTAATCATTGGATATCTTGAAGTTATAAAAACATTTTCGCTAAAACCCACTGAGTACATTAGTGCTCATGCCCCCTCTTTTCAAATGTTTTCAGGTTGAGATGCTGAGGATGCTGGTGGCTGTGAATATGGGTTGGCTGCCAAGACTATTTTGCTATTATCTAATGTTTCCATGGAATCCCACTTTGTGATCCGCTACTCTGATACACTCCTTTCAATTCTGTTTAAGTCCTATTATGTTTAGCAAGACTCTATGAATAATTTCCCCAGAAACGATTTAATACCTATAAGATACATATTATATTTATCTCTGTTTTGAGCATGACCTCCGTTCACCCGCAAAGAGGCCTAACAAGTTGGTATCTGATTAGTTAGCCGTTTCATTCCGCTTAAGCATGTTTTATTTAAATCCAAGCAAACTCGAGCATCACCATTTAATTGCTAAGGCATGTCTTGATTCTTAAACTTCTTGGTAAATCCTCCAATTTTATTCGTTAATCCCTTAATAACACCCCGTCCCCACTTGTAAATTCCTATCTCGGGACCGGGCTGTTACATAATTTGTGTTAATCTAATGAAAAATGAGCAAGTTATGGATGTTTAAAGTTTAAATAAATTGTGTAAGGATGTTGATGTTAGCTTTGACTAGGGGTAAGTTTGACTTCCTCATATTTACCATTATGCCACTGTCCTTTTATTTAAATCTGGACCATTGAGATCAAAGCATTGTGTGATTGAGATTAGTTCCTAGTTCCCACATGGGGATTGGTTCTCATGTGAACCCTACCCTACACACACACACACACACACATACACACACACATATATATATATATATATGTATATATATATATGGGTGATTCTTGTGTAAACCATCTCTAATGTGTAAATTATAAATCAATCTCTCACCACACATCCTTCAAAATCTAATGGTTCATATTTGATCAAAGAGACGGTGACATGATTATAAATAAAAAGAACATCAAAAAACGCGATGACATTTTGATAATTTTTGTTGTGTACAATTACATTGCTTCTGAATTTACAATAATCTGAAATACAAAGAAACAGAAACGGAGTAGAAACAAATACAGGAAACTGAATTGAAACCAAATTTAAACAAACTGGATCTTCGGTAAGCCGAGTCGAGGGGACCTCTCTCCACAAGACAAATACACTCCGGCTAGTGCTCACGGTTTGGCGTGTTGTCTCTCAAAGATGAAACGGCTTCGTCCTTCCGGTAGTAGCACCACAATTCCGGTAAGACTCCGACGAACTAGACAATGTCAGAACTGGGAGCAGACATGAATGAAAGAACAATGCTAAGATGATATGACATGCTGGAATGTCCTATTTATAGGCATCATTCCACCCTAGGGGACAGTTAGGGTTTGGGGCATTCAATCCCTGGTGGTGTAACCTTCAAGGGTCACAACTTTGAGGGTTTGGGGCATTTAGTCCTAGGTGGTATAATCTCCAGGGGTTACAATCCCTTTATGAGTTACACTCCAGCCTACTAACTCCACCAGCTCCAGGTGGGAATTACAGAGCACGGACGCGCACGTGTGGGCTCATGGCTCGCATTCTTGTGCACTTTAGATATTACACTTAAATGTTAAAAATACTTAAATACACTTCTTAACTAGGTTAAGAAATCAATGTGGGATCATTAAATGTGTCTTAAGCACATTTTCCCACATACCATAAATGCCCAATCGTGTGACCAATTTCAATAATTAATTTATCACTCACTAAAAATTGAATTTGAGAAAATAAAAATACTATTATTTACTACAAATATAGAACAATTGTATGCTATTTAATTCCTCTAAAATTAAATAACTTGGTCATCAAAAATCGGATAAAATGAGTCACAACTCAATTTATTACATCAAATTTTCCAATAATCTCTCACATGAGTGGAAATAGTACATGCATGAATGCAAACAAGCAACCCAGTCCTTAAGAGACACAACTGCAACAGAATAGATAGCTTGTGACTTCGAACCTTCCATCTTTCAACACTATCGGCTATACTAGCTGATTAGTGGACGCGATACCTTGAACTATTCATCCTTAGTGTACATCGAGACAATAAAATTGACATAGTAATATCTCAAACATTATCTATTCTCACGTTTGTATCCGTTTCGGGCCATGGACAACCTCTTTGAATCCATAAGTATCATCAGAAGTAGCCCCACTTCTCACTTACATAAGTGATCTCCCTTTTTCGAGTATCCTGTCATACTCCACCTCACTTAGGCTTAGGAATCATTAAAAGTCATAAGATTTAGCCTTACCACAGTGACAGACACACACTTGATTTGCTCACGAGGGAAAGGTTAAGATATAAACCTTCCAAGTGCTACCAACTGAATGTTTGTAGCTTAGTTTTCCCATTAAACCAAGTTCTTAGGATCTCCAGTCATCATGGTTGGGTGGCCACTACAATCATTGTCAGATTGTGGATTTTAAACTCATTTCCTCTAGCAATTTATTCATCTGATCTCAGTTTAACCATTTGGTTAACGGATCTGCTAGATTGTCTACTGACTTTACATAGTCAACTGAGAAAACCCCACTTGAGATCATATGCCTCACGGTGTTATGTCTCTGACGTATGTGTCGAGATTTACTGTTATACATAGCGTTATGTATCCTCCCGATAGTTGCTTGGCTATCATAGTGAATCATCACTCACGACACCGGTTTTTTCCAGCATGAAATATCCTCTAGAAATTTGTGAAGCCATTCAGCTTCTTCACAAGCTTTATCCAAAGTGATAAACTCTGATTCCATTGTGGAACGGGCTATACAGGTTTGTTTCGTGGATTTCCACGACACTACTCCACCATCGACAGTGAACCCACTAGTCAAGAATTAGTTTTTCATGTCTGATATCCAAATCGCATCACTGTACCCTTCAAATACAGGGAGAAACCTCGTATAATGTAGCCCGAAGTTTAAAATATACTTCAAGTATCTCAGAACTCATACTAGAGCTTTTCAATGTTCTTTGCTTGGATTGCTCGTGTACCGACTCAACTTATTCACAGAACATGCAAGATCGGGTCGAGTGCAGTTAGTGACATACATCAAACTTTCGATGACCCTTGCATACTCTTCTTGAGCTATCAGTTCTCCCTAATTTTTACTCAAGTGCACGTTGAGCTCCAACGAAGCCTTAGCCGGCGGACTATCAAAAGAATTGTATTTCTTAAGCACTTTATCAACATAATGAGATTGTGTTAAGACAATTCCATCACGTGTTCGAACTATCTTGATTCCGAGAATCACACCAGCTAAATCTATATCTTTCATGGTAAAATTACATTATAACATCTGTTTCGTTTCAACGATTACTTGGCAGCTACTGCCCATGATTAATACGTTGTCTACATAAAGACAAACTATGACGTAGCCATCAGAACTGCTCTTTATGTATACACACTTATCACACTCGTTGATTTTGAAACTATTTGATAACATCATGTTATCAAACTTCAAGTGCAATTGAATCGGTGCTTGTTTCAGACCATACAATGATCTAACAAGTTTACACACCTTTGGCTCTTATCCCGGTGCAACAAACCCTTCAGGTTGTTCCATTTATATTTCATCTTCCAGCTCACCATTCAAAAATGCAATCTTCACATCCATTTGGTAAATTTCGAGACTGTGCAAAGCAGCAATTGCTAAAAGCACCCGAATAGATGTAATCCTCATTACTGGTGGGTAGGTATCGAAAAAATCATATCCTTCATTTTGTCTAAATCCTTTGACAACCGAGCTTTATACTTATCAATAGTACCATCTGTCTTATACTTCCTTTTTAGGATCTATTTGCATCCTAACGGCTTACAACCACTTAGGAGATCCGTCAACTCCTAAGTGTAATTTTGCATGATAGAATCAATTTCACTATTGATAGTCTCTTTCCAGAACAAAGCATCTGGACTAGATAGAGTTTCTTTCAAAGACTTTGGCTCATCATTTAGTATATAGGTAATGAAATCCAGACCAAACGTCTCGCCGTTCTAGCTCGCTCGCTACATCTCGATTCTTCATCCACATGATCACAACTAGTAGCAGCTTCAGAAGTTCATTTCTCAGAACTCCCTTCTATTACATCCTTATTTCTACAAGGATGGATATTCTCGAAGAATATAACATTTCTCGATTCCATCATTGTTCCTTCAGTTATCTCAGAAATTTCTAATTCATAAATAAGAAAATGATATGCCCTACTGTTAAGTGTATACCCAACAAAGATACAATCCACCATTTTAGGGGCCAATTTTTAACTTGTTTAAGAAATGACACTTCAACCTTAGCCAAATACCCCCACATTTTGAGGTATTTATCAGACGGCGTGCGTCTCTTCCATAACTTGCAAATTGTTAAATTGAAACCAAACCAAATTAAGATAAGCACTGAACTGAACCGAAACCAAAATAGTCGGTTTGGTTCGATCGGTTTTCACCAAAATTGAAATTTTATTAATTTTATGTATATATTTAATCTGAAAATCAAATTTTACAAAAATGGCTTGTGGCCCAATTAGTTAGACATGCAAGATGATATTTAAGAGGTGCTAAGTTCAAATCCTTAAACATGCATTTTATTTTTCTTTATGTTTTTGAATTAATAATATTATATTTATATACATAATATAATAAAAAATAATATAAAAATTAATAATAAATTAAAAAATATATAATCGGTCGGTTCGGTTTAAATTGATTTTCGAGGTGTTCAAACTGAAACCAAACTGAACTAACATCGGTCCTCATTACCTGGACTGAAACCGAACCGAACTCATAATTGCTCGGACCGAACCGAACTTGACGGTTCTGTTTGGTTTTTCGGTTGTAGTTCGATTTTGCTCACCCCTAGACTAGGCGTCATGTTGCAAAATAAAGTGCTAATAAAGTTGATTCTTCTGCTTACTTGCTTGTTAAGTACTCGGATTTATGACATTATAGATTAGGACGTGTTAATCCAAATGCGATAAAATGTTTAGTAAATTTAGATTTGCTAAAAGTAAACCAATTTAATACACAAAACAAGTGTGAAGTTTGTGCTGAAGCTAAATTAGATAAGTTACCGTTTCATTCAGTAGAATGAAGCACTAAACCTCTAGACCTAATTCACACAGACGTATGTGACTTAAAGTTTGTGCAAATTAGAGGCGATAAAAAGTACTTTATTACTTTTATTGATGATTGCACAGAGTACTATTATCTTTATCTTTTGAGAAGTAAAGATGAGGCTATTGAAGCTTTTAAGAACTTCAAAAATGAAACTGAAAATCAATTAAGCAGTCGAGTTAAAAAAATTTGAAGTGATAGAGGTGGGGAGTATGTTGCTCCGTTTGAAGAGATATGCGCAGAAGTGGGTATAATTCATCAAACTATGGCTCTATATTCACCACAGTCTAATAGTGTTGTTGAACGCAAAAAATCAAACTCTTAAAGAGATGATGAATGCTTTGTTGATAAGTTTGGGATTACCACAGAACTTGTGGGGGGAAGCTGTGTTGATAGTCAACTATTTCCTGAACAAGATTCCACTTAAAGGTAATGATTATCGATTCATTTCACTTCGGTTTGGAGATATTGGTTCGATTCGGTTCGGTTTGAACCGAATGCTCACCCTTAGCATAGCCATTACATTCATTTTGAAAAGTCCATTGGTGAGATAGACTTTATCAATGAACCTTCCGTACTTGCTCAAAATAACTTATCAGACTTAAACACTAGTCTAGAACCATGATTGACTAACAGTGAGCCTGAAACCAGATTTTTGCGGATGTCCGGAACATGTAGCACATCCTTCAGAGTCAGTTCCTTGGCTTGAAGTAAGCTTCAAGATCACGTTGTCCACACCAGCCACTTCAGACGAAGCTTAGTTACTCATATGCAACTTTCAACCTTTAACATCTTTGTAGCTAGCAAATGAGCCCTTATCGGAGCAGATATGACAAGTGGCCCCAGTGTCGACGAACCACTCCCTCGTGTTATCCATATGGTTTGGCTTCAAACATAACCGCAGCCAAGTCATCGTTATCCCAACCATCTTGACAGCCTTTGTCTTTGTTGTTATGTTCAGTCGTGTGCATACCATAATTGGTACGCTTTTTCTTTGGAGCCGTGCAATATTTGGACATGTGCCCCGACTTATCATAATTGAAGCAATTGCCGTTGAACCTCGTCATTGGCTTCTTCCCTTTATCAACTTGACTCGGGCGCTTCCTCTTGTTGCTATTTGATGGTCCACCACATTCTATCAAATTAGCCTTGGCCTCGATCGGGACTCGTGATCTCGGATCCTCCTTTTGGTTATTAGCCTCAATACGAAGCTTAATGTTCGATATTTTATTTCACTAAAAATACTACTCACAAGTGTACGAGGTAATTTATAGCAAAATAATGGTGAGCAAGGTCGTATCCACAGAGACTGGCTAAGTAATGCAGCTAAGTACCCAATTATGTTGTTTCACTTTATCTAGAGAACCGAATTAAGTAGTTGATTTTAATTGACTAAATACTGTAAAAGAAATTAAATAGATTAAACACGAGAAAAATGGACAAACAGATAAAAGACGGATCCTAGGGTGTTTCTGTTACATGGATTTTCTAATTTTTAGATAATTTATTAAACCAATTTAATTCTAAATCTTGTAGGAGAATCACAAATGTAATTACAACCTCTCTCTCGAGTAAGCTATAATAGTAGATTAGACACTAATTCTTATCTCTCGATCTCCAATTATTATCTAACTTTAGACAAACTTCAGATTTATTCTCCTCATGACACCTACCAATCTCTTGATCTAGGAGACTCGTGTTATGCAATCCTAATCATGTTAACTTATTAACCTCTCTCAAGTGAATACAAATTAACTACACAAGTGTAAATGTTGATCAATTCATCCACACCAGACAACAATAAATAAGGATGCATAAACAAGAAATAGATAGGAACAATATATTACTTCAAATCAGAAAATCCATAAATATCCACAACCCTAAGATCTCAAGTAATTTAGCTACTCATGTTGTATTCAAAATCCAAAAGAAATAAATATTTAAAAGTAGTAAACATGATAGTTCTAATTGAACAAAGCATAAAATAAACTTGAGTGAGGAGCGCGTTGCAACTTAAATCGGGTCAATTGGATGAGAAATGAGCGAAAATGGAGTATAACGGTGAAACGTGTCGGGAGGCTGATGGGTTGCACAGCCCGTGCAACTTGCTTTCAACATGACAGCTAATTTCTCTATACTCAATGCACGGCCCGTGCTATTTCCGGCGTAAAAATTCAGTTTTCCTTTTTAGATTGGACTTGTTTCCATCTTGGGCCTAGAACTTCCTCCACTATATTAGGGTTCATTATGCATGAAAATTGAGGGAGTTTTCACCCTATAGAGAGAGCAGAGACATCCTGGAGAAGACGGAGCAGAGATTACAGAGAGATTGAAGAAGCGCATCTTGAAAACTATGCGCAACTCGTTAATTTATGCAAGCAGTACACATAAACAACCATCTAACTAGGCCTCAAAATACATGAAAGCCATTGAAAAACAAGGGTTTATCACTTAGCTACAAGGTCTTCAAGAGGCATCTCTTTTCGTTTGTGCTTGAGATAACTCTTGAAGTTCTTCCAACACGGTGGCAATTTCTCAATCACTGCAGCAATAGTGAAAGCATCTGGATGGACCATCCATTTATCATGAACATCGTGCACAATGAGCTGAAGCTCTTGCACTTGATCCATCACTGACCGGGTGTCAACCATTTTGTAGTTGAGGAACATTGCCGTCATGAACTTTTTAGCTCCGGCATTCTCCGTTTTGTACTTATTTTCTAATGCTCCCCGCAGTTTTTTTGCACTCATTACATTGGCATATACATAATACAAACTATCAACTAAGCCATTCAGAATGTAATTTTTACATAAAAAATCGGTGTTGATCCATAGGTCATACACCATTCGTTCGTTGTTGTCCGGCTCATTTTCTGCAATGATTGAAGTGTCTTCTTTCACATGGGCTACAACTCCCAACGTGGTTAGGTTGAAGAGCATCTTCTGCTGTACCTCTTGATGTCCAGACTAGAAAACTTTTTTGGCTTCTCAGCTTGGCCATGAGGAATGGTCCTCGTGGAGGAAGCAACTATAGTTGATGAAGACGTTATTCCAAAGCAAAGGTGATTGTTGTTTTGTTATTTGTCTTGCGATTGTTGTGTACAATTACACTACTTCTGGATTTACAATAATCTAAAGTGCAAAGAAACAGAAACAGAGTAGAAACAAATACAGAAAACTGAATTGAAACCAAATTTAAATTGGATCTTCGGTAAGCCGAGTCGAGGGGACCTCTCTCCGCAAGACACATACACCCCGACTAGTGCTCATGGTTTGGTGTGTTGTCTCTTAAAGATGAAACAATTTCATCCTTTCGGCAGTATCACCACAATTCCGGCAAGGCTCCGGCGAACTAGACAAAGTCAGAACTAGGAGCAGACACGAATAAATAACAATGCTAAGATGATATGATTGTGAATAATGTAGCAACTTCTGCATGCTGGAATGTCCTATTTATAGGCACCATTCCACCTTAGGGAACAACTAGGGTTTGAGGCATTCAATCCCAGGTGGTGTAACCTTTAGGGGTTACAGGCTTGCTATCAATCCCTTCAGGAGTTAACAACCTCCAGCTCCTGCAGATCCTGACAGGTGTCCTGGTATCCCAGTGGATTTCGACACGTGTCCAAGGGCAACTGCAAACCCTTGACTCCCTCAGGAGTTACATCGGTTACACTCCAGCCCACGTACGCCTAAAGTCCAATTGTCAAGATCCAAATCTGAGGACAAGGATGAGACAATACGAGATGAGACGAGCCATGCACTGGCACGGGCAGAGGCACAGACACGGGGGGCGCACACGCGTGGGCTCATGGCCCACATCTTTATGCACTTTAGATATTACATTTAAGTGTTAATACATTTCTTAACTAGATTAAGAAATCAATGTGGATCATTAAATATGTCTTAAGCACATTTTCCCACACAACATAAATGCCAATCGTGTGACCGATTTCAACAGTTAATTTCTCACTCACCGAAAATCAAATTTGAGAAAATAAAATACTACGATTATCTACTATAAATATAGAACAATGGTAGGCTATTTAATTCCTCTAAAATTAAATAATTTGGTCACAAAAAATCGGATAAAATGAGTCACAGCTCAATTTATTATATCTAATTTTCCAACAATTTTTGCATTAAGGTGAAAAAAATAAAAACACGGACCTCCAGGAGGCAGACTAATGGGGACATAATCATATGATAATGAATATATAATCATATGCTAACGAAGCAGTATCATTTCATGCACAACACATAACTTTAAACTCAAAACTGATTTTGTTTGAAAATAATTAAATGATGAGTTTTATATAGTTAGAAAGCTAGTCGAGTTTACTTTTAAACAAAAAAAATAATTTCTATTTTTTTAATTATGGACACGGTTATGGTTATTTGATTGGGGCTTCAATTCACTGCATTAGTGCTTCGTTAGCATTATGCAGTACATTCATTTAGCATCACATAATGCTTTTGTTAGCATACGACATTGATAACAAAAAAATGATGAAAGTTAATAAAATTATGTTTCTGAGTCTTAAAATTGATGTGATAAACTCTTATAACAATAATTGATGCTAGTGAAGCATTTGTCATATGCTAACGTTAGTAATGCACTAGAATTTTTATACAAAAAATATCTTTAATGCATCAATGTAGTGTTCGATGTCCTTATAATTAATACTAACAAATCAATCATAATTGGGATGAAATAAACCATTATAGCAATATAATTGATGCTAACGAAACATGTTCTAATTGAAATGAAATAAATCATTATAGTAATATAATTGTTGTTAATGACATATTTATCATATGTTAACGAAACATATATAATTTTGATTAGATAAACTTTTACAACAATATAATCAATGCTAATGAAACATTTGTTATATGCTAACGAAATAATTGTTATATGCTGACGAAGTATTTTGAACTTGAATATATATGAAAAATGACTCTTTTGTATTTTTCGCCCATATTTTTTCAAATGAACACATGCTTCACTCATCCTGAATGAAAGAGGATAAAGAGATATTTAATTTGATATATTATTTGTGTAAATCTGATAAAAAAAGGAGCAAGTTATGGTTGTTTGAAATTTTTTAGAAATTTTTGAGATGCTGAGTCAATATGACATCATCATTTTTAGGGAAAAAAAAAAGACGTAAATAACCCCCAACCATAATAAAGTGGTGAAAATTGCATAAAATCCACCGAATTTGGAATTTGATCTTAGCCGTGTATTTTATGAATTGATGGTTGAAGATTGATTTACAATTTACATACTATGAAATAGTTTACATTTGACCCATTCCCTATATATATATATATTGTGTGTATATATATATGTATTGGGGTGGGTTAAAATGAGAACCACCCCCTTGTGTAAGAACTAGGAACAAATATTAACCACTGATCCAACAATTTTTAATGGTCAAGATTAGATGGATATCTAGGGGCCTAAATGCAATATTTTTGTAGGTTATTTTTAATTTAGATTTGATAGGGTTAAAATAGTAAAAAATATGTCCCCCATAATCATACGTCCCCAATATCTAGGAGTAGTAGTTTATGAACATGGAAACTCTTGAATATCAACCAAAATACATGCCACCATCAAATCCTTCCATTTACTTCTCTTGAAAAAGCAGAAAAAAAAAAAAGATTTGAGCAAATTTTTTTGAGAAAACACAACCGCAGCCGCAACGCCCACCGAAACTCACAAAAAAGAGCGCAGCCGCAACGCCCACCGAACCCGTGACAACCCATCTCACTGGCGGCGTCTATTGTCTGTCTTCACGAGAGTATCGCTCTGGCAAGTGTTCTACTCGGGAGTTTCTCGAATCGACTTGAATAAACGTTCCAATGGCCGACGGCAGTAAAAGAACCCGTGTAAAAGGTATGTCTGTTAATATTTTGGCTATATGGGTTTATGATTCTGCCATATATGAAGCTTGCATTTGATTTGAAGTTGATGTCTTGTTGAGTGACGAAACTAGGGTTCCATGGATTTTGGGAATTGTTGTTTTTTGCAAAAAAATTTAAAATTTGAAAACGCGGGTACTTCTATGTTTAACATTTGTCGCCTATCAATTTAGATTTGTGCATGATTTTTTAAAAATCGCTCAATTGTGCAAAAATTTGTGTTTATTTTTAGCAAATTTTTGTATAAGTTTTTGCAAATTTTCCAGCAACATATTAATGTGACTGTTGAACAAATATGTAAGTAATGTTGTGCAAATATATGTTCAATATGTAGCTAATATTGTGGGTATTGAGTTGTTGAAAGGATTAAACTTTTAGAAGACATCTAATTTTATTCCTAAAATCTGCCGCCTATGTTAGATTTGCGATGTTTAAAAAAATCGCGAAATGTACCAAAAATTTGTGTATTTATCAGATTGTTGTATGTGGTTGACAGATTTTTCAACAACACATGTGTGATTTTTTATCGAATACGTTTGTAGTTTTTAGCGAATTTTTGTTGAATAATTACCAAATATTTTAGTTATTGAGGTGTGGGAAAAATAAAATCGTGAGAAGCATATAATTTTGTTCATATAATTTGGCCCCTATGAATTCAGATTTTTAATTTTTAAATGAATATCCAAGTTAGCAATTTTTTTTTTGTGTGTTTATCAAATTATTGAATGCCTGTTGGCAGATTTTCAAAGCAACAAAAATACGTGTAATTGTTTAGCAAATGTTTATGTAATATATGGAAAATGTATGTTTAATAATTAGCAGATATTGAATGAATTAAAAAGTGTACAAACTGATATTTATTTATGTATGTTAGCGAATATGTGAGTGTTTTTAGTAAAATGGTTTATGCGTGTTAGCTAATATTCAAGCAAACTAAGTATGTAGTTATTTCGCAAATATTTATGTTATTTTTAGCAAACATATATAAGAAAAATAGCTATTATTTATACATCAACATATATATTAATGTTACTGTTTAGAAAAGATTTATATAAATATTAGGAAATGTATGTTTAATAATTAGCATATATTGAATGAATAAATAGTATATTAGCTGATATTAATTTATACATGGTAGTAAATCTGTGAGTTTGTTTAGCAAAATCTGATATGCATATTAGCTAATTTTTAAGCAACATAAATGTGTATGTATTTAGCTAAAATTTATGTGATTGTTATCTAATATATAGTTGAAATTTAGCAAATTTATGTTTAATAAATAGCAGATATTGAATTGTTTAATAAATATTTATATAAAATTTAGCAAATGTATGTTAGAGAATATGTGAGTGTTTTTAGCGAAACGGTTTATGCGTGTTAGCTAACATTCAAGCAAACTAATTGTATAGTTATTTAGCAAATGTTTATGTGATTGTTAGCACACATATATTAGAATATTAGCTATTATTTACACAGTAAAAAATAAATGTGTAATTGGTTAGCAAATATTTATATAATATTTAGCAAATGTATGTTTAATAATTAACACATATTGAATGAATAAATAGTATGTTAGCTGATATTAATTTATGTATGTTAGCAAATGTTTTGAGTATGTTTAGCAAATTTTTGTATATGTGTTAGCTAATTTTCAAGCAACATAAAGGTGTATGCATTTAGCAAAATGTATGTTTAATAATTAGCCAATATTGAATGAATTAAAAAGTGTACAAACTGATATTTATTTATGTATGTCAGCGAATATGTGAGTGTTTTTAGCAAAATGGTTTATGCGTGTTAGCTAATATTCAAGCAAACTAAGTATGTAGTTATTTTGCAAATATTTATGTTATTTTTAGCACACATATATCAGAAAAATAACTATTATTTATACAGCAACATATATATTAATGTGACTGTTTAGAAAATATTTATATAAAACGAAGGGTTCAAGTGTAACAGAACAAACAATGTCGAACCAAGAGCACCTCATTCCTAATATTAGGAAATGTATGTTTAATAATTAGCATATATTGAATGAATAAAAAAATGAATAAATAATATATTAGCTGATATTAATTTATGTATGGTAGCAAATCTTTGAGTTTGTTTAGCAAAATCTTATATGCATATTAGCTAATTTTTAAACAACATAAATGTGTATGCATTTAGCTAAAATTTATGTGATTGTTATCTAATATATAGTTGAAATTTAGTAAATCTATTTAATAAATAGCAGATATTGAATTGCTTAAAAAATATTTATATAAAATTTAGCAAATGTATGTTAGAGAATATGTGAGTGTTTTTAGTAAAACGGTTTATGCGTGTTAGCTAACATTCAAGCAAACTAATTGTGTAGTTATTTAGCAAATGTTTATGTGATTGTTAGCACACGTATATTAGAATATTAGCTATTATTTACACAGTAACAAATAAATGTGTGATTGGTTAGCAAATATTTATATAATATTTAGCAAATGTATGTTTAATTATTAGCATATATTGAATGAATAAATAGTATGTTAGCTGGTATTAATTTATGTATGTTATCAAATGTTTGAGTGTGTTTAGCAAAATTTTGTATACGTGTTAGCTAATTTTCAAGCAACATAAAGGTGTATGCATTTAGCAAAAGTTTATGTGATTGTTATCTAATATATGGTTGATATGTAGCATAACATAGGCATGTCTTTGTATTTCCACTGAAACTTCCTAACTTGCCTCTAATTTAATAATGTAAGGTAGTTGCTTCGGTTTTTGTATTTTCATTGATGAGTTTTTATTTTTTGTGATTTTGTGTGGGTGTGAGATCTGAAGGGAGCTAAATATGTGAAGGGTTATGAACCTAAATTGATTGATGTTGTGGTATATATCCTTTATCTTCTAGCTATATATATGATTATTTAGCAAATATGTATGTAATTGTTAGCAAATATATGTTTAATATTTAGCAAATATGTATGTAATTGTTAGCAAGTTCAGTTTTTATAAATATCAAATATTGAGTGAAGAAATAATATATATTAGCTAGTATTTATTTATGTTCGTTGCCAAAAATTTGAGTGTTTTTAAACAAAATACTCTGTTCATGTTAGCTGAGCTTCAAGACGCATAAATGTAAATTATTACAATTTTTATGTGATTATTTGTAATTTTTATAATGAAACAAATCTTAATGCATGTTAGAAATTATTTGTAGGAATATTATCAAATATTTGTAATATTATTATCTAAAATAACATAACTTTCTAAATAGAATATTTTGTGTCTTCACATTATTTTCAGATTTAGGGCATGAGAGTCGAACAGAGGCATGACATGATGTGAATGTTGCTGCAAATGACAACACACATGAGACACTTTTTGCAAATCGTTCAAGGAAGGAATATCCAAACCTTAAACATCGAACAAGCCTGCTCGCATTGCATAATTCAATAGGCGAACTTAACAGTGCACAAAAGCAAGCTGCGAGAGATTTGGGATCTGTAAAAAATAATTGCTTCGTCCACATATTTAAACTTCTGGCCAACAAATGGCTTTAAACTGGAATCACATTCTGGAATATGAGAACCAAGAGATCCCACTAATATATCACCATTGATCTCTGCGATTAACAAAAAATAACAGAATACCATACTCATATAAACATAACTAACATGTCTATATATATTTGCTATCATACTGCAAAATGTATGCTAACTCAAATTTGTGCCAACTAACTCAGACAACTACACCAACAATCATTCAAAAAGCAATGATAAAAATGGATGGGATCTATGATTGCAATTATTTGTGTGTATGAATATTAACAAATATTTACGTTTAGTTAACAAAATATTGCATGCATCTTAGCTAATTTTCTAGCAAATATACAATTGGTATATGTAAACCATGATATCAATTCATGCATGTTGTCAAATTTTATATTGCACATTAGCAAAATATATAATAGTTAACAGCTAAAGCGAACGTGTTTCCTGCAAGCAAACTGACCATTAATAAATTATTTCAATATCAACACATTACGGCTATACCCACCACAGTTCAAATAACATACGAAATGATAGTAAAATAATATACTATGATATAGCAACACAAACATGATTTATGGATAAACACTTAACATTCATAATAAACCATCATTAATACAATCTGACATATAAGAGCAGTGAACTGCAACAAGTACACATAAAATGTATGTTAAATAAAAAACTCTAGCTTCTATACGAGACGCAACAATAATTGTTCCAATAATAATTGTGTATAATTATCGTTACTTCTCGTTCATACAACACGAGGCACACAACTACAGTAGACCAACACTTCATAAAAATAAATTGAAACATTAATTTATCTTCCATACTAATCAACCAAATTATAACTTGTGCATACCATCTGATTCATAAAAAAAAAAATTTAAAACAGGATACAATATGAACACAGCAAGGTTAATTATATCAATGTTAGCAAATAATATAGTATAACTTAGCAAATCGAATATGCTTTTCTGAATGAAAAATTAACACTCGTAATTAAAAATCCTTAATACCATATGAACTATAAGATCAAAACAACTACAAAAAAATCAGACGAAATATTTTCGAAATAAAAACATGTATTCTCCATAGACGGCTACAGAAACTGATTGAACCACTTTGTGCAGAGTTCTTGTTGATTCGAAATTATATTGATGCTCAAATTATCAAACAACCAACTTAAAAAACTAAATGAATGATGAAAGTTGATTAACCGAACACAGTGAAGAAATGTCGTACACTTCGCCTCCTTTGAATTGTCGATCGAAAAAAAAATGGAAGAAATAATGTGAAAATAACTGTCCAAATATAACTGCATAACTTAACATATATCTAATCCCACGATTTATGGTAACTGATATGGAATATAAATCAAATTACATCTATAACCTTACTTAAAAATAATTTTTTAAAAATTGCATTTTTGACCCCATTTTTCCAAATCAATCTTAGCCTTCCAAAATAATTGAATCAACGCTCCAGATCAGTTCCTAGTTCCTACACATGAATTTGGTTCTCATTTGATTTCTATACTATATGTATATATATAGAGATATGTGTGTGTGTGTGTGTGTGTTGCCTCCGTCCCAATAAGATAGATTTGCTTGCCTTT
This sequence comes from Perilla frutescens, assembly GCA_026008535.1. Classification (NCBI taxonomy): domain Eukaryota; kingdom Viridiplantae; phylum Streptophyta; class Magnoliopsida; order Lamiales; family Lamiaceae; genus Perilla; species Perilla frutescens. The sequence goes on from BRKX01000004.1 coordinate 15,652,821, forward strand.
TTGGAATGTCCCGATATTTAGTTAATTTAGTAATACATATCCCTATATAATATGTTTATATTAAATTATTGTCAAAAAATAAATAAGGACATATTATGAAGTTTTTTGATTAATTTTCTTTCCTGTTCTTTTTCTTAATATTGTGAAAATTTCAATCAGCCTATGTTATTGGGACGGAGGGAGTACATATTTGCTTGACATAGCATGGTCAATCTCGAGTATAGAATACTAATGTTTTAGTTTAGATGCCCATCACAAATTTGACCTTTTATCCAAATTAAAAATAAATAAATTAGTGATTAATATTTAATCCATTCATTAATTAACTTCTAAGAGGATGGTTGGTATGTCGGAATGAAGTCAAGTGGGAATTGAATGGAATGACTATTGTTATTCCTTTGGCTAGTATCACTAGTAATAAGATAGGAATGAAACTTACATTTTTGAATTGATTTTATTATAATAATATGTAATTAATAAATAAAATACACGAATTATCTTATTTAGTTCTAATAATAAATTACTATTCTTTCAAGAGATTCTATTGTATTTTTTAATAACATATTATTATGCGATATTTTTACTTTATTAACATTTGTGAAAAAAATTGACTATACTTTTAATAGGTATTTCGCTAATAATTAGTTGATTTTTATATTTTATGCAATCCTATAATATCATTAGTACTTTTGTGAAATATTACAAAATTTTATGAACCATTAATAAATTATTAATGAGTTTTTAAAAAAATTCATAAATTTCAAATATTTTATAATATTTAACGTTAAATAATTTTTAAAATTTTCAAATTTTTAGTATTATTTTTTAAAAATGATTGACGACTTTTAAGTTTTTATATAATTTTATTTATTTTTTTACAATTTAATTTAATTTAAATTTGTCTAGAAAAATTATTATATTTATTATAATTTTATTTTTTAATAAAATATTTTATAAGAGTATGAGATTTCATTTGTTAATACAAAAAATAAACTATAATTTTGCAAAATAAAAAACAAAATTTATTTTGATAATCGAAAATGCATAATACTATGGAAGTGGGAAGTAATGACTAATCTTATGTACATGATAATGTGATTCATTCGGAAATGACCATTTCTAAGTAAAAAAATCATATCAGCCATAGGAATGAGAATGAATGTGGGAATGTGATTTCATTCTCATTCCATTCCCTCATACCAACTATGCCCTGAGAGTCAGTGCAGTTACGTTGGTGTTGAGGTGTAGTAAAAAATTAACTACGCGTTAAATTTTTATTGTTTAGATGGACTTTATGTTAGTTCAATTTAAAAAATATCTAATTAAATATTTTGCACTTTTTTTAAAAATGAGTAGTAAGGCAATTATTAGCTATGATTTTAAGTTAATGCTAATTGAATTCTTGTGATTTTCTCAAGTTTAATTCATTGTCTCATCTGTATCAAACCGACTTACCGACCAATTAATCCATTAACTGAATCCAATTAAACTTGATCTGGATATTTTCTTATTTATTAATTTAGTCATACGTTGAATATTAAAAATTTGAATAAATAAGTATGATTCAAAATAAATAATGAATATCAATCAAATCAAACCCATGATTACATGAACGCCTCTTGTATGGTATATTCATTAATGTACATAAACCACGACGACCACATATTACACACAAAATACATGCACATAATCCTTGCATTTTGTTATGGTAGCATAGATAGTGGGGATGAGATCTCGTGTGCCACATTTTTAGTGTACCACCATCAAATTTATTTTTTAGTAACAATGAAATAAAAATATTTATAATATACTCCAATATTCCAATTAATACTTAGTAAAGTAAGATTTGAAACTTAAAAAAAAAATCATAAATATAACTCTTTACTGTTGTTGTTTTAATTTTTTAATCTAGATTAACATTTAATTTTTTAGACTAATATACTCATTCCTTCTGTATCACAAAAAATCATATTCACTTATATTTTCCTAAAAAACAACATTTTTTCTATTCATCTATTTTTAGGATTTGGGATAAGGTTAAAATTGGAAGAGAATGTGTGAAAATATTTAAAACAACAAACATTTTAGTACAAAATTAAAAAAAAAAGCTAAAACAAGAATTATAGAGAAAGGAAATGAGTAATTAATAATGAAATAATCAAGCATAACAATGCATTATCAAGAAAAGGAGATTGTGAGATGCAATATTAAACTAACATTAAGTATGGTACGAGCTAGCTAGTATGACAAGATCCATAATTTACTTGCAAAAATTAATCCCTGACTTATATATAATGTTAAATTAATATTGATAATCATTATATCATATATTTTGATTTTGGATGTTTTATTCTTCATCCATGGATTTTTAATCAATGTACGATAACTAAAGAGCTAAATGAAGAGTCATTGTCCACCTCACATCTATACGTGAGCTGGCCCACAATCCATATATTACCTCAACCGAACGTTGCCACTTTTTAATATTCAAATGCAATTTATAGAATTACGTAATGACATCATTAATTTTTTTTTCTTTATTTTTCTAAAAAGTATATACAGTACTGTTCAAAACCAGCTACGGCGAATTTCGGGTTCTTAAGATTTTTGTTTAGTAATTTAAGTTTATTGTATAAAATCATTACTAACTAACTAATTAATTCCTTACCAAAAATGTTATGATATAGAAAAGTTCGTCTGAATTTTGAGATGCTAGCTCATTGGGACTTCTTCTGTAGGAGTATTTCTTTTCTTTCAAGTAAAGCAAAGTTGTTAAGGCCATCGATTTTTATAAATGCATAAACCCAAACGCCAAACGTGTTTGTGAAGACTGAAGAGAGTTGTTCAATTCCATATATGAATTTGCAAGTTGGAATCTAATTATTATAAAATATTGCATATTTTATTGGGAAGCCTCGTGTCACACTGGGATCCAAATACTATCAAACTAATAGTAATACACACACACATGTCTAACGAATTTTGATAATATTTAATTTATAGATTTTGTGATGTACACAATATGATATAAATAAATATGGTGGTGTGTATATTAATATATACATACATGATGGTTGCTAATGAACGAAAGAATATAAATTAAATGAAGAATGAAGTGATGATAGAAGATCTCATATATCGAGAGTGCTCTCATCATACTTACTTATATGGTGGAGCATTAGAAAAGTCGATCGTTTGTTGAATATAATTGCCAATATATACTAGCTATATTGGAATTTGATGGTAGTAGCTAGTGCTTTTATTCAATCCAATAACTATAAGCCCACTTGAATTAAGCAAGGGCCGCACGCACAGACACTCTCTCTCTCTCTCTCTCTCTCTCTCTCTCTCTCTCTCTCTCAAAATTGCATTATATAGTATTATATTATTAATTAAGTATACTCCCTAATTAACACAAGATCAGTGATAATATTATTTGACCTGCGCGCAGGTGAGTTGAATTCTCATCAATCGTATTAATCCTATTGCTACATGATCTATCTGCAAAATTTTAGTACGTAATATTAATTATTTGGAGTTTGGATGTGGGCTAGCTAGCTAGCTTGGATCTGGAAAAAAAAGTATGATGATTAATTTAGGAGAAATAGAATTAGCTAGAAAATGGAGGATGGATGGATGCATCTTTCTCTCTCTCTCTCTCTCTCTTGTTAAAAACTTAAAACCAATTAAGGTCGAGAGGGTGATCAATGACGCAGCTCCAAATGCAATCAAGATGATCATCATCCACCAGCAAGGAGCAGAAAGTATGATCGTGAATAATATCTGCATATTCGAGATCATAATTATGTGAATGATTGAAATTCTCCTGATCTAAATAGGAAGAAGGCGCAAAGTTGTCTTCTTCGTGATCGATCTCTTGGAAGGATGAGTTGAAGATGACGCCCTCTTTCTCTTTGAGCCATGGGAAATCGAAAACTCCGATTCCGTCGTGGAACTTGTACCGCCTTTGCTCGTATGAATATGATGATTCTTGTTTCTTGGCTTCCACCATTATTTCTGGGCTGTCGCTGTCGTCGTCGTCCCTCCTTCTCTTCCGGTTCTGGTTCTGGTTCTGATCGGTGCCACCCTCCATAAATAATTAATTATAAACCTTGATTAGATTCAAAGGTTAATATTGTTTATGGATCATATATGTACAGACAATAGGCAGTTGTGTGTGTGTGTGTGAATGGAGGAAAGCATGCAGTTGTATGTAGTTGTGGGAAATTTAATAATAAATGAAGAGAAGAATGGATGGATCATAATAGTAATAGGCAGTTTTTATGAGGAGAGGATTACCTTTTCTTCCTGGTTTTGGGCTAACTTTCTTCCTTGAAATTGGTATTCTTTCGCTTCAATATAATTGTTTCTTTGCCTCACACACAACCTATTTTTTTAAACGCACCCTCCAATTTCTATCACATTTATTCTCCCCCTTTTTTTTATATATTTTTATACCTCCTATTTTACTATCACAAGTTCGCAACATATTTGTATCGAAGAATAACATGATGAATATATGCATAATTAATGTAAATTAAATTAAAGTAGTGTGATATGAAAAAGCACAGTGCACCTTAATTAATTTCACCAACTTGATATGTAATTCTCAGTCTCTCCTCCCATCTTTATTTACATGCTACGTACATGTATGTATATTTGGGATATATAATAGCTAGAATAAAATTATACTTTTCTTCATTCCCCAATTAAATAAAAGTAGCCAGAACTCCATTTTAATAATAGATCTTCTGATACTTAATATTTACTACTCTCAGTCTCAGATAAATATAGTTTTAGTTAAACCTTAAATGTCGCGAGACACAACGACGGCGACTGGAGCTTTTAAGGTCATCCGTTTTGTTGGGATCTTCATCCTTATTGCTTTATAATTATTTTTGAGTTGATATATATTTGCAGTTATTATTTATTTATTTTTATCAATTTGCGTTCGCCGCTAAAATTCGACTCTGCATGTTTCGTGTGAAGTAGATTTCGAAATGGTTTTTCATGTGATCTGATCACGATTTTGGTGGTTATTCTTCTTGAGTTGGCCGGCACCTTAGCTTTTTTGTTGAAAACTTATTTCTTTCTTTTAGCTTTTCTAAACGGCCCTCATTTTGTGATGACTTGGAAACACATGACACAATATGCGTGGAATTTCGGTTGCCACTTTCTACTATTTAACTCGCAAATTATCGAAACAATTTTTTTTTTACCAAGATTGACAATGGCTCACTAGCCTAAACACCTCAAACTCTGTGAAGCTTTTTGCAAATCAAATTTTGAGCAGTCCGTCAATCAGCTCACTTAGCTCTGCTGCTGATAGCTTTAAGCTAATTAAACCAGAAGATGACATTTTCTTTTTTGTTCAATCATACGGATAGCCGTATCTGTACCCGTAAGTAACCCTTTTTGCAGAGAAAAGAAGTGCAGTCATATTCTCAGACCAGTAAAAGAGTTTACGCAAAATTTGAAGAAACACTATAGTTACACAGGTTTTACATTTGGACAAACACAAAGAATGCAGGTAGGCCAAACCACAATCTGGTGGTGAATTTTCAAGTTTCACACCTAGGAAAACATGTATTCTTTTTTACTCACACGCCCACCTGTATTGTCAAATGTACAGTCACTCCCAATGGTAACACAAGACAAACGTGCAAATAAATTTACGATGTAGTTGAAATGCCAAGTTGTGGAGTATACACATGAAGCACGGAAGAGCAGACGGAAAACGAATCTCAACTGCAGCAGCCTCCGCCTTGAGAAGAAGAACCATCCCTGCCGCCAGACGGGCCAGGAATTCCACCATAACCTACTTTTATTCCATATGACTGAGAAAAGAAGAATCAAGTTCAAGATGGCATCATTAAGTGATCAGTTTGAGTTCTAAATATGAGCATTAGAACACCAAAAGAAATTGTCTGAAAAATCAATCATCAAAATGTAATCGGACAAGTTATTTCATCATGCACCGACAGGGTATCTCTTAATTATAATATGGTAACAAAATAAGGTGAATGGAATTGTCCATGAAATTTGTTAAGTAATAGAGAAGTGGCAACTTATAGAAAATCAAGTTGTATCTAGATATTTCTCCAAACTAAACATTAGGGTCATGAGATGTAGCTAACTTGAAGCAAGAGCATTCATTGAATTATAGGAGACATTTCTGCAAAGCAAGCGAATTTCTGTTTGGTCAAGAGTGAAGCAACTAACAAAATGAGAATTAAAAACCTAACCTCATTTGAAACGTCAAAAACTCCATCTTGGATCTTCGTGTATATTGTTGCCGCTGTTTTGATAAATGCCTGCAGATAATGTTTCAAATGAGAATATGAAGGGGAAATACAACTATAGAGGCAATACTTTTTTTTATCTTCTGCATAGAATTGGGGAAATCCTTCGTCACCTCCTCTACATTCTGAGCAGTTTTTGCAGATGCTTCCATGAAAATCAATCCATGTTCTTTTGCAAATTGTTCTCCTTCTTCTGTGCTGACAGCCCTTCTATGGGCAAGATCACATTTGTTGCCTATCAGCATAATTGTCATGTTTGGATTTGCATGCTGCCTTGCATCTTCTAGCCAGCTAGCCAAGTGATTAAAAGTTTCCCTCCTGACAGACAGGAAAGACAATAATCAAACAATATAGTAGTTTGGGTACAAAAGAGGACTTGTGCAGACGAGTAAACGGAAACCCATGAGAAAATTATGTAGATCATTCCAAAGCAAATGTTAATATGAGGCATGCCACAAAATAAAATATACAGCTGTTTAACCGAGCTAAAGGCCATCAGTTAAAAAATTATTGTTGGGTAGTGAGTTAGTAGCATTGACTGTCCTCCTGAACAGGCACCTTCTATTGTCACCTGCAGCTAGGGAAGATGAAACATCTCCTGACTCGTCCAATGTGTAGTTATCGGCTTGTTCTTCGCTTTGGAATAGGAAGAGCTTCAGCAACAAGCAGGCTGACCGATCCCCTGTTCTTTCTGGGCTAAATGATGACTAGGGAAATCATCATTTCTCGGATGCTGACGCTAGATTGTCTTATGTGGTCTTCAAACGTAGCTTAAAAGCTTGTATTTTCGTTTTTCAGTACATAGTAGTTATTGATCAAGAGGACGGGATGGATTTTCAAAGAGCATATCATCTGGTAAATCAAGCTATGAAATCACCAATCTTCTCCATGAAAAATTGCACAGAGATACTAAGGCAGTACCTAGTGATATCATAGACCAAAAGTGCACCAGCAGCTCCTCTGTAATAAGACCTTGTGATGGATCTGAAGGATTCCTGACCAGCCTGTAGCATCAACCAAAGCAGTTATATTGACCCCTTCAGTAAAAAAGCACGAGAGCCTTATTGAAAGAAAATACACATATACCTTTGCCTACTCAGAACAATCCACATGAATTTACCAATAACAACAACCAAAACATCATCTAATCATATTTTAAATTATCACAACAGAACAGTTTCATAGCCGAAGAACAAATCAGGAGAGAACTTTGATTTTAAGTTACTAATAAATGCAAAGGACATCTGATACTCTCAGACCTCTGTTTTGGATTGTGAAATTCATTCTGAAATTGTTAAAACTATCCTCATCCCACTTTGCAAAATCATAATATCTTCTTAACTTCTTTAAATATAGAATTGGTTATCAACAATATTCTGCACATACGTCGGAAACATCCTTACTGCCATAATTATCTAGATTGCTGAAACTCAATGAAAAGTTAGTTGAAAGAATCTAAAATTCAGCCAGAAATAGGGTAAAATGAAGACAGGCGAAAAGGAGTACCTAACAAACATAGTCTCCGGTATCCTTTTGGCCTAGAGTAGTTAACACAATATATTATTGTTTGCCCCAGACCTCAAATAGCATGATTGGTAGTGCAAAAACTATACAATACAACGTTAACTGACCACATAATGATTCTTTGATACCATTTTTCCAGCATCCTCCGAAACTGAACTAATAGTAAAATCAATGCTGTAGCATCGACCACCCAAGCCTGACACCAACTAATGAACACGAAAGTCTTAAATCACATAACAAACTAACCGTGTCCCAGATTTGTAGCTTAATGGGTTTGTTGTCTATTGTAATCATCCGAGCCCCGAACTCGACTCCAATAGTCAAGTCGTGCACCGGCTGGAAACGCTTGTCAGTAAATTGTAAGAGAAGACATGACTTCCCCACCCCTGCAAAAGAACTTAGTCAGGTCACAATTTTCTAAGTGTTTCACCAAGAAATAGTTCAATCGGATTAGATACAAACATGAACCAAATTCAGTTTATTTGCTCCCAACATAATCATCACGAGCCAATTGGACATCATATCTCAAAATTTAAATTAGCAGAGTCGCATTGCAGACGATTAGGATTCAAAATATATGACATTCAGCTAATCAAGATCTACTCATTCAGTCTCTCACAACAAGTAAACAGAAATCTCAAGTGTTTAAGACGATCAACCACCAAATAAGTCGCAAATACTAGTAGCAGTCCAACTAAGTCAAAACCCAATAGAAACATAAATCCCGCCCCAACCAAAACCCTATCAAAATATTAAAGGAAAAGAAGAAGCAGCATAAATTAAGATAATCTGATAGGGAAAGATTAAATTGGAAATGAAGCGAGAAACAAGAAATTACCAGTGTCGCCGATGATGATATACTTGAAAAGATATGCGTAAGACATAATTCGGATGAATCTGAAGTGGGATCACTGAATAGGGGAATTTGAAATTGGAGAGAGAAAGGCAAAGGAAGTTTGATTTGAAGACGAAAGATAAACGCAAAGCCGGTGATGCGGTTGGCAATAATAATAATAATAATATCATCAAATTAATTCATTATTTAATGTAAAAAGGAGGAGAGTCAGACACGTTGGACACGAATTCAGTTATTCCAGACGGTTCCAGCCAAGCAAACTTAATTTGCTTCAAACTCCCTGCCCTAATAATGAGGGCTCAGAATCAAATCAGATGATTAAACATAATTTTATGTTTGATAAATCTCCGCTTGAATTCGAGCTCGACAAGTAAAAAATTAAGAAAATATACATAAAAAAATTTTATTTGATAAAATATAAAACTCTGCTTAAATTCGAGTTCGATAAGTGAAAATTAAGGAAACACGTTGTAGCACCCTAAATCCGGAGGGGTCAAGGTGCTAATGGAACACATGCGAAGGAGAAAATCCCATAGAAATTTTTTCAAATAGAGTAATCAATTTGAGATTTGCTATATTAAAGAAGCTTACGTTTACTAGTCAAACACCAAGAATCAATATATTTGACTAATCAAGAACCAATAGAAATAGATCTTAAGAAATCTGACTGGTCAACTACATCAAAATAATAATAGTCAATTCATGAAACATAACATGACCAAAACGCTCATAGGCGTACACGTGGCAAAAGTCAAGGTTCAGCGGAAGCATAGAATTTAAGAATCATACAGTTGACCATCAACAAAGCATACAGCGGAAGCATATGAATCATATAATAGTTTGACCATAACAAATAAATTCAAAAGACGGTCAACTAAAAACAAAAGGTCCCCATTGGTCCACATCCGCCACCTGCCATCATCAATTACCTGAAAAACATTTTAAATAATGGGGCTGAGTGCCAAAAAACACTCCGTGGACATACTCATACATTCGTCCCATAATTTGCATAAAAGAAATAATAATAATCATAATAAAGATTTCACATTTGACGTCACAATTCATACGCTCATTAAACATAGTGGAGACTGACCCTAATGTGATCACATATCATCTGTGGCATATTCATAATATATTCGGATATCCTCATATGAGTCGTACAAATCCACAATGAGCAACATAAACATAAATCATAATTTATTTTTCCATATTGGATGAAAGTTTAAATACATTTTCGAAAGAGTTTTAGTAAGTAAGCCCACCTTCTAGCTAAATGTAGATGTCGCTTTAATCTCAACATCTCAACTTGCACGTGCTAAGCCTGCTGCCTCGGGTTAAGACCTACATATAAAGGCTATGTCTTAGAAACTTATTATGGTAATTAACCTATTTTATAATGTAAATAAGGGTATAACGTATATCTATAAAATAAAGTCACGAAAAGACGACGCCTAAAGATCAAACGAGTAATCCTAGCTTTAAGCTATACCCGAGCCCTTGATCGAGTATAATATATGGATTAAAATCATAATAATTAAAGTAAAGCTTTAATAATAATAATAATAATAATATTTCAATACCAATAAAGTATCACTTATAATACAATATTCTTAATTTGAATTAAATCCAAAACTAAACAAAAATAGAAAAATAAGTAAAATAATTAAATGCATAAATAAAATTGTGTTCAAAAAGATTTGAACCCATGACCTTAAATGTAAAATAATGATACTTTAACCACTATACTAAATGATTTTATACAATTTAAAACAAACTGTTTTAATTAAATAGCTTCATAAATGCTATGAATTAATTAATTACACAAAATGAGAACTAAAAAACTGAATCAAATGGTTTTGAACCCTGGACCTCCTAAACACAAACAGAACACTTAATCATTAGACTAAGCCCTATTCCAGAAAGCTTTTATGATAAAAAAATTAAAAAGGGATAAAATTACTTCAATAGGATTTGAACCCTTGACCTCTTAAGTATTAATCTAAACACTAACCATTAAACCATATGTCATTTTCAAAATTTAAATGATGTTATTAATTATATAAGGTTTAAAATCATCTTAGATAAAAATGAAATAAAACTGCATTAAAGAGGACTCGAACCCCTCCCCTTTTAACTAGCAAATGTAGACATATCTATTAAGCTAAATACAATTTTCAAGATTTATTGATATTAATTTAAGCATCTACCATTGGGCTACATAACCTTATGGAAATATTAACCTATACTCTTTATTAAATAATTTCATAGATCTAAAAAAAATAAAAATAAAATAAAATGAAAATATAAACACACCCAAACACACACACACACACACACACACATTCACGGCATAACACGCACACACAAGCACAAATCCTTTTTTTTTTCTTTTCTTTTCCCTTTTCATTTTATTAATAAACCATTTAACATCTATGGTGTTCGTTCAAGAACACCAAGAACACCATAAATAAAATTAAAAATATATTTTAAAGTCATCCATCCAAAATAGCCCTTAAATCACAATATAGATACTAAAATCGAAAATAAAGTTGAAATATAACAAAAAAAATGAGGTATTAAAAGGCTAGGGATTAACCCATTTTTAGATCCGAAAATCGGAAGCCTAAACCTCAAGATCTCTTAAAAATAATCAAAGAACAAGAAAGAGGAGAAGAAGAAGAATCCAAAAATGTAATTGCATGTTAAAAAGAAGGTCACCGGAATTTTTCCGACCAGCAGCTCCGGCGACGATGACGTCGGCGCCGGCGGCGAGGAGGAGGGGAGGCGAGAGGGAGAGAGAAGAGAGGGGGGGGGTGGGGGTTGACCTAAAAATGGATCCTCCAAAAATGACCTAGCTAAGGAGTGGAATGGGTATTTATATCCCTCCATATCTTAACCTAAATTTTAATTAAATTCCTAATTAAATCATAACTTGGTCAAATGAAGTCCCACTTAGGTGAAATTAGTCTCTATGGATTCGTATCGATGAGTACTATCATCTACCATATTCGATAGTCTCGTTCCGATAAGTATAGGTCTCGAAAATAATTAAAAACGTAAATGGGCTAAAAAGCCCATGAATTGGGCCTAAATAATAAAATGCCTAAAATTTATTCATTTGGGCCATGAAATCATAATTAAAAATAGAGTTGGGCCTATTATTAAATCTTGGGGTGTTACAAATCTACCCCTCTTAAAAGAATTTCGTCCCGAAATTCAAGTACCTGGTAAGGTTAGGTTTGGATATTGCCTCCTGATTTCTTCTTCAATTTCCCATGTGGCTTCATCCTTTCCGTGCCTGCTCCACTGCACTTTCATTAGCACTGTCTCTTTGAATGAAATAAGCACAAAAACATAAATGAAATAATAAGCACTTAACCACTAGGCTAGAATAATTTATACAACATTAATTAAACTGCTTTAATTAAGTACACTCATAAATGCTTGAGTGAAAAGAGAATAAATAAAATCCATCAAAGAGGCGCATTCTAGAGATTTTGAACCTTTAACCTATCACAATAAAATGCAGAATACGGTAGGCTAAAGAAAGCATGGTTTTAGTTAAATAAAGACAGTAATGCATGCATTAATTACAGTAAAATAAAAGTAATTTGTTTTCAAGGAAAATTGAACCATAGACCTCAAATATTAATATCATGCCTTAACCATTAGGCTAAAGATCATTTTCAAAATTATTTACAAGTTTTATTAATATATAGTTCACAATCATATTGGAATAAAATGCCTACATAAAATGTTAAAAAGGGCTTTCGAACCCTTGACATATAGTTTTAACAAAATTGGATTGCAACCATTAGACTAGACATTATATTTGAAATTTTCATCACACTTTAATTTAATAAAACAGAAAGCTTTGAAAAATAAAATGAATATTAAAGATGCCATTAGTGGGATTTGGACCTCAAACCTCTTTAATATAAACACTAAACTACAACCATTAGACCACATCTCATTTTCAAAATTAATTGCATGATTTTTAATTAAATAAGGTTATAAATACACCCATATATTAAAAAAAAATAAACTACTCCAATGAGAATTGAACTATAGACCTCCCAATATTAATTTGTGTACCTCAACCATTAGGCCATTTGTTGATTTTCTAAATACAAGGCATGCTTTTAATTAAATAAGGTTGCATAACATTAAAAATGGGTCTTAAAAATGCATTTCATAAGATTCGAACATTAAACCTATCATTATTAAATCAAGACTCCAACCATTAAACAAGATATGATTTTCAAAAATTACAACAAGTTTTAAATTAAATAACTTAAGAAGTACATGAATTAATTAAAATAAGGGTTAATTGCCTTAAAAATCATGAACTTTGAGCTTAGTTACAAATTTAACATAAACTTTAAATGTATGCAATTAAAACATCAACTTTGAATTTGTGTGTTATTCAACATCTCCAAACTTTTATAAAATAAATTGACTTTTAATCCAACATAAAATTGGGGTCACTTTGACGTCATTTTCAAAAATTAATAGTCGAGTCGTGACGGGCTCTAAGAGACGAACAAATTGCATGTTGGATTGGAGGTCAAATTGTTTTATAAAAATTTGGGGATGTTGAATAACACACGAATTCAAAATTCATGTTTTAATTGTATACTTTTAAAATTTATGTTAAATTTGCAACTAAGCTCAAAGTTCATGATTTTTAAGGCAATTAACCCTTAAAATAATAACTACTTCAAGTATATTTGAACCTTAGACCTTTACATATAAAATTAAATGATTATCCATTAGGATAGAGATTTATATTAAATTATCAATCAAACTTTTTAATTAATAATATTTCTAGAATATATATATTTTGAAGAAAGAAAAGAAAAGGCAAAAAAAATGAGAAAGAAGAAAAAAAAAATAAAAGAACACGCGCACACACACATTGCCGAAACACGCACACACACGCCCAGAAATTTGGGGTTGAACATATATGAATTTCTATTTTATTTTCTATAAGCATATATCTATACAACTATCAACAAAATCATTCTCATTAATCCACCATTAAACCACATGAACTCAACTTATTTTCGTCGATCTACACAAACCCACATACATGCACATAAAATTTTTCAACATATTTTTATTTTACATAACAAAATAGCCCCAAGAATTTCAAGAATAGATCAAAAGCTCCGAAAAAAAATAGAGAGATAGTAGAAACAAATTTCTCAAACGCTAGGGATTTTCCCATTTTTAGATTTGAAAATTGAAAGCCTTATCATAGATAAATCGTAAAAATAACTTAAGAATCATATAGATGAAGAAAAGAAGATTCAAAAAATGATATTGCATGCCGAAAAGATGAAGAAAAGAAGATTCAAAAAATGATATTGCATGCCGAAAATCTCGCCGGGGGAGGAGGTGAAGGAGAGGAGGGGTGGGGGTTGTTCCAATTTGAAACGGGTGCAAATAAGGCTTAATGAAGTAGTGAATGGTATTTATCGTATCGATGAGTACTATCGTCTAACATATTCGTTCATCTCGATTGGATAATAATTCAGCCGTAAATAATTAAAATCATAATTGGATTATAAAGCCCATCATTTGGGCCTTTATTAAAAAAAAGAATACAACTTAAGCATTTGGGCTCTATAAAATTTATTGGGCCTCTATTATTGGATTTGAGGTGTTACATTAATTGTCATAAGTCTAGCTATTTTATTAAATTGCATATTATAATTAAATAGTTGATATAAAAGACATACTAACAACAACGGATTCCAACGTTAAGAATGTAATGCAGAATAATAAAGTAAAATAAAATCCTGAATATATTTATTAAATAAAAAAAGATGCGATTAAATTCTGAAGGATGAATAAACAGAGCATGGCAGACCAAGTAGGTAAAGAAAGGCTGGTGCATGTGAAATGAAGAATTGCATTCAGCCTTTCCAAAATCCAAATAACAAAATAAAGAATTAACGGGAAATTAATAAAAGTAGAAATAAATCTATTAACAGCATCGATCAGCAATAATGTGGAGTTCATTCAGCATTAATATTTGCAACGGCAATCGGAGTCCTCACGAAATGAATCCCGTCCGTCCATGTCACTCCCCCAAACTCATAGCCGCTGTTTGAACCCTTGGATCTAATCGTAACCTCGAAGCTCTTCTCCTCTCCGATCTTGTCAAACTTCAACATCATCGGCTCCACCGATATTCTAAAAAACGGCGCCTGCTTAATTCGGCAAGCGTAGCTCCCTGGCCTCCCCACGTTTTTCAGCCTTCTCTTCACGGTCACCGATTCCGACAGATTCGGCACCGATATGGAAGGGTAGTTCATGTTCAGAATGCTGTAGTTTTTGGGGCACTCGTAATGGGAACCGCCGGCGAATAGGGCGATGGCCGACTGGTTGTACCCGATGCCGCATAGGAAGTCGAGGTAGTCATTGGGGCCCATGTCGTAGACCAAGCCCGGGTCCATGGCACGGTTGGGCCTGATGTGGCCGGCGCCGCGGTCGAATGCCGTGGCCGGCGAGCTGCGTTGGTCGCGCATGGGGTGCGCCGTGTTGTCCCTGGTCCGTGAGGAAGTCATGATCGCTGACTTGATGGCGGCGGGGCTCCAGTTCGGGTGGAGGGTCTTGAGCAGGCCGACCACGCCGGAGACGTGGGGGCATGACATTGACGTTCCCGATGCCACGTAGTATGGAGTGGTGCGCTTGTCCACCGGGACGCCCGTCGGGCTCACTGCTTCTGAGTAGGCCGCGATGATGTTTACTCCAGGAGCGGTAATGTCCGGCTGCATAATATACATATATATATATACGTCACAACAATTCAATTATCAAATAAAATTTCCACATATATATATTGCAAATGTACGTACCTTGAGAATTTGAGGAGTGATTGTATTGGGGCCTCTTGAAGAGAAAGCGGCCATGGAGGGAGCTGGCTTAACATCAAACACCGCCCTCGGAGGTGTGATTAGGCCTTGTGGATTTCTGAAAATTAAATGGATATGATGGAATCAATTATGAAATATTAATGAATTAAAAAATTAGAGATGGAGATGGAATATTAGAATTAATTACTTGGTGGAATTGAGAAAAGAGAAAAGGATTAGGCCATCGTTGTAGTTGATCTGAGTGGCAGGGAGAAAGTGAGCATCTGCCAACAAGTCATTACCATCTTTTTCATCATTACAGAGAATCATGGCGGCACCACCAGCACGCGCCACCTCAATGCCTTTCTCAACTCGAGCATTGTCACCCCTCAAACACACCACTATTTTACCCTTCACCTTCTCCGAATCCAATGTTTTGTTTTTGCACAGTAGCCTGCATCAAATATAATCAATATATATATATATATCATCCACATCCATCCATCGATATTAATTATATAACTACATCATCCTTACGCATCATTTCCAGATACATTGGCAGCTGCAGCTTCGCCAGCGTTAATAAGAGAATAAAAACCACCGTCCGGTAACGCACTACTCAGGCTCATACCCTACATATATGTATATAACTACAAATTAATTCATTCATTAAATTAAAAGAAGAATTCAAAGAAAATGTATATAATTAAATAGAAAAACAAACTCTGGATCCTAATTCCTAACCGGAAGAAGTGAACCGTTTTTGAGTTGAACATTAGCCTCAAAGCGACGGTCAGTAGTACTAGCTCCGACAGTAAAAATCCACGGCGCAACGTTAGTCACAGTCCCCGGAGCTGGGCCCTCATTCCCAGCAGAAGCGACGACAACTATTCCATTCCTCACAGCATGGAAAGAACCGATAGCAATTCCATCAATCATGTAGTCAGAAGGATCGCCTCCCACAGAAAACGAGATCACATCCACGCCGTCGCCCACGGCGGCGTCGTAGGCCTTCAAGATGTCGGCATCGAAGCATTGCGATCCATTCACAGGACTATAACACACTCTGTAGGCAGCAACGCGCGCTTTTGGCGAACCTCCCTTGGCCGTTCCGTTTCCGATGCCGAAAACACTTGCTCCTTCCACCATGTTTCCGCCGGCCGTCGACAGTGTGTGGCTGCCGTGACCCTCATCGTCGCGTGGAGTGTGCGTCGACGGATAAACTTTGCCCAAAAAAGCTTCCATTCCTTTGTTGAAATACCTCGCTCCAATTAGTTTCCTGCATGCACCACCAATACTATCATTTATATGTATGCCATTGCCCTACAATATAATATAATTAATCATTCTAGTTATTAAAGTAGCTTTTGCTTTATTTGTAGCTCTGTTGAATCACAACCTAGTCTAACATGAATATTGGATCATATTCTATCAAAAGTTGGGAATTGAAAAAGAAAAAAAAATGGAATCAAAATTTGAAGAGCAGCGGCGCTAGCACGCAACTAAATGAATGGCATATGCACGTACGTTAATCAACAATATAATTGTGCAGAATAAAACAAATTGAAATGCAGAAATTTAATTTATTCTCATCATATAGTACTGCATGCATGATTGATCATCAGATTATTAGCTAGTTTGAACTTTAATTATTAAAATTAAAAATTGTAATAACTTAACCTATTGCAGAGGGGTCCTGCACTTTCGTTAAACTGGCAGATTCCTTTCCACTTTGATGGAATGGGGCCATAGCCTTTGCCACTAAAGCTCTTTGATTCTGGCCAAACACCTAGTAAAGCCAAAGCCATGAAATAATCGATCGATCGTTAGAATTAATAATTAGGAAAAGATGATAACGACATATATAATTAGTAGAGTTTAATTTACCCGTGTCAAGATTTGCTATGATAGTATCTTCGCCAAATCTAGCTTTCTCCCATGATGAAGAAGATTGGATATTACCATCTTTTCCCAGCATAAGAAAATCCCATGAATGTGTCGTGTGTAGCTTCTTTCCTTGATTCAAGAACACAGATACTACTCCCGCTTGCTCTACATTACCAAAAAAAAAAAAAACAGGTTAATTTGATTTCAATTATATATTAATTAATTAGCATATAAATATAGAAACATAATTAAAATCAGGAGTAGTTCATGCTTCCATACTTGCAATTTCTGCAGCTTCTTCCTCTTCAAGAAAAGCAGCAAAACCATTGATGTGCCTCTCATATGAGTAAATCAATGCATCTCGAGCCTTCTCTTCACTGAAAATAACAAAATTAATTCATACATATAGAAATTAATATATAACCAATAAATGAATGTGAAATTTTATAATAAAAAGTAAGTAAAATTTTACAGACCTTCCCAAAAATGAGGAGAGCAACTGAGTGTGTGAGGCCGTAACTCGATCAATGTCAGCAGATGTTGCTTCTGGGCCATGAGAATGCGCTCCCAAGTAGACAATATAGGACTGGGACGAGTAAATATATAAAATTTAAATACATTTTGATAATAAGATTAAGAATTAATTAAAGGAGACAAATTAACTAACGTTAATATTTGCATGAAAGTAGCTAGGATAAATAGAGAAGGACAATGTGCACCTTTTTTATGGCTAAAGCTGGTTCTTGAAACACAGCAAAAAGAATGAATAGTGCGATAAAATTCGATAAAAACTTGCCAAATAACATTTTTGATATGCTTTTGTCACTGTAAAAAGCCTGTGCCTGTGATACTAGCTTATACTTTATATTATTGTGCTTAATAATTAAGCACTGCACTCTCTTTCTCACTACTCTCCACTCTCTCTCTCTCCCTTTCTTTTCCAGATATGATGCTTTTTCTTCATAAAACGTTTATTATTTATATAGAGAAGGAAATGAAATGAAAGGATGACGATGAAGAGACAGAAACGGATCGGAGATTAAATGCAGAGTCCAGCTCGATGAAATTTCTTAATGATTAAATACCTGCATAATCTCTACCATTTACTATAATCTAAATTTAACCGATTTGATATATATCTCTATAATTTGACCAATTATATATTCAACTATATCTAAAGTAAAATGATGGATTCTAGCTCGGTGATTCTTGGAATGTATTTGTCTCTTGGAAATTTAATTTTATGCTCACCCAAAAAGGAAAAGGGAAATTTAATTTTAATTGGGGTTTCAATATAATTTAGGGAATAATATCGTCGACTTCTTTTGGCATGGTTCTGTTATGATAATCTTGATTTATTGCATATTAAATTATATTTATCCCTTTGAATGATATTATATTGCAAGTTTTCTAACGTACTTACAATATTAAAAGAAACAAAAAGGAAAAAGTATATATACATACGTTCATACATTTCCTTAATTAACTTTTGGTTTTCTATTCAAAGATTGAATCAAATTTTTCTATACATGGCATGATTCGGTTTCAGAGAATAAGTGCGCCCGTTACACAAGGTTCATGAAAAAGTATATACTAACCCATTTAATATTTATAGGATCGGAGTAATATTGCAGGATATGACAGTCTTTAATTTTTAGACACCAACTATTCAGCTAGTGTTTTTTTTTTTTTTTTCAGAATTAGATCTTCTCTAGTTAAAACTTAAAAGCATAATTTTATCGGAAAATGATATGATATTTTGGAATTATTTGTTTGAGATTGAAACCCATCTCATTTTCTTTTTTTAACGAGAAAGATGAAAATGGATCAGTATTGTCCTTTGTGATCATATATTTTTAAGATAAGATTAGATTTTGATCATATCTTTTACGCACATGTTAATTTGGAATGATATATGAATGAAATAATAAGAATTAAAACTCAAAATCGAGGTCGATCAAGACTTTAAAATGCTCTTCTCGTAAGTTGGGGAAATGAGGAATAAAAGTGAAGAATTATAAAATACACACACACACACATATAAAGCCTAAAGATTTCATGGGCTTCTTGACAGCGCATTTTAATCTAAACTTTCGTTCTTAATTTTCAACCAAAAAAAAAAAAAAAAGCTTTTTAGTAGTCGTTGGCAATGGCATCATGCAAATTAATTAACTAGGAACTCATTCCGTACCTCAGACCACTTCAACTAAATACATATATCCAAATTTCCAAATTTCAAAACATAATATTTGAGCAAAGATATTTAATTGAATCAATTCCTAGGTTCAAGAGAATATCATATGTAAACGACACACGATTGCGAATATATATATATCCCGCACTTTAATTCAGGCCTTCAACTTCCCCAAAATATGTTCGTTCTTTTTCTTTTCTTTTTTAATTTCTGTCGAGCTAACTCACTATAAACAAATCGTGTATTGCGAGATCAATTTATAAGATATGATAAAATTTGAAATATTTGAGTCACAAGCTCACCAACTCCACATATTAAACTATTGAAAGACAAATGTGCGTAGTTGATTTCTGCGGGCTATATATTAATTTCTCATTAATACTCTCTATACATGAAATTTCAAGTGTGACAAAATATTATTAGTAATAAGGTGAACTTTGTCGTGCCCAAAAACTCTTTAGGACTATTTTGGTCATATCGAGGCAACCATCTATATAGGACTGATATCGATTGCTCTATTAGCAGACAAATAATTAAATAATTTTTACAATCATGAGATAATAGTTGACAATAATTGTGAATAACAATAATGAAGTAGAAAAGGCCGGGTTAAAAAATTATTACTTTCAAGAAATGTCCAAATCCCAACCTTCGAAATTGGCTTCATCGTTTGGAACTAATGCATGTTGCCATCTCCCATGGGCTCGTTCTCTCATTCTATGTTGTCTTAGCCTTCGACATTTTCGCTTTTCTTTTGCAAAAACTATTACTATATATATATAAATTAGGGGAAAAAAGTGAAATAATAATGCAGGTTGAAATATATGGCTATATATAAATATATGAAGACTGACTGAGAGAACTACAACAGAAAATAAAAGTAAACTCATTCTTCACGCATGCACGAAAAACATAAAAAAAAAGTTCAAATTAGTTCATTCTTGAACTAAATACTATTGTAATCATGAAAATAGTGTGATCGATCTGTGTTTTTCCAATGGATCGACGCTGGCGAGAACAACATAGATGATGATCGCCAACTGAGAATATTTGTCAAGATTCAATTCCTGGTTGATGACTTCTTACTTGGCATGAAGGGAGTCATGCAGGTCTATCTAATGTATATAAATATACACGCACACACATAATTTGCTTCAATTAAATTTTCTTTGCAATAAATTAATCATATTTTTCGGGGAATTTATGTCTAGCCCTGCTTCATCTGCAATCACGCTCTCCTTAATTTCTATGTCAAACAATCGATTAATTTTTAATAACTGAACAACATAGAAATAAATTATATAGATTGATGAAATTAGTGATTATATATGCTGGTCAAATTAATAAGTGGAAAATTTTTAAATAGTCATAATTACAGTAAATTGTGTAAACAGCTACTTTTAAGAAAATAATATTTATAACCATTATCATAAAAGAAGTACTACATGCAATACTCTTAGGGCACGTTTGGTTAACGTAGAATCTGAGATGGGAAAGTAATCTAATTCCCTTTTTATAAATTCCAGTGTTTGGTCGATTAATTTTAATGTAAATGGGAAAGTAAAATAATCCTAATTATAAGGAAAATAGTACAACATTCCACGATTCTTATTCCTTATTGTAGGTATTCTTTTTCCCCATTCTTAGTAATTTAAATCATATACATATAGGAAACTAAGAGTCTATAAAAAAAAGTGATTCTCATTGTTGACTGAAAAAAAATGATATTTATGATTGAATTTATTTCCAATATTTTCAAAAAATTCAAGGATTCAATATTTCTGGGGAAAAAAATTATTTTCCAATTTTTGAAAAAATTTACTATCAACTTTGTATGGGTAAATTTGCCGGTAGTATTCAATATTCTGGAAAAAAAATATTTCTAATGTTTTTGATAAATTCATTAGCAACATTGTCGATGTAAATTTTGATGATAATTTAAATAAAATAATATGAGAACTTATTTTAGTTACTTAAACTTTTAAAAAACTTATTTTAGACAGTAAGTTTTAAACATATTTTTTAGTCACTTTAGACAAAAATGTTCTTTTGTCCTATTTTCGAAAATGAAAATATATATAATAATATATTTTAATTTTCGACAGTAAAAAATTTGACCATTCTGAAAATAATTCCCTCCATCTCTTTCCCCAAAATATTCAATCGAATTTTTTTCCCTCTGAGCTATTCTCTCTCAGCTACACCCTCTCTCTCTCGCCCACGCATTGAAAGAGGCAAGATGAAGACGAAGATGAACGGACCTTTGAATGATTTTTCCCCTCTCTTAGGTTCTCTCTCAGGTCTCTCTCTCTTACTGATGCAGTCGAAGAGGCAAGAAGACGGCGAAGCTGAATTTCAAAGCGTGGGAAGTTTGTGAAACGTGAACTTTAATTTTCTGAGGTGTAATTTGAAAGGTATTGTTCTCACCTCATTGACGTTTTTGTAGAAATCCAAGAAATGGAAAAAAAATTGTTCTTAATTGCGCGCCGGGTTGTTCTTAACTGCGCGCTAAACCTCATGCGCAGATGAGTGCGTGAGCTTTTTTATTACGCACATGTAGCGCGCATAGTGGGACTCCGGGGTGTGCACGTATTTCGGGTGCTCCCCGGGCTCGCGCGCATCGGATGATGGTTGTGCACACGAGACTTTCGCTCAATATGATGTGCACAGATAATATGCGCGCAACGATTACGTGCAGTCGCTATGTGTTCGGCTCAAGGTTATTGACATATATATGTGGAACATCGCCATTGCATCGTTTGAATATAATGTGTATCGGCCGTAAACATATCGAAAAATAAAATTTGACAACTAATTTATGTGTGCACTCTCGCCTCTTCGATTCTTTAATTGACATCGGCAATGATGCGCGCGCATCGGAGAGAGGTCGTGCGCGTGGGATTGCGCGTAATGTGATTCTCGCAGAGAGATTGTGTGCACCGTTTATGTGCACTCTTTCTGTGTTCGGTCAACGTTATCGGCATATGTGTGTACAACATCGTCATTGCTTCAGTTTGAATATAATGTGTATTGACATCAATATTGAAACCATTAAAATTGTTAAACATGCCTAAAAATATTTTTTTTGACTCTTGAATTGACATCAGCAGTCATAGAGACCACATTTTTACGTTAGATTAATTGAGGAATATTTATATTTTTATTTGTTCTCGTGCAGATGAGCGACATAAACATTGTTTTGTATCATGGAGAGTTTTGGAGAGACAACACTTACATAAATAGGATTGAAGAATATGTACACGTTCCATCGGGTGCTATGACGTACTCTCACTTGTTTAACGAAGCTGTTGGAATTGTCAGTGAAGATACAAATCTGTATAAGTATGCTATTTCTACTCTGATGTTATTTGCCGATGGTAAAATGATTCGATTTAGGATAAAAATGATACGGACTTGGATCATGCTAACAGTGTTCTTCCATTTTTTAGATATACGTTGAAAACCTTTAATAAGGAAACACCTACACCAGCTCAGCACCGGTGTACTATTCTAGCCCATAATAGTTTTGTGGGTTTATTAAATTTGCAAAATATTTGTCCACAAATATACGCACATAGTAATTCATTTGATAGACGATCTGAGGCTGATATAGTTCACCAAGTTAAAAATTTTGGTAATGCTGATAATACTATTCTTGTTGAAGAGGATAATGTGACACTTGATGATGATGTGAATGATGAGACGAGTGTCTGCAGCAACGATGACAATTTCAGCGCTGAGAAGCGTTGCAGAACGTATGATTAGGGGAATGATGAAACATATTTTGATGATGATGGGTGGAAGAAGTACATGCTGATGATGAGGCTGGTGACCTTGACGGTTGCTATGGAATGCATTGTACGTCCACACCACCACGTGTTTCTAGATGTGAAACAGACGATGTGCAAGATGATGCTTTTTAAGTATCGTGCGGACATGGACATCAATGGATCATTCTAGGGGTATTTTATCAAGCAGCGCTCCCTTTGAATGATTTGGGTATTGATTCGAGTGTTAATACTCGTGATTCGTTGTGTTTGGGTGCTACCTTTTTCAGTAAAGATTCAATGATCACTTCTTTGGGATTGTATAATCTTCTGAATCGTGTGGAGTATAGGATCGAGCGTTCTTCCAAGACTCGGTTTTCTGTTAATTGCAGACACAAAGAACGTTGTACATTCTCAATGCGTGCTTCAGCTCAAGGTGAATAATTGAGGGTTTTCCAATGAGACGCTCCTCATTCATGCTAAGTGGATTTCTACGATAATGAACAACGTACGATTGCATCCAAAATTATTGGAGCATAATTTGCTCCGAATTTACTGGATGAGGGTAAAGTCTGAAAACTGAAAGAAATGCGGATGAAATTATAGAGAGAGTTCGGTGTTTGGGTAGATTATGGTCGAGATCTAGCAAGGAGAAATCATGCAATAAGAGTGATATACTGTGATAGTGATAAGTCTTTCCAGCTACTTCCATTATACTTGTACATGCTGCAGCAGTCCAATCCCGGTTCAGTTGTAGAGTTGCAAACAGATGCAACAAGTCGATTTGAGTACGTATACATGGCCCTCGCTGTTTTGATAAATGGCTCCATTTCTTATGGTTGTCCTGTGATTATTGTGGATGGTACTCATTTGAAAGGGAAGTACAAAGAGATTATGTTTGTCACTGCAATAAAGGATGAGAACAAACAAATTTATCCGCTCGCAGTTGGGATCGGTAACAAAGAGAATGATGTAGCTTGGAGTTAGTTTTTGCGACAACTTAAGAGGACATATGGATGCCATGATGACTTATTGTTCATTTCAGATCAGCATAAGAGCATAAAGAATGCTATTGCAAAGGTGTATCCATGAATAACACATGGAATTTGTGTATACCATTTATAGAACAACGTAAAGAGGTGGGACACCAATGTAGTAGCCATGTTCCAGAAAACAACCAATTGTTATCGTACTCAAGAATTTGATAAACACATGAGGAATATTTCGATTGTCTTTGAGAGTGGAGCATATAAGAGGTTATTGGATGCAGATCCAATCCGATGGGTACAATGTAAGTCCCTGGTCCGTCGTTATGAATTTATGACCTCTAATTGTGCCGAGTGTTTGAATGGGCGACTTCGATGGGCCAGAAGGTTGTCGGTATATACTCTCTTAGAGTGCGTATGCACATTGATTGGTTGTTGGTTTTACGAGCACCGTAAACATGCTATAGGAAGGACACATCCATTGACGCGGTACGTGGTTGCTGAGGTTTCAAAATTGGTTGAACAGGGTTGGACAATGACTGTTCAACTCATTAGTGCTATGAAGTTTAAGGTTACAAATGGAATGAAGCACTACACCATTGACCTTGCGGTGAGAAAATTCTCATGTCTCGAGTTCGATCTTAATTTCATCCCCTGTCCCCACGCAGCTGCAACCATAAGGTCAGTTGTAAAACTTTGAAGTTTCATCTTCTTTGTTCGGCACATGATTTCGTACCAAAGGTTCTATGCATGCCGTTCTTATTCATTTGTTTGATGTTGATAACCTAATCGAATTATGTTTATTTTACAATAAATCAAATCAGCATCCTTATTCATATGTAAAGAGTTATTACACAACTGAGAACCTCCGTAAGATGTACTCCGCAGAGGTATTTCCGGTTGCCCATCCTGATGAATGGAATATACCATTCCCAGTGGGTAGTAGGGTTGTCTCGGCACCATATAATCTGTGACAAGCTGGACGACCATGTATGACTAGAATCTAATCAGCAAGTTGGTCATTATCGGGAGGGAATTTGGTGAGAGCTAGATGTA
The DNA here is from genome assembly GCA_026008535.1 of Perilla frutescens. NCBI lineage: Eukaryota > Viridiplantae > Streptophyta > Magnoliopsida > Lamiales > Lamiaceae > Perilla > Perilla frutescens. The sequence continues at coordinate 15,678,256 of BRKX01000004.1, forward strand.
CTAGATATGAACAAATTGGTCACAACCGAGCTACATGCACAGAGTATATTCCCATTTCAGAAGGTTCTCAGGTTGGTAGCAATGATTTTACCGTAGCAAGCTTCAGTCGTGCATGCAAACCACACCGATGTGGCATATGCTGTGGATCCGGGCACACTCAGACAACATGTCCAAACAGGCCCCTATAATTGTTGATTTATTTTATGTGGATTAACCTATTGTTTGTTGTATGGATTAACTTGAATATTCGTTGACAAGTTCTCTGCACTGGGCAAATTGCAGAGAGCAGTTCTTTTTAACATCGCCATTGAATTGGTTTTAGTTAAAATACATATCGGTATTGTCTATCGACAAATCAAGTTTTTAAAATCACCACTGAATCGTTTGGAAAAAAAGTGTATCCGCAGTCTAAATATGCACTACAATATATGCAAGTGTTTCCCAAAATCTAAAAAAAAGTATGAAATGGACGTTGTTGAATAGATTGGCGTTGCACTTTCCTGAGCTGAGAAGGAATGTGCGTGACAGACAACGTGCATACACAATGCACGCATCATTTGCGCGCAAGGCCTCTACACTCGGCATGTTCTATTTATGACTTGAACGATCATAATGACTGTATACATTGAATTGTCACCTCTCGAACTTGTTTTCTTGCAAGATAACATATAAAGACGTGCAAAATAGTGATTTCACTATTGAGAACAACTGTATACATTTAATTATCATTTACCAGTTGTCCTCATATGTGTTGTCCACATTCTTTCAAATAGAATAGAATATTACTTCGACAATATAAATATGAGTCCTTATATCGTAAACCTTATTATAGGCTTGGTAAATGTCGCCAATTTTCCTTATTCCGAAAGCGGATAAACGTCAAGGTCTATTGATTGTGTCAAGATTTCGGGGTAAAGAAAGCTGTGAAGAAGTTTACGAACTCCGCTTCAAGTTTACCAAACACGGCATTTGAAGAATGACCATGATTGGAGCAGGTTGGTGATTCTCAGTTTCACATAATGGCATGAGGTTATTGTTGGCGAATCTCGGTTTCAATTTGGAGAGTGTCGCTGCTCGTTGGAAAAGTTACGGTAGCTCCCAAGGAGGTACACTTGAATTTTTCGAACTCATATCATACAATAAGTTTAATATGTGATAAATATGATTTTGTATGATTCATTTTTCTCTAAAGCTTTGCTTGCAGGTTATCATCTGTGAGCAATTTCAAGCTAACATATCTATTGATTGGAGATGTATGTCTTCCGTTCATTCTCCCAAAAATGTTCAGTTGTGTTCGATTATCTTCTCATCGTGGTGGAATTCTGGGCTTGTTTCCTAACGCATCTATGGAATGGAGATACATTTCTCCCATTCATTTTCCTAAAAATGCTTCCTTGCTTGACCATACGAAATGCCCTTCGGGTGGAGGTTGTGACCAATTTGTATTAGTTTTAGTTAAAATTGTATCAGTAAAGTGTATCGGCAAATTGAGTTTTTCAAATCACCACAGAATCGTTTTAATTAAACATTTATCGACAGTGTAAATACACACTACAATATATGTAATTGTTCCCCAAAATCCAAAAAAAAATTATAAAATGGACATTGTTGAAAAGATTGGCGTTGCACTTTTCTGAGCCGAGAAGGACTACGCGTGAAAAACTACATGCATAGAGAATACGCGCATCATCTGCGCGCAAGGCCTCTACACTGGGTAAAGTGTATCGGCAAAGTCAATTTTTAAAATCGCCACTATATCATTTCAGCAAAAAGTGTATCGGCAGTCTAGATATCCACTACAATTTATGCTATTATTCCACAAAATCCAAAAAAAGTATGAAATGAACGTTGTTGAAAAGATTGTCGTTGCACTTTTCCGAGCTGAAAAGGACTGCGCATGACAAACTACGCGTGTAGATAATGTGCGCATCATCGCACGCAAGGCTTCTGCACTCGGTAAAGTGTATCGGTAAATTCAGTTTTTAAATTCGGCACTTAATCAGTTCAACAAACAGTGTATTGGCAATGTTAGTATGCACTATAATATATGTAATTATTCCCCAAAACCCAAAAATAGCGTATGAAATGGACGTCGTTGAAAAAATAAGTGTTGCACTTTTCTGAGCTGAGAAGGAATGCACGCAACAGACGACGCGCATAGGCAGTGCGCGCAAGGCCTCTGCACTCGGCATGTTCTATTTATGACTTGAACGATCATAATGACTTATGTATTGCATTGTCAATTCATAATTTTGTTTTCTTGCTATATAAAATATCAAAATAGTGATGTGAATGATCATAATGACTGTATACATTGAATTGTCACTTCCTCCAGCTTGTTTTCTTGCGAGACAACATAAAAAGATATGCGAAATAGTGATTTCACTATTGAAAACAGTTGTATACATTGAATTGTCATTTCCATTGACAATTCATGTAGATTGTTTTTTATGTGACATAAAGCGCATAATCTGTTAGGAAAAACTATCAAGCCCTACATATATGGTTTTGATGAGATGTCAAAACATGTCGAACTATTTTCTGAAAAACTGCAGGAGTTCCAAGCTGGGAAGTTCAAGTTAACCAAAAGGTAGCTCCAAAAAGAATTCAGCTGCAGCAAGAATCAACAAGTAAGGGAGCATGGTCAATCCAACTGAAAGGGTGCATCTACCAGTCAGAGAATAACCCAACTGAGGGTTAAAGCACAAAAGCCGAATCATCTTCAATCAAACTGACAGCCGAGTCAGTTGAGCCAAAGAAGAAGTTAAACTAATTGAAGAAACTGACAGCAAGTCAGTTGAACTGAAGACTGGAAGCATCTAACTGATGGCCAAAAATAGATATCAGCCGAACTGAAGCCTTGAGTCAAACCAACTGCTAATGGCCAGAACTGAAGTCAGCCAACTAAAAGCTCAAGCTCAAAACTAACTGCTGACCAAGTTCAAAAAGACCAGTCAAACTGATAAATTTTCCAATAGTTTGTGATTAGTTGAACTGGTAAGTAAGCTCATAATAAGACCAGTTGAACTGACCAACTAGCTAACAGTTGTCATCAGTTGAACTGGCAAAAGAACTCAGAAGAATAGCCAACTGAAGCCATAGCCGATATGAACTGCCAACTGGAGCTCGAAACTTCCAACTGGAGCTTAGAACTGATGACTAGAGTTCAGAACAACTAGGGATGAGCAAAAAATCGAAAAAACCAAAAACCGAACTGAACCGAACAAATTCGGTCCATTTAGTCCGATTCTTTCAATTTTTCAGCCCGGTTCGGTTCTTTTTTTAAAAAAAATTTGATCCTCAGTTCGGTCCGGTCCTGCAGATAACGGACCAAATAGACCGAACCTTTTTATTTACTATTAATTTATTATTTTTTTAATTATTATTTGTTGGATACTTCGGATGTTTGTATTGTTATTTGTTGGCTTAGTTTTTTATATTACTTATAAATGTTTATTTATGATGTTAGTTATAGATTTGTGATATTTATTTATTATTTAGGCTATTATTTCCACAGCTAGTCAAGCTATTCAAAATAAAAAAAAAGAAAAAAAATAGATCGGACCAAACCGAACAAATTCAGTTCGATCCAGTTCGGTCATCCCCTTAATTCGGTTTGGTTCGGTCCTAAATATTTCTTAATTCGGTCTATTCGGTTTTATGATTTTTGGACCGAAATAGACCGAATGCTGACCCCTAAGAACAGCCATACCAAAGCATAAAACTGCCAGCTGGAGAATCCCGCAGTTAATGCACAACGAAAGATCTCGAAATTAATGATCAAAAGAAGATCCTGAAGTAAATGCTCAATAGAGATCGATTGGCTAAGCAACGGTTATCTCTTTCAAAGCTTCAATGGTTACAAATATCAACTACCGTTGATGAACCAGCAGAATCAACGATCAATGGAGTTCAACGGTCACAAGATCACTCCTTTATATAAGAAGAGTGAATCTCATTTTCAAATAACTTTCACTTGTCTAACTTTTTCCATCCTTGCTATATTGCATACAATTGAGCTTTCTTTCTCCATCCCCACAGCTCAAAGTTCAAGCACTGTCTAAAAGCTGTGAAAGTTCACAACTAGGAAGAAGATCCTAATGATTCAACAAATCAGCTAGTTGTTGAAAGTCCAGCCAAAGCAATCTTCTCAAGTTCAAGCTGCACACCGATCAACTACTCAGCTCAACTCAAAGGAGCATATCAGTTGATACCAATTTCAAGACAAACCTCTTGAAGATCGAAAGAGATCTAAAATCTTGTAAAGACGGTAATAGCACATACCTCTTCAGTAACCAGTTGGGGACTGCAAGTATGAGTCGTCGAAACCGGCTGAGGAGACTGTGGCTCTGTGAGAACTGTCATTTCCAGGACAACAATAGTTGAAAAGGCAACCGTGACTCTGCGAGAGTTGCGGTTTCCAGGTTCAACCTATCTTCACTCTGTAATTGTAATAAAGAAACATTACCATTGCATAGTAAATTTTCCTTTTCAGTAAGGAAGAGAGGATGTAGAAGTTTCAACTTCGAACCTCTATAAACTACTTGTGTGTTGTACCTTTTGTTTTACTTCCATATCTTTACAACTGCACACAAAGATCACACAAGCTGCACTCTCAAGTCAACTGAATTTATCCAACTGACAAAGTGCATAGATAAGTTTATTACGTGAGTCAAGGGCTCTGATCTTATTCCACATTGAAAATTAAAAGTTTTTGTAATCAGTTTATTCACCCTCTCTAAACTTATATCGACTCTCCCGGGACCAACAAGTGGTATCAGGGCGGTTGATTCTAAAGATCAGCCATTTCTACAGATCAACTGAATCAGATCTACTTATCTATGCTAACGTTTCTAGCTATAGGAAACCATAAGTTACCTCTATTTGTAGTTGAGAACTATGACAATTGGAGCAGGAGAATGAAGGCGCATCTCTGCTCAATCCATGAGAATATGTGGGAAATTATTGAAGATGGTCCAATCACCATTATGATGGATAATGAAGCCCGCATCATTGATATTAATCAACCAGCTAGAATTCCAAAGCCAACCCATCTTCTCACCAGCGAGAAGAAGAAATTGAAAAATCTAGAGTTCGTGGCCCAAGTTGCACTATTCCAAACTTTAGATGAAGACATGATGAAGGATACAAAGAATTGCAGAAGTGCCAAGGAGATATGGGATTTGCTAGCAGATCTATGCCAGGAGTCTGAAGCGATTAAAGGAAACAAGCTCCAGCTGACAGACGACAAGTATGAATCATTCAAGATATAGCCAGAAGAAACCATCTCAAGCCTTAAAATGAGATTTCTAGGCATAATTAGCTAGATGACCAACCTGGGAAGAAGCTATCCCAACTGTGAGATGAACTGTGATACCCCGACCCTTTTTGCAAAATTATAAATCATAATTTTGGAAAATGATGTTAAATTAATATTGTTAAATATTAATTATAATGGTATGTTCGTATTTTATGCCGTTGTTTCAGTGCAGGCTGTCCCACTCGAGCTGATACGTCATAGCACGGTTATATTATACTGAGTGTATAATATTGGTTGAACTTTCAATACAAAAATGTCGAGTTATATGATAGTGAATGAATGTGATTGTATTTAATTTTAGTTTGATATACCTTGAGCACCCTAACGCTGAGTTGATCGGGGGTCTCGCTGAGTTTCGGCAGGGTTTCATCCGGAGGTCATAACTTTTGACTCGGTTGGAACCACGAGGCCCATGAGTACTCAAATCGAAGCTCTTTCAAAAATCTACAAGTCTAAAGCACGACCGTCGGGCACGACCTGCTCCAGGCCGCGTGGCAGGGTCCCTGAAACGCGACCGTCGGGCGAGACCTCCTCCAGGCCGTGTGCCAAGAGGTCTGCAACACGACCTCGAGGCGCGACCAGTTGGGTCGCGTGGCACCACTTCAGAGAGCTATTTTTCTTTGTCTCCAACGCGACCTCTGAGCGCGACCACCCCTAGGCCGCGCCCCATTTTAGAAATTTCATCCTTTAAATGCAACACTTCACCCATTTCTTCCATTTTCTTCACTCTTGGGCGATTTTTGCCCCCAATTCTCTCAAGCCATTCTTCAACTTTTGAGAGTGGATTCTATCATCATCATCCATCATCTAAGGTAATCTCATACCACTTCACTCCTAGTGATTATGTGCCATTTCTTGTTGTTTTGAACCAAGGGTTTAAATCCCAAAATTAGGGTTTTTCGATTCTATTGATCCTCATGCCTTGATATCTCAAACATATGGTTTATTTACTCCATTGAAGCTATATGTGTTGTTAAATTAAAATCCCTAGGGTTCATTGTTACTAAAGATTGGATTTTTGCTCTAATTTTCCCTTAATTTGTTGATAATTGATTGGAGGTGTTGTGATGATTGTTTGGAGTTGATTTTCATGTATGTTAGAGCCCTAGGATGGAGGTTTTTGTATTTGAAAAACCTCCATTATCATATTCATTCCCTTAATTATAACATGGGCCACGAAATTAATCATATTAATTCAGCCCATTGTTGTGATTAATAAGGTCCAAATAGGCGAGAATAATGAAGCCCAAGTCCATTGGGATTTATCTTTATCTAGATAGATTTTTCTTACTTTATTTTTTGTGTCTTTTGATTCTTACCTTAAAACCAGATTTTGGATAAGGTAACTATCCTAGTTTGACTAGGACTAGTTAGGATCGAATTCTTAGGTTATTAGGACTCTAATTTTCATCCATATTCACTCCTATAAATAGGAGCACCATGTGACATTCATAATTCAGACAATTGCAAGAATTCAAAAGTTATTTTTCCTTTGTCTCCAGATCTTTTGTTGATCAAAATTTACCTTTAAAATTCTATTATTTTAGCAACTCAATAGTCTTAATCAAGTTCTTCAGGGTACAATCGAGTACTTGGGAGAATTGCTATCCGGAGAAGTTAGACGTGCGCATTCGGGTTATCAACACGGGTTCGCCGAATCTATCCAATCCACAACACTACTCCACCGCCGCCATTTCGCCGACCACCGCCGCCATCCTAGCCATCACCACCGTGATTCCAGCCCCATCGAAGTCCTACCAAGTGTTCCAATCGAGTCCTAGTTCGTGTCTTCGTAATTCTAGTAAGTTTTATCTTGTTTTGAGTCGGATTGAATTCCATTTATCCTAGCTGACGTAGTTCGATTCTTGAGTCTTCCGCATGCGTATATCTCATGTCTTGGATTCATTATCCGGGTCACATCATAAATTTGGCATCAGAGCCACGTCAGCTCTGCTGGTCATGGTTCAATCCGACGTGTCAAATACGTGTTATTTATCTGTCATACGTGTCATTTAATTTTCGTTTTGTTTCGAGTCTTTTGTAATTTGATTAATATTCATTGAAAAAAAAAGGAAAAGAAAAGGCATTGGCCAACAAAAAAAAAGAGAGAAAGAGCCGCCGATTAAAAAAAACAAAAATTAAATTGTTCTTATTGATTTCGATTTTGATACCATGTTTTTAGATTTGTTTCCATATTTTTAGGGATCTTTAGATTGTGTTCACATTGGTCAAACACATCCAAAATCCTTATTCCTTATCCATTAGATTTCTTTCCTTGTTTAGATTTCTTCCATCCTCATCCATATCTAATCAAATCTTCCATCCTCATCCACTTAATTTTCGATCCTATACCATATCTAGGGTTCGAATTTTTCATATCATTCCTACCTACATCCGGTTCACCTTATACACCACATAGTCCATACACCCATACACCTATACACCCGTACACCCGTGGTCCACATACACCAATTAGCAGGTTTACCTACACCATCCATATAACAGCCCCACATCATCAAGTTAGATGGATCCGGTTCGAGCCCGTCCGAATCGATTCAGAGATGCCGATGATCTACACCGCAACAAGATAACCATCCCAGAGTTTGAGGGTCTATACGATCCAGAAGCGTACTTAGATTGGGAATGCATAGTTGATAAGATTTTTAAGTACTACTATTTTCCCGAGCCAAAAAAGGTGCAATTAGCCACATTGGAGTTTAAAGACTACGCAGCAATATGGTGGGAATTCCAACAAAACCGGTGCCACTGAAATCACCTTCCACCTATCAACATATGGCGTGAGTTGAAAGATTTGATGCGGAAACGCTTCATTCCAGACCATTACCAATGGGAGTTGGAGAAAAAGCTATACAAGCTTAGGCAAAGAGATCGAAGTGTAAATGACTACTACTACAAAATGATTGAAGCCATGAGACGAGCTGATATAGAGGAGTATCTAGAAGATACCATGGATAGATTCCTAGCTGTTCTACGAAGGGAAATCCGTGAAAGAGTAGCATTGTATCACTTCGACAAGTTGAAAGACATGGTGCAATATGCCATTGAGATAGAGAAGTGGTTAGAGAGTCTAGAGATGAGGCAAAATGAAGTGGTTCAAGTAGAGTCAAATTTAGAGTTGTCACCTAGAGCTCATCGCCAAACAGCCCCATTTCGTTGGAGCGAACCTGAGTCATTCGAGGAGTTTCTACGTACCTATGTACCACCTACACGGCCTGCATCACCAGTTCAGCTGGTCATGGATGTGCCAAGCCAAGCCATCAACATTCAAGAGGAGATCCACGTTGAGTTACCATCTGAGATCGTTGCTATCAAAGAAGAATCTACTTTTGAGGTAACAATTTCAGTTGATGCACCTATAGAAGAAATGGAGATCAATGATATAGTTGAGGAAGTTGAAGTAGCTGAGAAATTGATAGAGATGCCGCCTTATTTTGAAGAGGAAACCAACATCCATGAGGAAATGATCATAGATCATATGGAGCTCGATCAAGCTAGCATGGAAACGCAGTCGAATTCTAACATCATTTGTCAACCATTTTCTTGTGATATCTTTATTTTACAGGTTGCTAAAGATGTGCCCCACGTTATTGATCTTGTGCAAAAAGAGATTGATGTTCATTTCGTGTTCATCTTTGATCCTGGAGATTTGAATTCGAGGATGAATTCTTTTCAAGAAGAGGGGAATGATACGAACCTGAAAAGCATAAAAGAATCAAATCCAAGAAAGCCATTGAGAGCTTCAAAGATAATCATGTTGTTCAAGATTAAAGACTGGAGATCAAGATTTGAAGAATAAAGTGTTTTGAAGAAATGAGTTACGAGCAGCCTAAGCATCAAAGCATCAAAGATGGATCAATTTTACGTCCATTAATGATGAGAAAGCTTGTTCGAGAGCTTAGGAAGAAGAACGAAGCCATTTGGACGTGTGCATGAAAAGTTATACGCGCTTGCATGGGAAATCGGGAGATGTTGTTTTTCATGCAAAGGTGGCAAGATTAATTATAACATGGGCCACGAAATTAATCATATTAATTCAGCCCATTGTTGTGATTAATAAGGTCCAAATAGACGAGAATAATGAAGCTCAAGTCCATTGGGATTTATCTTTATCTAGATAGATTTTTCTTACTTTATTTTTGGTGTCTTTTGATTCTTACCTTAAAACCAGATTTTGGATAAGGTAACTATCCTAGTTTGACTAGGACTAGTTAGGATCGAATTCTTAGGTTATTAGGACTCTAATTTTCGTCCATATTCACTCCTATAAATAGGAGCACCATGTGACATTCATAATTCAGACAATTGCAAGAATTCAAGAGTTATTTCTCCTTTGTCTCCAGATCTTTTATTGATCGAAATTTACCTTTAAAATTCTATTGTTTTAGCAACTCAATAGTCTTAATCAAGTTCTTCAGGGTACAATCGAGTACTTGGGAGAATTGCTATCCGGAGAAGTTAGACGTGCGCGTTCAGGTTATCAACACGGGTTCGCCGAATCTATCCAATCCACAACACTACTCCACCGCCGCCATTCCGCCGACCACCGCCACTATCCTAGCCATCACCGCCATGATTCCAGCCCCATCGAAGTCCTACCAAGTGTTCCAATCGAGTCCTAGTTCGTGTCTTCGTAATTCTAGTAAGTTTTATCTTGTTTTGAGTCGGATTGAATTCCATTTATCCTAGCTGACGTAGTTCGATTCTTGAGTCTTCCGCATGTGTATATCTCATGTCTTGAATTCATTGTTCGGGTCGCATCAACATCTAAAATGAAAAAGGGGATTTAAAGGTGCTAGGCGACGTATTGGGGTTCGAGGAGGAGGACTTGTGCACGGCAAGGAAGTATTTCAAAGGTTGAAAGGATTTGAAAGCGTCTCATAAGGTGGGGTAACTCTAAACTGTGAACACGTGTAAAGTTATAGTTATTGTTGTGCTTTGATTGTATAAGTATGAAGGGTCTTCGGACCGGTGAAATGAAAGAGATCCTTCGGGGTCGACAAAGAGATCTTTCGGGGTCGATAAAGAGGTCCTTTGGGATCGATATAGACTTGTTAATGTCCTCCATGGGGGATAGTAAGCCTGCGGGCATCCCTACGCGGATAAAGACATTCATTAACAGGGGCATCATGATGTTTGGGCCCTACGGGATTGAGGCTAGTCTCCACAAAAGTAAAGAAGTATCCATATGTTATATTTTCACTTGTGCAATTGGCTATAACTGTTTACAGTGTTCCCCACTGAGTATGTTGTTAAATACTCACCCCATTCATTCAATGAATTTCAGGTTGAGGAGTCGAGGCCCGAGTAGGAGCGTTGTGAACACAAGAGATCCCCACAAGCTTGTGTTTATTTTTGCATGCTCTTCTTTTGAAATACTCACATTGTTAATATTAAATGATCATTCTCCTTTTGTTTTTATGATCAATGATCATTGGGGATGGGAATAGCCCTATTTTGTAGTTGTGATGTATTTAACTTGATATTATGCAAAACATTTTAAAGGTGGGTCGTTCGACCTTGGAGCCTTCTATGTGCGAATTATGTCAATGAACCTTTATGCTATGTATGTTAATTTAGGGTGATAGATGGGCGAGATGTGTAAGACCTATGAGCCCGATAGGTTAGATGATTGTATGATTTTGTGGATGGGCTTACACGATGCTTCTACTTAACACTATGTTGTATGACAAACTAGATATGATAGATTGTATATTTTAATTGTGAAAAGTTGATATTGAGAATTATAATGCCTTACCTTATCATGCTAATTGACCTTAGCTTCCACTCAATTATATATAAACACACCATTATAAGTAAGTAAATTGTATGTGAAGTGACGTGGCCAAACGGAGTGGTTTGGGGCGTTACATGAACTCCAAGATTCTAGATCTAATAGAAGAATGGGACATGAAAGTGATAGCTACAAAGAAATCAAGAAACTTAAATAGCATCACTCCCAGAGAATTATTTGGCTCTCTCAAAACTCATGAGTATAGCTTAAACCGGAAAAGAGAAGCATGAACATCATTGGCTCAAGATGCTACTTTCTATGGTGAAAGAAACCGGTTTAGAGAGATTTGAGGAAGAAACAACTTCCGACCAAGGAGTACACCAACCAGAGAGAATCAAGGAGGATCAACAATTGATCGAAGGTGATACACAACTGAAAATAAAGAGAACCTGACTGAAGACATCAATGATCAAATTTAGTCAGTAATAAGATTGCTAGAGAAATTGAAGAAAATCAGGGATCAGCAATTAGTTTCACCTCAAACTAATGAAGTCCCAAGAGTAGAAAGGAGTCAACAACAAGCTGATAGATCAACTGAACCAATCAGGGATGGCAACCGAAGCTTGGGTGAATGCTTTCACTGTCACAAGCAAGACATTATAGATATGAATGTCATGAACTCCCTGAAGATAAGAAGGCCAAAGTAAGAAGAAGTTTTTTCAAGAGAAAAGTAATGATGGCCAACTCTGAGAATGCCATACTGGATGATTCAAACTACCCATCCAGGATCGACTCTGACGGCTACAGTTCAGATGATGAGGCATTGTTCTGTCTCATGGATGACAATGAAGAAGACGTTAGTATAGCTGACTCTCAAACCTCTTTTTATCATATTCATGAAGCTTCTGTTTCTAGCAATGAACTAAATGAACAACTAAAATGCTAGCAGATCAGTTAGCTTCAATATCTTGTATGAATGTTGAATTAAGGGATGAAAATGATGAATTGAGAGATAGGGTTAGAAGACTAAGCATTGATCGTGAAAGAATGAACTTCCTTGAAACTCAGTTAGTGGAGTTTGAAAAGTTAAAGTTAAGAACTGTTGATCTAGAAGTTGAAAATCAAAAGCTCAAGCAAGAGATTCATGAGAGAGAAGAAGTGTCTCTCAAGTTTAAGAAGGGATCTCAAACTCTAGATGAAATCTTGAGTCATCAGCGAATTGAAACTGGTAGTCCAGAGCTAGGCTATAGCAAGTTTACTACCTTAGAGAAAGGAAAGGCAGTTGTCGAGAGCAGTGACAAAGGAATCCTAAAAGGGTTTACCAGACCAGATCAAACACATCCAGCTGAGATATCTAAAGGCAAATGAATACTAAGAACTCCTCAAACCCAACCTAGACAGTTTAGTCAGTTTTCTTAGCTAAAATCACCAGTTCAACTGAAACCAACCCTTCAGCAAAGACCATTAGTTCGGTCAAAATCATCAATTCATCTGAGGCCAGTTTATCAACAAAGACCACCAGTTCATGCTAGGCCATCAGCTCAACTAAGACCTTCAACCCACACAAAGCCAACCTATCAACAAAGGCCACCTAAAAACTAAACTGGGAGATCATTTGACCCTAGAAGAAATGTTCAACCCAGGCCACATTATCCTCAAAAGTCCGGTCAGAATACCTATGGAAGAAAATTCGAAAGCTCCTTTATAACTCAATATGATGAGTACTTGAATTACAGAAATGATCCAAGGTATTATCCAAGTAGGAGCAACACCACAGTCGGGAAACACACAAAGAACTGGCCAGATCGAAGAGCACAAAGGGCTCAAAATGAAAGAATATTATTTGAACTGTTTTACCTCACTAACGCACATCGCAGGTACCATTCAACAGACTCAACGCAGAGAATAAGAGTTGACAAAAGCCTAAGAGTAATCAAAAGATCCAAGTTTGATGGATCATTGAATAGTGAAAAGCCAAAAGTTTGGTAAATGTGGATCTTAAAGTACCTGATTAACCAACCAGGACCCGATATCAAATGGATACCTAAAAACTAATCCTTGTCTTTGCAGGAAAAGAGCATCCTATCTAGGAAGAAGACCAAAGATGTATGGTATCTAGATAGTGGGTGCTCCAAGCACATGACCGGAGATAGAGAAGATCTTGACGGTTATGAAGAAGTCAAAGGTCTACTCATCACGTTCGGAGATAATTCTAAAAGCCGAACCATTGGAGAAGGGTTCGTGGTCAAAGGAAAGATTGTAGTCAATGGGCGAGACGGAACAGGAAAATGATGATATAAACCATCATTAGTGGTAGTACTATTGGAAATGTTGCACACCTGACAATGAGAGACAAGACGATTAACATCGCGTCTTAAATTCGGCCAAAAAAAATGTCATTGTACCAACTTGATAGAGTGATCACGACCAACATGACCTATCGTATGCAGCTCTATAATAAGTTGAAGGCGTAAACTACACTTCGGGATGCACAAATACAGTTTCTTAAACAAAAGACCTTCATGCAAAACAAAATTAGAAGTCTTGCTATTGGATAAAGAGGTCACAATCGAACCAAAATAAGGGTTAGTAGCATATAAACTAGGAAATGTATCAAACCACAAAACAGTGATACGCATGTCCTAGAGCAAACAAGAGCGTTGGCTCAGTGTGTCAGCTACACAATTTGAAACAACAGTCTGACGTTTAATAATAAAAGTAAATTGTTGAAGATAGGAAGCCCGCGTCGCATGTCTGGCTGATAATGAATTTTGAGAATTAAGATGCTGAAGAGCATCATGATCTGTGAAAAGAATAAATTCCTAGTGGAATAAATAATGCCTCTAATGACATATAACCTGAAAAACAACATAAAACTCAATATCATAAGTGCTATAACGGATACATGCAACTGTTAACTTCTCACTAAAAAATCCACCGACTGCTCATGTTAACTGAGAACCGCACTAATTTCAATTTTAGATGATGTTTGATCATCTAAAACAGAAGCAGTGGTGAGATGATGCTTGATAGTAGTAAAAGCTTCTTCATTTTCAGGATTCCAGATGAAACTTTTATCGCGCATGCAATCCGTGATTGACATTATAATATTGTTGAAATTACAGACAAAATAACGATAAAATGAAGTAAGCCCATGAAAACTACGTATCTCGATTAAACTAGAGATGGCCAGTTCTGAATAGCTGCCATTTTTACCTCGTCCACAAAGATCCCAACCTTATAAATATAATAGCCTAAAAAATAGGATACGATCAACCATAAATATGTACTTTGGAGGGGCTGCATAAAAATGTTTGCGGTGTAAAATAACCAGAACAACACGTAAATGAGCAAGATGATCCGGAATAGTTTTGCTAAAAATTAATGTCATCGAAATAGACGACGATGTAAATGCTAATTAGAGAATGTAAATTCTGATTCATAACTCGCATAAATGTGCCGGGGCATTGGATAACCCAAAATGCATGATGAGCCACTCAAACAGACCCTCTCATGTCTTAAAAGTTGTCTTCCACTCGTCACTTGGATCAACGCAGATCTGATGATAGCCGCTTCGTAGATCTAACTTATTGAACAATGATGCGCCACTAAGTTGATCTAACAAATCATCAAGATAATGTATAGGAAAATGGTAGTGCACTGTTATTTTATTTATGGCTAGACTATCACAACACATTCTCCATGTGCTTTCATTTTTTTGGAATAAGTAAGGCTGGAACAACACAATGACTCAAACTCTCTCGAACCTGCCCCTTCTGTAATAACTCCTCTACTTGATGGTGAAGTGCGGCATGCTCTTTCAGACTCATACGGTAATGAGGGCGATTGGGAAGTGGCGCCCCTGGGATCAAGTCGATATTATGTTGGATATCTCGCAAGAGAGGTAGACCTATATGAAACTCATCAAAGAAAACATCATTCAACTCGTCCAACAATTCGGTTAATGGAACAGGGACGGACGTGCTAGGTGTTGGGAATGCTTGTAGAATGAGCAAAAATACAACCTGTTCTTTGACTAACTCTCGTAGGAATGCTGTAACACCCTAAATTTAATGATTTAAAATGCTATTTTTTTCTTAAATATTTAAATGCAGAATAAAATAAAATCAACAAATTTTTTTCTTAACTAACGAAAATACAAAATAATAAAAATCTTAATTTGATGATTAAATCCCAAATCATATAATAAATAAATCCATAGAAATATTCCCACTAATGTCTAGCAATAATTAACTCAATCAAAGCGAACAACCAAAGGATTTCCATGTCTAGAAGTTTCAATTAAAGCAATAGAGTCTAATTATTAGTTTTTGGTAAGTAAAAACATATAATCATGACCATCCCATTTCCTCCTCGCAGCTTCGAGCTCACTAACCTGAAAAATATTTCAAAATATGGGGTGAGTACTTATAAATCGTACTCAGTGAGGGGGATACACGGGATTTGATTTTAAAAAATTCTCATTTTTTTTCTTCTTCTTGTCCAACAATAAATTAAATCGCAGAATAGTGGTATAACTCATCCATAATTCCACATCACGAAGGAAGAATTACAGATAATAGCATTCCACATCACTAAGGAGGAATTATTCCACATCACGAAGGAGGAATCTCAATCATATTATTCCACATCACACAAGAAGAATAATAGACTCATACATCAACTGTGCACAGGACATATTTATTCACATAGTTATTCCACCACAATTCATGAACGATAATTTATGTTGGACTATAAAATAATTCCAAACACATACAAACACCTCATATAATTCTCAATAATAATAATTTATCAATTCCAAACACAACTTTAAAACATTAACTTTAAATACATTTCTTAATCACAAGGATAGAGGCATACATTAAATATATTTTCCCACTCAAAACGTAACTTTAAAATTATTACCCACACTTACGTAACTTTAAATAGGTTATACCCACCTTAACAAGTAAAGCGAGTAAGGTAATAACGAGGTATCACACGTTGGACGAAGATCCAAATTGCTTCGCACCTAACCAAGATATAAAATCGAATAAACACATATAGCCCAAATGTACTATTTTAAGAAATTTAGTAAGCTAACCTAGTTCATTATAAATCGGCCTAAATTCACTAACTAAATAGATCTCATTAAACCAACTACATTGAGGAGATAAGTGGCCGACAGAAATAGGACCTACAAATTTATTATTATTATTATTATTATTATAAAAAAATAAAAATAAAAAAATAAAATAAAAAGCATATAAAAGGATTGGTGTTGATGTAAGTTCTTCACCCTATATTACATAGTAGCTACGTGTCTTTCAACTATCCATTTAGGAAAATTAATATATTAGGACCCACCATGTCAAACTAGCAAATACAATTAATAATCTCACTTTTCTCTCCATATCTCTCTCTCTTCGGCTACTCAACAACCAAAGCTAGCAACTCTCTCTCTCTCTCTCTCTCTCTCTCTCTCTACAAAGCAACCAAAAGAAAAGAAACAGAGAAGGGAAAATTCAAGATCCCCAAATTTAACAAGACAAACAGCCTCAAACATCTCTATCTTCATTTCCCCTCCGGCAACATCTAACTATCGTTACCGTCTTCTGACCACCTCACTATTTAGATTTTTTTTACGATACGAGTATGCTTGAAGAGGATCAGACCCAGTTTCAGCCCATTCATCTCTCTCAACGTCGACAACCACTGCACCCCTAACTCTACAACAGTCCTCGATGAAAAGTAGAACCCAGATGCGGTTCGAACTTCAAGACTCGACAACAGGGTACACTCAAAACTCTACTAGTTCTAATCTCTATATAAACCAGAATTATCATACTTATATTTATTTGTTTTTTTATTATTATCTCTGTCTCCAGATCTCTAGTCTAACAGGTGAAATCAGATTTTTTTGTTTGAAGGCAGCTTGATGCTCTGGTATAGTCAAGGCTAATGGGTCTATGATGGAAATCAAGGTGAGGAAATTCTTGTGAGTTAAAACAGGAATTGGTGATGCATTTGTGTCTGTAAAGCTTTGGTAAAAAAAAAAATATGAGTTACCACAATTCTGTATTCTATACTTCAATAAATGAAAAAAAAATAAGAGTATTATCATTTATTTTCATCATTATTTCGATAGGCTAGACTTGATATTAATATCTCAGATTTTTTTATACGTTCAGAATTAAGCAAACGAACTGTATGCCATAATAACAAGGGTGAGAAATTTTACCAGAGAGTTGTGATGAATGCTTCGTAAAAACTTTGATCTTCTGGGCTGCTACTAATTTTTGAAAAACTTTGTGAAGTGTGAAATGATTTTTTTTAGTGTGATTCCATTTCATTATTAAAATTGTCATGTAAATTTTAGGAAAAACATCCCTACCTATCCATTCCAGAATTAACAAGATACCATTGCCGATTATTTTCCAAAATTTTAAAGCTGACTTTCCATGAATATAAGATTTAAATCCTTGAAATACGACCTCCCATTTCAAATATATTACAAGACGCCAAGGCTGATCTTAATGAATTTTAGGTGGAATAGCGACTAGGTTCTTACAAGATGTATGGTCTTAAAAAATAACTCTAAGCCCATTAGTGCAACACTCATGTCCATTAAGATAATTTAGGTCAATTATTTTACAATAGGCCCAACAAGGGATTTCAAAACCTAAATTAAATCCTAGCCCAAATATCTACTAAACAAAATATCAACTAGAGCAATTTAAATTAATTTATTAATTTATTAAAACCTATTAAATAATAATAATAATAATAATAATAATAATAATAATAATAATAATAACGGGATGTTACAATCCTACCAACTTAAAAGAAATTTCGTCCTTGAAATTTATCTTACCGAGTTGTCCTAGTGACGGGTATTTCGCAAGGATCTCCTCTTCACGTTCCCAAGTTGCTTCTTCCGCTCCATGCCTACTCCATTGTACTTTAATTAACGTTACTTGACGATTGCTCAACTCATGCATTTTTTGGTCGAGAATGGCAACCGGTTCCTCTTCATAAGTTAGGTCTTTGTTAAGTTTCACCTCTTCATGGTTGATGGTGTGACCTTGCTCATGTAGATACTTTCTTAACATAGAAACGTGGAACACATTGTGAACTAAAGACAAGCTAGGAGGTAAAGCTAGGCGATAAGCCACATCTCCGACTGTTCCAAAATTTCAAAGGGTCCGATGAAACGAGGTCTTAACTTCCCCTTTTTACCAAAACGCAACACTCCTTTCATAGGAGCGACTTTCAGAAACACCCTATCACCAACGGCAAAATATAAATCCTTCCTCCTCTTATTAGAGTATAACCTTTGCCGATCTTGAGCAGCTTTAATGTTGTTACAGATCTTCTCAACTACTTCGATTGTTCTCTCGATAATCTTAGGGCCCAAAATCTTTCTCTCTCCAACTTTATCCTAATAAGCCGGTGACCTACACTTTCTCCCATAGAGTGCTTCATATGGAGCCATGCCAATACTGGAGTGAAATCTGTTGTTGTAGGCAAACTCAATCAATGGTAAATGGGTCTCCCAACTCCCCCCAATATCCATAACACACGTTCGGAGCATATCTTCTAAAGTTTGTATGGTTCTCTCCGACTGGCCATCCGTTTGTGGGTGATAAGCAGTTGAAAATTTCAACTTGGTTCCCAAAGTTGTATGCAAACTACTCCAAAATCTAGAAGTGAATCGAGGATTTCTATCTGATATTATAGAAACTGACACTCCATGCAATCGAACTATCTCTCGGATATAGAGTTGAGCAAACTGATCCATTATGAATGTCATCTTTATTGGCAAGAAGTGAGCCGATTTAGTCAAACGATCAACTATGACCCAAACTGCATCATGATTCTTCACTGTTTTAGGAAGTCTAGCCACGAAGTCCATTGTGATATGTTCCCATTTTCATTCTGATATCTCTAGAGAGTGCAATAACCCAGATGGTCTTTGATGCTCCGCTTTCACTTGTTGACAGACCAAACATCGAGCAACATAATCCCCAATTGCTCTCTTTATGCCATACCACCAGAAGCTTCTCTTCAAATCTTGATACATCTTTGTTCCTCCAGGGTAAGCTGTGTACAGAGTGCGATGTGCCTCGTCTAAAATTTCTTTTCTCAACTCATTATTGGGAACACAAATCCTTCCTCCAAATAGAAGTATCCCATCTGAGGACACTGTAAAACCCTTTACGTCATTTGAAACCTCTTTTACTCTCATTCTTTCCAAAAATTCACCATCCTTTTGAGTGTTCCTAATTCGATCTCGGAGTGTTGGCTTGATAACCAAAGCTGCAATCACCGCATTAGAATCACTAGGCGTTGCCAAAACTTCGAGGCTTAACTTCTCGAAATCCTTAATTAACTCTTCTTGTTGCGTCAATAACCTTGCCGGGTTTACTTCTCTCTTTCGACTGATCACATCAGCGACAACATTAGCTTTTCCGGGATGATACATGATATCACAATTATAGTCCTTGACTAACTCCAACCATCTCCTTTGACGCATGTTCAATTCCTTCTGAGTGAAGAAATATTTTAGGCTCTTGTGATCCGTATAGATCTCACATTTACCTCCATAAAGGTAATGTCTCCAAATCTTCAGCGCATAAACTACTGCAGCCAATTCCAAATCATGAGTAGGATAGTTCAACTCATGCGGCTTCAATTATCTAGAGGCATAAGCAACCACCTTTCCTTCTTGCATCAATACACAACCTATGTCCAGTTTCGATGCATCACTATATATCACATACCCTTTTGATCCATCGTGAATAGTTAACACCAGTGTAGTCAGCAACCTCCATTTGTGCTCTTGGAAACTCTTCTCACATTTTTCGGTCCATTCAAACGGTACTCCTTTTCGTGTTAGCTGTGTAAGTGGTCCAACTATTTTGGAAAATCCCTTTATAAATCTTCGATAATACCCCGCTAATCCAAGAAAACTTCTTACTTCTCCTGCATTGGTAGGTGGGACCCAATTTCTCACAGTTTCTACTTTCATCAGATCGACCTCAATACCTTCAGCGGTTACAACATGACCAAGAAAAGTTATGCGATCCAACCAAAACTCGCATTTCTTAAATTTAGCATATGATAACATCATATTTTACATGTATTTTGAGGTACATTTGAGTGGTATTTGATGGGCATTGCATGCATGAAGTGTTGAGTTTTGCATAGTTTTCTATGTTTTGTGCAATGTCACGTGTTTGTTCATTGTGAAGGGAATTAATGCCATTTTTTGTGTGGACCTCAAATGAGTGTGGGAACACCCTAGAAAGATGGGAAATCAAGTTAGGAACGCGTTGCAAAAAGAATCGGGTCAATCGGACGAGAAATGAGTGAGAACGAAGCAAAACAGTGAGAGGATGCCGGAGCTGAAATTTACTCGCGACCGGGGAGGTCGCGAATCTGGTCGCGAATCACCTCTTCTCCATTTTACTGTACGTTCGCGACAGAGGCAGGGTTCTCCTTTGTTTTACTCGCGACCCGGTCGTGAATTTCAAGGTTGGTCATGAATTTTCTGCCACGTCATGCCACGTATTGCCACGTGGACTCGCGACCCGAGTCGCGGGTGACTGGGTCGCGAGCGAAGCTCTGGGAGTCCGATTTTTGGCCTATTTTGGCCCGTTTTCTTTCCTTTTTCGACTGGGATACTTCCAACACTATATATATCTCCTCAAACACGAAAATTGGGATATCAAAACCCTACCATAACACCAAAAACCACAACAACACACACCATATTCCTCTCTTCAACACAGAGATAGAGAGTTGCAGAGAAGAACACGGAGAGCAAGACCAAGAGATTCAAGCCAAGCAAGAATAGAGACAGAATAATTACTTCCGGGTTTTATTTATCTTTATTTCTGTTAGACATGATTTCTTGTTGGATTTTAGTTTTCTATATTTATATGGATAGCTAAACCCTAGTTTTCTAGGGTTGGATGATGAATTGTTTATGAAGTTTATTTTATTGATTTTATCATATTTCCTATGACTTTATCTTGATCTTTGATTACTCTTGTTTTTATCTGTATTGTTTAACTGATCACTAAATGATACAATTTAATGTGTTAATTCATAAATCGAGAGAGGAGTTTTAACACGTGATCTGGAGTAATTAACTCATTAATCAATAACACTCGAGAGGGTTGAGGTTAATTGAGAGAACAATAGACCCTGGGAGCCATTAGGAGTTGCATGCTAGGCATTGAACGGAGACGTTAATACTAGTTGTGTGATCCACGCTTTAGGCACTTCGAGAGAAGGTTCAAGGTATAATTGTGGTTGTTCTAGCTAGATTTAAGTCCCTACATAGGTGTATGATGAAACAATTAAATAAATGGATTAGATAAGGATTCTCCAACTCTAGAATTCGTCTTTCTCCGTTGTTTCTTCTTTACTCTTTCTTCTCTGTGTTTCCATTTATATTATATGTTTAAGTACTTTAATTAGTTCAAGCACTTTAATCGGTTGTCTAGATAGCATTTAGGAGTTAAGTTCTAGTACTTAGTTAGTTAAATATTAAATCTCTGTGGATACGATACTCTTGTTCACCGCTACACTATAAACCTCACTGTGCACTTGCAGTTTAGGTGAAAATAAATACCAAACAACATACAATTTCTCTTTTCTTAAAGTCTCCAACACCGTCCTCAAATGTGCTTCGTGTTCTTCTTTGTTCTTTGAGTATACTAGGATATCATCGATGAACATAATAACGAATTTGTCTAGGTAAGGATGAAATACACGATTCATTAGATCCATGAATACGGCTGGGGCATTTGACAATCCAAAAGGCATCACCACGAATTCGTAGTGGCCATATCTTGTCCTAAAAGCCGTTTTAGGAATATCCTCCTCTTTCATTTTCAATTGGTGATATCCCGACCTCAGATCTATCTTAGAGAACACACTTACTCCTTTTAACTGGTCGAACAAATCTTCAATCCTTGGTAAAGGATATTTGTTCTTTATCATGAGCTGCTTCAAAGTAC